>OZ005743.1:120652043-121291043 GCA_963930735.1 Dioctria linearis | reverse complement strand
AATCGGCCATACCTTGTTATCTTTGTATCATGGGTTAGGTATATGTAGGTATAGTCGGGATATTTTGTGAAATCAGTAACACCGTGAATTGTGATTTTTGGGATCTACTTTCTTTGGATTTTGATAGTTGACGTACGAAACTTCCGAAATTTGTCATTTAGATATTTTCAAAATATTTACATATCCCGAATTTTATAGCTTGGAATTTTAATTGAAATCTTTCAGTAGACCTTTAATAATTATTGAATTAAATCATACAAAAAGATATTAATGACTATAAATGATATCACAAGCTCCTTACAAATTTCCTTTTAACAGCAGTTTTCTTAATTGAAGTGCTTCCTTCATTTCTTTCAAAGCTCATTGCATGTTAGGTATATATTGAATTGTCCACGTAATATCGATTCATGTAACAAGTCCATGGGTATCATTAACCTTAATCAAATTATCATGATATCTAAATAGCTATCGTACCTACATAGTTGGGTTGGTTAAGCGTACAAAATAGATTGGCGATTTGTATTATACACAGATTTATCCCACTTTTTCGCTGTATGCCAGGGTGTTTTGCTCAAGATATTTGTCTGCCCTTTCGTATAGAGAATTTTGATGACTACCAGGAAATATTTATGTATGTTCAAACCTTTATGGTATGATGTATCTAAGTTATACACATTTTCACGCGTCTTTGTTATCGTCTACCACCATTCTGGTAACAGTCAAATTGTCTGTCATTTTTACCATTGAATATGAAATATCATTCTCTGCTGTCACACCAAAAAGCAGCCTTTATGGTATAACTTTTTTCAGCAGATTTGTTTTTTAACCCTTATGTGACCATGACAGTTTTAGCATTCTATCACCCGAGTAAGGTACCCGATACCCTCACATAACTTGCACATAAATTGCTGCATGGACAAGTAAATGTGATGTTCAAAGTTAACAGTTCAAAGTTACAGTTACAGCAACTACACCTAATATAATATCCATAAAAGAAGAAGATATTTCGCAGTTATTGCCTGCGATGAAAGGGATCCGACCAAAGATTGTTAACCGACGTACTGAATTGGTGGCACTGACGGGATATGCAATGCTGTAGGGGGAATATTCAGAAAAAACAAAGCCTACGTTCCGCATCAGCTACAAGCATCAAGGTACCGAGAGGCTTTATCGTAAATTTTTGCTTTTCATTCAGTACGCACCGAAGAAAAACAAAGAGGTACTGTTGCTGTCCAGTATTCATTACTATCCGGCTGTTCGTGATAATGCTGCACAAAAATTGAAATAATACACTTCTATAAAGAAACGAAGTAATGAGTAGACACAATCGATCAGTTGCTAAGAAAATACACCACCAAACCTTGAACCAATAGATGGATGTTAACATTGTTTTATTTTCAACATAATAGATGTTGCATGTTTAGTAACTTTTATCAGAGAAACTTTGCACACCTTAACGAACAGAATGCCGCCGCTTATTCCTCAAGGACTTGGTAATACATTGAACAGGTCAAGATTAGGTTAGGTTAGAGTGATGGCTGCCGCACGCTCCTTGTAATCAGTCTCACTTGGACCATTAGTGGTCCATTGTGATACCACCTTATTAGGATCAAGTCAAAAATTCAAAAACTAATCTCTCAATTTTATGTATGAACTGCGTTTCACTTCATACGAAAAGTGCGGAGATACTCATAAGGGTGATAGAAGTATACTTTTTAGAATGGCAAAAACACCATATTTCTAAAACTCGATTTGTATCGAAAATATTTGAAGATTCTTTAGAAGTGGTTTTTATGGGCTCTCAGGGATACACAGGCGTCTACGAGCGCTGTGATGAGATATATATAATTTTAAATCCGAAAAAGTACAGAGTATCCGATATGGTCACATAAGGGTTAAATATTATATGTATGAGGTTATATTACCCGGTATTTTTGAAGCCTTCGCGGCCGTGCCATAGCACCTTCCATGACTGGAAGGAAGCCAGCAGACTTCTGAATTAATTAACCCCGATTTTAATAAAGTATGATAAGAAGGGAACTTTTGTTTATGAAATAACCTAAATATTTTGGTCGCGAGCTTTTCGTCTATTAAGTCTGATTATACTTTCCTTTGGTTCTTATCTGTCCAGTCCAAATTTTATGATTTAAAACGACACATTAATTTTATTCTTCCATTAGACCATAGAAGTCAATCAATATTGTCTTACAAGGAAAACAATCTTTCGCTCGCACATACCTATGTATGTCCATATAATATTTATGTATTGAAAATTAGAAAATTTATTTAATCCATTAAGTTGGAGCTCCAAACCGATAATTATTACTTGTCCACCAATAAATCGGTCAAGGGACAGTGATTGTAAGAGGTGTTAGCAAATAAATGAGCGGATAAATTGCTACCATCACTCTTTAGAAGCATTGATTTAATAGAGTCGTTAATAGGAAAAAGTATCTAATCCTCTTTTACACACTGCAAACATCTTTAAGCGAAAATTTTTACTTCTTTAATAGATATTTCAAAGTTGATTTTCAAATAAAGTGGTTTAAGTGAGTAATATAATTCTCGAACATTTTTCAGATTACGTTGATTAAGGCATGTTGAGGGTGATATTAGATGATGTCAATTATTTGTAGGAGCTCAACTCTGTGTCGGCAAATATCAAGAAATTGGTTTCAGTGGATAATAATTTATTTGAATCTCGCAACTCTCTTTTATCCTGTTGGAAGCAGGGTATGACTTCACGACTTCGATTTTTTTCTGTGTTTGATTTTATTTAATTCTTAACTCTATAACATCAAAAGAGCAGACTTAAATACTCCACGGCTTATAGGCATAGAAGTCTTCAAAAATAACGCCAACAGAAACCCATTCAGGCGAGCGACTCATTCAATTCTTGTATCCTTTCAATCTTAATTAGACTGTGATGTTTTTTTTTCGATATGTCTGTTCGCGAAGGTATTGTTATATGCAATAGAATAAAATAAATAAAAAAAAAAACTTTTAAAGTAAATACCTTTTGTAAGCAAATTGCACTAAAAAGGAAACATTTTTTTTTCTTTTTTCAGTTATATTCACCAGAAAAGTTTCGTTGCAAAATAAGAAATGCTACAGCTCAGATTAAATCTTAAAAGTTTGGGCATTCATAAACATAATCACAATTGTCTAACTGCAGCTCATGCCCAAACTTTTAAGATTTAATCTGAGCTGTAGCATTTCTTATTTTGCAACGAAACTTTTCTTGTGCATATGACTGAGAAAAGAAAAAAAAATTTCTTCTTTTTAGTGTAATTTATTTACGAAAGTTATTTATTTTAAAAGTTTTTTAATGTATTTTATTTTCTACTTTTTAGTCATAAATTCTACACACTCTCTCCACTCTCCACCCTCGAATCTCCACTCTCTACCGTCGAATCTCCACTCACAAATCTCGGCTTTCGAATCTCGACCTTCGAAATGGCACTCTTAGGCGCTCAGGTGCTCAGAGTGCACTGTGAGTTGGTAAAAGTTTTTTAATAAAAAGGACAAGCGACATCTATAAAGTACGGACATAAACAACTTTCGGAGAATCGTATCACAGAAAAGGGCAGACGACATCTATTAAGTATGGACATAAACAACTTTTGGTTCGGGAAATCGATGTTTGGTGAACGGTACTAGAACAATTTGTGGAATATAAATACGACGCTTGTTACAACTAGGAGGCAAGTTTATCTTGTGTGCAGTGAATATAAGTGAAAGCGAATAAATAGAAGACAGAGTTGGATTACGATAAGTTGAAGTACATTACTAGTGATAATTACAGTAGCGTTTATTGATAATTGTTTGTGAATTCTATAATATATTGAATATAGATATATATATTGTTACGCGCCACAAAGTGACACAAGCGACATCTATTGGAAATAGAAACAACTTTAGGTTAGTATCATCTTAGTAAACTTTGGGTTCGGTGAACGGAATATTCAGGAAGGTTCTAGGATAATTCTTAGAGTATAAATACAGCGCTTCTCACATCCAGGAGGCGAGTCTTACTTCAGTTAGTGTAGTGAACGAAGTAAACTATTTGGATTGTGATAATTAGAAGTACAGTACTAGCGATAACTAAAGAGTTGATTTGATAATTGTTTGTAAATGTTATAAAAGTAAATAGTGAAGTTAAATAAAAGAAAGAATTTATTAATGATACCTGAAATAGTGTGTTTTAAATAACGAACTAAGGCCACGCTCGTAACAATATATATGCGATTTTGTAAGTTTTCGATTCGGCATTACATCAAAAAAATTCGTCAACAGCTTATCGCCAACATAATTGATCTTGGCCCGCGATAATAATTTTGTGATATAGTCTGATTAACTTGATCTTTTAGAAAAGTCGTAGAGACAAAGCTATTTTGACCGGAATTTCATGTTTTTGACCAGATTAACTTTCTGGCTGCAATTGGCTGCTGCTGTTACTATTCCAAGTAGTGTTCGATAGAGTTTTATAAGCTCCGTGGTCGATTTGCTGATAAAAACTATTTACATCGTTAAGTTTTATATGCCATCTTGTCGATCATTGACTACCTACAAAGGTTCTTTTTACAAGCTATCTGAGATTATCCTGTCTTTCGACCATCTCGTAGTACGTGATGACTTTTCTAGCTTTCACCTGATCGGAATATGGCCCTGATATGAATCAATGTCTTTCAACAGATAGGCAAGCAAAACCTGGAAATTAGCCTACAAGTGGAAGGTGAACGCCTTAAAAGAGTTGAATCAATAAAATATCTGGGATTGATAATGGATGATAATTTGACCTAGAAACATCACACTACATATGTGAGAAAAAAAGTGGCACTGTCGCGACGCGACTGATCTGTTTCCATTATTTCCAAACTCATCATACAAACTTGGTAAATAACTTTTCTAAATTCGGGCTAGTAATACCTGAACGCAGACATCCCTAGCTAGGTAGGCTTTGTTTTTTATAACGTAGTAAGAAAATATGGTTTTGTTTTTACAGTCTTGTGACAGCACTTTTTCAGAGCAGACAAAAAGAAAGAAAATATATTGAAGTAAAAAAATATATATATCCAGAACAATGAAGACCAAGACAAAAAATGGGCTTTTCTATAACTATTTATGTTCCATATGCCTCTTATTTCCAGAAACGCCTCCAACTAGAACTGTATCCGCACTCCGTGGACAATTACCCTGGAGAAAATTTGACAAGTAAGAATCTCTGTACTGGTACGACAACTAAAGACCACCATTGCTGCGGAAGTCTGGCGGTACGACCAAGGAAGCATTATTTTCTACGACCATTATCAGAGTAGTTGCACTTCGTGAGTTATCATACCACCCCACTTCAGGGGTCATGCAGTTATACGCCTTGCACCACGGTCATAGGGACTTTAAGGGCATCTTACCTCAAGTACAGTAACGTCAACTATCTGGGAAACTACAGACTTCCAGATCAAGATTATAAGGGTAGCTTAGTTCGTTGCTACTGGCTACATCCAATATTGAAGAATCGTCATTCAGCCTACCTCAATTATCGCAATTGATTTTAACATCTAGCCATCTTATATAAGGCGAAGTCGCATCAATCAACTTATACCACTGATGCCGATTAGTGAGAACAAGACACGACTCGCACACAACATTAGATAATCGGTAACCAAACTGATTACCTAAAGCACCACTTATAGGAATCATGAAGAGAAGAGACTTTTTTAATTACTGGGCGAGAAACCTGATCTGCAATATATTGATACTACCAATAATTACCTACAATATAATCAATTGGTGGCAATGTAACAATAATCAAATAAACTGCATATGCATAGAGTGTTAAATAAAGCCATAAAGTCCATCTTTAATTTACATGGCCTTACACCAACCTTGTACTGTATGAAATGATAAAATTCCTGAGCTTAAAATTAACAATTAATATACGATGAAAAAGTTAAGATGATATCTACGATAAGAAATAAAATGATAAATTCCAAGATAAATTTAAACACTAGATTGCTACAACTTATACGTCTGCCTTACGCTAGAACTGACAGAAAGTTAGAGTTTAAACAAAACCCTCGAGAATACTTTCCAAGCCATGGAACAGAAATCTATAGGGCAAGCACTGTCTCAGTGAGACCTGAGACAAAACTTTGAGCAACCGTCTCAGCTGTATCAGTTCAAACCAATCACCTGATTTGCCAATTTTGACATTTGAATAATTTTGACCACAGAATTGGATAGTAATAAATTGAGAAAAGTGTTGTTAGTTCATTCAAATAGCTCACTAAACTTTAATTAGTAATTATAATCACTAAATAACGAAACTGAGTCAACTGAGACAAGAAAATTCAGTTTCACTTGACTCAGTTGCTCAGTGGTTGCGTTCTAATTTTGTAGCTCAATATGGAAGTAGACAGTTCACCGAAAGTGCAGTCTCAGTGAGCCAACTGAGAATATCTCACTTGTCTCACTGAGAATGTGCTTGCCGAAAGCGCCTTATATGCCTGCGTTGGGAGTCCGTTCTCTAAAATGATCTACATATATTGATACTTATGGAGAAATGCCAAACATTTACTTTATATTTGTTATAGAGCCTAAGCTACTATCCATCCAGGAAAATAGCCTTCTAGTAATCTAGAGCTTGGTTACATACCTTGCCAAAGGCTACACTTACAATATACCTTTCTTAACAAAATAATAAAATAGTTTTGATTAAAAAGTAACCCAGCGGAAGATGGAAGTGCTTAAAGACAAATGCAAAAGCACTTCTTTGGAAGCTCGCAGCTCTTCCCCACCGTATCCTTGTTCATATCGTTTTAACGTGAGCATTTCCGCAGAGTGAAGCGCTCAGATGCAGATTCTTGGGAAGCACTCTTGGAACGCTTGTAGGGTAGCACTCCTGGAAAGCTTGTAGGGAATACAGAGGAAACGAAGATAAGGACTAAAAATTTCAGTTTTATTCTGAATGCGCTCCGTTTAATTATCAATCTATACGAATTACAAGGGCATGTTTTTGCTAAACAAAAATAGCAATATTGTTATATTATGTTATTAAAAAATTTTAATTAACCGCATATTTTAAGAAATTCTGAGTAAAATTTTATTGCCCGTGGTACTGACAACAAACAGTAATGAGAGGTGAAGTTACGGGAGTTAGAGCACGATTAGAGAAATTGAATAAACATTTATTTTATCTTGGATGCATATGCCACTCCCTCTACTTGTGTCTTGTGGCTGCTATGGAAAAACTCCTCGGAAAATTGAAAATTTCCTTTCTTGCGTATATAATAATTTTGCCCACAGTATGTTAAGACGCAAAGTGACAAAGTAAGTTGGCAGAATTTCAAGATAATTTTAATTTTAATTTAAATAAGATTCTAAAATCAAGCGGTACACGCTGGTTGGAGCTAGAGCAAGTCATTATAAGAATCTTGGGGCAGTGGTCAGCTTTACTTTATTAATTCACTCTCTTTACTTTTGAAAGTCCTAAATTTTGATGCAAATTCAATTCTTGATTATCTGAATAGTTAGGGGATAAAATTGAACTTATTATTTTTAGGTGAGATTAATTATCTCAATAAAACCTTCCAGTCTGAAAAAAATTTAATATACAAACTAAAACATTTAATTGAAAATAACTTCAAAAATATTTTAAAAAATTGCATAAAGCTAGAACACATTCAGTTGACTGCAAATTTAATGACTGTTCATTTCATCTTGAAAAATCAAGAATGTTTTTTGGAATTAAATTAGCACAGCTTCAATCTTTAAATGCTTGTGAAATATTATTAATATCCAAGATAATCCATTGTCATTTTACATAGAATTTGTGCCAACAAATTAAAAAATGATCACAAATTGAGACTATTATAATATTTGGATCCAAAGAAGATTAGAACAGGCGAATTGACTTTAATAATTCTTTTAGTTAAAACCTTTCCCTTTCATAATAAAAAAAGAGATAATGAAAAACTTAAGGGGTTAGGGTCAATTAGGTGGCAAAAAAAATCGTTTTTTTTTATAATTTTTTTTTTACGGCTGGTTTATTTATTTTCATACTATTTTGTCAATTAAATAGTACATATTTGAAAAAGCTCCAGTAATTTTTTGGAGACAAAACATTTATTTGTAGCCTAGTTATAAGAGATATTCGAGATGTCGAAAGAAAAGTGTTTTGCGGTGTTCACTGCTGCTCAAGACTGGATCATCTGTAATCAAAATTGTTTATGCAATCATTAGTTAATAGCACTAGCTTGCGGTTGAACGAAGGGTTTAGTACAATTTTGATTTTTTAAAATAGGTGGGATGTGACAAAATTTCTTTTTTTTCTCGCTAAAAAGGGGCGCTAATTTTTTGATTATAAAAAAACATATTCATCGTATTAAAAAAATCCTTCCTCCACCCGTGAGATCTTTGTATCCTAATTAAGTGATCAAAATTTCGAAGCAATCGGTTAGGCGTTTCTCGAGATAGCGTGAACACCGCCTGAAAAATGTTGTTTTGAGGAAAATGTGTTCAAAGTTTTAAGAGGACCACCCCGTGTGACTGATTTAAAAAAAAATTTTTTTTTGCATAAGTTGCATCCAAATATACCTTGTGCAGAATATGTGGGTAACATAATTTTCCGATACTCTGAGCCGTTCGAAAGTTACAGCGGTAATCAGGGCAGGTATTTGGAGCGTGCGCTCGAGCATCGGACCCCTTCTCTTGCGCTTTGGTTCTTACCTGAACCCTTTTAATACAAACATAGATTTAAATGTGCTATAGAGAAGCCGTTACACAGGGTGGGCCAAAAGTCACCATGGGGGCCAAAAGTCACCATGGTGTTTAAAAATTTAATAACTTTTTCGTTTATATATTTTTTTTATTTTTTTTTTTTAGATTATATAAATAACATCGGGAGAATAAATAATGGAGAGATTCACAACTGAACAAAGAACCAGACGAAAAAGTTATTAAATTTTTAAGCCCGATGGTGACTTTTGGCCCCCATGGTGACTTTTGGCCCACCCGTTATCTCTAAACTCATTTTCTGTTTCCAATATGACGGTTAGTTTAGTCTTAATTGAACAACCAAAGTGTTCGAATTTTGTTTGTGATAATCGTATTTGAACTTTTAAACGCGTTTTTCTCAAGACTACGTTTTTCTAACTGGTCTCCACGATATCTCAAAAACGGTTTGGCCGATTGCCTTGAAATTTTAAAGGAAGATTCAGCACATATATAGCCATCGAGTGAACTAAAATAATGCAAAAATTCCGAACCGTTTTTTTTTGTCGTAACAAAATGATTTTATTGTTCGTCAAAAAATAGTCCCAAAAAAAGGTAAAAAACAGGCGATCACACGGGGTGACCGCATGGATGCAGATAAAAAATGTTCTCTTGTACTTACATAGCGTTATCGATTCCAGGACAATATAATAAACCTTCTGCCTTTGCTACTTTCTTCTGGCGTCGAACCATTCTCTCGAGTATTTTGTTATACCCGACTATTACTGATTTTTATCCTCTCATTGTCTTCCTGAGCGGCATAGTCATGTGCATTGGGTCCACAGCTAATTCCTAATGCATTGAAAACTGTTAACAGGCCATATGTACCTTCGTTAAAAATAACAACAGCAAGATTTGCGGCAATACTAACAGTAGTGAAGCTGGCAGGTAAATTTTTCGGCATATCGTTCCATACGTTTTGATTTGCAAGGGATTATAGTCTTGCTTATAAGAGCGGTCTTTGACTGCTTTTGCACGCTGATATGAGCACCATGAGTTTTCACCTTTGTCGCATTTTTGGTGCCACGGCTTCGTGTCAGTTGAACTATAGTGGTAAAATGTGGCCCAAATAGCACTTTTCATATTCTTCACAGAGTCAGAGTTCCGGCGAATAGCTAAACCGTAATAAACTGCCAATTTGTCAATCACTATTGCAGTAAGTTTACCTTTGCCGCCGAGTCCTTTAGCATTTTTTTTAATGCACGTAGGCGAGAACCGATTCGCTTCTGAACATGGCCAATGCACTCCTTTTTATCTACAACAGATGCACCATATGGAGCAGCTTTCAAAATACCAACTAAGTTTTCGAATCGCCATCGCCGACATATTTCAAATATCGTAAATATTTCAACGACAGAATCTACTTCCATTTTTCCTGCCGATCCTTCGTGATTTGCTTTGCAATTCTTTTCGTGTTCATCGTGGAATTCTTTATATTCAGTAGTATCCTTTTTAGGTTCCCAATATTCACAGGCTTTACAATACGAACTTTTTACAATTACATCTAAGACTTTCCCGTATATTTACCAATCACTAAAACTACTCCATACAAAGATTGTGCCAGATTCCATCGCCACTTACAGTGAAATCAGTGTGATTTTCAACGTTGTTTGCTTTGCTGCACTATTTTTTGTAATTTCTTCTTTGCAAGCCTTTCTCATAAAAAATTCGGCCACGTTCTTAGACGCTTCATATACACTTTTTAGTATAATTTGATATGCAGACTTTTTCAAAAATGGCCGTAAGTCCATCAATCCACTTTGTTGCGCCTTTTAAGCCAATGCCTAAATCACGCATCGCTAATATAAATCTCCGATTAATTTCGTAACCAGTTCCACTATGCGAGCAAGAAGGTACATACTGAGGAGCACAATTTTCACACTTTACGGCAATTTTAAATCCGAGACCGCGTTCAGCTGCCACTTGAATTTGAATTTTTCCATCGCACTTTACTCACTTTATTAAATTTGAAATTAAGGAAAAAACTGCAAAGAAATTTAAAATTCTGTAACTAACAGAGCCATCCTGAGAGTAAATCGTCTTGTTCCCTCAGTTTTTTTGCTGAAGTACTAATAGCGGAACTATCGTACTCTGCAGTTTTTGGATTGAAAAACTGCTTTCTTTTTCTTGTTCTACACTTGAATACTTTTTCGTCACTTCTTCTTTTTCTTGAGATTTTACGATCTTCCATTTTATACAAAAAATATGTTAAACTGAAAAACAAAACTCAATATAAACGCAAACAACAACTTCGTGCTCGATGTGCGCCGCTGGACTGCTAAGATCTTTATGAAATTTACACAGAATATTTTCAAGATATTGTACTTTCGAAATTTGAAATAAAAAAAAAAAAATTTGAAGTTGTTAATTGACCCTAACCCTTTTTGAAAAGTTAGACCAACTTGTTGATTGTAACGATATTGCTAAGACTTGGCTAAATTTATCAAAACAGAAAAATCTTTTTAAACAACCAATTTTCGAGAATCCTGACAACGACATAATTAATTTATTTGTCTTTCCCAAAAGTAAGGCTGCTACTGAACGAGCATTTTCAAATTTTAATAACTTAAATAAAAATAACCGACCAATTGCGAGTCGGACTCGCGCACGAAGGGTTCCGTACTATCGTACAAAATTTAACACTAACTATGTACCACATTTTATTTATTTTTCAAATGAGAGTAGACGTCATGTGAAAAAATAATGCTGTCATTTGAAAAAAAAATGCCTACTTATGATAAAAATAATGAACGAGAATAAGACGAAGAAAAAAACGCCGAAAAAATCACATTTCTTGTTTGGGGGCCCCCTTTAATTTTTAATTTTATTTTATTTTTATTGTTTGTTGTTATAGTGGCAATAGAAATACACACTCTGTGAAAATTTCAACTATTTACCTATTACGGTTTATGAGATGCAACCTGGTGACGGACGGACTGACGGACAGCGAAGTCTTATAGTAATAGGGTTCCCGTTGTTACCCGTTGTTTGGGTACGGAACCCTAAAAATAAAAAACGTAATAGGTTGAATATTGAAACAGTTTCGGCTGTACTTCTTTGTAGGGAACTAATAGAAGATGAAAAGATTCTTACACCATCAAATAAACTAATTAAGTACTGCAGTCTGTATAAATTGTTCGATCAAGTTTTTATAAAGAAATAAGAGAAAGTTCTCACAATTAATGGTATAAATACAATTATAATAAAATAAAACATAATATTCTATAATAACTATAAAAGTAGAGATTCTCTTTTGGGTTTTTTTACCGGGTAAACTTATATTTGTTCAAGAAGGAATTTATTTGGATTCTCCGGTATAGTTATAGCAAAAGCTAAAAAATGTTTTTAATTTGAAAAACAAATGAAAAAATAGAACAAAGAAAAGAAATGAAAAAATGAAAGAAATTGAGAAAAATAGAGAAAAAAAATTTTTATCCAATCTACCTCTGCACTAGAAAGATCTAAAAAGAAAACGTAATTTAAGAATGAATTAATACATAAAAAGAAAAAAAAACAACTTAATAAATGAATTTTGGAGAAATAAACAAAGTTAACCTCACAAATACGTGAAGTATCTTTAATATTTTTTTACTTTAAATTACAATCAGAATAATTAAATAATGAAATAGAAGCATTTACTTACCATTTCATCAATGAAAGTATATCCAATTTTAGATGAAACTCATGCAAATTCAAAAGTTAAATTGACACACTGTGAAAACTTTAAAACTATCTGACGTCTTGAACTTTACTGACAGTTCAAGAAAAGAGCTTTCCTTCGGAAAATGTAAAATTTCACGTAGAAGTCAAATTTGCAAGGGAGTTCAGTCAAAACTTAATTGTTTTTGAGTTATTTAATAATTTTAATATTTTACATTTACGCAATTGGTAAGAAAAAGACAACGAAAAGAGTAAAAGAGATGAAATTATCAATTCGCACGAAAATTCACGACGAAAAACTCTAGTACTGCAATAAAGAGTACTGCCGTGCGTGTTTTCTTGCAGAATTGATGTTTTTATACTCACCACAGTAGGAAGAGCTTAAAATTTTTTATTTTTGTTTCATATTAAAAACGACGATAAATCAGAAATAAAATTTACAAAAAAAAAAGGTATTAGCGTCCAGTCATGTATCTGAATTATTCGAAGAATTATAATTAAACCATTCAATTTTATTTTCAATAGTTATTTATACGCTCTTTTTACATGTATCCAAATCATGTGGAGATTAACGTGGGTTGGCAGTCCTTACAAAAGCTGGCTGGACGTGGAAATAAAAGGGCGAACGCGGAACGAATCCTTCTCTTTCATCATCAATCAGTTAACGAGTTCATTTGGTTTTTGGCATTTATCTTCATCGTCTTCAATTTTATTTTTTTTTTATTATATTCAGTCATTATTTCATTATCTTTTCAGTTTTTTTTTATTGTTTTCATCACCTTCAATTATTATTTTCATCAGCAATTGGCAATATTTTATAATTTTTTATTGTTTCTTTTTTTATAATTTTTCAGAAAGTTAAATAGAGGAGGGGGTAGGAATATAAGACACCGGGGTTTTGGTCTCCCTACACTACTGATATCTAAAGCGTAGCTAGGCTAGCATTGCTGTTAGTTCTGGGAAGGTTTTGAAACAGCCGGCGGACATTTGGTTATTAGTCTTGACGCGTGCTGAACGTTTACAGTTAGGACATAAGTGAAAAGTTTTCTTTTACATGTTTTGCTTTCTAGCTTATATCTGTATATTTTCCTAGTTTCGATCAACAGTACTGTAAGTTACATTATATTTACTTTAGTTTTAGAATATAATTAAATATTACAAAAAAGCTTGAGTTTTTCTCACTAAATTACTAATTTTACTGAAAAAACCAATTGGTTGCAATATGAGACACTTAGTTGGTAATAATATCAGACTATCTCATGTTTCTACCAACTATTAAAGCGGTATTCTAGGTGATGATGATGACTTTTGTAGGCCTATATTAGAGTTATAAAGTATATTAAAAATCTTATATAATATTAACGAGTTAGTATCACTGATACTGCACATCTTTTGCCACAATTTTTCGTTTGTTTTTGATACTTTAACACAGTCTCATATTACTACCCTAATTTGGAAAATTCTAATTTTGATATTTTTTTGTTTCAATAAATAAATTTTGAGCGTTGTGTAGTCTACATTATTTATGTTAATATTACTGATAAGTAAACAAAATTTCCTATCTTTATACAATTTATTTTTTGAATATGTCTATTTTGTGGCCTTTTATCATTAAAACTATAATAGGTATCCCATATTTGTACCCCCTCCTCTATAAGAGAATTAAATGTTAAGTTAAGTTGGTGAAATAATTTGAGTGCAAGTGGTTTTTATAAGATCTATAGTTATAGTTTAGTTATTGAATTCTTTTTTACTGAAAAGTAGCATTAAGTAAGGAACATATTGGTGTAAAAACTTGTGTTAAATTGAATTTAAATAAAGTACAGAAAATTTAATATATGAAAGTCCGCATGTCTTCTCATTTAATTTTCATATCCAGTCCAAATCAAATTCCTTTGAATACAGATTTACTGAACAATTGTTTTCTAATTAAACACGTATATACTCTAAGATTTCTGATAAAGATATTTTCTTTAGTTGTAGACTCATAAAATTTATACAATAATAACCAAATAAATTTCTTTTCTTTTCAGGTAAGTATCACAACAGTTTCTACTCACCTTCACAGAGATTAATTCACAATGACCTTTGTAAGTGTAATTTTAACTTTATTGTAAGTATTCTTTTCAAAGTCACCTCGAAACGAATAAATGGAACATCGTAATATAAAATTCTTTTGAGGAAATGGTCTAATATACTTGAATATTCCCGCAGGAAATTCCCATTTGATAGAACTGCTACATTGCGGTATCCTACAGCATTTCTAAATGTGAACCCTCACTCAAACAGAAGAACAAATTTTTTGCAAATAATTTGAATTAGAGAAATTCAGGTTGAGTTATTCTTAAATAATTGAAAATTCAGAGTGTAAGCAACGTAGATCTTTTGTGATTTAATTTCTTCATGAATCAGGTGAAAACGAGCCTCAATCTTAATATAAAGCGCATTGAAAGTTGGCGTAAATTAATTAATTTCAGAGAATTTTCCATAATCTTTCTCCTTTTTTGGAAAGCTCTTACATTTTGCATAGCCGTCATTATTCCATCAGCTTTACTAACTCCATAATCCAACCATGTATTTATAATTTGGTAATATTTGCTTCTGCATGAAATAATTAGTAGAATTCAAGTGCTCGAAGAATATTGATAAATTCTAGTCTTCACCAAGATTCGAGCTGATAACCACTTTTTTTTATCGATCAGATGGGTAATTACTATACCATTCAGGCGTGTATACAGGAAGAGGGTCACGGGGGGTCATGACCCCCCCAAATCCCGGTGAATTGAATGTAACGTTGGACTGTAGAGTGTGTTGTAAAAGCTTAACGGGACGATTTTCGTATGGTACGGACACAATGTGTAGCTGACACCGGCGATTAATGCTAGTGCTGCAAGTCACTTTTCCCATCTGCGGCGACAGCCAGCGCTGGGTTTGGCGTTTGTTTGTCTTCTTTTGAGTAGTAATAGTGGAGTCTGGAGTGGGTATAGACCTTGGAACAAAATGAACGTAGATAACACGCAGGCAAACATCACGCAGGAGTAAGTTATAAGGCAATGCGACTAAGTGAACGCAATGAACGTAGAATGACGCAAAAGTTGGCCAACTTTCAACTTTACCGCAAATACTCTACGTTGACATTTGATAGCTGATTACTATTTTGTTTGTTTTAAAATTTTATATGCTGAACATGATAGCTTCGAAAAAAATTTAATTATGTTGGTGAAAAAACTAAAAAATAATAATTTTGTGGTCTCAATTTATTATTAATACATTTAACAAAACTAGTTGAAATTTGATCTTAACGCAATCACCAATGGCCATTGTGTTCACCATGTTGGTGGCTACGATTTTGACATTTCATCACCGCATATGTGCGGGGTACTGCGATGCCTTCTGTTCCAAACATAATAAGGCTGAACTACAATAGAAATATACGTAAGTAGATTTACTTACGTAAAGCGAACGCGCCCTATAATTTAACAGGCGTACACAAATTAACTTTAACTCGTGTGAGGGGAACTTTTGTTAAGTTTACGTATCCAATTTTCCGTAAGTATAGTGCGCTAAGAATCGCTCATTCCGTAAGAACGCGATGTGTCAAATAATTAAATTAATTAAATGATTAAAAGTGCAATGTAAAAATTAAAATGGAGTAAAAATGGTACTGCGAATTAATAAAAAGCTCAAATCTTCAATTAAATCAACTTCCATTTGTTAATTTGTTCACTTTGACCACTTTTTAAAATTGAAAACATTAAATATCAAGATAATAACTCTTACAGAATGTGATATATTTAGGCTAAAAGTATCAATTTTTGTAAGTAAACCTCAGTCTCGTTTAATTTCGTAAAGTTATTTACTTCTATTGTAGTTCAGCCTATAGTCATTCGCTTGTAGCTCTTCGCCTTTGAAACGTGTTCGATTTTTTTAGAATTATCTTATATTTTATATAGTCATGTCCTGTAGTCCTGTCACAGGAAGGTAAGTAATTTTGGAATACTATATATTTATTTTAGTGTTTGATTGTTTAGAAAAAGAAAGGCACTGATTTTCCGACATAAGATCAATGGCAGGACAACTTGGTGGGGAGCTCGCAACAGATGCATAAAAACTGACTTAACGAATTTTGATTCACGATTCTTCCAGTAGAACTCTAGTTCCATGCAATCATCAACGTATAATCCACCCATTTAATTTTTTATAGCGACACTGATTCAAGCCTGAGTTGTTCCTCTGCGATAGTTGCCGTTACTTTGATGTACTTTCGTATTAATTAAAGTAGTGTTGTTTAATTTAACTGATTTTTTACTTTTAATTTGTAGGAGAAGGATAAACTTGCTACACTAGTAGCGAAAATGGAAAGCAGAAGACTGACAAGACCATTGACAACTTTGTTCAGAAGAAAGCGAGCTCAGTTAAGTTCCCATCAAAAGATATAGTCAGTGACATATCATGTACTTCTACTCCTATTCCTTTAAATGTGACTCAAGCTACAAGCTCACTCCCAGTCCATTACTTCACCCGTGACATAATCGCTTGCATCAGCTTCTATGCTTCTGATGTCTGCATGAAAAGGCGTATCTGGTTATGAGTCCTTAATGTCCACCCTGAGATCGACATTGATGTGGATAATATTATCGATAGGTTTTCCAAATCAGACCGAAAATTGGATTTTGTGATATAACGTAAATATGATTTTAAAAAAATTGAAAAGCGACTTCTTCCGACTTTTTCCAACCCCCGTCGAACATTTTAGTTATGACCCGCCCCCCGCTCCTAGGCTGTAGGTCTGAATATGTGCCTGGTATCATTACGACCTCGAAAATTAATGTAATTATTTCTAAAAATGGTGTGGAATTCCTTCGAGATCTTCATTTAATATAATAATTAAGAAAATTTCTAAAATTTTATCACATTCTAAATTATATGACTTTTTTGTATTTGTACTTCAAAATTTTAAGAATGACACTCTGTTATGATACTATGTTGAGTGATTGACTTTGGACGTGAAGTCCAGACTGCCAGTATTGAGCTGACAGATCACTCGGTGGACAGCGCTGAATTGCAGGGCGCACCCTAGTTCGCCTCAGCTATTGGCGGAGAGTGTGAATCTATACGACCCTCATAGTCGAAAGGGTCTCCGGAAGAGAGAAGAAGAAAGAAGAAAAAATCAGCACACGGTTACGTTATAATTGCTTCTTTAATATTGAACTTCACTAATTTCAATAAATGCCACATCCACAAATTCAATTAAGGATACGCACTCTATCTAGTCTGAGATTCGATCTCCAACCTTAAAGCTCTTACATACATGCCTCAGCGGGCTTTGTAACGTATACTCCTATACACTCATAAATTGGGTTAAGCCCATGCCTCACCGTGTAATACCTATGTACACAGTTAACGTCAACGAATTTAACAATCAGGAAAAAACATAGTTTAACCTAAAGCCTTACAAAAAATCTTACTGATTTTATATACTATAGATTAAATTAAAATTCCAAATTGTCTTAATTTTTCACACTGGTATCTCAACATATATGATTTCTTCGTACAGAAGGAAACTCGTAAATCGGAGGCAACGATGACCTTGTACAACCCGATTATGCTCGCAGATGAGCAGTGATGATACCCCGTAATCATACCTAGTAAGTATCGATAGACTCGAATCTCTCTCGTTGGTTGACTTAAATGACAATAATATCAAAAGGCCGTTTTTTTCCTTGACATTTGCAACCGAAACTGATTGCTCCAAAATACATATATATATATATATATATATCACTACCTTTCAGGTGTTACCATTCCTCAAAGGAGCTCCGTGGAGGACATGATGATGTTTCTGAAAAGAAAGCGTGGGGTGCTATTGACATTCATAGAACTTGCATCACCATTAATATTCCCCAACGAGGCTCAGAAATTAATAATCTGCATGGTTCTATGCACGTCTGTCGGACTACTCAAGTAAAAGATAAAAGTTTAAGTTTTTAATTTCATTTTGTACGCAGAGCACTTTGTTCCAAGTGCAATTTCCGAAAATCAAAATTTCTCAAGTCATCCCTGCAATTCTCAGGGTTATATACATATATTCAATTTTATACGTCGAAACATCTATTAATTCTACTGGGCATTGGTTCAACGTTGTGTGGACCCTCCAAGGTTACCACATCCTGCAGTTCAGTTCAGTTTTCTTTACACCCCTGCAATGAGATTATCCTCATTCACGGTTATGTGTGTGCCCTTGTACTAGAACTTTCCGGCCAGTTACACCATTGTAATTATGTAGTAAGAATTAGTTTTCGAGGTGGCGATAGTAAGGATAATCCGGGACGTCGCTTAACGTTGCGGCACCTTATTGTTCTTCTATGCAAGTGGCACAATTAGCTGAGCACACACACACAGATTGCAATTTTCGTAGCGGCAATCGCCACAGTTATCTCCAATTTGAGGTTAGCTGCTTTAGCGGCACCTACTTTGAAACTTTTCGTTTTCTTGAAAAGTAATCCACTTGCCGAACATGATTCCCGCGATGGTTTCCTAATTTTTCTTAAATTTTTCTTCTCTTTTTATTTCAACTTCCCTTAACCTGTTTAAATTTTCTGTTTTAATTACCTATGCAATTTAAGATACTTTCATTTTCGATATTACCTTTCCTTCCCTATATGCCTCTTTTCCCTCCTCCATATCCTTTATTTTTTTTTTTCATTCAAAAATTATTCTCCGGTACAATCAAATCACTTTGGCCTCTTCACTTGTTTCACATGATAATTTTTTTCTTGCGGTTGTGCCAAACTGGGCAGCAACTTCGGCGTGTACACTAATATCGCCATTGCTACTTCTGGTCCACGCGTACATGTAGCAGACTGCTGCTAGCTTCAGTATAGCATACTGCTGCATACAGTATGCTACAACCATAACAACTCTTTCGTGATGCTGTCTGTAATGACCTTTTGAGAGTATTCCTATTTTCAGAGATTGGCATTGTTCGCGTTTTCTAGAAGAAGTGTTTCACTCTTCTTTTAGTGACACACATCAATCGTTTTGATATACATACACTGTTAGGAAAAATGAGCACAAAAATTACCACGGTGTTATTAGTGGCGTTATACTGAAATACACAGCTATGTTATTAGAAAACTAATTGCTTGAAATCAAAAACGTAATCAAGAGGAGTCATTGTGGGCTGAAATTTCTTTTTTAATTACAATGCAATTGCGGTAATGTAAACTTCAAGTAACGTCAACCCGAGAAAACATGAACCTTATACGCAGATTCATGAATGTAAATTTCCGAACATTAAACTTTTTTAATGTCAGAAAAATTCGCTGATTGCTAAACTTTATATTAATCTGTATTTTTATTAGTCCGATTTTGGATATATGCATTAATTAAAATCAAATTTGTAGTGTCAAATAAGCTTTTACATATTTATTAAAAATGTTATTAGTTTTCTTCAATTGCACGCTAGTTCGGGTCAGTTTGTTTTAGTGGTCGATAAATTTTATATGAAAGAAATTCAAAAGAAAGCTAAATTCCTTAAGGATGATACAATCTATCGCTTTTGTCCGTCAGACGTCCAAAATCGTTGTTGGATTGGTAAAAATGAATGTGTCAGAATATATGTAAGTACATACATATACTTACATATTGTGGGGATGATTATTATTGCTAAAAGAATCGGTGAAAGAGTGGTAAAAAATGTTTATATTCAGAAATTTAAAAGAGTATCTATTCTTAGAAAACATTGATTGATTTTAAGAATCTCCGAAAAAACTTGCTTCGAGTTAATAAAAAAACATTGAAAGTAAAATCGAACGGCAAAATACTAAACTTAGAGAATTCAAATCGCACATCAAAAGTTATGTTCCGCAGTACAACTCATGAAAATCTGCAATTTTTTGTGCCAATATGTCCTCAAGCTTTAAGTGAAATAATTCCATATACCTGCAAGACAATATTATCTTGTATTTTATAACTTTAAAACTGAGATTATTAAATTTGAGTATTCTATAATTTAATTTCGTAGCGCTTACCCTAAATTTTTACTTTTTAAGTTAATCTTAAATATATAAATTTGCATTTTAATTAAACTTGTAATCAGATAAATTTTCGAATTTCAATTAATCATACACTTCAAGTTATGATCACTCAATTACGATTTCACCTACCACCCCAGCAGCTAAAATTCGAGCAGTCATTCTCGCAACTCAAACTGAAGAAAGCAGAGACTCTATCTGTATTTTTTCAGGGCATTTATCACTCTTGGATATGTCCCTGAGGTATGGAGGTAGGTGAGGGTTGCCTTCAATCCGAAGTCTGGCAAAGCTTCATATATGGACCCGAAGAGCTTTCGAACCATAAACCTCTCCTCATTCCTTTTCAAATGACTGGATAGGCATATCCATCAATATATTACGGATGTAGCCCTAAAGGCGTGGTGCTTTCCCCGATACTCTGGTGTATGTTGGTTAACTCACCCATTACGATATTGAAAATCGTGGAATTCTAATATGAAGCGTATGCGGATGAAAACCCTCTGTTTATCTCCAGCATAGCATGACTGCTGCCTGTGCCTTCATGCAACGAGGCCTCAAAATTGTTGAGGACTGGTGCACCCGTCATGATATGGCAATGAATCCAACAAAGACCAGCTTGGTGCTCCTCTCCAGAAGACGTGCTTGGGCAATTTGATCTACCAAAGCTTTAGGACACACTCTGTTACCATCTCCCCATGTCAAGCACCTTCGAGTCTACCTTAACTCGAAGCTCACATGGGATTCCACGTAGAGGAAAAACTTAATGCGGCTATGAGCGAGTCTTCGCTCAATGTAGAAGAACCTGTCGCTGCACATGGAGCATAAGACCGAGAGTTCTGCACTGGATGTACACCTCGATCGTTAGACCCATGCTCACATATGCATCCTGCGTATGGTCGCTGAGGACACTTCTGAGGACTGCAATCCGGAAGCTGGTGAGCCTGGAAGGGGAATTACGGGCTCCATTCGATGTACGGCTACTGCTGCCCTAGAGGTCCTACTTAATCTGCCACCAAGCTTGTGTACAGATTGCGCTCATGGGGGTGTTGGGAGGACGGCTGGACTGGCTCTTCCCATTGCTCTTTGGCATGTAGGCTGGATCTGGAAATCCCTCTGACCAGCATGCCATTTGATGCCATTTGATGCGATGGTTCCAGAATTTCATTTCGGGCGTCGCTTCTCTGTAAGTTTTCCTGTAAACATATCGTGGACCGAAAGAAGAGCCTTGTCTAGCCTTTCCCGGTCCGCTCTAAAAATTTTCACCGACGGCTCTCTCACGAATGAGGGAGCCGGACGGGCGTTTAACTTCCTGAAGCTGACATTGGGATGAAGTACTCACTTGGAAGATACACCACTGTCTTCTGAAGATAGTCCATGATATGGAGAGCAAGGGAAAGGACATAGCTATCCGCTCTGATAGTCAGGTAGCCTTGATGGCTCTGACTGGCCCTCGAATATCATCTAAGTTACTGGGGACTGCAGGTCGTCTGTGGATAAATTTTGTATCTATAACAAGGGATACCTTTCAGTGGGTTCGTGGTCACATAAGGATCATAAGGAATGAAAGTGGTGACCTTTTAGCTAGCTAAGCCTGGCTCTGATTCCCCGTTCCTCGGACCGAAACCCACCCTAGGCATTGCCACCTCATGTATCGGTTCTCTCATCACAGCGGATGTTCATAGAAAGCATCAGCAGAGATGGGAGAGCCTGAGTAGTTGCAGGTGCACAAAATTGTTTCTTGATGTTGATGTTCTCTTCTTGAGCTCAATAGGAATATCTCTGATTTTCTCATGGGGATCGGAAATAAACAATGTAGAACTGTGGTTGGTATTATCAATGGCCACAGCTCGTTTAACGCTCATCTAAGATGAATGGGAGTTGTTGACAGCCCTGGTGTCTGTCCTGTCTGGAAGGAGGTTCTGTCCCGTATAGGAGTTGAGAAACCTTCCTCACCAAGACTCTGATGCGCTTTATTAAGAGGAGAGGAAGGTTTTGGTGATAGGGCTTCTAGCTTGACCATTCTGGCCTCCGTGCTTGGGATCTCGCATCCCTCTGCCTTTAAAAAAAATATCACATTCTCCCAAGCTAAAAGTAATCACTTTCAAAGTTCCAAATAGAAATGTATCAATTGCTAGACCGCAACAAAAAAACTCCCTTTGCCGGACCAAAGCCCTTTTGTGTCACCTCAAAGTGTCACTTCAGACCTACCCTAAATAGCTGGGAGAGCAAGCAAAAATCCCTTTATTAGGAATGGCTACAAAAACTTCGTCTGACGCAATAATAAAGGAAAACGACTTTTCTTTATGGCAGTTTAAAATTTTTACTAAGTTATCAATTTCTTCATTTAGAGATTGCAGATTAAGTTGAATTCCCTGCAAATGACTAGTGATGGGTTCTAGTATAGATGAGTAGATAGCAGTTATGTGCAGAGCTACAACAAAATTACTACTAGCTATTGCAAAGTAAAGATGTTGCGCCTTTTGTCTTGTTTGGGAGTTCATACTTGGTCACAATTTGTGGAGGTAAATTTTAATGATTGCTCAAAAAAAAATGTTTAATAAATCAGCTTCATTAACAAAATCCTAAGAGATTTTGGTATAAAACAGAAAATAAAGTTTAATCAGAGATTTTTGTAATCAAATACTAGACCAAGAAATATCTGTAGTGTATTTCCAGCTTTACAGTAAGAATAGCGGCATATAAGTGATTAGAATAAGCAAAATTACTTGTAAATAAACTCTCTAACTTAAGTAACACGACATAAAACATGTTTGCGAGGATAAAATCTATCTGACCTTGTAGGAAATCAATAAAATAACTTAAGGGGTTACATCATCTTGAGATTTTCAAAAAATCAAAATTTTTTGTGCTATAAAAATTGTTTATAGTTTACGAATAATTTAAGCGTTTCTCTATTTCATTTCTTTATAGAATTATCTAAGATATAGGATATAGCATAGAAGTTTTTTGATTGGAAACCGCGTTAATTTTTTTATAAATTTTTAATACTCAAAATTCGATAAAAATCAGAGTTTTTTTTCAAACAGCTGTAATTTTTTTTTAAATTATTACCTTTCTAATGAGAAAAAAGGAAAAATTTTATTTGTCAGACATGTCTGACAGAGAAAAAACTGGCGAGTCGGACTCGCACACGAAGGGATCCGTACCATCGTACATGTTTATTGTATTGGGACTGTTGAAAATTTCATCTGTTTACCTATTACGGTTCATGAGATACAGCCCGCTTAGATTAGTAACAGGGTCCCGTTGGCAACATTGGCGTAACTAGTTAGGGGTCATGGTCATACCCTCCATGAATATAATCGAATCCAAGTGAATCTAAACCTACTACTAGTTATTTATTAACATCTAAATCTAATAGATTGGAGTCTTTCATTTGAATGAGACCAGTAAATTTGTATACCCCAGATGAAATCTATTGGATATACAAAGTTTGTCATTCCGTTTGTAACACCTCGAAATAATGATGGTAGAGCAAAATGGAATGGACACCCACGCATAATACAAGTTATTTTGATTTTTGGATATCCGTCTGTCTATACGCACGATAACTCGAGAACGCGTATACATAGACAGCGGAAATTTTATACACTGACTTAAAAAAAACATGAAAATAAGTTCGAAAATGAGAAAAATCAGGCAACTCCTTCGTGGGGTTGCCATACAAAAATTTCGTTTTCCACTATATATTTGGACACTACCTGAACACACGTCGACATAGAGAGCTTAAATTTGGTACATGGTGTTTTCATAGTAATAGCAAATAAAATTTCAAAAGTGGACTAAATTGTGCAAACCCCTTCTTGGTGTTGCCATATAAAAATTTAAGTTATTCACGTATACTGTGAAAACGATTTTTATTGTACTAAAATCCAGGGACCGAAAATAACTGGTATTTTGAAAACTTTAAACAAAAAAAGCTGGGATAAATCATGATCGTGGATTTTTGTGGAATAAAACAAAATATGTCTCATGAAAGCTGGAAAGGCTTTTTATTTTTTCTGCCTGGAAGTAACAGGTTTCGAAGTCGGCAGTATAAAAAGCCAAGCTGGTTTGTTATTTTCAGGGTCCGGACCAGTTATGAATTTTGTTTTCCTTATCCGGTATCCGGTAATAAATGTGTAGTTAAGTCTCATCAATAATAATAACTAAAGGAAGGCATGATTTGCGATGTGCTCTGCTTCTGACCTATTTTAGGATGTCGTCATTAACTTACCGAAAAGCCGGAGTTCTTAAAACTTTAACAACTGCACGAGTGCGGCTTATCGTTGTCGGCTGCTTCCTATCTTGTTTTATGTTATTTTTACCGATGCCGCGCTGCAGTGCCGCCAAATTATTTGAAAATCGATTATGGTTCCCTTATCCGAATTATTTTTAATGAAAAGGAAATTTTTTTTTCTTGCCAAAAATGATACTCGGCTAGAAAAAGTAAGAAACCAGATTAACTTTTCATACTTCCTCAAAAAAATAACCAGCTTCAAAACCTGTTACTTCCAGCTCGAAGAAATAAAAAGCCAAGCTGGCTATATTTTTGCCAGAAAAAATAAAAAGCCTTTCCAGCTTGGTTTTTTTTAGCTTCAAATTATTATCGGTCAGGAATAACAGGTAATGTTGGCTTTTTTCGTAAAAAGTCATAACTGATTCGTTCCCTGTAAAATCTTCTTCAGGATACGAAATTCTATAAAATTGATAATAATCATTTTTTCTGTCAGCCAAACCGTTAAAGATATACGCGAAAAAACCATTTGAAAAATCAGACTTGTATAGATGGGTGACCATACGAAATTTCAAACGAGCATTCATCTCTAGAGTGTCATAAGAATTGATCTTAAGGCCGCTACACACGCTCAAGCAAATCATACGACTGTACCATGCATGCTCCAGCCGTATGATTTGCATAAGCGTGTGTAGCGCAAGTCGGAGCTTGAGTTGAGACTGAAGTCTGCCATAAATGTAATCTGACGAAACTATTGTGTACAAGCAAACATGACGACTTTGCTACA
Organism: Dioctria linearis; assembly: GCA_963930735.1. Taxonomy (NCBI): domain Eukaryota; kingdom Metazoa; phylum Arthropoda; class Insecta; order Diptera; family Asilidae; genus Dioctria; species Dioctria linearis. The sequence goes on along the minus strand of OZ005743.1, from coordinate 121,265,551 downwards.
GGAATGAATTAATGTTTGAGCAAAATTCCTGCATGTGGAGGCAAAATCTGACATCTAATTTTGTCTAGTTCAATTCCATAGCAAGGTCATAAGTTTTGCTTGTACGCAATAGCTTCGGCCCAATTCAAGTTCCGACATTCGCTACACACTCTCATGTAAATCAAATGACTGGACCATGCATAAGTCGCAAGATTTGCTTGAGCATTTGTTGCGATCTTTAGACAAATTCTAACTTTTTATGTGTTTCATCTCGCTTGAACTTATTATTTACATTTATTCTTTATTAAATTATTTATTTTTTTTTACACCTCGTTAACTTTTTTCGACTCAGTATATTTTCACGTCTTCAATTTTTCCATTGATTGTTAATAGATAGTTATTGAATCGATTTTTCTTTTGACTCCTCTGTATTTTATCTTGTTGTTTCATTGTCCCAAATTGTAATTCCTTGGAATTTGTTTTGGACAGCTATCTTAATTAATTCTTACTCGTCCCTTTTTGAGAATCTCCTTGATACAGATAGAAATATCTTTAGTTCCAATTTAATGTGTTGGTGTCCCGTATATCGCCAAACGTTTAACAATAATAACTACAATGTATTCTAAATCACATACGACTCATTCGATAGTGATTATATGTAGACCGAAAGCAATTTGCTATTATTCAAAGGAAAACTTTTTCCCTTCCAAGTAATTATTTTCATCCACGAAAAAATTATGTCAAATTATCGTTTATACATATCCTAGCAGAGAATATACCTATTACCGAGCTCGAGCCAGCATTTTCTATTCATTGGGGTTGTCCTAATCAGAAGAGAAATAGAAGAAGTGAAAATCTGTCTCATTAGTATATGTGAATGAAAATCAGGGCACGTAAAATTCTGTCAACAAATTTCACATCAGCTGTTGTCTTTACTAACTGCAGACTGCACATAGAGTCGGCTGTAATTACACACATTCCTGCGGCCATCTCCGTTTCCTTTTCTGCCAAAAATTTGTGATAGAAATCTGAAATCTGTACATGCATACATACATCTCTACAATTCTACTTACTATCTCTGTGTGCACCTAATCTTTCTTCAAAATTGAACTACCAAGCACATGTGACGATGTGACCTCAATTGGATATTTGAGCGGAACATAGGTGAAAACCATAACGAATAGAAGATACAGCGGTCTCTGGGTATTGTATAACGTGTCACGTTCCAGCAGTGTTAGCTTGTAATTTGTATTCCAGCAGGATCCAATTTTTACTCACTTCGGTCCGATTTCTGGCATTTACGTGACCCCAAGAAGTTAGAAAAATGTGCACAGAAAGTCATTTTTCTCGTAGTGGATTATGGTTTTGCGAAGTATTTACACATACAAGGAAAAGTTACATAAATAGGATGCTTAAACTTAAGCCAATAAATTACTCCCAATTATTGTGATACATTTATCTACAGAAGTCATGTCTCCTTAAAAATACTGCCTTGTTGGAATTTTTATATTCTGATTAGAATAATGTAAGTCAAGGACGACGGTCTTAATAGGCCAGTCAATGGAAATATTTAAATTCCAAAGTTTAACATTAATTACAAAAGTTATGAAATTTTAATTTTTGGAATGGCGGCTGAGGTAAAATTACTACAAAGTTGAATTTGCAACCATCACCGAGGTCTGGAACATGCGCAAACCTTTTTATATGGATGCTTGGTATGTGTTTTTTTTTTGTGGCCTTTGATCAAACTTAGTTTAGTCGATAGAGGACATCAATACAAACAAAAAATGTCAGATTGGTCAATTACAAAAATCGTGTCCGAGCTCAGATATTTATGTAAGCATGGAAATCAATCAAAACAGCGTATACATTTCGCACTTATTTCTATATGAAAAAAGTCCTAATTAGCATTTTCAAAGGAAGTGCCTTGCATTAGAGCCTTATGAGGCCACACAATCATTATTTCAAAAGATATAATAAACCATAAAAACGAACAGAATATTTTCATTTTACGCAAGGGATTTCGTGACGTTATAGATGAATTGAAGTCAATGGACTATAGGTCACACATATTAACAGAGCAGCGGTGACATGTATGTACGTCTTATAAAAAAAGAGAAAAAGTTACAATTGGCCCAAGTAAAACTAATAATATTATACCCTAGATGAACATAAAGCTAAATAAAGTGAAAATCTAAAGTTCTGTATGGCAAAACCAAGAAGGACATGCCCGAGTTACTTAATTTTTTGAGATTTCATTTACTGACTTTATGAAAATGCTGTGTACAAAATTTTAGCTCTGTGTTTGTGCGGGTTCTCAGGCAGTGTCCAAATATATAGTGAAAAACCAAATTTTTTTGGCAATACCAAGAAAGGGTTGCCCGATTTGGTCCATATTTAAAATCTTGTTTACTATTCCTATGAAAATTCAATACACCAAATTTTAGCCATCTACGTCGACCGCTCTCAGGTAGTGCCCAAATACTCTGTGTTTCCCCGTAGGAGGTCAATAGAGCAGGAGGTAGTAGTACTACCTAGACGAACCAAAAGTTGTATGGCAGGGGAGGAGGGGGGGGGGGGGGGGGGGGTATATCAACGGGTTATGAGTTACAGTATGATTAAGAAAAAAGCTAGTTTTTTCACAAAAGAGCTCCCTCAAGAATTATGGATGTCTAAACTAAAACATTCGGATTTTCTTACCTTTTTGTTTTAACTTAACCTCTATTATTTTTGCAAAAGGTCGTTAACATAACTTTTTTTTTATAAAAACTGTAAACAGTATACCCTCCTCTTTAATTTGACCTATTGCATTCTATGTTCTATCTGTAACCTCTTCTCAACGATAATTTGTTCCATTAGCACGTCATTTTAAAAATATCGTCTAATTTCGGTGTGACCTGAATAGGTTATGAGTTATTAACTGTTTAACGGCTACAGTTAACACATAGGGTGTAATAGGTCAACTTAAGGAGGAGGGTCTACAGATTACAGTTCTTATAAACATAATAGAGGTCAAAGTAATAAAAAAGGTAGAAAATCCGAAATGTTTAGTTTAGACAACCATACTCCTTGAGAGCAAAGGGGTAAGGGGCTGGCTGGTTGAGCAGTTGTTGGAAAGGCCATGAAGTTCTGCATACAATGAGCTCTTAACTTGACCGTACGCCCTATAGATTTTAAAATACAGGGTGTTTTGTGAAAAAGTGGCTATTTTTCTTAGTCACCCTGTAATTCCTACACGGTTGATATTGCTCCCCCCTCCCCCTGCCATACAATTTTTGGTTTGTCTAGGTGAGTATTATCACCTCCTGATCTATTGACCTCCCACGGGGAAACACCCTGTACTATATTAAAAAACGAAATTTTTGTATGTTAACCTCCAAGAAAGGGGTGCCCAATTTAGCCGATTTTTGAAATTTTATTTATTATTGCTATGAAAATCCTACGACGAAGTTGCCCGATTGTTCTCATTTTCAAACTTAAAATTACTTTTCTTAACCTTTCAAATCCCACGAATGTGTGTGAATCACCAAGAATTTTTTCTTCTAAGTAAATCAGTTGAATTAACTTCCAATATGAAAAAAGTGCTGACAATTACTTTCAAATAGTTGTAGTATAGATTTTGAAAAAGTGGTTCCATAATGGCACCATTGGGTTGTAGTGGTAAATGTTGTGATATAAAAGTGAAAAATTCACGTTTCAATTATCTTTATGATGATAGTTATAAAAACAATTTCTCTTTATAGATAAGGATAATCCTACCTTACCTTTAGTACATTTAATCCGTGTATGAGCATTCAACGTATTTTTGCATCAAGTGGTTGTGCCCAATGTCCGATATAATCATACCATGCGTATCCAATTGGAGGTGCAACTAGACTGAGCGAATACGATCGTGATGGAAATGGACTATTAGAAGGCCGATCCCTTTTTAGCGTTTTAATTTTTCCTGCTGTTCTATGATCGATAGAACCACGCCTTCAGATTTCATTGCAGCGTCACTTCGAAAAGTACATCCTTGAAGACGGTTGGTTCGTACGGTACCAATTGCCTGCAATCCCATTGATTTTAATCTGCTGATTAGTTCATATGACGTAATTCAATTATCAGAACATATTTTGTATAGTCAACATTTTTCGAAAAATGTTCTACAAGGCGAGCCACGATATCACCACTAATGCGGTCACGTTTTGTGTATTTGTATCATTGCGGTAAATATACCTCAAGATCGTAGATAATCCCACTTTTTCCAGCTCGAGTGGAAATTTTTATACCCCACTTGTAGCTTATTTTTCATGAATTGTTGTCATTCCGTTTGTAACCCACCGAAATAATACTAGTAAAGAAAACTGGGTGGAGCACCCACGCATAATTAAAAGCTATTGTGGTTTTTGCATGTGCGCACGATAACTCGGAAATGCGTATACTTAGAGAGCTTAAATTTTGTACACGGACTTTAAAACAAAAAGTAAAATTAAGTTCGAAAATGAGACAAATCGGGCAACTCCTAGGTGGAGTTGCTATACAAAATTTGCGTTTTCCACTATATATTTGGACACTGCTTGAGAACTCGTTGACATAGAGATCTCATATTTGGTACATGGTGTTTTCATAGTAATAGCAAATAAAATTTATAAAATTGAATAAATCGGGCAATCCTTTCTTGGTGTTGCCATATAAAGATTTTGGTTTCTTACGGATACTGTGAAAACGATCAGTCCTAGACATTTTTATTATACTAAAAACTTCTTCAGAATGTGAAATCCTATAAAATTGGTTATAATCATCTTTTCTGTCCGACGAAGCGTTCTCGAAATATATGCGAAAAACCACTGCAAAAAACAAAATTGCTCAAATGGGTGACCATATGAAATTTCATACGGACATTCAGCTAGGGTATCATAAGAATTGGTTTTAGAACAACTCTAGCTTTTTTACTTGATTAAGGCAAGCTCTGACCTTGAATGGGGCAATCATTTCGTCAATAGCATTGTATTCTTCAGCTTTGGTTTGTAACATATTATGTTTGAGTGAATCAATATATGGTCTAATTTTGTACAGTCTGTCGTACTAGCTGATTACGAGCTTTCATCTGGCTATTGTCGTTTAAATGTAGAAATCTCTTGATTAATTCGAATCTATTTCTATTCTATTTCATTGTTTAGGAAATAGTGGGAAAATTTGTTGATTCAGCCCAGCATAATCTTTAGCTGGGAAATTTATAATTCCCATTAATAAATTCATTCCGATGAATGTCTTCATTTTCTCAATTGATGTGATTATTGAACGGTCGTCGACTTGCGTTGAATAAAGGTTTTTTTGGTATCACGATATGCCCACAAAATTTCTTTATTAAACTGTTGCAGAAAATTGATCGAAATATGATCCATATATTTCGCTCTCCATTTGGAGTTCGTAATTTTTTTTTCTTTTTTCAAAACAAACAAGTGGAATGTCGTCGTCGGAATCAAAGTTATCTGAACATTCCCCAGAAATACTAGTAGCAGGCTGTACCTATTTTCTGAGAGTATGCAACCTTTACTGTAAAGATATTGGGTGGAACTTTTGCTATATCAGTTTGTATGTACCATGCGGCACCATTGGTTTGACTACAAATATTAACAAATCAAATTACAAGTCATATAAAATACCTAAATAATTATAACAATTACCTGCTTTTCGAACACCATTAATCCAATATAATTATATCTCTAATTTCTAAATATTTTATTTTCGATTCGTTTTCGCTCAAATACTGAGCACTGATCACACTGAATTGTTCAACCCAATTCAAGTAAAATATCGAATGCATCGGTGCATTATGAAACAAATCAGGTAAAAAACCATAAAATTTTCTTGTGCCATAAAAATAAAATTGTTTTAAGTTTTCCGATGGCATTTGGGATTCCTCGAATAGGATGGCGCCATATGGAGCCATTGGCAATTAAAGAGTTAAAAAGCACTCTCAGCAGTTTCAACAAACTCGAGTTTTGACATTGGAATGTTCAAAATACTATATTGAATTTTAACATTTTTTCGCATTTTAATAATATTTATAATATCATATTATATATTTTCAATATATTAATATTAAGATTCGATTATACCGAAGCTGTGAAGTTCTCCTCTGCAATTTTACCATGTGTCTATTTATATATATTTAGCAGTGGCGGTTGGTGGGCTCCAGAAGAAGGGAAAAAATTTATTGTCATCCTAAATTTTTATATGGCCACACTAAGAAGGCGGTTGTCCGATTTAGTCCATTTTTATGAAAACACTATGTACAAAATTTCAGCTCTCTACGTTGACGCTTTCTGAAGTAGTGTCCAAATATATAGTGAAAAACAAAATGTTTGTATTGCCAACCTACAAAGGGGTTACCCGATTTGTCTCATTTTTGAACTAAATTTTACTTTTTTTTAAAGCCCATATGGAAAATTTCAGCTCTTTAAGTACACTTGTTCTCAAGTTATCGTATGGGTAGATGGACGGACGAACATGAAAAAATCAAAATATGTAACTTTTAATTTTATGCATGGGTGCCAAATCCATTTTTCTCTACCATCACTATTTCTACATAAGTGTTACAAATGGAATGACACACTTTTTATACCCTTTAGATTTCATCTAGGGTATAATAAGAGAAATAATAAGTAAAGTATATTATTAAATTCTGAAGAATATTACAAACTAAGTTAAATACCACGTATAATGCAAATTACAATAGCTATGATAATCCGGAAACCACACGCTACTCCAGACATTATTCGCGAAATGTTGAAACAAGAACTATCTGAATTCTTCAGCAGATCCCGTACGGTGAATCCGAATTGTACGAATATTCCATACATGATCAATATGAACAAAGTAGGAACGTTGCTTACAGAGCGGTTCTGTAGAGGACTGTAAAATGTTACCATGTCTCAATGAATGCATAAAATTGATATAAGTGGAGGACGAAGGGATCTTCTAAAAAATCAAGGATTTTATTCGCCATTAGTTTATAGTGGTTATTGCGAACAGCCCTGAAGGCTGACTTATTGCCAACGCCACTGCGGGCTAAAGGAAGAAGCAATAAATACACTGCACTAATTTTAAACCAATATATACTATAATTCAATTTACTTTGTAAAAACATATTTAAACGTAGGTACTACCAAGCACCACCAAGAAACTCGACTTAATGCAATGCGATTGGAGATAGAGTACAAATTTATTTTTTTGTACAACCTTATTATTCTGTATGTGTGACCACAAAGGCATATCAAACTTTCGGCCGAAGATATTTTTGGTAAGATATTTCGCATGCTATAAGTTTCTCCAAGACTTGTAGTGCTCACAAGAAACAATATTTTTTATACAGTAGTAACCGTAAATTTTCCATTACCAAATTATATAACTTGGGATATATAGACTAGTACTCGAAGCCTCTTTGTAACCACTATAAACCTCTTACAGAGCTTAAATGGAGGATTATATAAAGGTTACCGTGACTTGATTGAGGTAACGTTATATAACTAACATTTTTATAAAATAAGTAACAAAAATATTCTAGTTACCTTAATATAACGTCTTATATAACCAATGGTACTCTTGAATAATGTATTTTGGTCATAGCAGTGGTTGCAGTAATGTTTTGGTTACCTTTATAAACTTTGTTTATAATGGTGATGGTAACGTTTTCACAACGCTTGGAATTTTCTCAGACTGATTACTTTTAGTGATTGAAATGTTAGGGAAATTACTTTTCGTTACCTTTATAAAACAATATAAGGCAAATATTTACGCAACTTATCTTGACATAGAATTGCGATATTTTTTTGTACTGCATTTTTATAATGTAAGGATTTAATATTTTTACATCTTAGAATTACAACTTTTCGGCAGGTACGTGGTGAAATTCAGCTGCAATTAAAATTTTACTGCGAATATCATCATGGATAATTCTAAAAAATACAGACCGCTCCAAAAATTACAAATATTTAATAATTTTAATTAAATATTTCAAAATTTTAAATTTTCACTTAGGTGATATTAATTCATAAAAATAACTTTACATATACCTAAAATGATGTATTTTCTTCATATAAAAATAAAACGGAATCTGCAATTTCAAAAATTGGGTTTACCGACATTTTCTTTTTTATCTGCAATGAATAGATGAAAAAATGGCGGCTTGTATTTAAATTAACAAATTACCATTATAAAACTTCAAGTCCTTTTATATTTTAAAAACTGAATGACCCTTATAAAACTTCTAGAAATATTATATATACTAAAGGAACTACTATGCCTCAAAAATGGTCCCTATATACCCTTTAGTCATAATATGCAACCTATGATAATATTATATATCTTATAGTGACAAAAAACCAGACGAACACCGTAGTGACCAAAGGGCCACCAACAAATTTTACGATATTTTATACTGGGTGTATTACCGAAAGTTCCGAAAGTTACTTGGGATGGTAGTGTACTTGTCAGGCCTGTGACTTTGTTACAATAAAACCTTTAGTAACTTACTTCCACGATAACCATTAGTAACCTTTAAAAACTCTAATATAACTACGTCACCATTTGGTAATATTATAAAACACTTATGAAACCACTCAAATTCTTATATACCCATCACCTTCAGTCACCAAAAATTGGAAAAACTGTTACTTTGGCTATTAAAACTGTTATCAAGCGCAGAAGCCATTAGTGCAGTAGATGATGAAAATGCAAGTTCATTTGATAGATATTTACATGTGGGTGTGTCCTTTTTATGTATCCCAAGTCGACCTAAATTACTCCAGAACTTCTTACTAAGAAGATTCGGATTAAGTTGAAACCAGTAGTAAGCCCGCTTAGCAATACGTATTTTATGAATAACGCAGTTTCTTCTGACTCTACTAATAATCTATGGTCATTAATCACTAATCGATTAATTCAGCATTATGTAGAGCAAAATCAACACAATAAAGACATTGGAAGAAAAGATGGTCTAATAATAAACACAAGAACAAAGTTCACAAGAATCAATACCACAAACACAATTATACCCCAATAGAGGAAGTATCATAATTCAACTACCCTGTTATCATCATTACCGAAAATGAAGAAGAAGACACAGACTGTAAATGTTCTTAGAAAAATTCGTGCATATTCTGGCCAAGACGAATCATGATCACATAAAGCTGTAGTTAATTACACTCCAGGAAGGTCCGTATACTAGTTGGGGGGGGGGGGGGGGGGGTGTGTCTAGAGGAATATGAATATATAAAAGTATAATAATAGTTATTAAATGTTATCTTGATAGCATAGTCCCATCTTCTCTGTTGCCAAAGATGCATCGAAATGTCTTGGATTTCTGAAAAGATGTAAGAAATATTTCAGTCCATGAAATCTAGCGCTCCTCTACAAGTCCTATATCAGACCTAAAAGGGAATATAATTCGCCATATCTAGACCGGGGATTGCCATATCTAGACCGGGGTTTCCGTTCAACCTTGGCTTCATTGGACCAAAAAAGAGTCTTTATGCTTATTGACGATTTGACAAAAACTTGTCATATTGACTCATATCTCAATGTTGGATGCATTTCGCTCCTTTATCGCTAAGCTACATACATAGTTAATGTTTCAATGAAATATCAATTGTAATTCCTGCACGCAATACTTGCGCTGCAAATCCCGCACATCCATTTACCATTGAAATTACTTTCGGCCATACAGTAAAATTCCGTGATGCTTTTTATCTCGAACTGTGCGAATGTGGAACAATCTACCATCTTCTGACATACATCAGCACCACCGTCACTCTCCTCACGTTCCTTAATTCCTCTTCTTATCTCCTTCTTGCCATACTGCGCTTTACATCATAAAGTATTCCCTGCCTGGGCTTGTCTTAATAATATATAAAACAATACAAAATACACGTATCGTCCTCAACCCATGGCAGTATGGCACAATGATTAACAAGTATGGCCTTCCTAAAACTATCAGCAACATATGACAAATTTTCAGTATTAAGTTGCAAATGTAACACCCTGTTAAAAACTTGCATTTCTTCAGTTTTCCAAAGAAAAAATCGCACTAATTTCATCGAGAAAATAATAAATAAATGGTTACTGAGTTGCTCTGAAAAACGATTTCCATTTAGAATATAACCTTTGTTGAGGTTGAGAATGATAATTGAAAATGAACAGCATATGCCCCCCCCCTTCCCTGCTGCAAGACAAACTAATTCTGGATACGTACCTGGCTCCAGAATCCAAAAGTAACCTAGATAATGAGAGGAAAATGGAAATCACTCGACAAGCATAGAGCGCCATATAGACCATTTATGTTAGCTGGTTTTGAGCATGACCTTCAATAACCCTAATACAAATATGAAGAAGTCCAGGAGGAACATGGTGATTGAATGAATCGTAGGCTGACAAAGCAACTGCAGAATCCTCGACAGTTCTAGAAAATATGGAGGCCATGATTAAAATAGAATGCTGAAGGATGTGTACGAGTATCTTCATAATTTTGAATGCTACTCACTGACGGAGACTTCCACGGAACTGCCAAATACAGAACCAAAAATTTCAGGAGTAGAAACTACCACTTATTTATGGGCAGCTGAATTCAAAATAAAATCTGCTTAGATTTACTAAATTTAAAGAGCAGTTCAACTTCAATTCTGTCCCATTTTTACACACCAAGTGAAGCACCGCACTTACAAAAACCCAAAAAAAGTAAGTAAATTGTACCCTAGTAGTCCCATTCTATATATTGCGGTATTCGTTCCCTTGGGTGGCATTAAACGAGAAAAATAGAACGATTTCCTTAATAAAGGAACCCAATCTCTGATGCATACAGCCATATCCCCATTCCTTCATCATCTACATCATGGCACAAAAATTTTCCGATAGACTTTCCATTACCATAATTTATGCTCGCTTGGATGCATAGCGTAAAAAGTGTTCATGAAGGTTCATGTAGTTGAGCTACTTAATCATGAGAGGGGATTAACGTCGCCCGATATGCAAATAATGACCTCTTAAAGGAGCTCTATTTTTCCTGGCGGCGGATATATTCTCCATTCTCCATATAGCCTACTTATATAAGCGGTCCTGCGAATACCTGAGTGCTATTAGCTACAGCAACTGACTGCATTATCGTAACACTTGCGCGCGGATAATTTCAACAGAGAGCAATTTAGGAGCTTATCATGATCTTGAGCACGACATAAAACACAAGGGTTAATCTGTGTGGGTCCCCGTACCGAGCGTCCTTTTTTGCATTAATATGTTAGGTAAAGCCTCAGTGCTGGGACCCTTGAATCAACAGGGAAAACTTCTTTCGTGAATATAACTTGCGTGAGTTCAAGATTATGTCCTGCTAGGGAAAAGTTCACTTAAGGAGGCAATAATCCTCCTTATCCTTTATATCGTCCTACATAAATGAGTATATGTACATATATAGCAACATACTTCTAAACATGCATAACCTACATAGTACATACAAAACCCTAGACAAGTGCTTTACTAGCCTTTTTAAAGCAACAGTAACAGCGGAAATTCCTTCTTGAATTGGACTCTTACATACTTAAAAGGTGGCTATTAAGGATACTGACACGCCAAACAATTCTGGGACGATAACTTATTCCAGTGAAAGCCAACTTTCCATTTTATTTCCCACTGCCAAGTTAACGATGGAGTCGAAATTTTTTTATAACCGATAGCAGTGTTCCGTTTGGTCTTTGTACATTGTACACAGTGCAACATGGAGGCGCTCCACAGGTTAACACACAACTTGGGCTTTTATATAGATTTACAAGGATGGTACCATTCGATGTCAATCTTTATTTATTTTCTAGAAAATCAAGCAAATCACAGAGGAAGCATTCATGCACGATTGCTGGAGCTTTAGTTATGTGCCAATTTTGTGCTTATATTGAATCAGTAATATAATTGAACACGTCTGGAGGAGTGAGAGACTGTCGAATAGATTTAGAACTGCATATACAAGCGTCTGTCCTATATTTGCAGCCGCTCCAATGGGGGTTTACATTGCAACTTAGGCACATTGCAGGTGTCACAGAAATTACTCTCTGGAAAACCATTTAAAATACAGGTGTAGGTATTGTTGATGCAATTTTCAAGAGGCAACTGGGACGTAAATAGTTGCATACACTGATTGCTGTTTTTATATGAGACGTAAAATATGCTTTTGTAGAATTTTTGTTTAAGCTGAATAATTTTTTTATACCCTGGATGATGAATTTTAGGGTTTACTAAGTTTGTCATTCCGTTTGTAATACATCGAAATAATGATGGTAGAGCAAAATGGATTGGACACTCCCGGATAATATTAAAAGTTATTTTGATTATTGCATGTCCGTCTGTCAGTCTGTCTCTGTGTCTTATTGTCCGTGTGCCCCTCTGCTGCTATAAAAAATTGTGGTTTTCGTTTTCAAAAAATCCACTGAATAACAAAATGCTAGCCGTTTGAAAAAAAAACAATTTTTTTCCTGTTTTTTTTTTTTTTTTTTGCTTCAGCGGACAAAAACTAACTCAATTTTTGGACAAAAATCACTTTCTGATGGCCCCGCAATTTGAATTTCCTTTCAATTGCTGTAGAGCACCCGCGCTCTGAAAAATCTTGTTCACAGAAATCGCATTTAAAGTTTCAAATTACAAAAAAAAATCTTTAAAATCTTACTTCAGCTATTCCAGCACCATACAGAGGCCCTTCTTCTTCCTCCAAGAACTGATTGTTCTGAATCTGAAGGTTAAGGGTTTCACGAAATTTATTAGTGTTAATTCTGATGGTGGAACTCGGAGAAACAACAAGGAGACGTTTTCGTTTAGATGTGTTGATTGGTCCGAGATTTTCATTGCCATGAATGGTGTCAAATCGTCTGCTATTGGACCTGATAATATCCCGCCTAGGTTTATTAAAACTATTGCGCCATTTCTTTCTCCAGTTTTGCTGCATGTATTTAATGCATGTTTACCAACTTCACAGTATCCATCGATCTGGAAGAAGGCTGTTATCATTCCTCTTCCCAAGTGTCGCAAGTGTCCGAAATGGCAGATTTTCGTCCCATCAGTTTACACAGCTGTGAATCAGCCTTGCTTAAAGTTGTATCCGACCTGACAGATGCAGTTGACAGTGATCGAATATGCATTCTTGTCCTCTTTGATTTCAGCAAGGCATTCGATTCGATCAACCATGACCGACTTTTCCTTAAGCTTCGTCGATATTTCAATTTCTCGAATACAGCCGTTACCCTTATTACAAATTTCTTGTTGTGTAGTGCTCAATCTGTCAAGATCTACGATAGACTTTCTACTCCCCTAACTCTGAGTCGTGGTATACCTCAGGGTTCTATACTTGGTCCGCTGCTCTTCTCTTTATATATAAATGATTTACCAATGTCCGTGAAGGATTCGTCCATCCATCTCTATGCGGATGATGTACAGATTTATTTTGATAGACCAATAGGTTTGATAGAGAATTGCATTGTTCAGACCAATGATGACTTGATTAGAATTAGTAACTGGGCCAAATATAACCATCTAATACTTAACCCAAAAAAGTCTCCCAGTAGCCTATATATAGAGGGAGCTATGATCAGGAAAAGCTGCCGCCCGTCAAAATTAATAATACCGCCATTCCTTATGTTACTTGTGTTCGGAATCTGGGCGTTGAGCTGAATGGAAAGTTAACTTGCTGCAATCATGTCTCCAATTCTATTGGGAAGGTGTATGCCTACCTGAGACAGCGGAGATTATCCGCCAACTTGTTGTCTCGTCAAATGCGCTTGAGACTGGTCAAAGCACTAATATTACCAAACTATATCTTTGGGAGCTTGATTTTCCCTACACTTGATTCTCATTATAAGCGGAAAATCACAATCGCTTTCAATAACACAATCCGATTTGTCCATGGTTTGCCCATATCTGCTCATGTTTCTCCATATATTGACTCTTTCCTTAAGGGGTGCTCGTTAGAAACGTATCTTGAGAAGAAGGCTAAAAATTTTATACAATCTATTCTACTCTAAAGAACCGACGTACCTTAATGACCGGGTGCATTCCCTCAGATCCACTCGCCATCGAAACCTCTTACTACCTAATTACCAAAGTCAAATTAGAGAGCGATCTTACTTTGTGCAGGTTATCAGTATATGGAATAGTCTACCAGTCAGTGCTCAAAGAGCTTGTTCCGTTGGAGCATTCAACAGGTTTCTGACTCTGACTCGCATACCTTAAATCGTAATAACTTCCACTGTTTTAATGTGTGTTGTGAGTGTGGTGACGCATCACTTTTCTTGGTTTTTCGATTCCTCTTTTTGTATTTATTTTGTTTTTTTTTCGCCTTAATTTTTTTACTGAATTTTGTTCTTAACTTTTTTTTTGTCTTTTCTCTTTTCAAGTTTTCTTTTATATTTTGTTCTTTTTCTTTTTAATATTATTTTTATCTTTACATAATACTAAATTTTGTTATTACTTAGTTACATTTCCACTCATTTTTGTACGTTTATAAGATTCTAAATATTGTGTACCTTGCCAGCAAATAAACATATTATTATTATTATCTCAGGTAGCGACAAAAATTCTCCACAGCAAGCACACTCCGAGTGCCTCAGCTACCTGTCCCAGCCGACATACGGTTCCGATTTCAACAGGCTGTGAATTCTAAAATACTGTTAAAAAACCACTTACCTCGCTCTCCCCTTTTCCACCATTCCGTCTTTATTAAATGGTGCCTGTAATATTTATCCAAAGGCAATGTAAAATATATGTTTCGCAAGAAAAGGTTCGATGTTCGGTATAACAATGGGATATACAATAAGATGCTATTTTCTTGTAAATGGTTGACTGCACACATTACAACAGTATAGAATATTGACAGGAGTCTGTCGCATATGATTATTTAAATGTTCTTTACGGGCAAACGTTTCCTGATAGGCTGTGCAAACAAGTGGTTTATCAGAACTTGACACTTAATTAGTCAGCTGTTCCATGTTAAAAAATACAGCTTGAACCATAGTAGTGCAGACTCGTTTTCATTCCAACCCCTATCTGTCATTAAAATTCTTTAAATTTAGTTCAACTCAGATAAACCACTCAAACCGATTTTACAGGGATCTAACGTACACGTAGAGGCACATAGCGGAAGCATTTTACTAAACTCGAGCTTAGACAGAGAATTACAATAATTTCACAAATGAATTATTCTGGCATACCTGAAATAGATAATGAATATTTCTAACCTAAAAGTGAAATTAAAATTATAATTTTGACAGATATAGAAAACTAAAATTAAATGTAAAATTTGACAAATATTAGAACGTTTGACAGATATAGAAAATTGAAATTAAATGACATCTTTGACAGATATAGAAAATTAGATATAAACGAGACTTTTGACTTGACATGAAAAAGAACTGGACTGGAAATTTAAAATATTTGGAATTAATTTTGATAAATGTAAAAAAGAAAAAGAGATGTAAATAAATGTCGCTAGTAGATTTAATAAAACAATTTTGTGAGAGGTGGTAGTAGATTCGGCAGATAGAGTCACGCCAAAATTGTTGTGCTCGGCCATATTTTTTTATGATTAAGAAAAGATTATAGTCTGGTGTGTAGCTGACCTCAGAGAAAAACGCCGCGTTTTAAAACTAAAAAAAAGGATAAGCGAAATATTCAACTTGTAAAAAGAAAGTGTTTTTTTCATTCCCTCTGTCTCGAGTTGACCTGAGTAAAGTGAAAGCAGAAGTAGTAGAAAGGAGCCGCAAAGCGAAACAAACCCAAAATCCAGAAACCATTGGAGTTAAAGTGCGAACACAAGTCCCTGCCAAATTCGGAGGTTCCACCATTCCAGGTACACTGTATATGTGCACAGAATATGCAAGAATCTAATTTTTGATGCATGCAGCTACTGAATTTGTTGGTAATTTGATTCAAGTGCAACCCCGAACGAGAAATTCCTGTAACAAGTGGTGATCGCTCAGTCAAATGAAAGCATCAGGAAATAAATTATATAACAATACTTTAGATATGAAAATATCCTTTTACCCACGTGTTCTAAACACTGTAAAAATGATGAAAATTATGTAAAAAAAAATCAATCTAAAAAAGGTATACAAACAAGGTGTACATACAAAAGCACGTTCGAGTGTTAACACACCGGTTCGCTTGACCATGCTAACAGATATAGGTCGAAATGTTTCCTTGATTGTGCCAATTAATATGTTGCGAAATATACAAGTATCCATAAGACGCATGAAGTGAAGCTCTTGTTGGTCAGATAAGGCACACAATACTTTTTTTACCGTCATATTCCACCATAATGCAGGAAATATTTTTAGCTGATCCTTTAAATCGTGAAAATTTGGCAGATTTAATTAATAACTCTGTTGGAAGTGTTACGTCCACAAATTGTTATAATTATAGTATGAATATGTAGGTATGTTAAATTACTAACTGTCGCTGCAAGAGAACCGTTATAGACTAGGTTACATATATATATTAAATTATTATTATTATTATTGGATTAACTGACCACTGCTTTCATACATACCTTAATTGTATAAATTATAATAAAAATTGTTATATCTTAATATGTAATTAACATCGTTTGATGTTTTTAGGGTTCCGTACCCAAAGGGTAATAACGGGAACCCTATCGCTAAGACTTCGCTGTCCGTCCGTCACCAGGTTGTATCTCATGAACCGTAATAGGTAGAGAGACTGTGTATTTCTATTGACGATATAACAACAAATATAAAAAATTAAATAAATTTAAAAATTAAAGGGCCCCATACAAGAAACGTGATTTTTTCGGCGTTTTATCCTCGTTTTATTCTCAATCTTATTATTATCTGGGGTGTACCTTATTAACCGTAATAAGTAGACAGTTGAAATTTTCATAGATTGCTATTGGCGCTATAGCAAAAAATACTAAAAATGAAATAAAATTAAAAATTAAACGGGGCCCCCATACAAGAAACGTGATTTTTTAAGCGTTTATTTCCTCGTTTTATTCTCATTCATTATTATTATCATAAGTAGGCATTTTTCAAATGACAGCATTATTTTTTCACATGACGCCTACTCTCATTTGAAAAAGTAAATAAAAAGTACGCAGTGTTAAATTTGGTACGATGGTACGAACCCTTCGTGCGCGAGTCCGACTCGCAATTGGCCGGTTATTTAAATATAATATAAGGCAAAGGATTAAGTTAATTTGCAAGGATGAATTTAATGTGAAAACCCTGCAACAAGTTACAGCGGCGAAAATGTAAACATTCTTCCAAAAAATCATATGACTTAATCTTATCACGGTAGATAATTAAAAAATAATAATATTAATAAAATTATCATTTAAGTATTTGTAAATAACACAACAACATTATACAGGGCGTTTCCCACTTGGAGGTTAATAGAGAAGGAGGTGATAGTACTCACCTAGACAAATAAAAAATTGTATTGCAGGGGCATATCAACTGTTTAGGAGTTACAGGGTGATTAAGAAAAAAAGCTAGTTTTTCGCAAACCACCCTGCATCTTAAAAACTATAGGGCGTATGGTTACAGTTAAGAGTTCATTATATGTAGAACTTCTCGGCCTTAATAACACTTTAATAGGTAAA
Organism: Dioctria linearis; assembly: GCA_963930735.1. Lineage (NCBI taxonomy): Eukaryota > Metazoa > Arthropoda > Insecta > Diptera > Asilidae > Dioctria > Dioctria linearis. The sequence goes on along the minus strand of OZ005743.1, from coordinate 121,247,943 downwards.
ATTAAAGAGGAGAGTCCACAGTTTATATTTTTCGTAAAAAAAGGTTGCGTTAATGACCTTTTTGCAAAAAAAATATAGGTGTTAAAGTAAAAAAAAATTAAAAACTAACGTTTTTCTTATTCACTCTGTAACTCCTAAATGGTTTATATGCCCCCCCCCCCTTACCACACAATTTCTTGTTTGGCTAGTTGAGTACTATCACCTCATGCTCTATTGACGTCCTAGTGGGAAACACCCTGTATAGCGAAATTTATTCAAATTGAAGTGATTTCTCTTGTTACGTACACTGTAAAAATATTAGGACTATTCCCTAAATTTAAGACACGTTTTTCCCTAAAAATAAATGTAATTTTCTCTGATAGAAAGGGAAATCAGTTTAATTTCCCCAAATCAATGGAACATACAATGAATTTAGGTATTTGTCACTAGAAAACATATAAAGTACGTAAAATTCCCGAAATGTTAGCTCATTTGGATATGACGAAGAGAACATTCAATAAATTAAGTATTATGCTGCATTTTTAATGGAAACATATTTTCGTTTATATAATTCACACATTGTTTTTAAAAACAAGTCATATATTGCCTTTCAATATTTTGTTTCAGCGTGCCCAGTGCATCAATATAACTTCCATACTACTTCAGCTCATTCTTATGTTTTTAAAAGGGGTGGTCTTCTATCACCTTCACCTATGGTGGGGAGTGGTGCGGTGCCATCACCTATTCCCTACATTTTAGGGAATATTCTCTAAATTTTAGGGAATAGTCCCTACATTTTAGGGATAAACAACAAAACAACAATTTAAAGTCCCCTATATTTTAGGAAATGCTCCCTACATTTTAGGGAATATTCCCTAAAATGTAGAGGAAAACATAAAAAAAATATGAAAATTCCCTACATTTTAGGCAATATTCCCTAAATTGTATGGGGAAAAAACCAAAATTCCCTACATTTTAGGGATAAAAACCTAATCTTAATTTTCCAAGGTGGAGCTTTCCCTAATCATATCGACAAATGCCTAACCTGTGTGGCGCAAATTGTTGCCACTCACTTTACGGAACTATTTTTTACTGTGTATAAATAAAACCATTCTGTTTTTGATGCTGGCGAAAAAATTCGAGCAGGCTACATTTACTACTAAGCAGGCTAAAGAAGATGATGACGTCATGATTGTGAACACAGTGACTTCCTTCTGCTCAGCATTCAACATTGTTTTTATCGTTGGCTAATACGTCGATCTTTTAATTCTACTGATAGCATTAGAATCATCTTAAACCAGCATCTACCATCGCAAATCGAGGAGAAGGAGACAAAACTACTGAAAGAAAATATTCTGCGAATAGTTTAAAAGTGAAAGAAGTAGCCGAAAACATCGTGTTTTTACATATTAGCGGCTGTGACAATAGATTATCCTTCTTCAACCAAGGAAAAACAAAATTTGGTTTGCTGTCCAAAAAAACAAAGGACTCGATGCCGTCATTGGAATCTTCAAAAATCAGAATGCCAAACCAAAAGACATCACAGCCGCTGGAGCACGCTTTCTGGGGGCTGGAAACTTGGTACCAATTGGCTCACTCCAGTACCAATGCCAGAGAAACCTGCCCTAGATTTCTTGCGAAAAGGAATGTGGTGGAGGATCTGGCTACAGGAAAAGTAGGTTGAAGTGCACTGTTGTATACGAATTCTGCAATGATGAATCATGCGAGAATGATACACAGATCATCATTGAGAGCGACGACGAAAATGAGGCAATGCCATGGATGGACGCTTAGATTCTCAGTGCGGAAAATGGGTTAGTGGGCAACACTAACAAACATGATTATGAAGGCATCAACATCAACCGACCAAAGACCAACAAAAAGAATGAAATAATAGAAACATACTCGGGGATGTAATGGCGGAAACATATCCATCTCTCGAGGCATTGTCAAAATCTCCACCACGGGTTTTTAAATGTAACAACACAAAATTAAGCCTAACAGGTAGCCTAAGAGCCTAGCCGCAAGGCGTGCTTTACTCAATGTTGGAAATTTTTCTCTCTCAGGCCTACTTTTGTAGACAGATTTTTTTTTTTTTAATTGTGCTCTGTCAAACGAGATATTTGGCAAATAAGAATTTATAATTAACATTTTTGAAAACCGATAATAAATTGTTTCTGCCCAAAATGTGAAGGAATTGCCGCAAATACTATCAAAATTACAATGACAGCACCGAGCCCAGTCTAGTGTCTTTTTGTTTTCAATTCTCTGAGGTAACCTTGAAGTTAGCTGCGTGGAGGCATAAGAGAGGCCAGGTTGGAGGCTTGCTTGGATGTATTTCTGCCTTAAATTTCGAATACGAGCCGTACTCAATTACAAAAACAAGAATATGTGTGGCACTGAGGATACCACAATTTAAAAAAAAACGGCCCGTTTACTTTACCTCGTGATGGTATAGAAATGAGTTGACCTTTAATATACAAAATTATCATAATTATGTAGTGAGTAGCTACAAATGATTTGTTAAGATGAACAACACAAACGAGGAGTTGAACTATTTTTTAGGCATGTTTCCGAAGCTGTAACTTCTTACATATCAGACTTGCAAAAACAAACTGTTCACACAAAAATTTTAGGGAATTTAGCCTTTTTCAAATTTATGTCAGAGATTTTTGTCATAGGATCAACCGTTAGAATGCAGAGATGCTTCAGAGATATTAACTTTAATGAATAACGATATTCACTCTTCCTCTAATTTTATGAGCTCTCCGACTAAAGCATGAAATGTTGAAGTGTTCCCAAAATTATTTAAGTCACTCTTCCTACACTTTATAATTCCTCGAAGGAATGTGTGATCTAGTTTCGACAAATAAAAACCTCGGCATTACAGCAACAGAATAATAAACGGCACACATAGAGCTTTGATGTTTATTGATGTCAAAATCATCGGAGTACAAGAAAAGTCGAATAATGAACTTGCTCTCAAAAATATATTGCTTTTTTTCCGCAAGTCACTTGTGATGAAATGGATGATATTATCTGTGCTCTTATGATTTGTAATATTATTTGAATAGCTTCTAGTATACTGTCGAATTCAAGATATTTTCGGAGCTGAAATGAAAGTGGAATATCATTCCCAGTTCTATTTTCTTCTGGAATTGAAGGTACTCCAGAGGATTCCACTCACTTGATTGTTTATAACATGTAAATTCGGAATTTCAAGAGGATCTATGTGTTCCATGTATTTAAAAAAAACTATATTCCGTTTTATAATTTATAAAAGGATTTTCTGTGATTTTATTAATTATATTCGGCAAACTATTAAAAATTTCTGTGTTTTCCAATTTAAAAGCTTTAAAACATTCAAGCTAGTAACTGACCTGAAGCTATCGTTTTGTTTGTTTAGAGTCTAGACTATTTCAAGTGAATTTTCTGATGGCAACTCTTTAAAATACGCCCAACACTGGCGGTAGGTAAATATACTTGTGTGCAGCAGATGCGGGTTTAGCTAATATTCCTCAACACCTGAATCAGATGTTAACGTCGAGTAGCACTTTTGTATTACTGAACAATTGTTTGAATGAAGGAGATGCGGGCTATCTTATAAAAACTCAACTCGTCGTTCTTATACCAGATTATCTAATTTAGCTTAACTCCAAAGAATTACAATACGCAGGGCTGGATCTGAGCTATGCTGTATATTCTTTATTCATTTTCCTTAGCCTATTTATACAATTCTTAACATACTTATAATTACTGCAATTACACTATCGTGACATTTATGAAATTACTGGCCAATATTGTTGATTAATATACTTACTCAACGAAGTCTCCATGAACCTCTTTATTTAGCTATCGATATTACTTAACCATATTCATAACAATTTCAATTATGTAGTTATAGTCCGCGCCACGAAAACTATCAAGGTCACCAGAGAGAAAGATATAATCTTGCACCATTGTATTATATTTTAAATACTAAAATTACTTTTGAAGGGAATTAACATTAAAAAAAATTTAATTTTGATATTATTGAATTACTATTGCATATTCTTGTAATTTTAATAAATATTTATGACTTCATAATATTTGCTTTTCATTCATTCTTACAAAAAAAATTATTTATTATTAATAAATAAAAAAAAAATATTTATTATTACTAAATTTTTCACACAACTTCAAAAGTAATTTGAAATTCTAATTTGTAACCAGAATGAATATAAATTAGTTTGATGCGGCAATATGAAAAGCTTCAGAATTTTTATTTTGACAATTTTATCGTGTATCTCAAATAAAATATGACAGTTAAAATATCCTAAATGGATTGTGTCTAAACTAACTAAAACGCTTTCTCTTTAATGCAAAGCTTTAATTTTAAAAGTGGAAATTTTTGAAGAATAGAAGAAGTTTTAAGAACTATTTATTTTTAACGATTCTAATTCTAAATCATAAATACAAGAAAAAAAAACAACTGCCTTATCCGGGGTTTGAAACCGGGAACTTCTAGTTGCCGGGCGAGTGCTCTTACCAGTGAGCTAACGAGACAGATGATTTTCCCTCTTGCATTTCATAATTTGTAATTAGCCTACTAAGCCACGTTTTGCTTTCAGCTGGCATTAACCAGTAACGATGAAAGCGCACAAATAATCTTGTAAAGGGGGAAAAATTACTTTGCATATTTGTTCCAAAATTATCGTGCACATCCCGTATGTGTTTGTCTGTAAAATACTGAGAATGTTCCCATAGAGAGTAGTTGTGGGATATCTCAGGGAATAACTTATAATAAATTTCTAATAAGTCCTAGAAATAAGGTCCTAAGTACATACTAAATACTTCCTGTTTATCTCGGGAAAGTTATATTATGTGATCTGTGGGACAAGAATGGGATGCCCGTGGGTAATTTTGTGCTATATGGGGTAGGCTCGATTCCCGTCCGCGGAAAAAATATATAAAATCGAAAATTTTTATATAATATTTATATTTATAAAGTACTTCTAATATTTGTGGAGTTGTTTTAAGACGTAGAGAAATATGTTGGTATCACCTAATATTCTCGTAACAATTTACTCGTATCAATTTTCTCGTACGAAATTTGCCTCAATCAATTTTCTCGTCAAGCCATATTCTCGTATCAATTTTCTCGTAAAACCATTTTCTCGTATACAAATATCTCATATGCAACCTTGTAAACATTTTACTACGAGTATAAGTATACAGCTAAGTATAAAAAATATTTTCTTAATTAAAGAATTCATCTATGTAAATGAAAAGTAAATTTGTTTCTGTTTTAAATTAAATACTCATCGAATCATCCAATGCTCGTGTGAACTTATCTTTTGAACTAATTGGTTCGCGCGCGCGAATTTTCTCGCATTACAATTTTACACGAACAAATTGGAATACAAAAAAATGTCTTGACGAGAAAATTGATACGTGAAAATGGCTTGACTTATGGCTTACGAGCAAATGTTCCACGAGCAAATTGATACGGGAAAATTGATACGAGAATATTGGGGGCAGCCAATATTTTAAAGGGAAATCTTTATGATTTTCTGAAAAGAAATTTTTTTTTAATCAATGAACTTCATTAATAAAATCCCAAAAGGTTTTGGTACAGAATACAGTGGCTGATCCATGGGTGGGGGGGGGGGGGGCTCCTGACCCCACCTAAATTTGAAGAAAAAAGATTTAATTAATTGAGTTATTTGAAAAAATATATTTTTTATTTTATACTTTTTTTATTTATATAATTCAACTTAAAAAAGAAATTTTATTCCAAAACTTAAAAAAATAAAAATTTATTTCAATGAATGCTATTGTATGTATGTGATGTATGTGTATAGGTTTTTCTCGGAATTTGAGTTTCGGACCTCTGCTTTGGTTGATCCAAGAGAAACACTTCCCACGCCACGAAACAGACTCCCTCACTACCACATCAGAGCCCTAACTTAACTTAGTCCTAACTCCTGTTATATTTCGGGGCTTACCTTAGCCGAAGGCAATCACTCGACGCCGTTTCAGGAAGCAATGATTAAGACAACTTGCACACTTTTATTTTATTTATATATATATTTTTTTGCTTTTGCTTTGTTCACAAAATTTTTCTTTCACAAACTTCCTCTTATGGTTATTTTCACAAAACGTTTATTTTTTTTTTCTTATCGCAACTTCCATTTTCTTTACCTGTTTACAATTAGTGTTCAGCCTACCGCGGCGGACGATGGTTGAAATGAAATTTGATATTTTCATAAATATCAAACCATCGTCTTGCTATCGTGCATACATTGTTGCACCCACAATGTATGCCGCTCGCGACAATTTGCTGATAGGAGGCTTTTCGGTGAAGACTTGATCGTTTAAATCTTCAGCGAGTAAATTTTATGCGCCCGATATGTATGTATATATACATATGTACATACATATCGTATTTTCGACAAATCTTACTGAAGGTAAGATTTGTCGTGGGGTTTTTTTCTATTGAAACGACTTGGGTTGAAATTTAAAACTTTTATTTGTCCCAAGTCGTTCTATGGGAAATACTTTATGTTTTTAACTGAGCAATTTGAATCAATTGCTGATGGCAATTTCTTCGCCTTAAAGAGAGATAAGCCCCTTTTCAGGTAATTTTGGCATGTAACACTCTTAACATTCTAAAATATTTGCAGCGTTCTTATGTAAAACCACTGACATTTAAAATATGGACTGACTAAGTCCATAGAAATACACTGCAGAAAGTGGGCTCATTTCTATATAGCGTTCTCTTTCGGTCTAAGCACCAACTACTAATTAGCACGTCACATAGAAATGTGACCTAACTCAAAATTTGTCTTTTTTGAGTTAATTACACCATGAAATTGGTATATTTCTATCTGATTGTTTTTGCCGCTAGATAGCGATAGTGTCACTTTTCTGTTACTTAAGAACAGAGATATTCTTCATAGACCAGTGTGTCGGTGTCACTTTTTGAGTTCTGACGATCTTCATTACAAACGTAAATATGTTTTCGACATTTTATCAGTATTATTTTAAATTGTGTCATTTTTCCACAAAACAGCATTTATTTCTTACAAATTTTATTTTGAGTTATGACAATTTTCCACAAAGTTCAAAGTACGGAATTTAATTCTTAAAAATCGTATTTTGAGTTATGCCACTTAAAAAAAAACTTGTAAAAATATTTATTTCGCAACAAAGAAAAGCCACACAACTTAAGAGCATGCGGGATTAACAGCTAACCTCGCCAACTGCGGTAACAAAAACTTAAAAATTCTTTTATATAAATCTTCAGAAATAAATTTACAAACAAATTTAAGAGTTCAGACTATTTTTAGCAAACAATTACTACATTAAGCTAGAATTAATTCTATGTACAGCTTTTCGTTTTTTCGCTCTCCTGAAAAGTTGCATTTTTTGAGTTGGGTCACTTTTCTATGTAACGTGCGAACTGAGAAAGGGCTGTAAACAATAAATAAATAATTGGGTTTGTCGAAATAAATGTTTTTAAATTAATTATTTGGGTTAATAGAAATTCGAGAGGTTTCACTTTTCAACTTTCCGCCAATGGATTTTTCAATGTTGGCACCGACGTATGAACTATTTTTGACACACAAAATTGTACCCGCATGAAATAGCATATCGAGCAGTCCATATTATATATGCCAGTGTGTAAAACTGAGAAAAGTTTGGCTTGAATGACTCCCGCAGTTTGCACCCTATTCTATTAAAAAAATTAGCTTTTTTTAAAAAAAGTATACTAAAAAATGACACATCATCCACACCGCTTAATGCAGATTTCCATGTTCCAAGTACTGCGGTGACTACGCGACCCGACTTACGGCGTTGGATGTTTTTTTTTTTGCTCGATTTAATATGTAATTTCAATGCGAGATCCGCGCCTGACAGAACAGAAGATAATCAGCGATTTTTGGTAAGTAAAGATCATAACACTGAATTTCTGTAGCGAATTTTCAGATGTCCAGTTGGAATATCTTACCTTAAATTGGTAAAAAAAAGCAACCCCAAACTGAAATTTCCCTGACCTTGATAGCACAGTTTTCGTGGCGCGGACTATAGCATATTTCGTTTTTTTTTTGTTTTTGAATTACATATATCAAGGGTGACCTACTTACGCTGTGTAGAACAGAATTCCGTGCCTTTTTTATGGGTCTATAGGCTGGACCACAAATAAATTACTTTTTTACTAATTCAATTGAAATTTCGTTAATTAGCTAGTTTTATTTTTCAGTTTTTTTTTTAATAATATCAACATACGCATGGAAACTTCTTTTATGTACCGATACAACAATCCCACGCTATATACCTACACTCTTTAATACAAATATTAATGTAAAAAATATTGAATTTTTATATAAGTATATATTATTTGTGATCCACCCTGTATTTAAGAATTTTTATAACTTTCATCTATCTCTTTTATATGCACTAATAGTAGATAATATTGGTTTCATTTTGTTCGACGGAATAATTTTTAAGTTTTTTCTTATTAAAAGTAATGATGGTGCCAATTTCAAGGTCAACAGCAGTTTTTCATTGTCTGGTAGGAAAAGTTTCCTCTTGTTAGTATACGCTCTGCGGTCTGCCTGGGGCACCCATTAATCAGACACAAAGACGACCAATCAACATATTACAACATATCACAATTAGAGTTCCCAATCCGGATATCAAATTATCCGGATTATACGCCCCATTTTGACTATTCGGTAATCCGGATATTTTTCCTTAATTATCCGATAATCCGGATATTTTAGACATTTTTTTTCAGGAAAATACTGTTTTCTTTCTAACTGTTCAGCTATTTTCAAAAGATTATACAATTACTTTCTCAAGTGGCAGTTTTATTTATTTATTAAAGTTTCTTTGAATAAACAAATAAGTTGTCTTGTGAATGTTTTTTTATCCAAATTTTAAATAAAACAAGTAAGAAAACTAGAATTGGTCCAAGAGTAATTCTTATGATACCCTAGATTAATGCTCTTATGACCCGGCTTAGACGGGTCAATAAGCTGCCTCTGCCCCACGAAAGCTTCTCGGTAATATGATGGTTGGGGACAGGAATGAAGCATTACCCAACCTACAGATTTCGTGCGGCAGAGGCAGCATACTGAGACTTACCTGTCTAAACTGGGTCTATGTAATTTCGTATGGTCAACCATCTGTGTAAGCTTTATTTTCTAAGTGGTTTTTCGCATATAAGTATTTCTAGAACGGTTCGTCGGACAGTAAAAATTATTATAACTAGTTTCGTAGCATTTCATATTCTGAAGAGTACACAAAAAACGTCTAGGACTGATTGTTTGCCCAGGATACCTACGTAAAGATCAAAATTTTTATATGGCCCAATTTAGCTCATTTATGAAATTATTTTTACTGTTTTTATGAAAACGTCGCATAGAAAATTTCAGCTCTCTACGCTGATACTCTCGAAAGCAATGTCCAAATATGTAGTGAAAAACGAAAGTTTTGTATGGCAACCTTGAAGGAGTTACCCGATTTGTCCCATTTTCGAACTTGAATTATTGTTTTTTTTTTTTAAAAAAAAAAAGCTCATGCGCAAAATTTCAGTTCTCTAAGTACATGCGTTCTCGAGTTATCGTGCGGACACGCAGATAGATAGACAGACGGACATGCAAAAAACAAAATTTCTCTTAATATTATACATGGGTGTTCATTCCATTTTGCTCTACCATAATTATTTCTATGCGTTACAAACGGAAGGACAAACTTAGTATACCGATTTCATCTAGGGTATAACAAAACCTACTAAGCACTGAAATTACATGATAACAGTGTGGTTAAAAATTAAATATTATTATAAATAAAATATTGAGTTAATCGCCCAAAAAGGTAGTATATACATTGATTATGGAGTAAATAGATGTCTCCAGATTCCGGTGTAGGAGTTTTCTGTTACCCGTATGGCGTTATCCATATATGACGTGATTATCTATATAAAATCGACAATGGCTCGACATGTTGACGTAACCAACGAGAAAGCCAGCAGTCAACGATGCGACATTTAATATTTAACCATTTAAGGGCAATCAAGTTTAAAAGAATTGTTAGATGTCCTATTACCACTAGAGACTGCAGCAAAGGAATTAAATAAAAATTCAGCGACACTTTTGACCGCTGAAGGTGTTTATAAGTTTCTGAAAGATTAGACGAGTTTGGAACTAACTTAAGTAAAAATTTATCGAAACAGAACAAAAACGAATGGATAAACGTCGAGATAAAATGCTTATGAAAGCAAATCTTCTTAGAAGCAGGCAATATACCACATTCCATAAATATATTGATTATAATTCAAAAGGTGCTCCCATTACATTGCCAGTCTGCAGGGATAACTGAAAGTGGCAATTTCTTCTGTTGATGAGCAGAGCAACGCAAAAAACATATTATTCAATGCATTTCTTACAATAAGGCCAGCATTTACAGTATCAATCAATTACAATTCTGAAATTTTCAATGCAATAACTTTTTAAAATATTCGTTTAAAAAACAAAATAAATTTAAATCATATAATATTTTTTTACTATTTATTAATTTTTAATGTACATAATTGAATAAAAAAATTATAAAACACCATCAAATATTGGAATCAAGCTATTTATTTTTTTTTTTTTTGTTATCCGGATATCCGGATTATCCGGATATTTTGAGTTTTCAGTATTCGATATCCGGATAGTCATTAATGTCGGATAATTGGAAACCCTAATCACAATGCACCAACTTCTAGTTATTATAGTATAGAGGGCACTTATAAAATTAATCTCTGAACAGTAGGTATTATTGGAATGGAATGTGACAGGATATAAAAAAATTTCGTATTCAAGTGTTGAATATAAAGAAACACATAAGACTACTAGCCTAAAGCTGGAACTATATATATATATATATACATATATGTAATAAAATGCGATTTGAGATTACTTCTGTGGATATATTTGGACGCTCGCCAGAATCTCCAGAAGGAAAAAGATATAAAAGTGACGGCAGAAACATATAAAAAGTGTTGCTAAATTATTAGAGTGATAATAGCACACAATTGAATTTAACTATAGTGCAGTACCTAAGTTTTTAACTTGGAAGCAACAATCATTTACACCAGTCTATCATCCGAAATTCAATCCGGTAGGATGAAAAATCCGTGACTTTAATGGTTATATTAAAGTTGGAATGGATCACACAACTTGGTTCGAGCATTTAGGAGCATGCTATGAATATATTACGTTATAAGAAGAGCATATGACACACGGCCGTAGATAACACGTAATCCATAGAAAACGTTTTATTTTCTGATACATAAGAAACAACGCAAAGTACAATAAAGAAATCAAGAATCTAGTGAAAAAAAATTAAAAACCTTAGCCATCATGTTATACTGTCATATGGACAGCCTGGTCCCAGACATATAGAGACGCCCGTCTGTAACCTGATACCGGATCGTTCTCGATTCCGCGAACTTCACCGAACTAATGCAGAAGACAACCACAATTCACTTGAGTTCTTCAAATACAGAAGCAAAACCGTGGATAATTCTGTAAATTAATAGAAGACTATTTTCCTGTATGGATAGTAGTTTAGGCTCTATAGCATATATAAAGTCAATGTTTGGTACTTTTCCATAAGTATCATTCTAGAGAACGGACTCCCAACGCACACATGTAGTTTTCTGTTCCATGGCTTCGGAAGTATTCTCGAGGGTTTTGACAGTAGACATCCTCAATTCACTTGAGGTTTTCAAGCACTGCATCGCTTATCGTAGAACAAACAACCAGTTCACAGCCAATACTTAGCAACCGCTAGAGATTAAATGTTAACTTGTTCATTTTCTGATACACCTTCGTATATTGCATACCAATCTCGAATTCTTCAAACAAGGCGTCTACATCAATATGATGATAATATCGATAAGAGAATAGGCAAACCAATTGTACCTATAAGAAAACAATTATTGTCAAGGACAAGTAATACCTCTGTAGCATACCACTAAAATATTTTCAGCAAAACGATTTCAACATGGGGGGGGGGGCTTAATACTTCTTTCTTGCTTATCTATGTAGCATGACATCATTGTTGGTTTTCTATTTAGCACGTAACCACTGCTTTTGCTTAAACCCTACCATTAATTCCAAATTTTTAATGGACTTAAGGGGAAAAAGCGCTCACGATTTCTGTTCTCAAAAGCACAGTGAAAGATAAACGAATAAAAGTATGCAATGAAAGAAATCACTATATGTACACTCAAAGCTACCCATATGATGCTGTGGCATTCGTGTGCTTTGTACTCCAAAGCCAAGGTATATAGACAGGGGCGGATTTGATAACTTGGCCGCCATAGGCCTATGGAAGATGCCGCCCCTCTACACCCTGTAAAACACGAAACGTGGTATCGAAAATACCAAATAACCCAGTATTATTATATGTAGTCTGTAGTGGAGCAAAATTAAAATGATGCGCTTGAACTTGGAGTAAACTATGTAGTTAGCAAAGATCCAGTTCGATGATCCAAAATTTTCATAAGAGGGTGCTACTACTAAAAAAAAACTCACTGAGTTTTGCCGCCACCCTAAACTTGCCGCCCTAGGCCCGGGCCTACTCGGCCTATAGGGAAATCCGTCCCTGTATATAGAGGCATAGATGGCACAAGAATTAGATGTCGCCTGCCATACCATAGAGCAGAGTATACAGATTGTGAAATGGGTAGTGCATTCTGGAATGTGTTACAACATGTTTTAAAGTATGCCGAGAGCAAATGTTTCTTTAACAGCAGTTTTGTATTCGTTTGATCAACCTCCTCAATACTTCAGATATGCCAAAATATGAATCACTCGACGTATACATCATTTCAAATGTTGTGGTCCATTCCCGAATGGACCATCCTGGCATATAAATTTGTATACCTTTTTGGTACTGTATGCGACATATGGTTCTTGTGCCATCTATGATAGAAGACAAGATATTCGCATTAAAATTTTGGCACATTGAAGCTGATAGCCTGAGACGTAATTCTGTCACTAATGTACATATATACATTTTTATAGGAAAGACAGAGAGAGGAGGAAGGGAGAGTTTTGTATTCTCTGTACCGTACTTTCCTATATATTTTCACAATATTTCGTCACTAATGGCGGAACGTGGTTCTTAATGGGAATACCTTGTGTTCTATATATATTTTGCTCTAAAGCATTTCGGGTATCTGCACAGCAGTAGGATTGCATAAGCATGACGAGATTTTAAATTTGCTGTCGGGCACTGTTGGTCAGACACGTTTCCTAGTAATTTGTCTGGCACCATTTATTGCTTGGGCAAAATTTATTTTACAGAAACCACTCATCAAATAAAACTCTTCCGAGAGCTCTAAGTTGTAATGATTTATATAATCTTGGCAATGTTCACACTATGTCAGTTTTACCATTTTATTAACTAGATAACCAAAGAACTACTTTAAAGAGTTAGATTTGACTTTACCAACAACCATTTTCTCCTTTCTGCAGCTTCACTAGAACCCATTAAGGATTAAGTTCCATACAATAAAATAAAAAAATATCGGGACTGCACATTTTGAGATATTCAATGATAACCGAAATATCCATTATCTTTGAAAGCAAATTTTAATAAAAATGACTTCGATTAATTTTTCTCGGAAAGCTCTAAAAAAAAAATAACTTTTATTTCGTGGAGATACGATGATAAAGTTACATCTACTAAGCAAAATTTCCCACATTTTTCAAATTTCTAAAGACCGTATCTCGGACATAAATGGATCGCAACAAAAAATTGCTATTTTCAGTATTGCCAACCTTCCTGTATAAATTCATAAAAAAAACCAAATAAAAATTACATAAAATTGGTTGATTTTCTGTGTAACGGCTTATAGGAACAAATTTCCATACCTAGCAATATTCAGTTTGCTCTTCTTTATTCCATAATATTATTGGAACGAATTTTACTAACAGGTCTCATAATAGTTACTCACAATTATGAACAAATAGATTATAAATAGAACTTCCAAAATAATTTCTGACCTCCCAAGCAAAAATGATAAATTACCAATGATAAAACTTCAAATATTTCGCGAAATCTACACTCATATATCTAATGCACAAAATGGCGGCATACACTTTCCGAGCTTACACACTATAACCCGCCGCAGAGCTTTCAAAACAAGTGAAAGCTTTCCGAAAGCGCACATCATTCCATCTGACGGTGGTGAAATGAATTAAAAACGCCAAATTGTATGCAAAATATATAAAAATAAGAAATTTATGTCGTTACCATGGTTAATTAATATTATTGACATTATTTCCTTTAGCATTGCACTAAACAACTTGAGTTTTTCAAAATAAATAGAAAAAGGTTCAATCTTTGTTACAAATTGAACTTTCTTTCCAATAATGTAATATTATATATATATTAGTAACCAAGACTTTTTTACTAGTTTTCTCTCCGTCACTTCCTCTTTCACTTCAAGATCTTCCATTCTCAAGTACAACTTTATCTACTTTATTATATAGCAAACTTTACTAATTTCATGAATTTGAGACTTTTCTAAAGCTAATTACATATCTACATATAAAACTCCGAAATCTTAATGGGCTTTTAAAAAAGAAGATGGAATACCAATTGGTGCATTCAGTATACACATACAAGATAATGAACTCAACCAATATAAAGGACCCAAAAATAGATACTTCCTTAATTCTGAATTTTTTTGAAACATGAAACTTTAAACAGCCGTTCAGAAAATCTTTAGTTTTCAACTTACTTTTGCTTACTTTTCTTGCCCATGTACATACATATTTCTTAATTAATATTTCAGAATTTGCAGCCGGCGGATTATAAAATCCTCCAAATGTTGGCCCAGCTAATTTTCGAGAGAGCCCAAATCTCGAATAGTAATCCTTACTTTTACAAACACTGCTAGAAAGGCATGTATATAAATGGCATAATGTATAAATAGTGAAAGAAGAACGGAAGCGGAACTTTCAACCTCTTGACTGACTAGTGAAAGCCGGGTGACATAATACTATGTACATATCCGTCATCTTGAAGTCATATTTATAATGTTTTATTTTTATACTCTCACCAATGAAGATGTAAAAATGTTTCCGGAAACTTCTACTAAAGAAGTGTCATATATGAAAAGAGGAAAATGATTGGCATAAAATAGTATATTGGAAGGAACAGGATTTTTTTATACAAGAATCCGTTGAAAATATGCCACCTTCATTTTATACAGTTTCCAATTGTTGTCCATTGTTGTCAGGTACATCGGGCGAGGAGTACTTTAGACCTGCCAACAATAATTGAAAAGAGAGCTCGTTCGTCGTGGACTTTCATTAAGCACTTTTAGATTTATGAATGGACGCAGTTCTGTAGTTACTCATTCTATGTTCGGTGGAACTGGAAATAAGTGAAGGTAAATTTTTTTGCACAAGCTGCAAAAACATAGGATTTCCCTGGGACTAGATAAAGCGGAGTAATAAATCTCAGTTTGAGTTTTTGTTCGACCCCGTCTGTAACAACATGATGGGAAGCGGTACAATTACAAAGATAGTGCTTTCATTTCATAGTGAAACTCTTGTGCAGGTAAAGGTATAAACGTTGTTTTATTCAAACGCTTTTTCCCTCTAAAATATTGCCGAGCACTGCTTACATGCATACATATATGTATCGTATTTATACTACTAAATTAATTTAAATTAATTGTCTGAAATGCAATGATGAACATAAGTACAAATGTGTAAAATGTCAATTTATCTCCATTAAATTAAATAAGTAAACTTCTCTGGTCGAATTACTAGAATGTGCTGTTAAATAATTCAATCTTTATGTATGTAGTTAATGTTGTCAATTAACGCAATTTACAACTTACCAAAAGATAATTGTGCAGAATAAGCCTAAAGCCAAATTTATGCAAAAGCACTGCAACCTTAATCATATATTTATCTCCACACTCAAATGATGCAAAGGATGCCCCACAAATTTTGTTCATATCAATACTTCAGTTGTGCTGATTATGACCGGTGAGAGCATACTAACAAGAGAAATATCTTGAACAGCTGTTCAATAGAAAGAGAAATTGTAGCTTTAAGGAAATTGAGCGTGTGTGTGTGTGACAAGAAGAAATATACTTGGTTTTTTTCTATAAGCAAGCACGTTGCTTGTTTTTTAAACACTGGCGAATACGGGTGTAGTGGTTCACTGTTTTTTTAAGGGTGTATTGAACAACCGTTCAAGAGATTTCTCTTGTTTGTATATGCTCGCCGATCATGACAGTCTTTTAAGCTATCATCTGCTTATTATTTATTCGCTTACATCAGTTAATGATCCACTTAGTTTTATTGTGTACTGTGTTTCGCATTCCTAATCGTGCGTAAAAATTTCCCAGCTAGCAATAAAGAAAGTGGAGTTGCACAATTCACTTCAAATTCACTAAGTGTGATAAAGACTTCTGTTGGCCGCTACGCGAGTTTTGAGTCCAAGAACGCGAGGTCGCTCTCACAACTAATGGTTGTAAAGTAGATTTTTTATGCAATTGACTCTTACTCTTGGAAAAACTTAATGTCGCCATTCTTTATATATTTGATTTTAAGCGCTTTGACCATAAATCGCCATATTTAAAGTTCATCTTGGGATGTACCCTTCAGTCCTATCTTGAAGTAAAAATAATAATGTTTCTGCTGAATATAAATATGTAGTTTTCGAATACAGAACATTAATAGTTTCATAAATACAAAAATGTCTGCAAGAATTCTTAGTTTTTCATTTTCAATAGAAATGAAATAACTCCTAACCTTTTTTATATTTTGAAAAATAAAATAATTTGGTGTAACAACTCCTAATATTTGTTTAATTAAAATTAAATAATTTTTATCATTAATTTTTTTTTAATTTTTCTAATTTATGGAACGCAAGAACCCGCAAAGTATTCATAAACAATCTCGCGAAAATGTTGCGCAAATAAAACGAAAACTATAGAGTTTGTCAAATGAAATTAGGTCTCTAATCGAAGATAAAAATGTTAATGCGAATGAAATAACCAATATAGATGAGTCAATATTCGTTAACTCCTTTGAATCGTTGTCGACCTGCAATAATGCATAAAAATTCGAAAAAATTCTAAGAAAAACAATGAAGGCTTATCTCGTCTCATAAAAATTTTTAGCGGCCTAGACCGCCTCAGTTGGACCAATATCGAATGTCAGTCAGAAATACTCATTTCCCGTATTGCTTTTACTTCTAACTCTGATTCATTCCAACTATTGAACAAAATGCTATACAAAAAGTTAGTTCTTTACTATTATACAGATGCCGCCACTGACTTTCTAGTATGAAATGTTGAATATAACAATACATTTATTTCTTTTATATTCAAAAACAATAGGGGTATTCACTCTTTAATGTATCAGTGCAACTGATGTAAAAATGCAACAAGAATTTACAACAAAGGGTGAACGTACCCTTTAGCTTACTTCGATATGTAATTAAGGCAACAGGGTGATAAAATGGGCCCGTAGGAGCCCTCCGAGGCCACGGAAAAAAATTAGAAAAATCCTCAAAATTCCCAGGATTCATAGTTACAATAAAGAAAAAGAATTGTGAAGATCCGGTTAAAAATTGCTGAGATAAAAACTAAAGTATCTCAACTATTTACGAAAAGAACGCCTTAAATTAAGGAAATGCCGGTTTTTCACGGCGTTTATTGACCATTTAGGTCGTTTCCCAAGTTGTTATTTCTACTAACTATTACTACGTAATTATACACTATTTCAGTATAATGTCAGGAGATAAAATGAACCCTGTTTTGTTGGGAACGTTTATTTCCAATTAGTTTTCCTGTCGGGCTAATAGTTTAGGAGAAATATTAATAATAGTAAAACAACCTCCTTTTAAGGCAATTTTTGCTGCTTTCTGCCGTGAAAAAATTTAAAAATTTACAATTTAAGTTTACGTAATAACGTTGCTTCGGAGGAATTTTTTTGTAAAATTGAAGAAGTTTCATAATCGAACACTTATTCCTATGATAAAAAAAAATTGAAAACATAACTCATATGTAGTAATGGGGTATATGGGACCCCGATGAGGAAAAACTTTGGAGTAAAAGGTCCGTGTGGAAATGTGTTCACAAATTTGCAATACCTTTTTTGTGGGGGAAAACCGTTAAACGGGTAGATGTAAATTGAACACCCTGTTAAATCAACCCAGTACCACTACAAAAAAATATAAGTGCGCCAGTCGATAGTCCTCAAAAGGATCTTTCAGTTGGCACACTGGAAATTTTCCGAGGACACCCCCTCTCCCGCTGCACCGCTTTGACGTTCAATCTGACCTCCTAAGTACGCACTATGCAAGCCGGTTTACACTGCCAATTTGTGAATGTAAAAATACAAAACCCTTATATTGCATTTTATATGCATAGGTCTTGTATTACTTTACTGGGTTGTAATCAAATTTATCTTTTACAACGATACACTCTTAGATACAACATTGCGTGAATACCCCTATTAGGGATATTTCCTAATAGTTTTTAAACCCTGCGCGCCTGTGGCAATTCTTTCATAGCATCTCTCATACACCATTTATAGCAGTTGTTACATTGACTAGAGTCCATGGGACAGATAACCTAGCACAACTCCTTTATGCACTGATTTTTATTCTAGATTCATTTTTTACAGTTCAGCTGAAGTATTTAAATACGTCTGCCATAGATATAGGAATATCGTCAGGGTTGGCCATCTGCGAATTTTTTTAGTGTTGTCTACTAGCGCCACCAATGTTCGTGTGCGGAAAACTTCTCTGAGTAGTAGTGAGCTTTTCGTGACATTGCAGATTTCGAGCTTGAAGGCAAAGTATGTGGTTTGAAATTCCAAAAAAAAAATTTCTTAGCAGCAGTGAATAGGGTTAGAAAGTGAGGAGAAAATATGCAATCATCAAGCATAGTGAATGTATTGTGTGACTTTTGCTTGAAAATAGACCAAGACGGAAATTCAATCCTGTAACATGTTTGGTTGTGGTGTCGCACGTAATGCGGAATTGGCGCTTGCTGTCAATGTTGGCCACTTTTTTTAGTCAGGGTTGGCCCACTGTGATTGTGTGTTTGGAAGACGTCCTAAAACCATCCAGCACCAATCCCAATGAAGCCCGCCAATAAAATACCAGCTGAAGGAATATGCCCACCAAAAAAAGGCCTCTTAGGACAATGCAAGGGAGAAGTGCATTTGAAGTGCGTCAATATCACATCACTTGCCGGAAATGCAATTTCCAATAATGTGCCATTCAAATTTTGCTAAAAAACAGACAAATTCAACAAATTCAACTTTTTATTTCATTTAATTATTTTTCCAGGTCATTTACAATAATTTCAGCACAATTTTCGTTGACTGGCCAACCTAGCAACTGGCAACCTTGACAGCATTTCACTTTTTTTTTAAAAGCCTATATTTTTTCACTTTTCACCCAATCAATCTGCAATGCTCAGCACAAGTGTTCCTTTTTCCCAGACCTTTCCAAGGATGTGCTTTAATTAATCAAATTCTTCTTTAATCGGAAATTATGGACAAAAGGGTGTCCAAATCTGACCACACTTTCATAAATTCAACAATCAGTTTTCTGTGCAACAACTGAAAAAGAAAATGAACCTTAAAGCATGTGCAAATTATATTCTAGCAAAAAGAATTTTTTCACCTTTGAAGTTCATTATTAGTGTGCCGCCTCGATTGCAGGAACGAAAAACTTCGTTTTTTATAGCATTTAAATGCATTTTGAAAAAATAGCTTGCAAATTATATTTAAATGAATTTCTGTCTTACACCAATTTTTTTTTTTTCAGTTTGATAAAAAGTCCCCGTAGGTCGTTAAAATTAACATTTTTTGATTCAATTGGAAATTACAGCAGAACTTTCATTTCCTTTCTCGCAGTACTTCGCGACAACAGTGAATTTGTAGTTGAATTACCAATTGAATGAAAATGTCTGCGAATAGTTGAAATTGCTATTCCTTGGCCATTTTCATTAGATTAAGTGAGTTCTACCTATTAACGTGCAAATTAATTCGATTTGCCAGAGCCAACACAGGAGCTACCTATATCTACCTGTAAATATAATGGTCCCTCTCCATTGAATACCATCAAATTACCCTCTGTGCAAAGACAGACCTCTGACCTGACTTGGAGCAAGGATTTTATATCTGTCCTTAAGCTTTTATGACCATTTCTTCACCCTGCCCACCCTCCATCTAGTGTCTTTGTCTAGAAATGTTATAAATATTTTCAGCTTTGCTTTTCTATTGGGTTGGGGGGGCCACTGTCAAACACATTTTCCGTGTAAATGTGTCTCGTTTGAATGGATGTAATCCTCTGTCTTTCTATACCTCCACAGCAAAGTACAGATGTAGTTTTGGTTGGTAGCATATGTTCCAATTAATTACTTGCACAAAGTTTGCTCTTCCACTTGACAAATTAATTAATTTCACTCTTAAGGGCCAAAAGAAAACACAGTTCATGAGCTCTGGGCATCCCAAAGTGAACAAGGGTAAATGCACTGAATCGACGAGGTACTTTGTTTGGAAAAGTGCTCTCAGACTCGTTGTAAGTGCTTTTCAGGTAGAGTCCGTTTTAAACGATCATCGGCGCCATTTCAACGAGTGTTGATTGGAAGACCGTCCAGTTGTTGTAACTGGTAAAAATGTTGGTGACTTACGTTCAAGTGGCAATTTGTGTTTGAATTGGGACATTAGTTTTCGTTCTCTTTGAATCAACTTTGAAATGCAAGAACATGCAACCAGTTGAGGTAACTAGATTTTAAATTAGCTTAGTTTTTTTTTTTACAAATCAAACACTTCTGCCTGGATGTATACCTAGATATAATATTGCGGGTTATAAGATTTTATGGGACTCGAACTGAGCATTCAACAGATGAAGTTTCGGTCTTCTCGTTGCTACATT
This sequence comes from Dioctria linearis, assembly GCA_963930735.1. Taxonomy (NCBI): domain Eukaryota; kingdom Metazoa; phylum Arthropoda; class Insecta; order Diptera; family Asilidae; genus Dioctria; species Dioctria linearis. The sequence goes on along the minus strand of OZ005743.1, from coordinate 121,226,997 downwards.
CTATAGCAGCGTTTCTTAATCGTTTTGATAAATGGAACCCTTTTTCTATTTCTATTCAAACAGCACTTTTAAATTCTAATATTAATTAGATGAGTGGTACTGTTTTTTATTATTACTTATAAATGATTGTTCAATTCTCATTGCAGGTTCAGCATCAAGTCTGTTAGGGTATTTATTTTTTATAGACACATAAGCTGAGAAATCACTCTGTGATCAGTGTAGTGTTACTAGTTCGCCTCAGCTAATGGCGGAGAGTGTGCGGTGAGTTCCACAAAACTTGCCGCTGTCACACACCATATCCAAAAAAGAAATTCGTACTTGACTAACAATGCAGCACTCACATTCGATCCAGAAGGGACCCTTACACCACTTACCTTGTAATATTGTGAAGACTCAGATGGACTGTCCTCTGATGACATATCCCCTTCCAACCTATGACACTGCGGGTATCAAATTTGTGCATGTCCCTTATAAACCTGAAATGGAGCGGAGGTGCGGACCTATACGACCTTCATGTTCGAAGAGTGCTTCGGGAGAGTGAGGAAAAGAAAAAGACTTCTGACTTCATGATAAGACGGATTTCAATTCCCCTGATTTGTATATTATACATACATTTTATAATAGACGAATATAATTAACGTTCAAGTTAATTGCCAAAAACTATTCTAAATCACAAAAATATTACGAGACTATGTTTGTTTTCTTATAACGTGATTTTTAGGGCTAATAAGGCTAGATGATTTTAAATTTTTCCTTAACGATTTTTATGTGAGATATTTCATGAAGTCTGAAAACTTACGTCTACAAGTTCAATATAAAAAGGAAAAAACTCAAAATTAGCTTGATTTATCATTACGTAGTAGATTTTACAATATCCTGAGTATATAGAAATATAATCCATCTGTATCAATTGGAATTAGGTGGCGATCTCATAAAGTAAAATTTCCACAGCTTAATGGAGCGCACCAGCATCCGGTGAGTATCATTCTTCCTATTTTAGTAGATGAAATATTAATAAAATAAGTAAAAAACGAGTTTTCAAACAAAACTGAAGCCAAGCCGGATGAAAAAGTAGAAAATACACTTTTCTTCACACACAGAGGTGGACTCAGATTTTTTGATTGGGACATTTCTCTTGAATATTCTTTCTCTTCATGAATCAAATCACTTATTACCTCTGATTGATCATACTGAAATATATCGGTGATTGTCAGCGAATAAAATCTCAGCCCACCTCTGTGTGTGAAGAAAAGTTTATTTTCTACTTTTTCATGCGGCTTGGCCTCAGTTTTGTTTGAAAACTCGTTTTTTACTTATTTTATTTTCTGCCTTCTTCACGTTAACTAAATTGTTATTACGTACTGCATGGAGATATTTTATGACGGCTGAAAAGGCACTGATTTACTGAATTTTCCCCATTTTCCATGTTTTCCACAGACTTTTCTTATTACTATGAATTTTTTTTTAAAAATTTACATGAATTTTCCTCGATTTTTCATGCAAGTTTTCATGATTGTTGAAGAGAAAGTATTGATGCCAGTAGGACGGAAAAAAATGATTCCGCATAGCTTATAAAACTTGTCGGAAAATTTTCCGGAAAAGTCGGAATATTCCTAAAATTCCAAAAAATTGGAAAATTCTGCACTTTTCCTGAAACAGATTTATCACTAATCATATCGATGAAAATTTTTCCGCTTTTCCGGGTTTTCCATGGAATTTTCCACAAAAGCATCTTTATGCAACTCATTTCGCTATACAACTTTGTCTTAGGTTGAAAAACGCTCAAACGCTTCCTTGGTCCTGGAAAAGCGTTTTACATTAATTTTCCTCGATTTTTTCTGCAAGTAATGATGCCAGTTGATAGGGAACTTGATCCTGCATAATTTAGAAAACTGTTTTACCAGAAAATTTTTCGGAAAAGTCGGAAAATTCGGGAAAACTTTTTCGGAAAAATCGGAAAACTCTGTATTTTTCCTGAAACGGATTTATCACTAATCAAATTTGTACCAAATTTTCAAACGATTTTCCCGGTTTTCCATGGAAATTTCCGGTTCAAATTTTGATAGATTAAATTGTCACGCGACGTGAACTTGCGTGCCAAATTTGAGCTCGCTGTGATGACGAAAAGTGGGTCTACGAGAGTGTCGAAAATAGTAAAAAAGAAATATATAAATAATAACTCGTGTACGAGTTAAAGGGACGGGCTGGCCTCAAAAAAATAAAATGTTGAGGTCTCAATTCACTACTTCGGTTGCGTTGCTTCATATCGTCATTAATAAAATCAATAAACTTACTTCTAAATTATACCGCCTGCCTACAGTACAGGTTACTTTCCTGAATGAATTTTGCGTAATAATTACAAAACCTACAAATCCTAACTTAACTTACCTAGACTAGGTATTTATAAAATGCTAAAAAAATCAACACAAAAATCTCAAGAGTCTTTACTAGCCTGGGTTTAACCAAGCGAACGCTCAATATCTTTTAGGACTGCTGAAAACAAAACATACACATGCTTGACTTATTATTCCCAAAATGGTTTTACACCCAAGCAGGAAGAGTCGCGTATACATGTGGGTGGGAATTCAAAGACAAAAACAAACATTCAAAATTGTTACCTCCTGGCATCGCGTAAGATACCCTGTCTGCCTTAAATGAAGGTAAGACGATTGGTCAACTACTTGAACAGATTTGGTCAGAACATTTTGCTGTTACAAAAGTCGTATATGAAAATTATTCTCTGATTTTGAAGACACCAGATAATATGAAAAATTCAATGCTGATGATAGTTATTGCAAAAAGTGTTGACATCAAAGGCGTTATATTAAACATGGAAGTTCGATTGGCAAAGATAGTAGCAAAAAAAATATTAAGTGTTCTGCAACCGGCTGATGCGGCTTTTCAGGTTCGAGGCTTGGGACTGAAGGATGTCGTATCGTTAATAAAATGTGTCCCGGAAGAAATTGAGGTCAGAAGAAATCTATGAGATAATTTTGGAAGCAGCTGAGAATACCATATTGTAGAAAAGGATCTCAAAACAGTTCCCAGAAGAGAAGAGACAAGTAAAGGCAAAACTGGAGGATTAGTGCTGTATGGTCGGTCCATCACCTTCTCGTCAAAACACTGCAGGCATAGTTTAAACTCCGCCATTTAAAGCGGAATATTATGAAACTGTAGACATAATAAACAGCTGAAATGAAAAGAAGATTTGCAGAAAATGAGGATTTATTAGATTCAATTTTGTGTCTTGATGAGATGGACAAAGGTTAAGTTTGTTCAACATTTAAATATATCTATAATTATTGTCAGGAAATTAATGAGAAAAAAAACATATCTGTAATTGCAATTATTTTTAAGGTATTAAAATTCCTTCCACCGAAGAGGCTACTATCGTGAAAAAGTACTTGAATGAGTTGAATAGTCGAGCGAAAATATATTAGAAGTTCTATACCGAAAAGGGAATTCTTCAGACATTCGTATGAACTATTTGCATCAGTGGTAACATTCAGGTGAGTTACTGCCTCGTGCGAATCTACCGTTTCGACACTAATTGCCATCAATAAGCCTGAAAGAATGTCAAAGGCTCACAAGATGATGACAGGTTTCTTGCATTTGAACAGAAAAGAATGGACAAAATATATATTAACGAAGTGCTACGAAAATTCCACAATATGATAAATCGAAGACTGCAATTATATTGAATATTTTATCATGTTGAGTTTCTTGTTTGGTCCATTTATTTCTTCTTATTGTAGGTACCTGTTTTAGTTCATCTATAAAAAATGTAATAAAATGGGAGTTCTAGAAATGATATCCCTTTACCTGAACCAATGCTCCCAAATGCACCGAAAATTTGCGCCCTTCTTCAAATTTCTGATACCCTACCTTTAATTTGGTTCTAGCTACTGGCTTGTGTCCGTCTCCACAAATGTCATCCTGGGGATCAAGTGTATTTAAAAACGATCTGTTTTGTAATATAGTAAAGATAGTAAAATAATTCAATCGTATATTTATTCTACACATATCTATCGTGGAAATCAAAAATTTGCACATTTATACCTGTAACTAATTTCTAATCTGCTTATTTTGGATCCTTTTTACAACGTTTTGGAATGCATGCATTACAGACACGAAATCCTAATATCCTCTTCAAATGCAAGAAAGCAGAGCTGTTATACAGGGTGCTTCCGTCACGGAAATCTATAGACAGGAGGTGGTTGGGCTCACTCACCCAATCAAACAAAAATGTGTATGTGGACGGAGGGGGGTGTCACCAAAACTGTTACAGAGCTACAGGATGATTAAGATAATCTGCTAGTTTTCCACAAAATACCCTGCACCAAAAAAGTACAGCGTGTACGATTACCGTTAAGATCTCGTTGTATGAAGAGCCTCATGGTCTTTGCCACCACTCTAAACCAATTCCACACTTCTCTCCTCTCCCGAATTATGGCGGCCTGTAATATAAATTTCGGATTTTGTAGCTTTTTTTATTAATTACATAAGTTTTATCATAGATGGCACAAGAACTACATGTCGCATGGCATATAAGAGCAGAGTATTCAAATTGTGAAATGGGTAGTGCATTCTGGAATGGGCCACAACATGGTTTAGAGTATGCCGAGAGCAAATGTTTTTTTTAACAACAGTTTTGTATTCGTTTGATTGACCTCCTCAACACTTCAGATACGAAAAGATATGAATCACTCGACGTACACATCAGTTCAAATGTTGTGGTCCATCCGGAATGGACCACCCAGCCATATAAATTTTGTATACTTTTTTGGTACTGCATGCGACATCTAGTTCTTGTGCCATCTATGGTTTTATCTACTCACCAAGCCTTACTAAATAACTTTGTGCCTGAGGGCGACGTTCGTGACAAAAATGTGAAACTTTAGAAATAGTTTTAGGGTAGTAAACATGGATGGATGTACATGGGGTTGTTTGGTTTAGAATCACTCAACAGTGAATGGTAGCTAACCCCCCCCCCCCCTGGAGTTGTTCAATTTAGGCCGTGTGTGATATCAAATTAAAGCTCTTGTTGAGTGCTATTGCATATTTTATTTACATATTGGAGGGGAACATTTCAATTTTCTATGTTTAATCATTATTTGGGCTTTGATGTGAAATAAGTTTTTCCAATTTCTTCATGTAAAATTGTTTTTACACAAAAGTACTTACATTAAAGTGCGACAATCTTCTAAGCTACTTACCATAGAGAGACAAAATTACACTACAACGTTCGCAAGAGAACGTAGATTATGTATAGTACAGTACTGTCTGCATAGCTTATAAAACTTTTTTGTAGGAAAATTTTCCGGAAAAGTCGGAATATTCCGGAAATTTTCGGAAAATTTTCCAAAAAAAATTGGAAAATTCTGCATTTTTCCTGAAACAGATTTATCACTAATCATATCGATGAAAATTTGTCCGATGATTTTCCCGCTTTTCCGGGTTTCCATGGACTTTTCCACAAATGCAACTTTATGCAACTCATTTCGCTCTACAACTTTGTCTTAGGTTGCAAAACGCTCAAATGCTTCCTTGGTCTGAAAAAACTCCGGAAAAGCGTTTTACATGAATTTTCCTCGATTTTTCTGCAAGTTTTCACCATTATGGGAGAGAAAGTAATGATGCCAGTTGATAGGGAACTTGATCCAGCATAATTTAGAAAACTTTTTTACCGGAAAATTTTCCGGAAAAGTCGGAAAATTCCGGAAATTTTTTTCGGAAAAAATCGGAAAACTCTGCATTTTTCCTGAAACGGATTTATCACTAATCAAATTTGTACCAAATTTTCAAATGATTTTTCTTTTCCATGAAAATTTCCGGTTCAATTGTCACGCGACATAAGCCTGTGTGCCGAATTTCAGCTCGCTGTGATGACGAAAAGTGGGTCTACGAGAGTGTCGAAAATAGTAAAAAAGAAATATGCAGACAGACAATTACGTGTACGAGTTAAAGGGAATGGCCTCAATAAAACATATTAATCATTTTTTCTTCCTCAGTAATATACATAATAAAATTTTGGGCATCCATATTTATAATCCAAATTATTTAACTACAACTCATGCCCAAACTTGCCTTATGTACATATATACATATATCACTGAGGAAGAAAAAATTATTTTTTTATTTTTTATTCATTAAACTTATTTATTTTAAAAGTTTTTATATATATTTTATTTTACTTTGACTTCTTTCTTTCAAAAAAAGAAAGCTTATTAAGATAACTTTTTTTACAAAAACTATATACTGTCGAGTCTCGTATTTAATTTGACCTACATATAACCACTATGTCCATATTGTATCCATTTAAGTACTATTACCTCTTAACCAATCAGGTCATAACAAAATTAGACAAAATAGTTGAATTGTATTGAAACATAGTCTCAGAACATTTTTACTAAACACGTTATTTGTGAAAAATTAAGAATTAAACCCTGGATGGAAAGTACTTTTGCATGCCAAATGAACCGCTCTAAAAACATCACGACTGGGCAGGGTTATCGATTATAATGGTACCTCAATTCCATATAGACTATTTGATTAACATGAGCAAACCTATTTATATACATATATACTAGAGAACTATAATTCACCCGCCTTGTTTCTGTTTCTAAATTAAGTGGCAAGTTTCTCTTTCAGTCAGATACACAATTTACATTTTAACGCCACCATTAACACTTTAAAATGAACTTGTTTCTCCCCCATTTCAGATGAAAATTCCTTAATTGATATTATGGAGATTTAATATGGAACATAGGAATGTAGAGAATGAAAATAATTTCCTTTAGTAGTCTAAATATTCACAAGAAGTGTGATGTAATGAAACCTTCAAGGCCCATTATTACCAAAGTACTGCCACTTATCATCCGACAAAATTTCTTGTGTTTGTAATCTATCATCAAAAAGCTTCGAACTATTCGATTACAGGGGTCCCTTTCTAATAATAATTTTCCAGTTAAGTGAAAACCTATTTAAATTTATGTATTTCCAGAGAAAACCAGTTGAAGGGTACGGGACACTAAGAAAATTTATGGGACACTTATTTGTTACCTATATACACTTATATATATATGCGAAAAGCGATGTAGCTGTAAACAACATGCCTTTCAGTTAGGTATCACAAGATCCCAAGCACGCCTTTCAGCCCTATAAATGTATCCCTTTACATACGAATTTCTGTGCGACCGTATATTTTCGATTAGTATTTTTTATGATTATCCCTGCATCCTCTCCATGTTTCTCTGTTATTGACACCCGGTATAAATCCCAAATATACATAAACTTCACACCACTTCGTCTGCCTGAGCTTATAAATTTTACCTTGCAATGACGTCGTTAAATCCATGATACCCTTTTGCGAAATGAGACGTTCTAATACACATGACCCGTAAAAATTGTATGGTTTATATTAGGACCTACTCCCACGTCTTTGCACATATAGATGCTGATCAAGGAGTATAGTTTATGTACAACAAAAGCAATGTGGAATTATTTTTTTTGCTGGATCAAATATATAAAAACTTTAACAACCCGAGAAAACCTTAAGTCACTGATAAATGGCCCAACTGTGCCCACACGTAATCTATGTTAGTAGGCATCTCTTAAAGGCTTTTCAACAGCTGTTCGTGGAAGGTCTTTTTGTTTTAAAAAATATTTGATGATATTAGTCTCAATAAGCGTAGTAATGGAAAAATTTCAATTTGGACAAAGAAAAACGAAAAGCAATCATTTAAGTTGTGAATGGATTCGACCCAATTTTTTTTTTCTTCTTCCTTTTTTATTCCAAAGCTGCGTTGGAACTTATCTTAGATGACTTAAGCACGTGTCTTCAGGGGTTGTAAATTCAATCAAATTTGGGTCGTACGTGCTTTGCATACGAACGTTAAGTATGGGAAGGATAGATATGAGAATACAGGAAGGATAAGGTAGACCTGTATAGGTAGCTTGGATTTAATTAAAATAATTATTGTATTTTGTATGATGTAATTTTATTAGCAAATTACATAGATAAATAGGCGAAAAGGCAGAATATTAACCTCTCCCGTTGACTACAGGATTTATTAAAATCCGTGATCTTTGATTAGAAGCCATATTAATTCTGATGGACCTTAGAGAATTTCTGGGAACTGTTCAAATTCTTGTTCCATAAGTATTATATTACGAAACCTTATGCTACATTCCCTCACAAAAGTGGTATAGTTTACTCTTACTTAGTTTGATGAATAGGGAACTATTTTACTACTAGAAGGTCGCGGAGAGAAATAGAAGTTCCTTCGAAACAGACCACGTATTCACTAAAAAATGCATCAGGTTTAATAGGTATATTTCGATATATATGTATAATGCATCACAGAAAGTATTCACACCAAAAATTGTTACAATTGTAGAACTCACAATTATTTCTTAGCTCGACCTTTAATAAAGTAATTGGCGCCGTCAACCACTCTCCATGCTCTATTGTAATCTAAGTCTGCCGAACAACTAAACTCTTTAATCCTGTTCCTTGAACCTGATTCCCACTAACCATGTAAACATAAACATATCATTTATTCCAGTCGTACACAAGATTAAACATCTTTTTTTGTACAATGAGTAGTAGGTACGGTACTAATATGTACATAATTCTAAAAAAAACAAAAAAAAAATTACAAACTATGCGAATTCAGAAGAAAACAGAAAAAAAGAAAGAAAGAGAAAAATAGAGTAAAATATAATGGAATAATTATCAACAACTATATTATTTCTAAACTGATGAACCCTCTTGAATTGGCAGTTTGGATATTCATAGGAAGATTATTCTATAGGCGCGAGATCTGGATAAGATAAGAACTTTTCATAATCGTCTCATAGAAATTAGGAGTTATTATGTTCCTATTGAGTTTAGATGTTCGAAACTGAAGAGTTCTCTAAGATACTCTGGTTTGCCCGACTTTAAAAGATTAAAGAAGAATTTCAATGACCTATGCCGAAGGTAAGAAATCAAAGGACAACCAAGCAATTTTGTCGTAAGAGGGGAAACATGATCAAACCTGCAAACACCTAATACAAATCGAACGCAATCATTAAAGGCAACCTCCACTTTGCGGGCACAAAAGGAATCAAGGTTAGGGTAAATCGTACTACAATATGTAAAGTATTGCATAAGTTAGAGAATAGAAGAATTCGTAAGAACTTTTATTTAATGATTCCAAATTAAATCATAAATACAAGAAGAAAAAACAACCGCCTCGTCCGGGGTTTGAAACCGGGACCTACCGCTTGCCGGGCGACTGCTCTTACCACTGAGCTAACGAGACAGATGATTTTCCCCCTCGTATTTATCAATTTATAATTAGCCTACTAAGCCACGTTTTTATTGCATAAGTAGTGTCAAGCTTAAGACGATCAGTTGTTGTTAAGATACTCGCATAGAGCAAAAGTCTCCGAAGGCCGAAGTAGACTTTTCTAATCAATGCGTTAACATTCTCATAGCACTTCATATAACTTTGTATAACTAAGTTGATACGATCCAAAACGACCGGTGCAATACTATTTCTTTCAAAAGTGCTCTTGTAAAGAGCAATACACTTCGACTATCCTGGATTCATTATCAACCAATTGCTCTTAGCCCACAAACCTATTCTGTCTAAATCAGCGTTTATGAGTGCAAGGCAGTCTTCAATAAGTCCAATCGGTCTATTCAAATAGATTTGTACATCATCAATATACATATGCACTTTGACGTTACGAATTACTTCATGTAGATCATTGATGAATAGGCGAAATAGCAATGGTCACAGAATAGAGCCTTGTGGTACGCCGAATAATAGATTGAGTGGGTTTGAGATATTATTATTTACCTTATCGCGTTGGTGAGAGTAAGAGCTGAAGTACTGAATTTAAAAACAGCAAACAATTTATGCAGAAGGATGTTATGATCAACACTATGAAATGCCTTAGTAAAATCTAGTCGTACTAAGATACTAAAATTGTTTTGATCCACGACCAATCTAATGTCAGTGGATACCCTTAACACCACAGTGTTACAACTGTGAAAGCATCTAAACCCTGATTGCCAGCTCATTATCCTCAAGGTACTCAAGAATCTGGAGATACATTAACTTTTCCAACACCTTAGAAAAGAAACATAAAATGCTTATAGGGAGAAAGTGGGGACATTTTTTTTCTGGGATTTGGAAGTCCCATCGCAGATTTGCAGTCAGAAGGAAACGATGATGTCGTGAAGCATGAATTGATCACAAGAAAATGTACTTACCACAAAATGGAAACATTAACCTGATAAACTAAATTAGCTAACTAACTAATACTTACATAGAAACATGAATTTCCGGCTTCTTAAAAAAACACATTCTTCCAATCTATTTCCGGAGTTCTATTGTTCATGGTGAAGGGCAGACTTGGAAGATTTCCGCCCAATCACAATGTTATGCTTTCTAGCCAAAATGATGGAAAAGTTATTGACCTCTCTTATCGGCAGCTTTTTGTCTAGCAGGTTGCAACGGGTAGAAATAGAGGACAATTTTCCTAATACATTACCTATTACTCGTGATATGCCTCAGGGATCTATTCAGTATGAGCTGAACCAGCAGACTTAGAAGATTAATGGCGCAACGGTACATTGTTACTAACTGAATATTCTTCAGTTTTTAAGGAATGGTCCTAGCAGTTTGATTTAATTAATATAGTTTCTGTAATTATTAATTTATGATTTAATAATTATTTTCCTTTAATTTGACATATTTTAATTATACATTTTATACATATGTATGTGTATTCAAAAACTTCGATACTTTTCAGTTCTCTAGTCATGCTTCCAAGAAGTGCTAAACTTTAATTTAACAGTATTTAACGAATTGTTCTTGTGCTCTACGTCAGGCAATAAGGATTTATATTGTATTCACGAAGGAAACTCCTCGTTGATTTGACACTGAAAAAAATACAGGACTTGGCAGAAGTTCACACAATCGTAATTTCAATGTAAAACAGGATGCCGAAATCAATGAAGTACCGACAACCAAATAAAAGTTCTGCAATCATGAGACTTGAATGAAAGATCACGAGCACAATTCTATCAAACATTGGACATGGAAGAAGAACCCGTTTCTGAAAACAATCACAGTAATCGACAATAGTAACAATTCAACAACGACGGAGAAGATATCAAAAACCCACAAATGGGTTGCATACAAAACAAACTAGAATGTTGCAAAAAAGAAATGGCTCCGTGAAAGCGGACAAAAATATAACGGATGGAATAGATTGAAAACTCAGCTGCTGAAAGACACTCTGAAAGAAAAAAAAAGAAAATTGGGATCACCTTGTGTTCAAACCAACATTAAATAGCCACCTAGAAGTAAAATAGCTTAAAAGATTCTAATTCCAAGTATTTCTAATCATCGAAAATAGGTCGGGAACGAAACGATGTATACCTACCAACAAGCTCATCGATAAGGCAGGTTTTAGTGGAGATACCAATCGACACATGATGGCTACATTCCACATAAACACATCCGGGACACAATCCAATGAGAGGAAAGTAACTTGTCTTCGATAATATTACGCAACTCAAATGGAATTAGATTAAGTCATCTGTACATTTAAATGTATCTTTAAAATAGCAAATTAGCAATATTGTAATAGGTATAATTATAAGTCTAATAACATTAGCTAGGCAAAATCAGGAACGGCAACAAAAATGTCAATGTACTCTTCTGACCTATGCACAGCTGCTAAGGTCAACGGATTTTTCTGTTGCTACCTGGACAGCCGATAAGGTCAATGTATTTTGGTTGCTATGCGCAAGGTAAAATAATTTGTTGGTGCCGTGCGCAATTCAGAGGCAATATAAGTCGCAGGCCAACTTAAATCTTTCTCTTTTCGCATCCACCTTTCATAGAATGCGCATCATTTGGAAATCGACTTGGCTAGTGGTAATAAAGTAGAATTATTAACAAATTAACTTTATGTTGGGTATCGACTGAGATAAAGATATTTATTCTGGGTCTCGACTGGAATAAATCTTACTCACTCAACAACTTTATCTTGGGTACCGACTGAGATAAAGATATTTATTCTGGGTCTCGACTGGAATAAATTCTACTAACATAATAACTTTATCTTGAGTAACGGTTGAGATAAAGATATTTATTCTGAGTCTCGACTGGAATAGATTTTACTAACTCAATACCTTTATCTTGGGTAGCGGATGAGATAAAGATAGTTATTCTGGGTACCGACTAGAATAAACACTACTAATACAACTTTGCTTTGGGTCTCGACTGAAGTACAGTATCTTGTTCCGGGGAACGACTAGAACAAGATAATCACTAACTATTTAATTTCCAACGCCATAAAGTCGATTCCATAGTTTATATTGGTGAGTACATTTTTTGTTTGATCAAATACTATATTTCATACTGATTATTATATATTTATATATATATATAGTGCCATTGTTACATAATTGAAGTTTAGTTCTTAAGAGTCGTTATATAAGTGAAATTGAATTCTGTTAAGTGTAGTTCTAGTTGTAATTTTGTGTGTGTCCAATAAACCACTGACTTTAAAATATTCCCCGGCATTCTTATTTATAGTCCACGTCCTTATTAATATTTTTCTTGACTCTTCCCATTGGCAGAACACCTTGTATGGCTAATACTTACTTGCAACAAAGCTGCCTTAACAAATTAACGCTTTCCTTTATAACCAGCGATAGAAATTTTTTAACCATTTTTGGTCATTTTTGGCAACCCTACGAAGGCGTTGCCCGATTTAGTCCTCTTTAGGGTTCCGTACCCCAAGGGTAACAACGGGAACCCTATTACTAAGACTTCGCTGTCCGTCCGTCTGTCACCAGGTTGAGTTTTTCTATTGGCGATATAAGAATAAAATTAAATTACAAATTAAAGGAGTCCCCATACAAGAAACGTGATTTTTTCGGCGTTTTTCATTCTTATTATTATCTGTCTGTCACTGTACTGTATCTAATTAACCGTATTTTAACTTGTATTTGCAATTTTTATGGAAACGCCGTGTATAAAATTTCATCCTTCCAGGTCAACGCATTCTCAGGCAGTTTTTTAGATCTTGACAACAGCGCCATCTATCGTGTCCAAAATGATCCCATCTTTCAAACTGGTACCAACCAAACATTTTCACAAAATGTCATTGAAATCTGTTGGGCTTTTTCGGAGATTAGCATGTACGAACACAGTGACATTTGATTTTTATATATTTCCCTTTATATCTGCGATATCTATATAGATATTTACATGTATACATATATTGGCCTAGAGCATTTTGGTACACAGACTACTCGTTTTCACCATTTAACCTTTTCGCTTCTCAAATCAAATCAGGACGGTCGTGATTTTGATGTCCACTCTCGAAAATAAGTGCGAGAAATTAGAAGCCGAGTGTTTGAAAGCCGAGTGGTTGGAAGCCGAGTGGTTGGAAGCCGAGTGGTTGAAATCTCCCAGCCATATGAAGAAAGAATATAATTCGGTGAATGATTGAAGAGTAGATTTAAAAAGTTAACAGAGTGCCAAAATTTTCTACAAACCAAACTAAATAAAGCATGTGTTTTTCTACGATTAGTGTTAATATGTGCACGCTTGTTTGCCCTGGATGGCATCCATGTCTAGTTTGCTGCTTAAATTAGTCACTCGGGACGACGAATATATGCTAAATGTTTTACACATTTCTACGACCTAGTTCTCCAGGGATATTTATAGACTTATTTCTAAAAGAAACAAAGCTTATGTGCGTTGGAAATCAACCGGATCAGATATCTGCTACGAATGCTTTCGTATTTTACGGAATGCTACTAGCAGTCATATCAAAAATGCTAAAAGAAAGAAAGTACTCTGGAGTAGGCTAAACCAGATTGGAGTCGGTAAAATTAAACACTCAAACTGTGACCTAGATCCGAACATTTTAAATCAGTTTTTTATATCCGCCAGTAATATTAATACCAGTGCAATATTGTCCTTCTCCTTCTTCTCTCCAGATCATGAGGCTGATTTTAATTTTCGCTGCGTCGACGAACCTGAAGTATATAAAGCCATAAGTTCTATTAGGTCGGTTGCCACTGGTCCAAACTTGATACCGACACGCTTCATAAAATTACTCTTACTTAACTACTTCTTATTTGCCAGGAGCCTGGAAAGTTGTTCGCATTTTCCCTATTCCCAAAAACACCAGTGGATCCTCTCCTGAAGATTTTTATCTAAAGTGATGGAATATCTTATGCGAGAACAAATGTTGGGGTTTCCGCAGAACAATTCTCTTCTGTGTGAATAGCAGTCTGGTTTTCGTGCAAAGCATAGTTGTATGACGGCTCTTTTGAGGATTCCCAATAATATAAGAGAGAATATCAACTCTGATATGCTCACTATTCTCACATTATTAGACTTTTCAAAGGCAGGCCTTCAATACGGTAAACCAAATCTTACTCTGTGGAAAGCTCCGAACTGAGTACAGTTTTAGCCATAGAAAAGCGAAACTCATCTTTAGTTTTCTCTCTGGCCGCAAGAAACGTGTCTCAATTAACAATCATGAGTCTGACTTGTTACCTTTGAGTTCTGGCGTCCCTCAAGGTTCAGTGCTTACTCCTCTCCTCTTCAGTCTATTCATTAATGACATTGCCCAAGTGGTGTCTTTGGTCAAGATCCACTTCTATGCTGATGATGTGAAGGTTTATGCTGCTATTGAACCCAACAGGTTGGACGAGCATATTGCTTCGAATAATTTGGACCTTCCAGCTATATGTCGATGGTCGGTTGCAAATGATTTGAAAATTAATGAGTATACGTCCAAAGCTATTCCAATTTATAATTTAGTCGTCTACCTCAAATCTCTCTAAATTCCACTTCTATTCCATTTGTAACTACGACTAGTAATTTCGGTGTCATCTTCAATAGGACCCTAACCTGGAATATCACATAAATTATGTGGTTGGACCAATTTACGGATACCTGAAATGTTTGAGGCCGTCCGCTAATTTCACACCCTACAGACTACTCGTTTGAGACGGTGAAATGCTAAATTATCCCCATAATAACATATGCCAACGTTCTTCACTGCATGCTTGATCTGTCTCTGAGAGGAGATTAACAGTGGCATTTAATTCTGCTGTTAGGCATGTATTTAACCTGCGTAGATATGAGCAGAGCATGTCTCTGAGCATTCTAGACAGGTTTTGGGTTGTTCTTTGTCGGTTTTTCTTAAAATTAATTTGATGACCTACATTCATGTATCTATTCAAACAAATTGTATCTTTTCTCAAAAATTCTTTCCTTCAGTCATCTCGTTATAGACATGCTTCTTATACCCCCGGCACAGGTATTTGCAGAGCGGCGCTATGTTCTTCATCTAAGCAATTAAGATCTGAAATTCACTGCCTATCAGTATTCGAAGTTCCGGAACTGTGGGCGGTTTCCGGGACAGGCTTGCGGACACTCTTGAATAAATTTAAAAACTTTCAGGCATGCTGTTTTTATTTTACTTTCTTTATTATTGTTATTTATGTATTTCTTTTTTCTTTGTCTTTATGACTTAGCAACTTAATCTTTTTTTTTGCATAAGTTCATTATAGTCTTTATACATATATGAGAATTTCTTTCGTTCTATGCCTTATTTTGTACAAATTTTTGCTTTTGAATAAAAAAATTTTAATAAATAAAACACACGGAAAACTGCATATTTCTGGAATTGTTTATTTTCACCATGACATAAACATAACACGGAAAAAAATCAAAAACAAGTCTCAAAGTTTCTAATCACTTACACCGAAAATTCCACTAAAACTCACAGTTTTACTTGCAGGAGCACCTTTATGTATATATGTAAGCATTCTTGCCACTAAATACTTAAATAAATTACCTGAAAATAATTCTTGGAGCACGATAGAAGGCTTAGAAAGAGAATCAATCAAATATTATTACACTATCAACATACAAAATGGCACACAGTACACCGTCGGCATTTGTACATATTGCCGACATCTAACACCTTCTTGGCTTTCAATTCGGGGTTTGAGAGTTTAAAAACTTTATATCTACAAACAGATGAAATTGAGTCCGAAGAATAAACAAAACTTTATTTTTGGCAACCTATTTCAGTTTGGATGGTGTAAAAGGTATGGAATCCAAACAGAAGATAACGCAAACAACAGATATCGAAATTTCTACCAACTTCACCTATATATCAAAATATCTGTAACTCAAAAGTGAACAAGAGTAAACTGAAAGTTTGACCATTCGAAACCCTTCAAACATTTCAAGCAGAAGCATTTATGGAGCAGCAAACATGTTTAATTACTGACCCTCCCATAAAAAGTTTTTTTATATATATATATATATGTATATAAAATGGTAATGCAGTACGTGCTTGTGTTAAACAAGAGATAAAATTTGCAAAAGTCCTTAAACTTGATGTCATTCACGTCTGGAGAGCTCTTGCACTTAATCGTTGGATCATTCAAAAAAAAAACTTCCCTCCTTCTCCCCGTGTCGTAAGTTTTCATTCAACCGAGGCCATTATTCAAACCACTTGTGGTAGGGAGCACGTACGATATGCAGCCCCTTCATATAAAGGTAAGACACATTCTGAATATGTCAAAGCCTATGTTAAAGCTATCTATGGTCCTGTCCTCGTACCCACAGGCTTCCAGAGCCTTGAATATTATTGTTTGATCTCTGTTCATATTTATTCAGGCAACCATGCTACGTCGGGCAAGCTATAGCGCCTTTGCTGTTTGAGATTCCGGGAAAGAACTCCTTTTAATGCCCTTGCCTAGTGCCTTGAAAGGGCACAAACTCTTCCGGGATTTGAATATGAAATGTGTTGAATGCCGCATTTAAAGCAGTTAAATGAAACCGTTTTCAATGGGAAGGCGGAGGGTGTGGTTTTTCTAAGACTTCAACTCGAAAATATTAATAAATTACAAATTGCTTGCTGACATGGGTCATAGAATTTGTTGAATTAAAATTTAATTTTGCATTTTCTTTCAAATTTTATAAATAAGCCATTTGTAAAAAAGGTTCCTTTTTTTTTTAATTAGCACTTTTAGATAATTAAATCTATTAAAATTGATTGCAAGTCAGGAAATTGGCTGTTGGCTACTTTAATTGTAGATGTCGCTATAGGTCACAAAATTTTACTCAACCCAACAAATTTCAAAGCATGTTCAAGTTTGGCGGTATTATAATAGTAGAAACTAGAAAGCAATTCTTATCAAGAGAGGAAACTAAATGCACAACAAACATATGACATGCACATGCTGCTTGTTTTATATCTATTAAGTTCGCGGATGTCGGGGTAGGTCTATCTGGTTGTGTATTGGTCGTTTTTCATAATATCTTGATTTTATAACCAAGCTGAAACTGGAAACGAGCACTGTTGATTACTGAACCTTTTTCATGATAATTTTCCAATACATGGCTTTAAGAATCCCAGAAAGCTAAGTGCATCAATTTTCCAGCTAATGGCTTACTCCTGAATCCAGGGTTCTATTGGTGGACCCATGTTTCATTACTAGTAATCATTGTTTCCAAGAAGCTCCTTCAGCTCTTTAGAAACACTTCTGTTTGTACTCATTTATGAATAACTTCCGTGTCAATCTCGCGTAAGCTTTTCAAAACCTAGGCCTGTCGTAAGTTATTATATAAACAGAGCTTAGACTCATTGGCGAATAATTAGTTACTAAACTAATGTCACTCGTCTCACTGACAGAAGCAGTTCACGGACACGATGAATGCTATCATCAGTCGTGGACGCGGATTGGTTTCCGGTTCCTTATTCATGGCTGACAGCTATATAACCTTCCTTAAACTTCAACATCCACTCGAATACCATTTTGCGCGGCCAAATACTTTCCCCATACTGTACACAAAGTCTTGGATAAATATAATCAGTAGTCACACCCTCAGACCACAAAAGTTTAATCACTGTACTCTCTTCTTTCATTTTATTCAAGAAAGAATTATTTTGGGGTTCTCCGGTATATCGCAAAAGCTAAAAAATGTTCTAATTTGTTATTTCATCACTCAACTCATTAATTTTTGGTGACAAGTTTCAAGTCTTGGTTTGACTCATCAACAGGTCCCAAATAGCGAAATTGGATGATTTGAAAAACAAATGAAAAAATGAAAAAAAGAAGAAAGAAATGAAAAGTTTGAGAAAAATAGAAAAAACAATTTTTTTATTTATTAAAAAAATGAACAAAATTTTAAAGAAGCAGATTCATTCGAAGCGAATCGAACCTGTATACGCCACGTAGTGGGCTGAAAAATAAAGAAGAAAAGGAAGAAGAAGAAGCGTTTCGTGTCAGCAGAAAACCTTCCACTCATCGGTGCAGCTTGGTTTTCTGCCTGCTGCAGACGCTTGAAAATAGATCAGACTGATCTCTTCTCATATATGTATGAATTGTATTCTTTTTTTCATTTTTTTCATTTGTTTTTCAAATCACCCAATTTCGCTATTTGGGACCTGTTGATGAGTCAAACCAAGACTTGAAACTTGTTACCAAAAATTAATGGGTTGTGTGATGAAATAACAAATTAGAACATTTTTTAGCTTTTGCTATATGCCGGAGAATCCCAAAAAAAATTCTTTCTTGAAGAAAATTAAGTTTAACCCGGTAAAAAATCCAAAAGAGAAATCTTTTTATTTATCTCTTTTTCATGCAAATTACAAGTGGGGTAGTCTGAACTGACCTAATACGTTCAAATCTTTACAGCTATTATTAAAGAGTTGAACACAGTATAAAAGCGCTAATATCTCAGCTGGAAGATTTTCTGAGGCATTAACCTTGTTTTAGCCACATTTCAGCATTCACACAAGAAGTGCTCTTCTTTGTCATGTTTATAGAAACTTTTACACGAAACATTATGGGTGTACTACAGCATGATTCCCATAACACTATATCTGATAATAGTAGTGGTGATTTTTATGACATATTTCTGACCAAAATGATAGCTACCTTGTGCTAACATAGATAATTATAGGATAACTTATGATTGGTGAACTGAATGTCCTTCAAATCCATTTCTATATTAACTAACTCCGAACCCGCTCTTACCTATTAATCTGCTTAAGAGACATCTTTGCTTGAGCCTTCAGCAGCCACGTTATCAAGTAACTCATTTATCCTGGAACCCAGCAGAGAGTCACTTTATATATAACCTCACTATCGGGTTAGGAAGTGACAATCGCTGGACAGCTTCTTTCTATATAGCACACAAGTTACATTAAAATACACACAGAAGTACACTACTTCGGTTTCGGTAGACAATAAGCTGTCTGTGTGTAAAAATCCTCCAAGCAAGCCCCAGCCGTGTAAATAGATAGTACTGACTACATAGAATTGTAACAGGAAAGCCTTTAGAAAAATTTTGCATTAGGACAGTGTAGCCGGTATCAACCGACAGGTATTTTTCCGGATTATTCGACAGTATGCTACTGGTACCATAGTCAAAATTCTTCAGGTTATTTCAGTTTTAGATTACATTTTTTTTCTCTTATACTTTTTTTATTATTAGCATAGCAGGAAGGAGATAGGGAAAGGATTCGCAGATTGTAAGCCTGAGGAAAAGCAGAAGATGGTACCTTGTTCCACATTCGCACAGTTCGGGATAAGAAAACATCATGGATGTGTCTACAGTACGGCCGAAAGTATTTTGAAGGGTAAGTAGATGTGCGCGGCTTGCAACGCGAGTATTGCGTGCAGGAATTAATCTACAAGGGATCAGACTAGATATTTCATCGGATCATTGGCCGTAAGTGTAGCGATAAAGGAGCGAAATACATCTAACATTGTGGCGGTGCTCGAGTGAGTCGATCTGAAAATGTTATTTTCAAATCCCAAATGAGCTTAAAGGCTTTCTTTCTGACAATATCCAATTAAGCTAGAGCTGTACGGCCAGCCCCACCCCAGATGTGTGAATTGTATTCCATTCTAGATCCGATATAAGACTTATAGAGAAGCACTAGATTTGATGGGCTGAAATATTTCTGACACCATTTTAGAAATCTACGACATTTGGATGCTTCTTTGGCAATAGAGAAGATGTGGTCTGTTCAGCTTAACTGACTGGAAATGTTAATGCCAAGAATGCTTAGTAACGGTTAATCTGAAATTAAAGCTCCAACAAATGAAATGGGAGTGGTTGAATTGTGATTTTGCAAATGATATCCAGGAATGGTAAAAGGTGCATGCTTACAATCACCCTGATCAGAGCCTCACTCCAATTTGGGCTTCCTTATCAGCCACCGGCCTCGGGTTCCCCCATTCTAAGGATCTTCCTTCCATGAAATTTTCAAGGAATTTTGATTTCTCTGAACTGAAAAATGAGAAATGGATATTGAACGGAAGGATCGGATACTGAAATCATATTCTATACCTTAGTAACTCTGGTATCTTAAAGCATAGTAATACTTGAAGCCGTGAATTTTCCCATGCATCACTCATTTTAATTACACTGCTATTCACAAACTCCAGAGATAATTAGCTGATGCGATTAATTCGTTTTGCACCTCTGCACCAAATGGACATAATTCCAGAATCCATTTTCATGAGGTTGCCGTTAGATACTCCATCAAGATGCGTGCAGGAATCGAACTCAAATGTTAAGAACTTTTAATTTTAACGATTCTAAATTAAATCATAAATACACGGAAAGCGGTAGGTCCCGGTTTCAAATCCCGGACGAGGCGGTTCTTTTTCCTCTTGTATTTATGATTTAATTTAGAATCATTAAAAATAAAAGTTCTAAAAATTTTTCTATTCTCCAACTGAATAGTTTTTACAAGATACCATGAAAGCGTTTCTATCTCACGTGCATCATTCCTAGACCCTTTTGTCTCATTTGAAACATTCTTTGCTCCTCTTAGAAATAAACCATTTTACTAGCCCCAAATGCCCCCTAACCTTACTGGTTGTTTCTGAGTGTTTGTCACCTGCATAATCCTGGTATACGAAATATCTCGTTTCTGGCTCCAGGAAATAACGCCAAGTGAAATAAACCAAAAAGTTCCATATAAATTTCAACGTGTCAAATGTGAAATAATGTTCAAAATTTTTGTGTGTTATTTCACACTTTTGGTTTTTATTTCACTTATCGGTTTTGGGCGTTATTTCATAATGATATAAAATCCAAAATTCGAAAATGAAATAAAGCCCAAGAAATAAAATTGATACTGATGAAATAATGACCAAAAATCATTTCAGAAAATGAGGGAATATTTAACAAAAATGTATGTAAAGTAAAAACGTGTCGCTCGGTTGGGGGAGGAGCGTTGAAGCGGCGCTTTCTCGCATTGGGGCGGCGCGTTTTCGCATTGATATTTGATTTAAAGTTGGAACGCGGCACGAAGGGATGGTGAGGAGGGGCGTTGGCAAGGGATGGTATATTATCTATAACAACTTGCTTCAATATTCGGACTTTGCGCCTCTCTCTTTTGAGACTAGTTGCTTGCGAGCGAAATCAGTCTTTAAATTATGAACACAAAAAAGTTGTGAAATATCTTTAACGAATTCCCTGCTTTACTAATTCTCATCCTTTTAGATCTTTTTTTTTATATAGGCAGTGGGACGAAAGCACGGAGGCAAGGTCGGCCTATTGTGCTAAATTGCTGGAAACCCTCTCTCCAAAACTTGTCGGTCCTCTTAATGAAGCGCAACAGGTCT
The DNA here is from genome assembly GCA_963930735.1 of Dioctria linearis. Taxonomy (NCBI): domain Eukaryota; kingdom Metazoa; phylum Arthropoda; class Insecta; order Diptera; family Asilidae; genus Dioctria; species Dioctria linearis. The sequence continues at coordinate 121,205,297 of OZ005743.1, read as the reverse complement.
TGGTGAAGTAAGTTTTTCAGCTCATCCACAGATCGAGGAGGGCAGACCCAGGCGCATCCAGCCTGCTTCGGGCAAAAGCCAGAGGAGTACACAGAAAGTTGTCCAATTATCTCAGACTCTGCTTCCAGGCAGGACAGACACTCAGGGCTGTCAACAACTCCCATCCTTGTTAGATGAACGTGAAGCGAGCTGTGGCTGATGATGATGCCAACCATACAGTTCAACATTGTTTCTTTCAGAGCCCCAAGAGAAAATCAGACAAATTCCTATTAGGCCCATTAAGAAAAAGTTATGTACACCTGAAAGGTGCTCAGGTTCGCCCATCTCTGCTTATGCTTCATACGAACATCTGCTTTAGTGAGAGACCCAAAAACCGAGGTGGCAACGCCTATGGCGGGTTCCGGTCCAGAATCAGACCTATCTAGAAGGTCAGCCCTTTCATTCCCTATGATCCCCATGCGACCGCACAGTAAAAAATATTTCCCTAAAGTGAGTGGCAACAATTTGTGCCACAAAGCTTAGGTATTTTTCGATATAATTATGGAAAGCTCCAGCTTGGAAAACGTAGATTAGGTTTTTATCCCTAAACAGCAGGTAGATTTTTTCTCTAAAATGTAGGGAAAAAATCAAATGTTTTTGCTTTTTTCCCCCCAAAATGCAGGGAATAAGCTGAAAAGCTCATTTCCTATGTGCCACATAGTTACTACCATATATGTTTTTTCATTAAAACATATCGATAGTACGGAAGTTAGTGCTCGGGTGCTGGGCACGCTCAAAAATAATACCTAAAATAATATATGATTTGTTTTCAAAAACCATGTGTGAATTCTATTAACGAAAATATATTTGTAATTGTTCCATAAACAATGTAGAATAATTCCTAATTTATTGAATGTTCTCTTCCTTAGGGTAGCGACATACGATTAGGTTTTTTCCGTACGGTTTATTTCCGTGCCAAATGAATCCCATGTGATAAACTTGGCAGCGACATACGATCAGCTTAAAACCGGACCGGTTTCAAAACCTGAAAGCAACCGTTGCTGGCCACGATTTGATGACGGCTGTTACATACGGTTTGCTGCCGAATGAAGTTCCAAACTCATTGAGTGCAATGTGACGCGACATACTTTTCGGGGTTTTCCCGGAAGTTTTATTGGAATTTAGTGCAGTGCAGTAGCAAAGTTAACTTATTGACAAGCTAAGCCACAGAAGATTTTTCCTATTGTTTTACATTTAAAATCCACACGGCAAGAAAAGGAAGATAGAAAGAAAAATATGAAAAAAAATCAAACTCTCTTTAAAACTTGTTGGTAACTTTTACGGTAAAAACCGTATACGGCCAGCCGGACGGGAAAAACCTAATCGTATGTCAATGCCCTTATATCCGAGAAAGCTTAACATTTCAGGAATTTTCTGGTGCCAAATACCTAAATTCATTACATTTTCCATTGATTTGGGGAAATTAAACTGATTTTCCCTTTCTATCAGAGAAAATTACATTTATTTTTAGGAAAAAATGTGTCATAAATTTAGGAAATTGTTGTGCAGTGCAGGAACCCACCTTGTGGTGGATACACAACCTATCCACGAATGACCTATAGTCCCCCAGTAACTTAAATGTTATCCAGGATGCCTGACTATCCGAAAGAATAGCAATGTCCTTTTCTTTGATCTTAAATCCATCACTAAACCTATTCATGATATCAGTAGAACCAAGAGTTAAAAAAAAGTACGAAAAAGATCTATACACCATCAAATAAAATCAAAAATTGTGATAAGCTTTGTTGAATATATTTATGCACTTTAACATGGCTTAATAAATCAGTCTTTTCCTTGCACTTTAGCTTAACTTTTAATGACAGCTAAAGTTACTTTACCTGCAGCTTAATGAGTTGGAAAGACCCCCATTATATAGAGATTATATGTACACTATGGAAAACTGGGGCAAGAATATTTCCAATGCAACTATGCAAACGATGATATCGGTAGGATATCCACTAGCGACTTTAGCCTTTATCAGCTCTTCCAATTCACCTGTTGCAAACACTTTTTATATTCATTTTCCGGTGTGCACTCAACTTAATGGAGCTATTTTTGTACTTAACAGTGAAAAACTACTGCCGTATAATTACACAATATTCAGCTCTTTGTTGCAAACCTTTTCAATGTTTACATACATTTGCGTGTGGAAAGAAGCTTAGAAAATTCTCGCTGTGTTTGCTTTTTGCTTCCCCTAAAGCCTAAACATCTAATTAAAATGAAGAAGATAAAAAACAAACAAACATTGAAAAAGTACTCCCTGAACATGCTTTTTACAACTGGGTGGCTGACCAACAGAGGTCACCAATTGTCGCCTCATTCATCCTCAATCATGTCCCTCGCAGCGAATTAAAAAAACAAAAACAACTTTTCCGCACGTGGACTGCCCGGATTTTATTTATTCGCAAACGATTCGTAAAAGATAAACTACCACCGGATCGGATCGGCGGAGGAGCTTAGGGTGTGCTGTCAGACCGTGAATCGATTAGCCGCTGACGGATGTTATTCTGCTACCAGACAGCCTTACTTTGTCCAGCAATTTATCTAAGTCAAACTGATGTGCATGCATTAATCAGTTCTCTTGTTGCCGTCCGTCCGTCCGTCCGTCCGTCCGTCCGTCTGTCCACGGAAGCTTTGCTTGATGAAGTGCCAGAGGAGTTGAAGCTATTTTCGTATCGGAAAAACTTTTTCCTCTGCCAAAGACAGGAAAGTTCTTGGAAAGTTCAGACGTTAATTCTTAAAGTGGTGGCAAAAGTGATGTTTATGTGCTCTTGCAAGTCGTGTACCGCGTTCCGCTTCTTAAACTATGCATCGACCGCGGAAACTTTGTATTCTGTTCAAACTTAAAGTCTTATTTTTGAGCGTATCCTTCTCTCCAAGTTGAGCCTTTCAATCATCATTCAACTCTTTAGAAAAGTTTTTAAGAAGTGCTTTGTATGTTTTCTCTTTTATATTGTTTAAATCGCAGAACCTCTGAAAACTACCTAGGTTTATCTCCGGTGTTGTTTATGCTCTTAAGTGGTGATAAATTGGTCTTAGATTTCGGTTAGATTACTGATAAGTAATGCTTGGACTATTTATTTGAAAGGGGTGAAGTACAATGAAAAATATTTAAAACAAAAATCTCGTTTTGAATTGAATAAAACAAAAAGAATAAATGTTAGTAGAAAAAACAGCTTGGTAGAGGTATCTGGCCTCCCAAGTAACCAAATTAAGTTGTAAAACTGTTGAAAAACCATTCCGAAACCATAGTTGCAATAACCAATTAGTTTCAAATTCGTGCACCTATAAAACCGTTTCGAGACGTGTCGGACATCCTGAAACAGACTCCCTCACTACCACATGAGAGCCCCAACAGAGTCCTAACATTCGAAAATATTTGCAGTGTTCTTATGTAAAACTGACAAAAGTTTAATTGGAATAGCTCCTCCGCCTCAAACTACTATTCATATAGAAAAATGGTCTTCTGATAATCTTAAGCTTGGTTTCTTATCTTCCGAACCGAAATAAAAATGTTATACCTTTCCTAATAAAATTATTTGAAAAAAAATATCTCAACCAAATGACTACGATTCCTCAAACAAAAACTCTCTACTTAGTAATCATTATATATGCCGCTATGCCGTCGTGGCATGCCGGTGGGATTATGAAATTGAATGTAGCTGCCAACAGATTCGGACTACGGTTGCACGTACACACACTCAGCTGAGAGTTAATGAGCGTAAAATGGTAAGGTTACTTTGTAATCAAAACTATTTTATTGTTTTGTTAAGTAAGGTATATAGTAAGTGTAGCCTTTGGGAAAGTAAGGAACCAAGCTTTAAATTACTAGAAGACTATTTTCCTGTATGGATAGTAGTTTAGGCTCTATAGCATATATAAAGTCAATGTTTGGCACTTTTCCATAAGTATCAATATAGAACATTTTAGAGAACGAGCTCCCAACGCACACATATAGATTTCTGTTTCATGGCTTGGGAAGTATTCTCGACGGTTTTGACACATCACATTTGGTCATGGTTTTTGCAAAATAGTGAGAAAGAAAAAACACTCTGCGACAACTGACAACTAACAAGTTTTTGCATCTTAACAGTAACGTTGATTTTTTGCTATAAAATTAATATGGTTGCAAACACACTGACCTGTAACACTTGCATTGAAACTGTTGTGCAACGAAAGAACTGAGTGGTGCGTCTTGGAAATTTCGATGCCTTCATATCAAAAGGATGTATCTACAAAAATGTAAAAATGGTATCACAAGGATGTTTCTCCTTATTATACTTATTTGCAACACAGATTCCTCGTATAGCTACACAAAATCATATATGTGTATATATTTTATTTATAGATCCTCGATGAGATCAGCTGGTTGCTGGCATTGGGAAAGAAATTTGCGCTATACTATACGGTTAACAAGATTTTTCTCTGCTACATGTCATAGCAGATGGAGAGTTTTGTTTACAAAGTATTGAAGATTAGCATGATCGTGGAATTGCCAGAGTGATGTTTTGCAATCTGTTGTCGTATGATATCAAAAATATTGCGTTACTGTGGCAATGTATAAGAGCGATAACTTTTGTAAACTCCTATGCATATGTCATGTGCTATCATCTTTCGTCAAATGGCCATACTACGGCCAGTAGTCATATTGCCAACACACGCATATTGTATTCACCTACCTTATATTCTACGTTTTTTGTTCATCAGCTATCTTTAGGGTTAGCATGTTTTATGAGTGGCCCATATAACTCGTCTACTTCCAATGTGGTCCAAACAAGCTAAGAGATGGGACACCCGTGCAAGGACATTTTTTTTCTTCTTATATGTACAAGCTTTCCTCTTTCTGGCAAGTTTGGACACATTTTCACGGTACTTTTTAAGTATTCGAACTAATTAATTCCTAGTTGTATGCAATTCGACAATTCTTTAAACACTGGTTTTACCTGCGGTAACTCTTAATTCTTATCTCTCCCATAATTGCCGACATATTTTGAAAAAAATTAATGGTTTTTCAGGGGGTTTTTTTTCTATCTGAAAAACTTCTTAACAGAATTGTTTCTTCCGAGATTTCGCATTTTTCTACATTTGGGCCACATTTACAGTTATTTTCTTCTACATTATTGCTCCATTATTATTTGCTCCATTATTTTTTCATCATTCCATTACGAATGTTTTTCTAGAATATATACCTAGGTATATCTAAAATTGTTACGGCTAAAAATTATCTCACTTTTAAGTAGAAAATGTAAAACAATAAAAGGAAATATTTCGTTTCTATTAGTACAAAAGGAATGCAAAATATAATAACTCGACACTTATCCTAAACTAGGTAACTACTGCTTTATGGTGATATGATAGATAATAAAAAAATATCTCCTACTGGTACATTAGGCAGGTAAAATTAAGTCCAATTTAACGTTATCTATATTCACCACAACTAACCTGTTTGTGTGTGTGTGTGCTGAAATATTTACTCAATTTACATTTGGCAACACTGAAATTATGCAAACGTACACAATCACATATTTAAAGATTAATTAAAAACGTTTCCTCCCTCTTCAGATAAAACTCATCAAATTTCTCTTTTGTTTCTTTTGCAGACCCAAAAATGTCAAGATGGAGACAAAAGTATACGTCAGAGCTGCTAACCACTGCCAGAATCTCTTGTGCAGCAACAACCGCAACAACTATAATTACAACATTTTTAGTACTCTTAGTCACAATGTCAGTGAGAACAGGAGCTACATCAACATCACCGTCGTCGTCTTCCTTACCGTCGTCCTCATCGTCCTCGTCATCATCATCATCATCATCATTATCTAAGTCGGGTCAAATGGGCCCAGTGACACAATGTGCCATGTCTGAATTCACTTGCACAAATGGCAAGTGTATTGCCCTCAGTAAGTACTGTAATAACAGGAACGACTGCGGGGATGGCAGTGATGAGCCTAGATTCTGCACACGTAAGTTAAATTCCATATATGATTGTAAACCTGTGCAGCAGGGCCTGTGACTTCCTTCAATTTCATTCGAATATTGTTGGTACACCCACAGGTTGTAATCGCACGTATTACGGAAACTTAGGACTCACATACGCCCTAGAACTGCACCGTCCGAAGGAAGACAAGATACCCTACATATGTACCCTTACATTTACTGCTGCCGGTGGGATACATGGTGATATCGTACAGGTATGTGCATATATATGTATATATACAATATAATACTTGAAGATGTACATATTTTTTGCTTCGACAGAATTTTTTTTCTCATTTCCTTCAAGAAAAGGTTTTTGCTGACCTTTGAAAAACTTAAACGACCCCTAGGAGCTCAAGTATACACTTCTGAAAGAAAATTTCTTTGCTGCTCCTCCATTCAATGGTATACAAAAGACACAATTCTAAGCCTGGCCATTCTCAGGCAATAGGAAGATGACAGCATTTATTTCAGCTCGCACCTGCTTTCCAAACGAGGCTAGCTATAGATGGCTTGTGGGCTATGATGAAATCTCCGTGGTTGCTCATTTTTTTATTCGCGTGTTGGCTGCAATTGATATGGGTCATTCACATATGCCACAATTTGCTTTTGTACCCTATTATCGCAATTATTGTTCCTCAGACCGGAAAATTAAACATCAGATTGTGGAGGACGTCTGACATCTCCTGTTTTTGAAGGCTATTATCCGATTTGAAAATGCTCGAATAGTTTTGCCCGATAAATGGTTATTTTCGCGAATTTCCAATTTGAAATTCGAATGAAGTCCATCGGCTATTAAAAGTGTTTGGTATGCAAAATCTTCTAGAGGTTACCATTTGCTTCAGTATTGTAGTTCTTGGTGGCGTTGTTATTTAAATAAATTTAATGAACTCTCTCAAGTGAAAAGTATGCCAGTGTCAGTTCCGGGCATGGAAGTTATTTATGGGAAGATCTCCTTAGAGAGCTTTTCGGAACTATCAAGGACGTACTTTCATAGTGGTGGGTTTTGCTTCCAAAAGAGAAGCTAATGGCTCCATTTAACAAATATTTCCCAGATGAAATAATTTATTATCATGAAAGAGGCGCCGAAGTGCTACAACGGAGCTGTTGGGTTTTATTTTCATTGAAAAGAATTATATAAAACTTAAAAATTTATGGAAGAAAAAAAAATACTAGAAAATTAAAGATTAGTTTTTCTGGGCAATACTCGAATACCCACTTTCATCTAGAAAATACATTTTAGAATAGAGAAATTTTTGAAATTTTTAATTTTTACAATTCTAAATTAAATTATTAAATACAAGAGAAAAAAGCAACCACCTCGTTTGGTTTTTGAGGCCGGGATCACCCGCTTTCCAAACGTAAAAATAAAAATAAATTGCAAGAAAATGCTTTTTATATTTATGCACATGTTTGTTGCGCTCCTTTAATTTCGATATATCTCTTGAAGTTTTATATACAGACGTGTCTAAAATTTGATTTTAAAATAATTACAGAGCGAGTTGAGCGGTTGAAAAATCCAAAAAAAAAATCAGATTTCGTCGACTAACATAAATCCTGCAGTGCAACTGAAACTAATCTAACCACTTTTGTGATTCTTAGCATAATTAACCAAATTTGATGGGATTAAAAAGTGTATGGAGTATTTTCTGAATTAATTTTAATCCCCACAGAGGTGAGGGTAGAATATCCCATATTCTGTCAGGCTCGTCGTAAGAGATTACTCAGAGGAACACCTGAAGATGCACCAATAATTTCAAAATCCGGAAATGATGTCTTTGCAAAGTCAGTGATGTAAAGATCTCAATTTTAAAATCATCCAACTCGACGGTCCGCCCTATAACAATTTACCATTTGTACTTTCGAACTAAGAGTAAATTCCTTTTACCTCTCAATACTTACACATCATCTTTTCTTTTTATTTTGAGGTAGGGGACAGGAGATCCCATCCCAAGGGCTTCCACGTTCTCGAAATCGATTACAAATACTTTTCCCATATGATATTGCAGGAATTCCATACCAAACAAGGTGCACTGAAATATTTTGGAACTTATTTCTGTTATTGTATCGTTCTGCAGATCCATCTGGGATACCTGACCTCTAAAATATATTCCAAATGGATGAACGGTTGTGTGGGCGTTGTTCCAGTAAAAACTTTGTGCAGCATCTTCTAGAATGAATACGTAGTTTTCCGATAAAACCATAAACATTATAAATTCATTCGACAAAATGGACATACCATGATAGACAAATCATGATGAGCTCATCAATGAGCTCCTCATGAGTAATCAGATGAATGTTCTGACGAAATTTATTTGCGTTTGAATCAAAACCGGGAAAAAATCATTTATTTACTTATTCGATGAGTACATAATGAGTATCACAATGATCTTATTAATGAGCATGTAAGCAAGTACCACCATGAGTTTATTAATGAACATATCAATGAGTGTGACGATAAGCTTGAAAAATGAGCATAGAAATCAGTGTCATGATGAATTCATATATGACAATCTGATTTTACGATTGATTTGATATAATTTTCCGAATTCAAACTCCGGTTGCAATCAAACTCTGAGACGTTGAGGTGTAAGGATTTGGGCATAACGTCTTTTTCAGCAAATGAGCAAGCGGCAGTCTTTCTGTAGTAGAACAAATCAAAAAATGATTTAAAATCAATAATTTAAAATCTGAAAAAATGTCCAGGAAAAAATTGAGGCCTTCCCTACATCAGGGCGAAGCATCGTGCCTGGTATTTCTTATAGCAGGTTACGATTTCATATTATCCGTAGCAGTTGTTTGTAAGCCTAGTATTTCTTATAACAGGTATCTAAGTTGTAAGTAACAGTTGTTATCTTCTATGTGTAAATACTTGTTGTTTTATCTGTTACAATAAATACGCCTCACACCTGTATCCAATGAGATCTTCGATGAGAATGCTGAATGCTCATCGGAAGACTCACCATGACTTAATTTTCTATATGTTCTTCATGAACCTTGATGCTTTTAGTCAAATTAGTATTGGTTTACATAATAACTGCCCCTTGCGGGGCAAGAGGCAAGGTAAAACTATGAGCAATTTCTACTAGGGAAGTTCTTTGATATACATACATAGTGTGTTTGACGTTCGGCTATAAAGTTATGCCGGATAACTTATTGGTGCTTATAGATCAAGAAATGTTTGGGATTTTATTCTCCATGGTGAATCTGCCAGTAGCCGTCCACTGTTTGTATTCATCCAAAGGGACTATAACTAACATTTATCACATTATTTCCGAAGAGATGGAATCATTTTCACTCTATACAATTGCGCCTATATCCTGAATTTGAATTTCACGAAGAACATTTTCCTGCTCTTTCCCTTTTCGCAAATACTGTTCTAATCTTAGGCAATAACTATAGAAAAAAAATGATTTTCAAAATGGAGAATTTCCAGGATATCATAGGATAACATTTTCATTATCCTTAATATCAAAATTAGCGCAGATATTTTATTTTCTATTTTTGTTCAAAAGAGCGAATCTTCTTCTTTCCATAACGTTAAATATTATATAAACCGATGAATAGCACAAGCGTTTTGATTTTCTGAAGATCGATCTACCGATAATTTTCGTTATTTAACAAGCAGCCTTTATTGTAAGTAAGTAAGCCTTTTCCCGCAAAACGAACATTTTCATTTCTAATGCAACTAAAACTTTCATTCAAGTTTCATCGAAACCGAACAAGATTCAATCGAGATTTGCCGAATTTTGGTCGAATTTTAATGAAATTACTCCATATCGAAAATTTACAATCATAAGTCAACAGAACACTTTTATCTTGCCCATACCTCAACGTATTAATTAGCTGGTTTCGTTTGGAAAGTATTTCCCTAGGGTTGTCGTTCTATAAAAACATTTGACTAATTATGAAATAATACAAGCGGTGATAAGGGCTTTAGAGCGAAAAAAAAGTTTGAAGGTAGAACGATGACTTAACACTTTATTATTGGTCCATAATTTTTTCAATTCCTTTCATCTATTTGAAAGTTATGGCGCTAAGCACACAAAAACTTCATTGAAAAATTCCACAACTGTGAAAATATTCAGTATTTAATGTTAATTACTAATACCCAGTATTTAAGAATTTTATAGTTCCCAGTATTAATACTCCTGTATTGGAATTAAAATTTCACAGTCCCATTCCCGGAATTGCAAGTAATACTTTAAAATACCGGAAAGTAATTGAAATTGCAATTCATTACAAAAATACTTAGAAATATCCAAAAAGATTTAAAAAGTATTTGGGGATTACTATATAATTCCTTTCAATTCTTTTCAAATACATTCAATTACTTTTAATTACTTCGAAATCTTCAAAACTAAACATGATATTTTACTAAAGTACATTTAACTAAGTTTACATATTGTTTTTTATGAAATTTTAAATTGAAATATAAATCATAGTAAATTAGCAAATAATAAATATTTCCCTAGAGTGAGACTTTGTATTTTTAACCTCTTGACCTACGATTTTTTTGAAAGCAAATGTATTTGTCTAGACTACTTAATTTTCTTGCGCCTCGAAAACGGGAAAAAGTTTTTTTACAATAAAATTTAAAAGACAATTGATTTAGTTCTTTTGATAATTAAGTATAATATCATGTTTAGTATTGAAGTTTTTGAAGTAAATAAAACTAATTGAAAGTATTTGAAAAGATTTGAAACGAATTACATAGTAATTCCTAAATACTTTTTTAATTCTTTTGGATATTTCTAAGTATTTTTGTAATGGAACCGAAAATTCAATTACTTTTCGGAATTTTAAAGTATTACTTGCAATTCCGGGAATGTAAAATGTAAAACTTTAATTCCAATACAGGAATATTAGTACTGGGTACTGATACTTGGTATTGGTAATGATAATGGTAATGGTACTTGAATTTTACAGCTCTGAAAAATTCTAAAATCTTCATTTGTACCATTACACAAAATTAGGCAATTCAACCAATTTTGTATACGTTGTATAAGCTCCGATATTTTTAGGGAACTGTCTTATTCTGAATATAAAATATTAAAATAGGTAGGTATGCTACGATTATGTACGAACCAACTCACAACCACACAAACTTAACTATAACACTTATTTATTATTTTCTTTATTACTGGTTTTTTTTTAATATTACATTTTCCATGAACACAAAGAACAACTTTTTTTAAATTCGTTAAGAAAGTAATAAAAGTTCACCGGGAGAACTACTAAACTGATGCAAAAGAAAAAAGAAACGAAACTTTTTTCGCAACAATTTTATTACTCAAACTCAATTTTTCAGGTTTCAGCAGTTTATATCTTTTCATTTTCATCTCTGAGGCAAAATGCAATATTTATGCTGTTTTCACTTCTTTACAAATATCCCCCTATTTTGAGAGCGCCATGATTTTTTTTCACTTCGGAATATTCTCTACTAAAACTGTCCCACCACGTTTTCTACATTTCTTGCTCAACTTCTGCATTCGACATGAAATTATCTTTTTATTAAAGCCCTAAGTACCTACTTACCGGGAACAAACTTTTATTAAAACTATCGCTATCAAGTATGGCCGGGAGGTGTCTTAAATATTTTACTAACCCTGAAAGAAAAATTGGACGAAGTTGCTTGCTTTTGTTATATAAGTCTTAATTGTGGTGCATCCTTCTCGCCCAGCTCATTTAATTTAAAACTAAGATTTTCTTTTCTTATTAAACTTTTCATATTAAGTAAAGAGATGAATGTTTCAGGTGACACTGGAAAGTTTTACTCTGGGACGATTTACATCGTATACCCATGATGGATGTCCCGATGGATATTTACAGATATCAGAATCTTCAAGAACTCCGGTTGGCGGAATGTGGTGCGGCACGTCCTGGGGACCAGTGCTATTCTATAGCGAGACACGTTCACTAATTTTCACAGTTAAGCTCAACAGGTATATGAAAACTAAGTGTAAATGTATTTTAAATTGCTGCATCTTTCTACACAAGTGTCCTATACTTTTAGGTTGGCACGAGATCAAAGTGGGTACAATTTTGATTTCCGCATTCGCTATAAAGTCTTATCCAGGGATAGTGCAGTGGCACGTTATGGCGGAATTAAATTTGAAGGTAAGTTTACTGCATGCAGTCAATGTGATAAGTTTATATTTTGCTGCTCTAAGGAGAAAGGTGAATCCATTACGAAATATTAACCCACTTTTCTGATGACTTCAATTTTCTCTCTGCAGATGTTGTTTCCTGGTTTAATTCAACCCAGACACCAATGCACTACAACAGTGTGGAAGAGTTTTCGAATTCAACTGCTTATTCAGACCGATATGGGCAGGACTTCAGTTTATTTAGTGCTTATGCAAGGGAACGAGATTTTGCACGTGCTATGGACAAAAGCACTGTCAGAGATAATCAAAACTATTCAGAACCAAGATATTATCTAGGCAATTAATATGAAATTGTATATCTTGCTCAAAATAATTCTCACGATAAATTTTCCAGGAGACTTAATTCCTGGAACGTATTGTTCACGGATATTCAGTGACTGTGATAGGAAAGTTTGCCGGCTACAATCGCCCAATTACCCTGGCATTTATCCGAGAAATTTGACTTGTTACTATGCTGTCAGACAGGTAAATATAATCTTAAGCATGAATTTGACTTTTGAATGTTCAGTAAACTTTGTGTTGATCAGACTTGAATGATTTTGTGTGTTCCGACAGACAGAGGTGAAATGGAAAACTATCTAACCAGATATAATTAATTTTATATATTTAATTTCTGATAGTGGGAATAATATCCCAAGCAAGGAGGCCATTAACGGCCTATATTACTATCCTGTGATTAAAAACCAACTAGTTATAATAGTTGGGTAAATATCGGTAGATATCATTATGTTCGAGTTAATGGAATGATGATGTGGTGCCAGTTTTTGTGTAGGGCATTATATTTATTAGTTTTTTTTTTTGCATGTTTCTTAATAATCTCATTCTATGTTGTTCAAAGTAACATGGGTGTCAGGAGCATAAGAAGATGGCGGGGGGGTCACGACCCCCCCCCCCCTTAACCTCACATCACCTACGGAGTGAATAAATTGGGAAACACAATGTGGTGCTGGAATGTAGTGCAAGATAAGTGAATCTTGCAGGCTAATGGAATAAATTTGTTGAGTTTTTGTTTTGTTGGTATAACCGCTTTAGATCTCCCATCGTGGGCACAGTAAATGGCTATGCTTGAGCAAAAGACACCAAGCTACCCATTAAGTGCTTACATGCGCGATTCCACTGCAAGATAATTAAATATGAGATCTGGTGTCTTTGTGGGTACTAATGTACAATAATGATCCCGCCCTAGGTCATGTACACAGGAGTTATGTACACATGTAATGACAATAGTAAAAAGTTCTCAAACATAGTTCTAGCCCGAGGGCGAAAATTTGGAAGTATAGTTAAAGTAGATAGTAGATAGTTATTCATTGTGTCATGAATTTTTATATATGGATCGCTGAGACAAATGATACTCTACTCCTAATTATTTCAAAATTCCAATATTTTCTGCAATCTTTTTATTTCGTGATTTTAAACTTCAATTCCGAATCAATTATAACACCTAGGCACTTATTTAGTATTTATTTTACACATTCAAAGCTTTCATTGGCTAATATTATTGAATCAACCAATTGTCACAAATTTTGTTTTTAAGGCATTGAGTTTTAATTTGTTCGTTATTTTAACCATTTTTCTAAATTACTTAAATTAGTTTTTATATTATCCATGCATTTAATGATAGTCTTTGCGGTAGAGTAGGTTAAAGCGGCCCATACACGCTGCAATTAGTAGATCAACTTTCCTACAATTTAAAGTTGATGTGTTAAATTGAGACCATTATTTGGGCGATTGAGTAAGTTGAAAATTGATAACTTGATGAGCTCGCACAAAAACCTCAACTTAACACTGCGTATGTGCGTCGATTGAACAACTGGTAATTACAATTCCTTCCAGAATAATACACAAAATTTGTTCTCTTAACTCACTATTTAGAAAAACCGTAAGAATTTTTAAGTTGATACCAATTTGACACGTGTATTTACTGACTGATAGATTGATCAACTAATTGATCAGCTAATTAAAGCGTGTATGAACTGCTTAAGCCATCATCTGAAAACAATATCAATTTACTACCTTCCAAAGAATCTTTCATATCACTTATATAAATGAGGAAAAGGAGTGTTCCCAATTCTATTTGAATGACAATCAGATATAGCTTCCAATATTTGGCAACACTGTGTTCTCTCTTGCAGATAATATTTAAACCAATTTAACTCTTTCATTTTTATCGCATACTCCTTTAGTTTACGTACCATCCACCGTTTCGAAGGCTCCTCCTAGATCAAGGGAAAACTGCTACAACTTTCTTTTTTTTTCATGTAAATGTACATACTTTCAGCTATAATTAAATTCAAAACAGCGCAAGAATTTGCCTCCGTTCGTCTGCAATTCATATATTTAGCAATATTTTTCCAACTATTCTGCAAGTTATATTTTGTCGGCTTACTAGTTTTGAGAATATGTAGATTGAAGTTTTCAGAACTATGACCCAATTGGACTTAGCCAATTTTTGACACATGAGAATCTACCCTTTATATGCATAGAACTCTTGTCTCGATTTGGCAGTATATAATAGCATAAATTTCAAGCACAGAGGCGAAAAAAAGTGCACATGACCCAAAAATACAGAAAACGGACATATTTTGGTTTTGCAGTAAGCCGACGAGTTGTACTACCTTCTCCAATATTTTTTCACATATAGGCAACACGAATCCTTTATTGAATTCAATTATGTTGACATAGATCGAATTAGTTTTGAATAAAGTTTCTGGATTTCTCATTGATGTGTATGATTGTCTGTTATTACATATCATAATACCAAACGGCACGGAATAGAACAACTGCGGCCATTCGTCGCGCTAAGCGCCAGCATTTTAGTTCTAGATTGAACTGCCATCTACAACTCGATTGTGGATGAACTTAATGCATACTTTACATCACTTAACCAAAGTTCAATGGAAAATAAAGCTGGAACGCTCGAAGCTCCTCATGAAGTCTCATTAGGCGAGGTCACACCTTTGGCCAATCATAATGTATTCTCATTTCGTTGTGTTGACCTCAATGAACTGTTAATTTCCATTAATTCGATCAAATCTGATGCCATTGGACTCGCTGGTTTGTCTCCACGATTTATCAGGTTATTGCCTCCATTTGGTGGTAAATACATTTTTCACGTGATCAATTCATACTTCACGACATCAAAGTTTCCGTCAGACTGGAAATCTGTGATTGTTTCCAATACCGAAGAAAAGATGTCCCGAATCCCCTGTCGAGCTTCGCCCTATATTTTATGTTTCTTTTGTAAGCTGTTGGAAAAGTTAATATATCGCCAGATGCTTCAGTACCTTCAGGATAGTGAGCTGCTTACCACGTTGGCAGTCAGGGTTTAGACGCTCTAACAGTTGTAAGACTGCGGTGTTAAGGGTGTTCACTGACATTAGATTGTCCCTGGAATAAAACAATTTTAGTTCCTTAGTACGGCTAGATTTCACTAAGGCATTTCATAGTGTTGATCATAACATCCTTCTGCATAAATTGTTTGCTGTTTTTAAATTCAGTACTTCAGCTCTTACTCTCATTAAAGATTTTTTGTCACGTCTTCACCAACGCGTTAACGTAAATAATAATATCTCAAACTCACTCACTCTATTATTCGGCATACCATAGGGCTCTATTCTGGGCCCACTGCTATTTAGCCTATGACGTCAAAGTGCATATGTATGCTGATGATGTATGTACAAATCTATTTGAGTAGACTCATTGGACTTATTGAAGACTGCATTGCACTTATAAACCATGATTTAGCCAGAATAGGCTTGTGGGCTAAGAGCAATCGGGTGTTACTGAATATAGGAAAGTCACAGTGTATTGCTTTTTACAACAGCACTTTTGATAGAAATAGTAGGTCGTTTTGGTTGGTATCAACTTAGTTATGCAAAGTAAAATTAGTAATCTTTGTGTACTTTAAACCAAGACATGAAGTGCTGTGACAATAATGTTAACGCATTGATTAGACAAGATTGTTTGGTTGTCCTCTGATTTTTTACCTTCGGCGTAGGTCATTGCTATTCTTCTGTAATCTTTTAAGGTCAGGCAAACCAGAGTATCTCCGTGAACTCTTCAGTTTCGCAACATCTGAACGCAATAGAAACATAATAACTCCTTGTTTCTATAAAACGATTATGGAAAGTTCTTATGTTGTCTAGGTCTCGCACCTATGGAATAAATTATGTGTTTATGTTTATGATAATTTTTCTGAATATTTATGCTCAAATCCGACATTTACATATTGAATATGGTGTTAGGCATAAGCTAGAAGTTCTCTAAACTACAGCTTGGAATGTCTTCGTTTTTTTTAAATTTAATTTCTAAGCACAATAAATCTATCCGGTAATATGTGAGAGGTGGTTATATTAATATTTGAAACTAACTGGTGATTTCTTGGTTATTAATAAAAAAAACTGAATGAAGCAGATCACTATCTCCTAGAAAATTAACCTTTTTTTCTTAGTCTTATTTAAATAATTTGGCAAATTCGATTAAAAACGGCCAAACTTCTAAGAGATAAAAAAAACTAACTCCATTCCTACGAAGCTTTTATCTCGATAAAACTGTGCTTCATCTGCCTAAGGAAAATTTCGAACTCTTCCCTAATATCCAAGTCTCTAATAATATTCGAGTAGCAATTAAAATTCCTGCACGCAAAGTAACACTTAAAATTAAGGATATTCAGTATAAAACTATAGAAGAATTTCACAAGTCGTAAATTGTGTTGCACAGCAAAAACTTGCAAATCGGCTAATTATAATTATTCGAATTTACATTCCACGGCATATGAACGTCACCCTTGCACATTTCATCTACATGCTGAGGAAGTCTATTAAAAAGAGCACTTACTTCATTGTAGAATTTCACATTATACAACCACTTCTCGGAGGAAGTAGGAAATTCAGATTCTACTTAAACTTAGCTAATAATGGAGTCATTAACTCTTTAAATTTTAAACATGGTGACGAGTTCTAGCAGAAAAATGGGGCTAATAGGATTTCACTTCGACCCGACCGTCGTTTAAGCCTTTTGTCTGCTTATGTATCGTCGCCATCGTCGTCTTTTAAATCTGTTGTAGGACTTAATTGGATTTATGTTTAACGAAATGGTAGAATTTAGTCACAGATTAAGTGAATTAATCCAAACAAATCTGAAATATTTGCATTGAAAAAACTATTGTCAGAAATTAAATTAAATGAGCAGGAAATTTGTCTCTGCAGTCCAGCGGCATATGCTGAGTGTTCAAAATTTTTTTTCCTTACTGAAATTGGTGAAAGCAAACCAGTATGTACCATATTTTTGGTAAAGAACTGTGGGCTGATATTTTCAAGCTTCCTCAGTATATTTTTTGGAAATCTTAATCTTGTGGTTTTCTAGTTTTTCTGACTTTTCCTACATTTGAAAAGAAACCTAAGTCTAGTGAATCAGAATGATGGCCTTCGCAGGAACCTTAAATAATGATACTTAAAAGGTTTGAAAAATAAGAACACGACAACTTTTTACATTACAAAAAATATATATTACCATGACTTTTACAATGTTTTATATTTTGAAGGACTCTTACAGCATTTCTGAGTTGACGTTGCGAAACGCCCTACATTCATTGGCGTAACTATGTAAGGGCCAGGGAGGGTCCGCCTCCCCCCTGCCTTAGAATGCTGATTGGACCCCACAGGAAATCATGAAACCTATTAAAATCTTTTTTAAATTTTTAAAAACTATTCTGAGGTAGCTCTAATTCCACTGAATTTTGACAAAGACGTGAACTATTTTGACCAAAATCACGTGGTAACTCTACCCGTATATATAATCCGAATGATGTGGCCTTTACCGTTCATCTAGATTTTCGTTCTGCCAATCCAGAGTTTAATTACATCTGGATTAGGTTCAAACTACACAAGCATATCATCTACTTCTGTTTCCTCTGTCACAGCCCAAATATGTCTGATGACGACACGGTATCCGTATTTGACAATATCTCCAACAATACTGATCATTTGCTTTCTGTCTCCCCCTGTTCCGAAATCGTCCCGACCGGCGATTTTAAAGTCCATAACATACGGTGGCTCAGACATTCTTCTACCACAGGTCCTGCGGGCCATTTCGTTGAACTCTTCAGTGAATCTTTTAATTTACAGCAACTAGTGGATGCACCAACGCGAATTCCTGATGCAGCTGGAGATAGAGCTAATTTACTGGACTTGTTTCTAACATTTCATCCTGACAAATATTCCATCTCAATAGGTTCCCCTCTCGGTAATGCAGACCATTGTTTAAACACGGCTCAATTTACCACCTCAGATCTGTACCACCCTACTTCTCCACCTTCAAATAGACATCTTTGGCACTATAATAAGAATGCTGATTGGGACAGACTCAATCAGTATCTTAGAGAAATTGATTTGTCGGTCTGTTTTGCTTCGAGGGATGTTGATGAATGCACATTAGAATTTAGTAACAGAATATTAGACAAAGAATCTTGGCAAGCCACAAAGGTAGCAAAGGTTTCTGGTCCCTGGTCAAAAACATCAGGAACAACTTCCTCTATACCTTCATTAATTAATAATGGTGCAGTGATTGTTGACTCGCTGGATAAAACTAATAAATATTTTAGCTGCTAGATTCGCTTCAAATTCTCGTCTTCCACCCACTTCACAAACACATGTTTTGTATCCCCCGTGTGGATGTCTACAAGAGCCAATACACATCCGTAAGAGAGATGTGTTCAGGATCCTTAAGGGGATCCTGATGGTTTCTCGCCCCTGTTAATTAAAAGATGTTCCTAATCCTTGGCTAAACCTCTGCGCAAACCATTCTACTTGTCTTATTCGACAGGAAAATTTCCAACTACTTGGAAACCAGGTCATATTCAGCCTATTCCCAAAAAAGGAGAGGGAAGCGATCCCTCAAATTATCGACTTTTGAATCTATCATTAACTCCAACTTAATGAAATATCTGGAAACTATTCATCTGCTGGACGCTCATGTGGAGACTTGCTGACTTTTCTTACGGAACGTTAGAACCGTAGTCTTCACAATTTTAGTGAGTTCAAAATCGTTGCCCTAGATATTTCAAGAGCCTTTGTTAGAGTCTGGAATCTAGCCCTTTTAGCCAGATTTAAAGCACTTGGTCTCTCTCCTCCTCTTCTATTATGGATTGAAAGTTTCCTATCTAGTCGCCAAATACGTATTGTATTAGATGGCGTTACATTTCAACCTCATCCCATAACTGCCGGTGTGCCTCACGACTCTGTTATCTCTCCAACTCTCTTCTTAATTTTCATTAATGATCTGCTTTCCCTTACTTTCAATCCCATCCATAGTTTCGCTGATGACAGTACCCTTGATTTCACTTACTCCTTTGACACTCCTGCGGACTCCAGGGGGAATGCCGCATGTGTTAAATGACATTGTATGATTAGATCAATGAATAGCGATCTTAACAATATCCTCGCTTGGGATAAAGCGAATCGCGTCAAATTCAAAGCATATAAGACCCAAAGCTGTCTCACCTCATTAAAACAAGACCATAACTTAACCACTTCCGTTTTTGATGGAGAATTAATTTCTGATTCACAGTCACTAAGCATTCTTGGCATTAATACTTCCAGTAAGTTAAACTGGACAGATCACATCTTCTCTGTTGCCAAACAAGCATCGAAATGTCTTGGATTTCTGAAAAGGTGTAAGAAATATTTCAGCCCGTCAAATCTACCGCTCATCTACAAGTCCTACATTAGACCTAGAATCGAATACAATTCCCACATATGGGCTGGGGCAGGTCATATAGCTTTAGCTTCATTGGATATTGTCCAAAAGAGAGCCTTCAAGCTCATTGGTGATATGGCAATAACTTGTCATATCGACTTACTCGAGCACCGCCGCAATGTTGGTTGCCTTTCGCTCCTTTATCGCTACATGCATAGCCAATGCTCTGATGAAATATCTAGTCTAATCCCTTGTAGAATGATTCCTGCACGCAATACTCGCACTGCAAACCGCGCACATCCTTTTACCCTTTAAATTACTTTCGACCGTACAGTAAAATTCCGTGCTGCTTTTTATCCCGAACAGTGCGAATGTGGAACAGTTTACCATCTTTTGTTTCTCCTAGGGCATACAATCTGCGGAAGTTTAAGGGCAACATACATCGGCACCTCCGCTACTCTTCTTATATCCCTTAATCCTTTCCCTATCTCCTTCCTGCCATGCTGTGCTTTGCATCATAGGGTATTCCCTGAGCTTGGCTTAATAATATAAAAAAAAAAACTATGCCCATCAAAATTGTTAACGCAATGCTTGATAACATCAATCTAGACCTTTCGTAAAAATTATAAAATTGAGGATCCATTCCTTTTTATGCTGTACATCAACGCCTACCATACTTTGCAAATACTGGCCCATATTGGTCCAATCCGGCGTCGCCGCTGAGATGTTAATTAATTAGGGATTCTGTGGGTAGAGACAGATTCAAGCGAATCAAACAGATGTCCATGTTTGTGACAGCAAGAAGTTGAATAATGAAAACAAACTTTAAAAATTTTCTACACTATTTGAGCTAATTTGTGAATCACGAGCAAATGATTGCATATTACGTACGGCATTCCTTCGAAATATTTCTTAAAAGCAAGCCAATGCTTGGCGTCACCCAATAGATACTGCTACTGCTACCTGTTCATGCTAGTTCCTGGTGCATCAAAAAATATGGATAAAATTTATGGCCTTGGCGAAAACGCTGTGTTGCAATAGTTGTCTCATCTGGAGACTCATGCAAATCACAATGTTACTTTCAAAAACTTCTTTGCCAGCCATAAGCTGATTTGTCTCTAATGGAAATAAAAGGAATGAAGGAGCATCCGGGTAGCACATCTAATTTTCAATTTGACAGGAATAATAATTTGCGCTGGAATGACAACACGGTAATTATTAAATCTTTCAATTGATTCACGCCATTGATTGTTTAACTATTCCATTTTATGCCTTAAGACCTACGCTAATGTGTCGTACCAAGCGCTATGATAAGTAGAACCGCAAGACGAGAGCAATCGAGTAGCCGTTGCTCATTCATGAATACAATCAACGAATGGGTCGGCGTTGACCTTTTAACAATGTCATGAGCAACTACTGCATTAGACTACAGGGAAGGTTAGGTTAGGTTAGGTTAGGTAAGAGGGGTGCCGCAAGACAACTAGCCTGCATCATTTAGACCTCTAGTGGGTCCATTGTGCACCTAAGCCCCATGGAATAACATTTTCAAGCCGCCCCAGATCAATCCTACTTCCCTTAGGGAACTCAAGATATCTCCAAGACTCTTTACCTAGATCCATCCGGCTTCTCTCAGAAAACTCAGGATATACCAAAATTCTTTGTTTTGCAGCTCCTCCAGACTTGAAAAGAAGTAGCTACCCAGTAGCCTACTTCTTTCATTCTTCAGAGCGGGGCATTCGTAAAGCACGTCTTGAACGGATTTGATTTCCTCCGAGTTCTTACAGCTTCTGCAGAAATCATTCGCCGCTATCTCCAGTCTTCTAGCATGGTCATCTATGGTCCAGTAACCCGTAAGGACCCCTACTAGAATCCTGGTGTTTGTTCTGCTGCCATCAAGCACCAATACGGCAGGTATCCCTGTTGGTCCACCGAAGGCTTGCTTTTTGATAGGCGCCCCTGATAATTTCCCCTTTTATAACTCCGATTGGGATCCTCACAAAAGCTACCGCTGCGGAGCTATCCAATTCAGAGCCTTTTTTGGGCAACTCAGCAGCCATCTCGTTGCCTGAGATATCCTTATGAGTAGGTACCCAGCATAGGGTCACCCTGTGCCTTGTAGCCAATACCTCAAGGCTAGTCTTGCAGAGTACGAGGAAAGAAGTAGTATTGCCCATTGCTTACGAATGCACTCTATGCATCCATGGTAAGCAAATGGAAGTTACATGCCTTGTGCGTGAAGTATGAACGTTCAATACCTATGAGCAAATTTGATATTCGTGTGAATATTGTAGAAGCTCTGGTAACACTGGCGGAGGTTCATATTCCAAGTATTAGAAATACATTCCAAATGTACGAGGCTACCGATCGCATTGATCATATTTTTGATAAAATTACAAAACGTATTCGTTGTGGGTAATGCGATATTAAAACTGAGTTTGGTTGTACTAAATGCAAGGTGAATCTGCATCCTAAGTGCTTCATCGATTACCATAATAACGTATCACTTGATATGGAAAATGTTAAGTGTTGGGAATTTAAATGCCCATCAATATAAATTACCTTCAGAGAGACTCAAGGATTGATGCATTGTGGTAGTCGTTTTTTTTTTATTCGATAAAAGACACTAAAGGCTAACTAGCCCTAAATGATTTTCCCGATTTTCCTATTATTAAAATTTGCACAGGAAGTTTTATGCCAATTTCTTGTTTTTGGACATTGGATATAAAAATTTCGATTTGTTCGTAAACATTATTAATACTTCTATCTTTCTCCTCTTTAATAGAAAAGGAATGAATACGATATCTCTTACTCGTCGCCACCAGACATATTTTTTTAAACACATTTGTATTTTTGGGTATTTAAATACCCAACAGGCATTAATGGGCAAAAAGAAACTTTTAGAACAATTGCTTTAATCACTAAATTTTCACTGTTTTCAGCAGAGTTTGAATCACCATCTTGTACAGATGTTGTACAGATGTTGTCAGCATATGCCAAAAACATTTTATACATACAGTTGATATGCTCCTTATGCATGTTCTTTATTTATGTGGTGGAATTCAATTTTCGAAGTATTTGAAACACTTTTTAAAGTTACTGATAAAGCAAAATCAGAAATATTCTAAGTGACTGTTGTCAAACAACCAAAATAGAAGTTAACAGATGAAATTTAAGCTAGTTAATTTTCTTTAAAGGAGAAAAGAAAGAAAAGAAAAATTTGAGACAGAATGCGTACTTTCTAAATTTCCGACGAATTAGGATGGTCGGATACCTTTTTGTACAAACGATTTTTTTTAAGATGCTAGGAATTTTTGAAACTCCCTAATTTCATATTTTTAGTACGATAATTGTTTTATATAAAAACTAGAAACCTAACTTTAGAAACCTACAACTTACTGTCACCAAGACATTTAGTACCAATTTAATTTGAATTTAATTATTATTAAGGTACCGCAATTACATTTTTGTAGCTATTCACCAACCTTAATAAAATAAACAATTTCGGACATTCGCACTATCAGCTGCAAGATTTCCGAATTTGACAAGTGACAGTTCATGTAATTTAAATATTATTTAAAAAGTTAGAAGAAGTTTTTATGTATTATTTAAATAAAGAAGTTTTTATGTATTATTAAAAATAATTTATAATACATGTACAATTCGTTTTAATTAAAAATAGCCCATATTAAGCAATTCACACATTAAAAAAGATTTTAAAAAAAATTCGCAATAACTGAATTACGCGCAGAAAAATCGGTTTGAGTATCCTTTATATTCATTTGAGGTTGCTGTAGGTTGTCAAATTCAATTTCAATTGGTAGAATTTTCCTGTCTCTTAAAAGATTGTTTAAAACAGCTATCGCGACAATTACTATTACCGCTGTTGTGGGCGCTACTCGCATTTCTAAAAAAGAAAAATCAATTCAAAATCGAATCATATATGATTGCCACTGACATGTATATAAATAGACTGCTTATTGAACCAAAAATGCATAGCAGTAATTAAGATTAAATTAATTTGTATTTACTTTTTAATGCACTTGAAACTAAAAACCGTGGTTCTTTTCACTGATATCGTAATATATCTATACAGTTAAATTGTTGCTTCATCAAACTTTTAACAGCGCTATTAAAAATATGACATTTGACTGCATGACATTTCAATCAGCTGTTATCGAAATTAAATTTATTTAAGAGAGGGTACGGCCTCACTTAAAATTAAATTAAAATTAAATTTCCATTAAATCGTCTCGGTAAGTGTTGTTGGTGAATAGCTTTAATTGAACATTTTTTTAATTTTGCTTGGTGAATACGGCCCTAAATATTTTATAGTCGAGAATAATTGTTTTCCTCAATCCTGAGGAGGAGTATATTCAAGAAAACTTATATTTTTTTAACACAACAGATCATTCATGCAGAATAATTCTAGTGAAATTATAAAATTCCAAAGTCTTTAATTTTCCTCATTGAATTTTTAATAAAACGTTAAATCTCATTAATAAATTCACTTTTTTCTATTTTTACAGCACGATGTTCCTCATGGCAAGCATGCACTAATAATAGTCCGACAGCCTAAAGGAAACTTGGTATGGGTAGCAACCCAAACCGGAATGCTAAATAAAAACACCAACACTAATGATAAGGATAAGAAATTTGAGCCGCGCATAAGAACATGGGATCAATGTGATTACGTTCAGGTAATTAAATTTCTTTCGTTAGGTATCTGCAAACAGTATTTTCCATCTTTTGATTTTTATTTAACGTATTTTTAATTCAAGAAAACATTTACCCTCACCGTATTCCGTAATATGTCTAATCAACGGCAAAAACATCTTGCTACTTTCATTCCCTTCCCTAATTCTATTTCAGTCCAAAGATTTTGAACTTTTTTCCCACTGATTTTTATTTCTCCCCCCATCTAAGACAAAATTATGAAAAAAATGATTTCTTTGATTAACTTTCATGGAATTAAATTGGATATTGTAAATATTGAACCCACTTTACATTCGGTGTGCAAACACTCAGGTTTCTCTTTATTTGAAAATATATTTTTATTTAATGTGCGCAGAATTTTTAATTTCTTCGAAAAAAAAAATTAATTATTAAAAAAATGCTTTTTAAATAGGATAGTCCCAACCCGAAGTGGAGAGCCACGGTAACGAGTCAATTTAATGTTCTGTTGTGTCCTCTCCTTAGTTTCACTCTTAATAGCACTTTCCGATTTTATTTTGTATTTTTGTGTTACTTTGCACTTAATTTTTAACTTCTTTATAGCCGGTTACAGTACCTTCTATTTATTATTAAATTTTATGATAATGAATTTCAGACAATTTTTAACATGACAAGCAGGATAGGGGGATGGAATTAAACCATAATGACAATGTTATACCTTGGGAAATGGAATTTGAATATTCTGTCATATAAATATGACTGAGTATGATGGAAAAATTAGGATACAGAAAATGTATGTACATAGAAGGGAATATGTATATAAGGACAAAAAATGTCAAATTCAGCTATATAATAAAAAACTCACCAGATCCAAATTTTGGTGTAATCTATTTGAAATATATGAAAATTCAAGAAAGAATTTGAATATCGGATTAATATTCGGAATGTATAAAATTTAATTGCATTAAATTTAATTTTGAGTTAAAATTGTGTAAATTAAAGAAGTTTAAAACAGAGCAGCGCAAAAGTACAATGATGACCAATAAATTTTCCCATTTTCATTTTTCTGATCCTATAACAAAAAACAACATGAGAATTGAAGTATTTCGGTTTCTAATAATTTTTCAATAATAGGATTGATTCGTATTCGGATCATTACGAATTATTCTACCTAAATACTATGAAAAACTATTTTCAGTACCTACAGAAATAAAATTTCAATTCAATTCGTTGGTTTTTACAAAAATGTAGTGAGAAGAGCATAGCTAAGAATTGCTTTTACAAAAACGTAGGATATTTCCGTAAACAAGATGGATGGTTAATCACAACAGTATTTCGTGGATTCTACATCGAATAAAAAAAGTTTTCAAAGTAAGACTGCTTCAAAATACAGGGTGTCCCAATTCATGTAGTAAGTAGAAAATATTTATACCATGGGTAATTTTCGATGAGGTGAGTGAAAAACTGTATGGTGGGTATGGTGGGGGGTGGAGAGATCCCACTCCTCGGAGATAGAGTGTTTGAAGTTTTTTCGGGTATTCGATCATATAAAATCCTACGGTCCATTATCTGAAGAATGGAGAGAAAATTCGAGTATAGACCGTTTATAGAAAACCCTTTGACCTCCTGACCTGAGCCGTGTGACAAAATGAAATTTCTGAACTAAAAAAAAAATAAAATAAAATCACGAATGAAGAATTTGCATTCTCTTCGTTTACTGATTTTATAAAGGAAGCACTGTTCGGGTACGTGAAGAATATGCTGGCATTTAGTTTCTCGAATCACCAGATACCAGCAGCAGAAAAATTTACGAATTAGAGAGACGAGTTAGTTCCGCCAACAATGCAACATGTGCGTAATCGGTAAATCGCTTATGACAAATATTATTTTTCTTAGAATTGTTGCGAATAATACATGTAGTAACATCAGTATAAAATAACTCGAGAATGCCTGATATTAGAAGGTTTTGTTTTCAACATATTATTTTGCCAGATGAAACGTTTACACCTATACCAAGTTACAAGTGCTCAACATCTTGAGCCAGATGATCTGGTACGGAAATTGAGCTTTAGCGAGGGATAATAATGCACAATCTATAATGCATGGTAAAACGAAATCGTCAAAACAACATAGATTTTTGTGGTTGCTTTGCACTCTTGCATTTGAGAATTAATGTTGACAAAAATGTCTTTTTTCTCTCCTTTACTTGACAACATGACGACGACCTTGTGGTGTGTAGTATAGTTAATCAGCACAAACGATTTTGTAATACTCATGTGTATTCAGCATAGTTTAGAACCATTCCTGGTAGCTAAAGCTTATCAATTCACAAAATTTTAGTACCAGTGCGGGCGGGGGCTCCTCACACATCTTAGTCCAGTACGACAATGAGAGTAGACATTATCAGGATGGGCTGCCACTTTGGTCCAATTGCACCAAAATTGGTCCTTTTTTCCTCCTTGGTCCCACGGTATTTTTTTTTTCTAAAAGACCATTTTTGTTTTATCTATAAATGAAAAATAAGCTTCGTTCTTTTTTTTCTCTTTCTACAAATCCACATTGCTCCAAATCATTCTGAAATGAAATAGAACGAGAAAATGTACGCCGCCAGAGTACCAATCGAAGTCTATCATTTATGTTGCGAAATTGTATTGTTTGTTCTTACTTATGAAAGTAATTTGGGAGATCTGACTGTGCTTAACATTTATAAGCCTATCTTACACTTAATTCTGAGCCTAAAATAAACTTCTTGAATTTCTTATTCTGCTTGGCTGTATTTATATTTTCTGAAATCTATCGCGCCCGTGAATAACCAAAAAGAAAATCTGAATCTCATCTTCCCTTATTGTACTGCGTACGATAATTTAAGAACAGGTGTAAATATGGTTAGGTAAGTAAACTTATTATACTCCAAACGTATTGAAAAAATTGTAAGTAAATATATAGGTTTGTTATAAGAAAAAATAATACTCCCCAAAACCGACAGAGGTTGGTGGAAAATGTCACAGCATCAACGTCGGTCGTCGGAGAGGTTAGCACTTAGCAATTGAAATATTAGAAATTTTTTACTCCCATATTTTTTTTAGTGATTCAGAATTGAGTGACATTCAGGATGTTTATCCTCATCCTACCAAGTTTAAAGATCGTAAATTTCGGGAAACTTGGCAAAAAACTTTTCGTGGCTTGAAAAATTACAAGATAAATGTTACTGTAAGGTATGTAATAAAACGCTTCAAAATCACATTGGTCATCTGAAGCGCCACAGTAGAACACCACTGCATAAGAAAAATTTTGAAGACAAAAAGAACCAAGTTTTAATTAAATCTCTGTGACGCAGAAGAAGTGACTTTAAAACGGCAAATAGAATTTGCAGAAACGACCATGGTAATGTTTTGTATAATTCACAACTTGTCATTTCTAATTTATGCGGTACGACCAACGCAAAACATGTAGTGGAATCTTTACGCATACAGCGCGTGCAGAGAAAGTGTTCTTGATGGTTTAAGAGATAACAAATTCTCATTGATAATACATGAAACAACTGATGTTTCTACTAAGAAAGTCCTCGTCTTAGTTGCGCGCTCTACTTTAAAAAAACACGAGGATAATTAAAGATCGATTTTTGCCCTTAATATAGTTAGTTAGAGCTGACGCTGATGCAATTGCCGAATCAATAACAAATTTTTTTCGAGAAATTTGATGTTTCATTGGCAAATATGATAGGATTAGCTACCGATAATGCCAGTGTAATGGCAGGGAGCTAAACGGCGTACAAAAAAAATTAAAGCACAGAAACATAAATTTGTTTTTTATCAGATGCACTTGTCCTTCACTCCACCTTTGTGCGTCTTATGCTACAAAGAAACTACCCATTGCTGTTGAACGTCTTGCAAAACGAATAAATGATTTTAAAAAGTTTCAAGAATTTTGTGAAGTGCAGTCACATAAGATCTTAGGTCTATCTCAAACCAGATGGTTATCTAGAGAGAACGTAGTAAATAGAATGCACTGAAACTGTATTTTATATCTTGTTGCTTAGAAAATAATGGTGTCCTTTCGAGGGATTTAGGTGAATTAATGGATAAGGTAGAATACAAAACTTATTTTCTTTTCTTATCTTATATATTAAAAGTAATATAATAAATGATTTAAATAAAGAATTCCAATCAGAAAAAGTACGGTTGCCCTATCTATATTCCCAAATGAAATTAAATTTTAAGTCAATAAATAGCAAGCAATTTTCTAAGATGCTACTATATACGTTCAGTTCCATACGTTTATGAAATTGATTTCAATGATAGAACAAAGTATGTCCAAGTTGAAGAGATTTGGAACATTGGAACAAAAGCGGAAATATATATTCAAAATTCAAATATTACCCGTGCAGAAAAAAATTTCAATTAAAACAAATATGCTTAGTTTTTATATACATAGAATTATTGAAACAGATAAAAAGGCGCTTTGACTTTAGTAACTTAAATTTAAAACAGTTGTCAATTTTACAGCCGGAGAAAGTATTAAATCCAGAATCATCAATTCTGCCTTTATTGTTAAATTTTTCACATTTAATTAATTCTGATATTGAATTAATCACTTCCCAATGGAGATTACTTGAATTATCACAACTTCATGTAGACTGCAATAGTGATGTAAATTTGTTTTGGAACAATTTTAGACAACAATTTTTATTTACCAGCAGTTCCCTAACACAGAAGGAGATAATTTATATTTATCAAATCGTAACATTAATATATATTTTTTGCATGTTACTTAATCTAGGTACAGTTATCAAAAAAATGTTGCACTAACTTAATGTGTAACATTTAATGTTTATAAAGAAAATTTAATTTTAACTTTTATTTAGTTTCTCATAAAAAAGGTAATAAAAAATGAGACAAACAAATGTAAGATCGTAGAGGGTTGTGTGTGTGGTGCAGGTTATATTGTAACTACGTATAGAAAGATGACATTAGTTTCGCTTAATGTATTGTGTAGTATCGTAAACTAAATTATTGATATTAAAATATCCTTTGTGGCAGTAAAGGAGTTGCTCATTTGGTGAGTGAGGTCATGGGTGATTAGCCATTTGAAGTGTAAGGGTGGGTGGTACTTAATGTTTGTAAATGGGTCGTAGAGTATGTTGATATCATGTAATAGTGTGTTTTCAATAAACTCAATTTTGGTAATAAACTTAGTTGCAAGTTTGAAGAGGAAACAGTCTATTCTATCTGTCTTGGCCATATTGTAAAGATTTTTATTATTTATCCATTTAAATGAACCGGGTTTTCTTTTAAAGTTAATGCAATTCCTGAGAATTTTGCGTTCGAAATTTCTTAATTTTTCCATCTGGGCTGAGCTTATGCTATGCCAAATCGGGAATGCATAGCTCAGAATTGGTCTAATCATTTGCTTGTAGAGAACGATTTTAAGCTTTGTGGATAATTTAGAGTTGTGTCTAAAAGCTCTTTTAAGCGCCCAGCAACAATTTGTTGTCTTATTAATTATACAGGGTGTCCCAGACGTACCGCATTTCCTTTATACCCTGAATTCCTCACTAAATTTCGAGAAATAAATTGTATGGAAGGAGAGCCAGAAAATGCACGGTGTGGGCGGTAGCGGGGGTTTAAAAGTTTTAGTACTTCTTCCACTTTACTCCCTGTAAATATCTTCATATATACCCTATCAAGGTGGGACTCATCTCAGATGATAGAAAACCGTCTCAGCTTTCCAATGAATGCCAAATCAGCCTTCCTGTCACCTTCCGTCGGAAGTAGTAGGACGTCAAAGTCAAAAAATTGAAGAAAAAAAATCCAAATTTTTTCAAATTTTAACGGTTTTCCCGCCAAAATGCATTATAAATATACAGCTTTATTACAAGATTTAGAAACCCCTGAATGTTACCTTTAATTTGACTAAGCACTTGTACTTGCCTAAATGCAACCGTTTTTGAGATATTCACGTTTATATGATTCATAATTTCATAAATTTTGCTAATTTTGCATGGAATTGCATAATAGTAGGCGCGATTACCATCGTCAGAAGCAAAATTTATGATATTATAAATCATAGAGACGTGAATATCTCAAAAACGATTGCATTTAGGTAGGTATATGTACTTAGTCAAATTAAAGGTAACATTCCGGGGTTTCTAAATCTGGTAATAAAGCTGTATATTTATCATGCATTTTGGTGGGAAAATCGTTAAAATTTGAAAGAATAGGATTTTTTTCCAATTTTTTTACTTTGACGTACTTTAACTTAAGATTGAAGATGACAGTGGGGCTGGTTGGGCGTTCATTCGAAAGCATAGACGGTTTTCTATCACCTGAGATAAATTTCGCCTTGATAGGGTGTACATCAAGTAATTTACAGGGTGTAGAGTGGAAACAGTAATAAAAATAGTAAACCCCCCTACCGCCCACACCGTGCATTTTCTGGCTCTCCTCCCATACAATTTATTTCTTGAAATTGAGTGAGGAACTCAGGGTATAAAGGAAATGCGGTACGTCTGGGACACCCTGTATATTCGATGTGTTGGTAAAAGAAAAGATTGTCTGTGAATATAACACCAAGATATTTAATTTTGTTTTTAACAGGAATAATATGGTTATTTAGTTTTAAGTGATAGTTTTGAAGCCCGGACCATCCAATTTCTTTTCCCACCTTTAAAAAGAATTGCAGCAGCAAATAAAAGTATGTCATCTGCATAACAAAGAGTGTTCACTTTGCTTTCATTTCTACCAGATTTAGGTAGGTCCGCTGTATAAATATTATATAGGATTGGTCCGAGTAAGGAGCCTTGGGGTACCCCTGCCACAATAGCAAAAGCTTGAGAAATTACGTCCTGTATTCTGACCGTAAATGATCTATTTGTTAGATAATTATAAATGATTCGACACATATGATTATGGAACCCGAACAGGTTTTTCATTTTATAGATAAGTCCTTCTATCCACACTGTATCAAAGGCCAGGCTAGGGTAGGCTTTTTATTATTCAGGTTATGCCCTACTTTCTCCATTAGAACGGTTAGGGCATGTGTGGAGGAATGTTGTCTTATGAAACCAAATTGATGTTGGGGTATGACTTTATTGTCATCGCAATGTGACCTAATTTTATCCAGGAGAAATGCTTCATAAATTTTACTTACACAAGACAGGAGAGAAATTGGCCTATAGCTAGAGATAAGATGAGATGGTTTTTAAATTTTTGGAATAGGTATGATAATAGCCTGTTTCCATTTTTTCGGGTAATAAGCAATATTGAAAAGATGATTAAATAAAAGTGCTAAAAAGACGAAAAGACTAAATGGGGATTTTTTAAGCATGAAATTGGATATTTTATCGTAACCAGCTGTTTTTTTTTGTTCCGGGATTTTATAAGATATTTAATTTGACTAGGCGTGATGGAACAAGTTTTATGATTATAAAACTGCGCTAGGTGAATCTTCATTCGAAGAATTATATAACTTTGTGTTTGGTCTTCTAACTTTACTCCATAGTTCAGCTGCTGGCGAAAAGAAATTTTCAGATTTTACTTTAATTAAGAATAAATTAAGAAACAATTAGAATGAAATTAGAATAAAAGGAATTACATATATTTACCCTTTTTGAACTGATTTTATTTAAGAAAGACTTTTTATACTTATTACATTGAAAGAAAGATATAGATGTATTATTATAAGTAAATTGGAACCTGCAAAGCATGAAGATGTTTTGAAAGGAAGATAGATGTATTTGGAATCATGGATTTAAAAAACCTGCAAAGCTTGAAGCTGTTTTAGTTATTTTTATTATAAGAGAGAGTCGTTTATTTTATGTATACTATTTACAAAGCCTAATATTGTTATACTTCTTTAACTTAAGAATAAAGAATTAAAAACAACTAGGCGCACTTAAATTTGTTGGTCCCTATTTTTACACTTTAGACCTTTTTTTGAATCCGAAATGGTCCACTTTGTATATTTTGAGTGGCAACCCTGTACATTATATGCCCTGGTAGCCAACACTCATCAGTTTACAAAATTTTAGTAACCGGTACGGGCAGTAGCTTTTATGATAACATAACTTTTTAGTCAAGTGAAAATATATGGTTGTACGACAAGTAACTTTTTTACTGAGCGCCTCGATGAATTTCTTCGCCAAATTATCTATCAGCCTATCAATAAATTGGTATGGATACTGATCTGTATGTCGAGTGCATCTACTGTACTAGTGAAAGGGAGATAAATGGTGTTTAGCAATCATTGAATTGCGAAATATACAATATATATGTATTTAGTCCCGCTGCTAGAACAAAAATCAGCATTACATTCATCCCATCAATCATCAGGAGTTCATCAGTGCGCTCATCAGTGCGCTCATGATGATTGGGCTACCAGGGATGTAATGCGAATTTAGAACAAAGCAGCTGTAAAGTGGAACTTGCACTTTCAGCCTTTAAAACAAAGTTTTATATTAATCGGCTTGACTTGTCCCACTGCACTGTACACAATTTTTTAGTTTACTACACAAAAGTATAAATTATTGAGACCAATTACTTCCTTTCATTTAATTCCGCAATGAAATCGAAAATGCGATTACATTTATTATAATTGACAGCTTACTACTACTTACATATTTCGTGTTATTCAGTAAACGATTTCGTTTTGACGACGCCGCTTTAAAGAGACATAAATGCTAATAAGGAGGGACAAAATCTCTAAAGTGGAATTTTATGGACGAATGAATTGCAATTTTCATTCTCGGAGTAAAACAATCCTTCATCTTTCTATGTGTCATTGGCTTTTCTCAAATCTTCCAGCATAATGGAGCAACCCTTCACTTTTATCATAGATAGTAACAGAACTAGAAGTCGCATGGTATACCAAAGCAGAGTATACAGATTGTGAAATGGATAGTACATTACGGAATGGACCATAACATTTCTTAAACTATCCCGAAAGCAAATATTGCTTTAACAGCAGTTCTGTGGACATTTGATGGAATTTGTTTCTTACAAAAGATGCAAGTAAATTGATTTCGCACAACCAACTGAGCCCTCCTAGTATTTGGATCATGACTTACTTTACCTTTCTTAAGAGATGTTTGTTGAGTCAGTACGTCCGCCCATATCATATTCATATCGTGATTTTAATCTTCAGTATGGCAGATGAGAGGAAATGTGAAACAAGCGACGTATCCATCAATTCAAATGTTGTGGTCCATTCCAGAATGTACAACCTGCAATATCAAAGTTGTATACTCTATTCTGGTATTACATGCGACATCTAGTTCTTGTGCTATTTATGTTTGTATCGACCAGTGAAAGATAATTTTAATAAAATCTACAACGAAAGATGAATTCGACGAGTTTGACCTTTTTTATGGCCACCAGTTGTCAGAATTAGTACCCCTAGATTTTTGTACGCACATGGATGAAAGGCATTTTGTACGCAAGTCATAAGAATTGACAGCCAGAGAGAAAGTGCTGCGGAGGCAAGTTATTGACGACAACTGATTTTAAACATAACTAAAGGAAGCAAAGGAAAACTAGGCTTTTAGACGAAGGGATATATAGGCTAGAAGAATTTAACTAATGTCGATTTCCATTGATATTTTAAGAAAAATGCACATCAATCAATGAAAAACAAGTTCAATGGAACAACTTTTGACGCGATCCGCTCATATCCGTGTAATTAGTCAGATTGACATTATTTAGGAAAAAACAAATCACGAATATCGTAAAAATTATGAAAATTGTAATTCAAAAGATTTTGGCGTGATTGCAGATGAATTTGGTGGAGTAATAGTTGAAGATAGATATGTGATGCAGGTCAGTGGAACGATTTCGGTGTAACACTGCAACAAAACTCTAACACTTCTGCTAGAAAACGTGATCAATGGAAATCGGTATAATGTCGATTTCGGTAGGACATTGCCTTCTTTATTACAGGCCGTGGCGCTAAAACTTTTCTTTACTTGCATATGTATGAGAAACGTGCTATTTGAAAGGTCTTAGCATTGCGCATTATGGAAAAACAAACACGTTTCATGTTTAAAAATCTATGTAAAATAAACAACGCTTCTGATGACGATAACTCTAACGCCTATTTATAGGTCAAAATGTACTTTTAGGGAAAAAACCGTAATTTTAGTTATTTGAACAAAATTACGAAGAGTTTCTGCATTTTATTAAATTCTACCCAATTCGCTGTGTAATGAGAGTACAGCTTTCCCTCAAGAGGAACGTTCTTTTTTAAGTTTGAAGTCTCTTTCCCCTGAAAATCACGAATATGGTTTTCTATTGAATGAAAAATTTAAATACATAATAATTAAACGTATGATTTTAATATAATAATTAAATTTTTTTCAATTGCATCACATTTGTTTGTTGGACTTCACAAAACAATAATTTTCCCTTTTTTGAAAAGTTGTTTAGAAGCGAAAATAGAAAGAAAAGAGACCTTTCGCTGCAATTCGAGGAGTACCCTGTTTTATTTTTCAAAATTAGAGAATGTCAATTTGATGGTTAAAAACTTAAAATGAAAGTTTTTATAAAGTCTAACAAACAAATGAAATGTAATTATTAATTATTATTTAATTATTACATTTAATTGATAAGTTTAATTATTATGCATTTGATGTTGTCATTCATTAGAAAACTACATATATTCATGATTTGCAGGGGAAATAGACTTCAAGTTTAAAAAACTAACTTTCGTCTTGGGCGAACGTTTTACTCTCATTTCGCAGCGAATTGTGTAGAGTTTAGGAAAATGCAGAAACACTTCGTAATTTTGTTCAAATAATTACAATTACCTTTTTTCCCTAAAAGTAAACATTTTGACCTATAAATAGGCGTTAGAATTATCGTCACCAGAAGCGTTGTTTATTTTACATAGATTTTTAAACATGAAACGTGTTTGTTTTTCCATAATGCGCAATGCTAAAACCTTTCAAATAGCACATTTCTCATACATATGCATTTTATATCGCCACGGCCTGTAATAAAGAAGGCAATGGATAGGACCATTTCAGTGTTGCACTTTAGGGGCTTTCGCCAAGCACTGTCTCAGTGAGACAACTGAGACAAAATTTTGAGCAACCGTCTCAGTTGTCTCAGTTCAAACCAATCAGCTGATTTTCTAATTTTGACATTTAAATAATTTTGACCACAGAAAATGGATAGTAATAAATTGAGGAAAGTGTTTATTCAAATAGCTCACTAAACTTTAATTAGCGGTTAAAATGACAAAATAACGAAACTGAGTCATCTGAGACAAGAAAATTCAGTTTCACTTGTCTCAGTTGCTCAGTGGTTGCGTTCGAACTTTGTAGCTCAATATGGCACTAAGACAGTTCACCGAAAGTGCAGTCTCAGTGAGCCAACTGAGAATATCTCACTTGTCTCACTGAGAATGTGCCTGCCCATCGAACATATTTCTGTTATATTCCTTGTATTTGTGGACACACGTGTTATATACATGGAACTGTCAAACGTAATAAATGCTGTTTATTGATATTAGAGAGAAATTTCTTCTTAAACTTTGTGCAAATAATCCAAATAAAATCTTTTAATTCATTTAACTCAAAAATTTCACAAATAATTGCGACAGTGCACTTTGACAGAGCAGATGACAATTCATCTTGAATATGTATTTGTAACGCCGAGAAAATATCCAGTGCAAAGTAGGGGAAGTCAGTGTTGCACTTCTGCTATAAAAGTTGCCCATCGAATATTTTCAGTGCTGCACTACTAGAAAAAGTGCGACAATGGTGTTGCACCGAAGTCCCGTCGAAATCGACATAAGTTTCACGTGCTAATGTCAACGGTGTCAATTTAAATTAAACGTCAGATTCGAGTTTTTAAGCCGGGTTTTGTATTTTGTGTGTTATTTAATTAAAAAAAAACGTTAAATTTTTCTGTTAATTGTGTTAATTTTAAATAAAAAAATTTGAA
Organism: Dioctria linearis; assembly: GCA_963930735.1. NCBI lineage: Eukaryota > Metazoa > Arthropoda > Insecta > Diptera > Asilidae > Dioctria > Dioctria linearis. The sequence goes on along the minus strand of OZ005743.1, from coordinate 121,168,807 downwards.
GTGACACTTTAGTGATTAAGCCTGGAAGTTAATTTTTGAACATTTCAATACTGAATTGTGCTGTGCGATGGTATTTAAATAATCGCCGAAATAATCCCGGAACAACGTTTTTCAGGCATGTTGTAGGAAATTAAGTTAGAAAGCTTCTTTTCAATAAATACGTGTAAAAGAAGTGAAAAAAGGGAAGGGAAACAATACTATCAAAATATGTAAGTGTTCCAAAAATATATTCTTTTTTTATGTTTTTTTGTTCCCAATTTTTTTTTTTGTTCTTCAATGTGGCAGTGACAGCTCAAAGTTTTGTTTTATTTTAAATAATAACGCTATAGCCCCCTTTTCAAATTTACTACTTCCATGAGCATAACAAATACATAAACAACACTTTACCACATATTGGAAAATGTCTAAATTTTTCGGCTTATTACACTTTCTTTACATATTTATATGTTCTAAGTGTGAATGTTAATGTAATGTTTTCTGGCGATAATGCTTCTGGTATTGCTTGTGAAACTTGATATAGTAAATCTTAAGATGTTATATTTTCAGGATTGTTGCCATGAATTTTTGACCCTGGACATAAACGTTATGAATATACCGAAAAAAAGTTTTGTCGAAGTATTGCAATATGTCGGAAATGATAGCATATCCACATCATTTTCCTTTCCTAATATTTGGTCTTGAATATTCTAAAACTCCAGATGGTCTACCTCAAATAAAGTGGTGGTGATACCTGATAGAAAGGAGGTGAGAAAAGATAAACACTATAAGTTTCTACACACTGTGATTACAAAGTTACAGTGTTTGTTGTTTTAGACAATGACTTTACATACATACATACATCTTGTACATTGGTTATTTCTGTTTGGTCAACATTTCGAGCTTCAAACTCGTATTTTCCTCGAACCAAGCTAATTGTTAAAAAAAAGAAATATGTATGTATATAGACACTTGATGAAAGTTAGCACTTCATGAAAAGTCTAAGGACTGCATGAAATGTAGGCAGATAGTGTAACCTAGGGCCTAGACTTTTCATGAAGTGCTAAGTTATCTCAGGTATTTACGACATACAGGGTGTTTCCCACTAGGAGGTCAATAGAGCGGGAGGTGATAGTACTCACCTAGACGAACCAAAAATTGTATGGCAGGTGGGGGGGGGGCATATCAACCGCTTAGGAGTTACAGGGTGATTAAGCAAAAAAGGTAGCTTTTGCCAAAACACCCTGTATATTAAAAACTACAGGGCGTACGGTCACAGCTAAGAGTTCATTGTATGCAGAACTTCATGGCCTTTCCAACGACTGCTCAATCAGTACCACATACCTCTCCCATCAAGAATTATGATTGTCTAAACTAAAAATTTCGGATTTTCTTACCTTTTTTTTTAATTTAACCTCTATTATTTTTGAAAATAGGTCATTAACATAATTTTTTTTTTTAACTGTAAACTGTAGACTCAACTCTTTAATTTGACACATTACACCCTGTGTGTTAACTGTAGCCGTTAAGCAGTTATTAACTCATAACCTATTCCGGTCACACCGAAATTAGATGATATCTTTTAAAATGGCGTGCTAAGGGAACAAATTATTGTTGAGAATAGGTTTGAAAATAGGTTTGTGAATAAGTTTAGAGCTAATAACTTTTAAAGAGCTGCAGATAGCACATCGGGTGTAATAAATCAAATTAAAGAGAAGAGTCTACAGTTTACAGCTTTTATAAAAAAAATTATGTTAACGACCTTTTTTCAAAACTAATAGAGGTTAAATTAAAAAAAGGTAAGAAAATCCGAAATTTTTAGTTTAGACAACCATAATTCTTGATGGGGGAGGGGTGTGGTGCTGATTGGGAAGTTGTTGGAAAGGCCATGAAGCTCTGCATACAATGAGCTTTTAACTGTGAACGTACACCCTGTAGTTTTTAAGGTACAGGGTGTTTTGTGAAAAACTAGCTTTTTTTTCTTAATCACCCTGTAACTCCTAAACGGTTGATATGTCCCCCCCCCCACTGCCATACAATTTTTGGTTCGTCTAGGTGAGTGCTATCACTTCCCGCTCTATTGACCTCCTAGTGGGAAACACCCTGTATAGATTTGCTCTATTAATATTCATACATCGGGCGAGACTGGTAACACCCTGTAAACGATTGGCAGCGAAAGATTTCCAAACTCCTGCTATATATTTTCGAAGTCAGTGCTTCAAGTCTTTCGTTTTGTTTTTCGTTGAAAAATTGGTTCATCTTGGCATAGTTGACATGCGCGAAAGAATCATTTTCAGTAGCAGTAGGATATATGCACAACGGATCGAGTCGACGCCGCGCGTTATGGTGTCACAAAAAAACAGATTACGAAGTGTACACTTATTTTAAAAGTGCCATATAGTTACACTATACTTGCCAAGCATAACGTTTCTTCTTCCTTTTTGTGAACACTACACCTCGCGATGTATCATCGCCTCGCCTCGCTCAACTCTTGATAAAGCCTCGTGCAACCTTGCTAGCTTTGTTGTGAGCGTATTCTTAAGTCGCTTTCGTTTGACCCTCATTTCCGATCCGGATGTGCACTAAGTCCTGTCAAAGTCATCATTTGAACCGAAAAATGACGTCGCAGGTACGATCCGACCTAGTTCAGCTTACGTTGGAACTGAATATTTTCTCGGGTTCAATTCAGATTCATTGAGTCGTCAGAGTGACTTGTAGTGCGTGATGTATAGCGAAGTGGTGTGTTACCATGGATACGGGTGGAAGGATGACAATAACATGTCAACTTTACAGGGTAGCGTGTACAGTTCGAGCCTTTATTATATTTTCCTGAATGATTGTTACTAAGTTATGTAAATAAAGGCAATTTAATGGTCTTGTCAAAGGGAAACGTATAATTTTATACACCTATATCCTGATAAAGGCTATCTTATTTTATTTTAAATGAAAAAATATTCTTAGTTAAGATTGTTAAAATTATAACATCTCTATTGGCTGCCATAAAACGGTATTAATAGGAGGTCAACCATAAACCATCGCAGTTTTTATTTTATTGTTTTGCCTAGTACTAGTAGGATGCACTAGTTCTGTTCTCTTCATCCTCTACATAGGACGATTCAGGGAAACGTACTTAATATATTATTAATAGGCGAATGATTAGGAGTATTTTTACCCAGTGCTTTGACTTTCATACAAGGTGTTAGAAGCAATTCAGCAGACTACATTCCAGTTAATGCAACCGATGGACCAAAATATCAATCTGATTTCCTTTCACCAAATTTAAGTACCAGCGATTTTTATGATTTCGTCTTTTCCATAATCTTATTTAGTTTTTTGGCTTTTCTTTTATGAAAACCTAAAAGTTAAGCGATACATAGCAGTCACAATTGCTCACGGGAATAATTACGTCTACAATAATGGAACAAAAGATGATGCCTCTGTTACCGCCATGGCTATTCCGTGTGCTTGTTTCCTGGCCTTATCTCTCCCACATACGTCCATGCGAACAATTTTGCTTATATTAATCTTCAGAACAGTGGCTGGAGATTATACAGCAGTAACTGCATTGCGTAGCCCAATTCGAAGATTTCTAAACTCAGTTTTGGGACAGGTGCTTATAATAATTAGCTGGACATGTCTATTGCGTTTGACAAGCTTTACTAAGTTATGCATAACAAGTATTATTATGAGATCACAAGGTGGTAAATCTTTAGTATGGACTGGTGCTGTATATCAAACCAGTGCAACTGTTGGTTCAGTGTTTATTTTTTCTTTAATAAATTTCACAAACAATTTTGTATCTATGATTTATGTAAGCCTTTAAGTATAAAGGAATGGATTTGCTAAAAAAAATCTTTGTTAGGTTAGGAGACAGTTTGCCAGATTGGAAAATTATAAGAAAATAGCAATATTAAAACTTCTATGATCATTGTAATGTATTTATTCGTTTTAAATTTTTGTTCATACATTTGTGAACATATTTTATTATTTTATGTTAAAAAACTAGAATTCTAAAAACTCAAAATTTTACACTACGCTACTTTTTCTTTCGTTCACCATGGCAAAGAGTGCAGTGTAGTAATTAACTGTCAAAACAACTCTTTTGACATATGATTACTACACTATGCCTTCACTACGCTACAAGATACTATCGTGTCGGTGAACGCACCCATTGCGACGTTTCTACACAAACACATGTAAACAAATCGGATCAAGTCTAAAGGCATTTGTTTAAACAGAGCTGGAACCAGCTCCAACCTAAACTTCAACAGAAACGCCATTAGTTTTATCAACATATATTTATTTACAAATTGTTTTGATCAATTGTAATGCATTCTTGCTACCTCTCTAGGTATATAACTCATTAGCTTCTAAAGTTTTTGTAGAAAAATTGACTCTTTTCATTTTTTTTTCTTTTATAATCTCTCATTTTCCTGAAATGTTTAAACATTAACCTTTGTTCAGTTGTCAGGAAATAACAAAATATTTTTTTGATAATTTTCTGGAATTAATTTTAATTTACCCTATTTAGAGTTGCACCTGCTACGTAAGTCAGTGCGTTGTGTAATAGTTTCAAACTATATGCATTACTTTGCGTCTTAATATGGTTAAACAAAAAATATAAGTAACAGATTTGTAGAGGTTGCCCTGTAGGATCCTCTTTGGCTATATGTACTTACCAAGTTTCGTCCCAGCCACGGGACTCATCAGAAGTTTTCCTATATTCAAACGTTCAGTTGGTTTTCTGTGTGCACTTTCCTGTACAATACATTTGCTGATCTAATCTTTCATTTATTTTTAGCTATACTTAGACTATGATTTTTTCATTTTACTCTATTTACAGTTGCACCCACCAACTTACCTCAAGAATTGATTATTTTATTGAAATAGATTAAATTAATGGCACTTTTGAGTTGCTTTCTACTTTTTATATTGATAAAATTCTATTGACCTAAATTAATTAAAAATTTAAATGAAACATTCCACAGAAAAACATAAAACAATAATACCTACTTAATACTTCAATAGCTAAAGATTATTTTCCCTCATTTTTCTCAGGAACCAGTAAATCCTTTTATGTCATAATGATGATCAGGTAGGAAAATAATCTTTAAACAAAAGAAAGAAATGCTTTGTGCTACATATTTCAAATACAATCCTAAACATCTGAATATGGTTTATCATTAAGACGATTTGAATGAATTTTCCACGAAACACACGCATAATCCGATTAATTTAGAAGAAAGCCTAAATTATTCGCTTTCAAATGATTTTACCAAATTTTAAATTTATTTTATTTTAATTTCTGGCCATGTAGTAGCAGCTTTCGACATCTTTTAATATTTCCAACATTGAAGTGATTGTTACAGAATTTTATTAAAGTTAGAAAATTTAAGCAATGGAGGAACTATACCCATCTCAATAAATTAATTACGCTAATAAATTACATCAAACGTCTACCAATGACACTAAAGCGATTAATACGTTCCGTAAATGCCTCCTTGGCATTTTCTACTTTCCCTTCCGTACATGTACATTATGCAATGTACTGTTCGACGTACATATGGATATATCTACATGGCTATACATAGTATTGTGTAGCCTCTCTATAATATCGATTCATAAAAGGCCTTCATTCCGCTCCTAGATATAGATGCTTACGGAGCTGGAGCGGTACTAGAAACAGAGCGTTATACATATTGCCAACAGGATAATAGACTAATCCTCTGGTTTTCATTCCATATGATTGTAATGATACCACAACTGTTATTCGGTCGCAATTTTTCAAACAAGGACTATAGTAGGGAAATAGGGATGTAGGGAAATAGAGATGTAGGGAAATAGGGAAATGATTACATAATGTACTTGGATAACAAACTACTCTTTACCAGATAAAAGTCTTCGCTTTAATAATGAGCTATGAAAATAGCTCTTGATATGGGGTTGCAACTATACCTTTTGACCGGATAACAGAGTAGTTAAAAGCGCTATATAGGGTTACCTATACCTACCTACATTGTTAAGGCACTCATAAAGAATATGGACTACAAAAATCAGTGATGATCAAACTTACCAATTTTTATACTTAATCCACTAAGTACTTAATGCACCGATAAAAAGCCCCACGCTTTTCTAGGTTGACACAATCTAGGGCTTTGGCTTGATGCTCTTACCCGCATTTTCCGGTTTTTGGTGTTAAGGAAAATCTCATCAGTGTTTCTTAAGATGTGCATAGATGGGAGTAAGAATAATCATTGATACAGTTATTCTGCATGAAAGTCATACTAAAACTTGCTTGTCACAAAAGACCTTTCTCTCTGGAGAAATATTCACATATTCAGAGAAACGCTCAATAAATTTCAACATGATGGTTGGCGATTACCTTAAACGTTTTATTAATTGACTGGTTAGTTTAAGCATGGCCATCTTTAGCCAAGTGGAGGCCCCCTAACAGAAATTATTTTCAAGATACTTTGAGTTATCAACAGTAATAGTAACGTAAAGTATGTTAAGGCATATTGCGTACTGAAGACTTTTTGTCACGTAAAGGTGAAGCTTCACGGCGAGAGACTTTGGCCTGAAGAGACCAATTTTTTGGTCTATGGAAACCCAAAGACCCGTCTATACACTGCAGAGACGCAAAAACTCTAAACTAGTCTCACGGTTATTATCTGTGGTTTCCCGTCGTGTATTTTAATACAAACAGGTCTCCAGGTTCGGTCTCCAGTTTCCGAAGTTTGTTCTTTTATCGTCTCCAAGTCTTCGGAGACTATGTGGGTATGTGAGCGTCGTTGTCAGTTAAGTGTAGGTCTAGGTATTAATTGTTATCTATTATATAATGGATTATCTGGACATTTTTGAAAGGAAAAAAAATCACAAAATTGTTTTGTTTATCTCGTAAAATTTGTATACCAAGGATACATTTTTTTATACTTTTTCACTTTTCGCATAAAAATATTAATAACTTTTGAGATAATTCTTCTATCTAACAACAATCTCTTACTTGACAATTAACAAAGATCTCTGGAGATCTCTAGAGACCCAACTTCAAATTTCGTGAAACTCTGTAAACCGGAGACTGGAGACCAAAAGTCTCTCACAGCTAAACTAACTTGTAATAGGTCGTCTTACTGATTACAGAATTGGCCATCTGTTGGCATGCTATCACAGCAGCCAGGAACCCCATGGGACTGCTGAGTACTGGGCCCGGGCCCAGCTGGCACATATGTAAAGATGGCTCTGGGTTTAAGTAATGAGATCAAACTGGCATATAAACTCCTATTATAACTTAGAAGTGCCGTTGTTATACCACGACTCGTATAATCGTACGGCTATTATAATGCTAATCTCCGGAAGAAAGAAAGTTTAATCTTTAGACTAACAATAAGACAGTGTGACGTTTAAAAGTGGTTTGGTTTAAGTTTACATCCGGCGCTACTCTCAGATTTTGTTCAAAATTTGCGTACCTACTAGTCACAATTTACTCACAAAATATAAATATGAAAATTATTTTGAGCGAAGAGATATTCAAGTTTAAAATTATACGGATTTTATGTTGTGTTTATTTTAGTTTTTGTGCCTAGATATTTTGTAGTTTTTTGCACTATTTATTTGAATGAGCAATGATATTATTTTTCTTTATACTACATACTCATAAAGTGGCCAACTCTCGCTTTGCAAAAACAGAAACGAAACATTAGATCCTGATTTTCTAATATCCGGAACTCCGGATACCCGGATCTGCAAACTATCCGATTCCTGAAATCCGGATCCGGAACCGAAGTATCCGGATGTGAATCCGAATTATTCGGATTCGGATCCGAACTATCCTGATCCGGATCCGAATAATTCGGATGTGAATCCGAACTATCCGGAACTTGATTCGAACTATTCGGATTTTTTGGATTAGGATCCGGATAGTTCGGATCCGGATACTAACATCCGGAATAACATCCTAATTATTCCGGATAATCCGGATAAAGAATTATCCAGATACTTTCAACTCTAGTTAAAACAGAATACCTACCTGCGGGAACGCTCACTCGTGTGCGCATCCATCGTTATTCTTACCTAAAAACGTCAAGATGTTAGATGACAATCATTACGTATAAATTATTACACATATTCTACAGGCAATATTAATAATTAAAAATTCCCTTAATAAACACCCACACGTATGCTCATCAGTATAAAATTGCCAATAAAGTTGGGAATGACCAATGAGAAATTTCGACTGCATAATGAATGGACGTACGGACGGACTCACATGAGTTTGAGTTTTCTTAGTCCTGTTTTAAAACAATTTTGTGGTGAGCGCGCTTGAACTAGAGAAAAACGCATACTTTTTTTTTAATTTAAATTTCCTTAGTTCTTTTTTTAGTATTTTTATGTTGTGGATGGAACTAGTGAGTGATGGGACTTTGCTACCTTTTAAGCATGTTTGCTACCTTGCTACTTTAAATCCAAATTTGCTACTTTTTCGCTTTTTCCCATTAATCGAACAAAAAAAAAATGTTTTTTAAAAAAATTAAAAATATTTTTTTGAACAAATCTACTGCGAATATTGATGTTTCAGACTTTTTGGGATTTTTTATTGATTTAAAGAAAACTACTAATACGAGGAAAGGAAAGAAATTGTGGAAAAAGAACGCGCGGATTCTAATTACGTACGTTGCATGCGTTTGCATCTTGTTTGCTACGCCGAAGCTGATGGCTTTGTCTTGATGTTGCTGTGCTGGACAAGACAAAAGTGTCATTCAGTACGTTTACCTCAGTAATTCATTCGAAATCCACTTGAAACTCAAGTAGGGTTTTTGATTGAATTAATTCCAATTACTTGACTTGAAATTTTCTTGAAATTTGCTTGAAATGACATTTTATCTTTGACAACTCTGCATTGAGTTCAATACATAGGTGCGGATTTTTAGACAAATATCTTGAGAAAAGTGCTAAAAATCACTACCTGAATTATCAACAATAGTATTCTTCTTATTCCTCTTTGCCATTTTCATAATTCGCACAAATGAAAAACGTTCAAGTACTCAAGCTGCGTTTACATGAATTTTTCAAGTAAATCGAACAAAATTTTGTGATTTACTTGACTCATGTATACTTGAAGTCAATGCGCTTTTACGTGATATTTTGATTACTTGTTCTCTACTTGAAGTATACTTCAAGTATTCATGTAAACGTACTGAGTGACAGTAAGTTGGAGTGGCGCTGGCGTGTTTCTTTCAGCCATTAAGGAATTGTGTTTTGTGTTGTGGTGATTATTATGAATATTTCACTTCAAATGCATTTGCACTTTACAGCACTTTTGCTTTGTTTGATCATTGTAATTGTCAATGTCATTGCTTGCTGAGCTGATGCTGATTGCTGTGTTTGATAATTGCTATATAAATTAATTACGCATTTATTTTGTGAATTTGTGATTATTTTTTATTTCTGGTGATTGCTGCTGTTTGTTGTTGAGATTATATTTATACCTACAACAAAAAAGATAAGCAAGCAAGAAATTTTGAGTAAAATTTTATTGACCTTGGTACTAACAACACATCAGTAATGAGAGTTGAAGTTACCGGAGTTAGAGCACGATTAGAGAAATTGAATAAACATTTATTTAATTTGATGCACTTGCCACTCCCTCCACTTGTGTCCTGCGGCTGCTATGAAAAAAATTCTTCGGAAAGTTGAAAAGTTCCTTTCTTGCGTATATAATCATTTTGCCCACTGTGTTAAGACGCAAAGTAAGTTGGCAGAATTTCAAGATAGTTTTGATTTAAATAAAGATTCTAAAATCAAGCGGTACACGCTGTTTGGAGCTAGAGCAAGTCATTAAAAGAATCTTGGGGCAGTGGTCAGCTTTACTTCATTACTTCACTCTCTTTACTTTTGAAAGTCCTAATAATTTTGATGCAAATTCAATCCTTGATTGTCTGAATAGTTCGGAGATAATATTTTGTACTTATTATTTTTGTGCTATATTTTGGGTGAGATTAATAATTTTAATAAAAGCTTCCACTCTGAAAAAAATTTAATATACAAACTAAAAATATTCTAACAAAAATATTTTAACAAATTGCATAAAGCTAAAACACATTCAATTGACTGCAAAATTTAATGACTGTTCATTTCATCTTGAAAAATCAAGAATGTTTTTTGGAATTAAATTTGCACAGTTTCAAGTTTCAAGCTTGTGAAAATATTAGTAATATCCAAGATAATCTTTTGTCATTTTACGTAGAATTGTGCCAAACATTTAAAAAACGTTTCAATCTTAATGATCACAAATTGAAACTATTAGAATATTTGGATCCAAGTAAGATTAGACCAGTCGAAATGACTTTAATACTTCCTTTAGTTGAAACCTTTCGTTTTCACAATGAAATGCATATTGAAAAATTTAATTCAGAGTGGACGCTCCTCATAATCTTTGAAAAGTTAGACCAACTTGTTGATTGTAATGATATTGCTAAAACTTGGCTTAATTTATCAAAACAGAATAATCTTTTTGAATAACCAATTTTCGTGAATCTTTACAACTACATAATTTATTTTTTCTTCCCCACAGTACGGCTGCTGCTGAACGAGCATTTTCAGATTTTAATAGATTAAAAAATAAAAAATGTAATAGGTTGAATATTGAAACAGTTTCGGTTGTACTTCTTTGTAGAAGATGAAAAGAATTTTACACCGTCAAATGACCTAATTAAGTACTGCAGTCTGTATAAATTTTTCGATGGAGTTTTTATAAAAAAATAAGAGAAAGTTCTCACAAATAATTGTATAAACACAATTATAATAAAATAAAACAGAACATTCTATAATTATATATACGTTTTGTTTTATCCGTACTCTGTAGTCTGTTTGCTACCTTTTTGGCGATTTTGCTACCCTTTATTCTCAAATTTGCTAGCATAATTTGGCAGGGAAGTCCCATCACTGGCATAGATCCATATTTCAATGATAGTTTTCCTATGAGTTTTTTTTTTAAATCTTGTCGACTTTTTATCAAGCAATTAAACCTTTTTACGATATGTAATTTTTCCGCGGCGTATATTTATTAATTTTATTGTTTCAATTTCAAACTTTGTATATAAATTTATTAACGGAAACTCAGGAGGAAGGGGGGCAACAAAAGAATAAACAGATATAGTAGGTAATAGTAGAAACATAACAAGTCTGAATCATTCATTCTATCATTCATTCATTCATTCATTGTTGTGTCTTATTTGTAAACTTGCAATAGCACACTACAGGACATTAACTCAATTGAAAATTGCGAACAAAGAATCTCAACTCATTGCAACCAGGGCTTCGTAAGCATTAAGGACTCCTGTCTTCTTTTAGTCGTGAAGATGACAACGCCAACGAAGCTAATTTTTTTTATAGCTTGGCATATTACATTTGCCAGGGGTCCATATGGGGAAGGAGAATGTATTATAAGAAACTTAAGAGAAGTACTTTAAGTTTTAGATTTCAATAATACAAAACTGCATAAATTGATCGTTCAAGTTCATAATTATGTCACGCCGTATACCACTGAACGTTGTATTGGCGAAATTAGTAAAAATTTTGTAAATAGGTTTTTGATGTGTGATTTGAAAAATTGTAGAGCATTCAGTTTTTAGCTCTCGATGAGGTTGCACAATTCACCGTTTTTTACCCTCTATGTATCTGCAGACGTAAGTGTGAAAAATGTCAGACTTAGTAGCTCTTATCGATGCAACTCGCGGTGTCGATGTGAGAAATATACACTTGATGAAGTAAGGTACAGCTTTGAATTGTATCGTGATAAATTCGTAAGTGTTGCGTCTAAGAGAGTACCTACAATGGTACGGAGGATCCCATTGTTCTTTTAAGCAACAATCCTGAAATTCTACATTTTTTACCTCTTCACTGCATAATTCACCGCGAGCAACTCATAGCTAAGTTTACTTAAAATACAGAAATGTGTGGCGTATTGTGAATTTAATTAGAATTCATATTTAGAGGAAAGAATTTAATTAGAACAAATGTAAAAACTCATCGTGAATTTAAGATCTTTTTAGAAGAGTTACGGTTAAATTATGAAGCAGATGAATTGCTGAGTGACCTTTTCTTATTTTAAGTTATGTTTGCCTTTTGCAATTTGTTGAACTCCACAATCCTATCATAATATTTGCAAAATAAAAAGGAAAAAAGTACCCAAAATGAGGAAATATGGAACATTTCAACGAAAAAAATTGTTATTGATTTGTCAAGAACTGTTTTAAGAAGAAAAGTTAAACAAAGATAAGGAAAAATTTGATGAATTGCATGCTGATTTCAATCTTAGATTTGAAAGTTTGAAAGTTTTAAATCTAAATTTGCTTATTTTGTGCGCCCAATTATATGTAATATTATTGAAGATGAATTTCCAATTTTTGACTTCATGCGTGCCCACCTCTGTTATATTAAAAGGAATCCTCATTCGTTCCGCAACCAAACAGCCAGTGGGTCCCATTACCCGCCACGAATATACGCAATCTCTTTGAAGGTTCTAACTTATATGATAATTGGTTCACATCGTTTTCGATATGGCTTTTCTATTTAAAAATAGCTTTTAATAAATTAATCTATCAAAATTTCCCTGGTCACATTTCAATTAAACTGTAGCTTATACATGCAGTGCTGATTGTCAGCCGGTTGGCGCCGGATCAGCCGAATCGGTTGTTAAAAAAATTAGAGTTATGTGACCCGGTTGTTAAATGACTAAAATTTCCATAATTAAACTTTTAAAATAGTTATTATGAAATATTTATTTATATATAAAAGAGCGAGAAAATTATTCTTAAAACAACATATTATTGTGTAATGGTGCATCTCGGATAATCTATAAGTTGCTGCAAGTATACCATCAATCCAAAGGCCGCATATATATAGATCACGAATGGGAGGGGTTTAGCCTAGTAGGCTAATACCTCTGACACACAGCTAGTACAGATACCATAGCATACGCATAAATCAACTGTGCATCGTTGAATACCAGTATAACACAAAGTGAGCAAACTGGTACGAGATTAGTATAAATACTTGGTTTTTTTTCATGGTGTACGGAACTTTTCAATGGTTTTAGCGTCACTCTCAGGTAGTAACAAATTTATCTAGTAATTTATGACTTTTTGTTAAAGTAGGCCTTTTTGAGAAATTATAAAATATTATATATGAAAATATTAAATATGGAAATATAAAATAATATCTGACATTTTCTTGAAAAGCAAAAATTGCAAAAGTTTCAAAAGCTGTCAAAAGAAACTATTATGCGATCTGTCACCTAACATAGTAAGAGAATACAATACTTAGTATCCAAGCCATGGCACCTATACTAGCTGTGTGTTAGCCGTATAATACCCATAGTTCCATGGGTCTGCAGTGTGAGGTTTCCGAAATTCAAAAAGTTATGTTTGAAAACATGTTGTTTAATCCTATTTTTATTACATAATATTTACATTCCAAGAAAAAAATATATTGGTCCCATTTTTATAAAAAAAAAAAAGATAAAAATGCAGAATTGAATTTATTTTTTCCTTCTTCCTGTGAAGTGGGAAAGTACTTCATTCATTTCAATTTTAACATTTCGATGAATGATTTTATTGACGGGGCAAGAAAGCAATTTAAGAAAATTAATAAAAAAAACAACATTTTATTTTTGAAGGCATTTTAGATATAAATATGTCATTACCTAAAATTCCCTAAAAAGTAAACAAATAATTTCAGCTATTTAATTAAATAAAACCATGGGGAGCTCATGGAAAATATTAGTTAACATGTTATAATTAATTACAACAAAAGCTGTTGTTTTAATGATGAAAAACAAATTAGATTTAATATTTCATTATAATGTAAACACAATTAAAATACCATTGCAATTAAAGTACGGTGTATCAAAGGAAGCTACCATCTACTGATGTATTATATATATACTGTAATGCTTATTTTCTTTCTCTACTTTGCATACGTTTTTCCTAAAGTTGCATTACCTGAAGAAAGATATAAAATGACAAAACCAATTGTTGTGAGCCGGTACATATAAAGAATTGTGGGTAAAAATTTGACTTATCAAATTAACAAAGCTATAGGCTACAACGATGAGAGAGGGCTTAAGCCTCTCAAACCCACCCCATAAATACTGCCTTGGTCAACCCTTTGTTAACAATACAATAAGATAAAATTATTGAGTAATTTAAAGGGCATCCTACGAAACAAATAGTGATGAATAACTAACTAACTTAATGCATAATGAGGCAGTAAGATAAATTTAATATTCTGCTGATTTTCTCAAATGCGAGCCTACTGCATCTCAAGCAATGATTAGCATTTAGTTAGGACGTTTACAAACTTTCTTTTGGATCTCCATAAGGAACTATAAAATTATGGTCGATGTGATAACTGATCACATCTAGAGGTGATCTCATCACTTTTTAAATAACTTCCCAAACCCGGAAATTTTAACGGAACACTTAGATTATTTTTTAGGTTGGGTAATTTCTACTAGTAAAAATTAAAAAAAAAATTATAAAATGCATATTATTTATTTAGTAATTATATAATCTGATATAAACATCAAAATATGAATAAATAACGCACTTAATGACCTTAATGGTTTTAAGGCCTTGATTTGCATATCTTCTTAATATCAGGAGCCGGATTCACTAACTCGGAGAGTTTGGGAGATGAGAATTTTCGTTTTCCCCGGTTAAAACTCCCTAACTCTCCATTCGAGATTCTTTAACATACTTGAAGAGTTAAAGAAAACGTGAGAAGTATCGAAATATTGAAAGACGGATAACTCTGTGTGGGAGGATCGCAGAGCATTGCGGTTTTTCCTACGGATTTAGAGTCTAGAGTACAAAAATATAGGTGAACAATTTCTGAGGGTGGGGCTTTTGGGGATTGGGGGTGTCCAAAATACGTCATGTTTGGTATCAAATTAAAGAGGAAGAAACGGGTAATCGATTGGTGTAGTTTTTTTTAATCATTTTAACTTCATAACTGACTTTTTACCGCCGAAAGACGGATTTTTTGCACTTGGGTCATATATACCCCAGTTCCTATATTTTGCATATATTTCTACCGTTCTTTGTTTCACATGCATTAGTAAACTGTTGCGAACATTTTTCTCCTGAAAAGTGAATTTCCAGGACTTATCAGTTCTTCATAATGAAGAGTTCACAATATATCCATTTTTGTACAAAAAAAACGGCCATTTTGTCATCTTAAGAAGGACTGATTCACTTCTTTTGCAGTTATCTCCAAAACAATTTATCGGACTCAAAAACTAATTACATATCTCATTAGGGAACAAAATGTAGATGCGATTTAATCCTACATATTTAAAAATTTTATAGCATCTCTTCTGTACTGGAAGACGACCAAATTGACCATTTTCGCGTGAATTAAAATTTTTAGCAGGTACCTTGAGACACCAAAATCCTTATTTCTTTGTAAGTATTGTAAGGATTTCCATAATTTGTTTTTGTAAACATAGCCAGTATATGCATTGAATTCATAATTCAATTTGAAAATCCTAGGTACATTGGTACCTTCACAAAGGACAATAAAAGTAGACAATACTGTCAGTTGAGAAATATTTTTCTTACTTCTCCACAACTAACACAGCCCAGAGTTTTGCCGAGTGGAAAAGAGAGTTTAGCAAATCTCAATACAAATTCCACGAGTTACAGAATTCCGAGTGGAGAGTTAAGTGACAAAAGAACTCTCATCCCAACAACTACACAACTCTCCCAGTTAGTGAATCCGGCCCCAGGCACCATATTGGTGAGTGCAGTCTAATATCTGGTGTGGCGTCGAGCCTGTTCCTGCACTTTGACGTCATTGCAGCATAATAAAATAATCCCGCTTCGCATAAGTAATGTGTAGAAAACGGAAGTAAAACAATAATAGCTTGTTTTGAAAAATTGGGGTACTCTTCTGACAAACTCGTCCGGAAATCATTTAAAAGCTGATTTTTGTATTTCTGTTTCAAATCAGAGTCACTAATTTAATTAAATCAATTACGTTTAAACCTACTGCTTTAGCTCTCACGGAAAATGGATACCGAACCCGGGAATCGTCCTTACTAATTTTCGGAAAAATATTACAAAAGAGTTGTTTTTAAGTTATGTAAGTATTCTAAAAATACTTTGGAAACTTCTTCATCTACTACTTTAAAATTTAATTCATTCAAAGATTCATTCATATAAGGCAGGAAAACAGTCAAAATTATTCGATTCAGCTGATGAAACCCAAAATTTTATTTTTTTATTAAAATATGCAGTTTTATTTCTTGTATTAAAAATTGTAATACTTTTTCCTTGTAGTGATAAATTATCTTCATTACATTTGGTCAAAATATCTGCCAGATATGCAAGTTTTGTCAACCATTAAGGATTTGTTAAAACTACAACAAAATTTTGTCCTGAATTATGTTGTGCCTACAAGAAGACCAACAACTCAGTTTGAAGTTCATAAAGTCTTAATAGTGATTTTCCTCTGGACAGCCATCTCACTTCAGTATGTAAGAAAAGTGTCCACTTGTGTCCACTACCCATTTCATTGCAAAAAATTTTAAATAATCTGGATTTAAGTGGTCTTGATTTTACATAGTTTATCACTTTCACGGCTTTATCCATAAAATTTTTTTAATTTGTGGGAATTTTTTTAGTCACCAGTGCTTTGCCTATGCCGAATACTACAATGACTGCAGGTGTCTCTTGTAGCTAGTTTCTGGATATGTGATACAATAGCTTTTATCTTTCCTACTATTTCTCGAGCCCCATTTGTACAAATATCAATACACTTCTCCCAACCTATCTCTTGATTTGTAATGTAATCATTAATAGAGTTCAATATATCTTCTCCTGTAGTTTGGCTTCAATATTTTTATTATATGTATAACGAACATATACTAGTAGTACAGCTAGTCCTGCAACATCTGTAGATTCATCCATTTGCAATGCATATTCACTGCAAAGTCCAAGACGATGAATTAACTCTTTCTCTATTCTAGTAGAAAGATTTTTAATGCATCGTGTCGTGACACAGTATTATTTGATAATTTTATTGCATCTATTTTTTTACTAGCCTGCTAATCATTTGGCCATTCTAATCATTTGGAGTTTGGTCTTTTCTAGTGACATCATCTGTCTCTTAAAAAATTCCATGTCTTTTCCCTTACAATTAGTGTGTGTGTCGTTTCAAAGTGCCTGCGAAATTTTACTTGAGCCAAAGAACTGTTTGCGAATATTTTATGACATAAAACACACATTGCATCAGGAGCATATGAATTGCCAATATACGTAAATCCCAAATTTAAATAACATTCATCGAACTTCCGTTTTGGTCTGTTCATAGATGACACTTGTTCTTTAATATTAGATTTTAAAGAAACCACATTTTTTCGACCATTTTCTTCTTCAATGATAGACGTATCATTAGAAGTTCTTGGCCTTCTTTTTGTTAAAGTTCCTGCTTTCAACCAAAAATCCATTTTTTGTCAAAATGGGCAAATTCGACATTGTAAGCAATGAGACCAAATTAGACCAGATTAGTTCCCAACAACGGTGAGAGAAATCGTGTAAGAAAGTATCAAAAATGTATTAGAAAACTAAAATGGTTCTTTGAATTCCCGCAAAAAAATCATGTAGGTGAAAAAGTGAAAACCGTGGCACCCGAAAATTGCGTAGAAGTGAAATCATGAAAATAAATTCGCATAACAAGAGGACCGGGTATAGACCTAATAACGTGTGATTGATTAACAAAAAATGTCAGTTCAATCCATCAAATTTTAAGCTTACTAGTGAAACTTCCAGCAGATATGCTGAACATTTAACACGTACATATATTCCAGCTATTTTTTTAATCAGATTAATGAACAATATCTATATTAACGTGGCTAACAGTCTGTCAATTTTGGCAGCTTTCGTTAATGTGACCAAAATTGTCAGCCGCTAGAAGAAAATCTCAAACGACCCAATTTAATCAATTTTTGGCGATATTTTGGCGATATTTTTTCGGTTTTTTTTAGTTGTCCATTTTTTTCTTCAAATATAAATAAGACGATTCATCGATATGTTTTTAAAAATTTTGCATATCACTAGTGGAGATTTTTCATCACTCGACTGTCAATATGAAGTAGAATGTTGCAAGTGTACATATAATATCGTTCGAAATTGTCGTGGAAAATCTATTCAGGTTCATCGGAACACATAAGACTCTATGTTTGGGACCCCATCTGGTATTAAAAACAAATTCCGATAATTTCTTAAAACCACAACGGGATAGTCATCCATCTAAAGGAAACAAATTTTCTGAATAGCTTTTATTGTTATCGATTTCTTTATATTTTCTTCCTTTTTTAATACATACTTATTTCCAAATTTCCATAAAATTACTGTAACTAGCTACAAATTCCGCAAATGCACTCATTCCTTTTTGTAAATTTAGTTGCACGCTTATCAATAAAAATTTTATAACCAAATCTACCCTCTCTTGGCATGAAGTAGATACTGCATCCTTATTACTCCCATAATGATTCACTTGGAAATAAACCAATTCCGAAATGAATAGTTCCCATTCCATACAAAACTAAAACTAATTTAGATAAATCTGGATTGATCATTCTCAGGAAAAGTTTATTCTCCATAGAGAGGGTAAAAATCCAATTCTGTCTAATGATGAGTTCTCATTCACCGACTCCTGTTAAAAGGATATAGTTCGCGTATAATATATAGATTGGAGTATTCCACATAGAATATACCTTTCCATAATTGAAATGCACTTGTGCTGAATAGGGGGTGGATTAATGCGAAATAAATACCCACTTCCATCGTGATTGTTTTTTTCTATTATCAGCAGCTAATTCCAAGCCAACACAGCAACCAGTTCTTCTGGGTATGTGGTGCTATTAAATAATTCACACATTTTACCAATGCCCTGCACCCCCTGTGGTCTGTTAATTTCGACCCAGTTTGGTGCCAATGGATGGGACTTTTGTTGTTTATCTGTTTTTCACATTGCCTTATCTTGTAGCTCGGTGCTTACATTGGGAAAACGAGATTTCGCACATTTTACAGCAAAGCGCACGATTTAAATTATTTCAACATTTGTGGAGTACAGAAAGACTTTGGGGATTTATGCGGTAGGATTTTGTTAAAGTATGAAAACAAAATTAGTTCCGCTTGTAGATTTAAATTTTATCATAAAAACATAACCGGAATTCCCCTGCGCTGATAATTTTTGAATGATATAGTGTGCACCATATGGCGTTTTCTAGCTTGTAAAAATAACAGCAACAACACCCAAAAAGGGCCGTAAGAAAAACTCAATATTATCCTTATCCAAATAAAAATTTTCAGGTACGCATTCTTTACGTGGAATTATAACTCGGTATTATTACTTGGTCTTGTAATTTATTTATTTTTATAAGTTTTAATGATAGTCCGTAGACAAGTGTCCTGACATAACTACCAAGATTTGAAAGATAAATTAGAATTTGTACACCGCCGAATAAAGTCGTGTTATAATATCGCTCATTCGTAACAATAACGGCACAGCTCAAACTTTACCTCTTCACGTTTTAAAGCTCAAAAATAATGCAGAAAAATTAATCTTTTCCACCCACCGATCAGAGAGGGCAGTCTCATTAGTAAGGTTATATTGAATTGTGTCGTTATTGTTTCAAACAAGCGATATAGTGTGAATATTTGTAAATCGCTCATGAAACATTTCTGTCCCAAAAAGCTAGTGCATGCTTATCTTTCTTAGTGGTAGAAGCGAGATCTATCTAACATCTCTAACCGATCAGTGAATCACGGTGCCTGGTTTTTTAAGTGCAACTCCACGCTAAGAGTAAATATCCTAGCACGAGATACTAGACTCAAAAATTCACTCGCCCCGCGATATGGGCCACGTTGCTCCCATCAAGGGGCATCACCATGTTCAGGTGTAAATCATAAGCTTTCCAGGGCTCCTCGAGCGCGTGGCACCAAATATACATGTCTTCCTAATTGGTATGGCTTCGTAATCTAGACCTATTGAAAGGGGACCTGGTTACTCTCGGTAGATTTTTCATGCAGATTCCTTTTATGAAACGGGATTGGTAGCTGCTCCATTCGGGCGTTATTGGCGTCGAGGTGTAAGCGGGGACCCCGTGAAGGTTAAAATATGCTCTTCAAGTTTGGAGATGCTTGAGATTATAGCCAGTAATCTTATAACTGCTATGATTACTACAAATATAAAAACTAGTATCATGCATACGTAACTCTTCAAATTCATCAACCTTCATCAACTTCGCCCCTTGTCCTAGGGCATTTGTTTGAGATTTTATTTATATTCTATTATCGTGAGCACATAAATCATATAAATCATCATAACATAGGTATTATAGTGCCCACGTTCCAAAGCGCTTCTCGGTATCTACAATGTTCCAACAGTACCTACTACTAACTTTAGTCGTTATTTATGCATAATTTCCATTTACATATCTTTCTCCATGGCAGCATTGCGAGTCATTGACCCCATTTCAACCGCCTTGCCCATCTTGGAAAATTCGAGGCTATTTTAACGGACTCATAATTACTTGCCATTATTCGTGGAAATGTTTTCGTTGCTTCTGCTGTAATTTTTCTTTTATATAAAAAAAAGTGGGAACAAAACATTTCCAAGCTCAGAGGACAAATAGGTCCATTGTGGTATGCTGTTTAACAAAACTATTCACCGAAACCTTCCTGTCGTCTTAATGAAACGCAGCAGATCCAGGATATGGAAGCTTTTCAGCTGACCCACAGATAGGAGAGCAGACCCAATAGTATCCAACCTGCGTTGGGAAACAGGAAGTGTACGGTTGTATCAAGCTCTACAAGCAGATCAGACACTCGGGACCGACAACGACTTCAATAAGTATTTGCTATGTGAGCCTGAAGCGGGTTTTGGCCAGTCCATTGACGATGCCGACCATGGTTTTATATTGTTTTTTTTCCGAGCCCCAAGGGAAAATCCGTGAACTTTCTATCTACCCCAACAAGAAACAGTTTCGTAACCTTCAAGCACTCAGGTTCGCTTATCGCTGCTGATGTCTCACACAAATACCCGCTATGATAGAAAAACCGATCACTAAGGTGGCAACGCCAACAGAAGTTTGTGGTTCAAAAGAGAAGCGCTAAGGTCGAACCTAGCTAGAGAGCTCCCGCTTTCATTCGCCATAATTCTTGTATGCACAGACATCCATTATATTTAGACACAAAATACACAGCTTATCCCTGCAACTTAGATGTTGTCCAAGGACCACTGCATTAAATATCTGAATAGGGAGGAATGTCCTTTCCCCTGATTTGCCCGGATATCAAGATATACCTTCGCTGCCATTGCAATTACTTCAGCCTGAAAGATATCAGTGTATCTTGTAAATCAGTAGGATAACCTTTAGTAATTCAGTGCACTTCTTGGAGCAGTTACCCAAACACGTAATTTGTTGAATCAGTATTGAGTGGGCTGATGTACTGCTACCGTCATGTTATGTTGTTTATGTTGCTATGCCGCTTAAAATAGCTATCAGCATTCAAAGTGTTCCAAAGTCTTGAAGGGAGCCAGAGTTTCAATTACTAGGTAAGGAGAACTCTCAGTATATATCAGGAACGGAAAGAACTTCCTCTCGCAGCGTAACTCGCGGCCGCTTAACATTGGCCCTGCTGCAGGCGTTCCTGGTTCGCTAAACTCTGGAATGTTCGTCCTGAGTCTCAATTATAAGTTGAGGAGACTCAAACGTTTGTGCTATTGACATCTCGACGGGTGGCATAAAATGCAACAAGATGCAGGCAATATCTAGTTGTTGTGTCATCTATGATATTAGTTATTTGAAGAAATCGTTAAACGGTCTCCAAGATTTTTATTTACCGCCGAATAGAGGATTATTGACTCTAGGCAACTGTATATCAGTTATGTGGATTTGTGGCATTTACATTTAGTTTAACGCCTTTGAGTATGCATTTAGATCATCATTTAGTTCGCTAAGATGATATACAATGCATATGTTTTGGATGACTTTCAATAACATATATTCTGTAAAACAAGAGTATCGATACCTCGGCAATTATTTAAGAATTGCGTCCAGTAAGTAATCTTATAAGATTTCAATTGCTCTTTGAAGCTAGAAGTAATTTTATTCGCTTTTTTATGTAGTGAATGAAGTAACTTTTCTATTTTTCGTTTAAAAGTAATTTGTCGTTTTATATGTACGAGCATACATACATATACGTTGCTAATTCTTTTTACTCTGCTGCCATACAAAAACTTTAAAACCGAGTTATAAGAGTATTTATTTATCCGGCCCCAATGAGCACTCTTGCTTGTTTCTAACAACAAGTGAAGAGGTGACTGGATAAATCACAGAAACATACAGATCAATCAGATCACAGTTTTATCTCCTTCTAGTTTTCTTCATTTCGAAGTTATGGCTTAAGAGGAGTCAGTACTCAGCAAAAGTTTCAATTTAGATACCAACGATCCTGTAGGCAATAAAATTTACTATACATAGGTTTGTGTCCTGAATGTGAGAAAATTTATATAAAATTAGCCTAGACCTAAACCATAGCCAAATTTAAGGACATCTAGCGTAAAACCGAGAAACCCAACATGCGACAATTTAAGACGAAAAATGAATATTTCCAGTTCAAATAAATTTAAAATTTTTAACGAGAATTAACTCTCCTAATTTTGCACATGATTGTGAAATATATTATTTTGCTGTGTATTTCAACAACTTTCAACTATAAATATCGGAAGAAAGAACAGGCGTATTTCTTTTATCAGACCGGAACGAAAATGATACATTTCCGAAGGAATTAGTGGAATGGGTTATAAAAAAGAAATACTTGGAACAATTATTATAAGTTTTGACATTTCAATCGAAGAGCGTATAATGGATATAGTGGAAAGAAGGAAAATTTCCAAAGTAAACATGTATATGGCAACGGTACTAAGATAATGTAGTTTAAAGTAAAAAAGTTTTATTACCGGCTCATTTTAGGTTGAAACATATCAACCAGATATATTTCAATCCCATTTTCGTGTAAGTCGTAATGGAGTGGAAAACTTAGCAGCTATTCTACAGCCTAAGTTTCAGGAGATCATCCGCAATCAGCATAGGAGGAGAGACAACATGCCTTTATTAAAAAAGTTGCTTATAACATTATGGACACTTTCGAATCAGGAATCATTTAGAGGAATTGCTGATAGGTTTGACGTAGCCCAAAGTACTGCTCACCGAGTTTTTTATTGTCAGAAAAAAGCAGAACATATATAAAATGGCCTACAAACTATACACAAGTTTCCGATTCCTTTGCATTGTTGAGTGAGAAAGTTTTTCCAGGAGTAATTGACGGGACGGAAATACCAAATATTGCACCCAATAAGTTATTACAGCAGAAAAGGCACTCCATCAAATTACAGGGAATTTGTGACCGTGATATGCTTTTACAAATATATTTGTTGGCACTCTTGGATCATGTCATGACGCGTCTCGCTGGCGTTCAAGCTCTATATTTTAAAATCCTTCCAGCGAAGAAAACGATTTACCAGCATCTATGCATCTGCTTGGGGATTCTGTATACCCATTGGACATGTTTCTGATGAAACCTTTTAGAGATAACGGTCATTTAACTAGAGAACAAATTCATTTTAATAAAGTATTGAGCTCTACAAGGTGCATTACCGAACAGGCATTTGGGCTTTTAAAAGGAAGATTTAGACGACTTAAATATTTATACATGTTAAAAATTACAGAGAAAAACATGTCGTTTTAGCTGCTTGCGTTTTACACAATTTCATTATTAAGAATGGAGATGCAGAAGATGTTTTGGAACAGATAGAAGATATCTGTTCATTGTCATCGGTGGTAAATATCGACGTGCAGGAAGTCTTAAACCAAAGGGCGGAACGTAAAAGGAAACACCTTTGTGAAGAGTTATTTCAAAATAAATAATTTAAATCAATAACTTTTTTTTAAAAAATAAAGCAAAGTATTTTCAACAAGTTGTTTTTAACAAACTAACACTAATGAATTAAAGGACACAGCTTATTTGGTGGAATCTTGAAATACTATTTTTCTTTTAAATATTTCAAAATTTCTTTTAAAATTGCATTTCGCTCTTCATATAACTTTAACTTCTTTGTCATATAGTTTTCTTCTGCATCACCATGCCTTTTATGGAGATCTACGAGTTCCTGGAATTTGCTATATTTTCATGCTACAGATGCATTTTGCTTTCTTTTATAATTGGAACTGCTACCGCTTTCACTTGCATCACTTAAATAGAGTGAATTTGCTGTGTCTGCTAGGTTATCTATCAGGTGGAATATTTATATTTTCGCGACATCCAAATACACTATCCATTTCTACAAAGTGTTCCCACGTTAACGCTGACTCTCCTGTCGATTTTTTGCGCGCTACATTCCTCCGGTATGTTGCCAATAATGACTTAAATTTATTGAGGCAATCTAGTGCCGTCATATTATTATAACCACTCTCCTTCATCCGCCGGGCAAGCTTCGAATAGAGGGTTACCCTTTTTTGCCTGCCGCTTTTGAAGCAGGGCTCTATTTTAAGCCTTTCTGTTAGAAAATATCGAGTAGCCTTATCATTCCGTTTAATATCAATTCCTGGACTATGTGAGATATCTTCAAAGTCGCATCCATCCTGCAAACTTGTGTCAGCTAGTTCTTCCCCATTGCACTCTAAAAGTACTCTGGTATAAGTCCATACGGTCTTCTTTAATTGTTTCTCAATAAACCGCTTACAGAAATCATTATCTAAAATTTAAGTTTGAGGTTATGTTTGTGCTACTAATTTGAATAAGTAATTAGACAAAATTATAAAATTTTCAATTTAGTACCTGTTTCCAATAAGTGTGAAATAGTATTGTCTACATCAAACTCGTGAATACTCCCATCCACAAGGAAATAAATCATTTTTTATATTTGTTGGTAGGTAGGTATATCAGATGACAGACACTTCTGGATACCTACTTCATTCCGAAAATTCCAAACTTATCTGGGGTTTAAAGGAATCGTTTGGAATTACGCACCGAGGAGAAAAAAAGAATACGAAGGAACGACATTCCGGAAAGAAAAGAATTAAGCATGAAATACCTTGGAGTGATGCGGATCGATATGAATGATAAAAGAAATACGCACAGCAAGTACTATTAGAGTCAAATAATTAAAAAATACGCGACTAAAAATGAAAAAAACTCGACTTTATTAATTAGATCTAGGCTTTATCTTTCTAAAGTAGGCACAATCTAAAGAAATAAGAATACCTACTAACCGGAATTTGATTTAAAAAACTTAATTTTTACCATTTTTTAAAAAGTTACGGAGCTAATATCTCCATTCCAATACAATTTTTTTTAATTTTTGCCGACGTTATTTACTAGACTTCTTCATTTCCTTTAATTTAAGATATAAATTATTATTCTGCTACAAATAGTTTGCCAGAAATTCGCATTGAAAAATGTACGAAACTTCCAAGTCTTGGGTACTGAGTCCTCTTAACAGACTCAATATTTCACAAATTTAACTCGGTTCTATTCATTTAGTTTTATCAAATACTTAACACCTTTTATTTATTTATTTTAATTGTCTACAGATTACAATATCTTATAGACATGCAGTTAATGTATTTATCAATTCTAAGAAGAGTTAACACATCTATAATTATCAAAAATACAGGACTTAAAAATATCTCTTGGCATAGAAATATCAACAATTGGCAAAAATTTATTAAACATTGAGGAACAATTGGAAATAGGCTCTGTGATGAAGAATATACAGCAAGCCCCTAGAGCGAATTGGCCTTTCCGGAGCATATATTCTAATCAATGATAATATTTCTGGCGAGTTAATTCTGTAATCTAAAATATCTTTAACAAATGCCGCACAGTTAATCTCCCGTCGTATTTCCAATTGAGATAAACCCAATGGTAAATACCTTACAGAATATGATGGTAAATTATCATATCGCTAATTGCATTTTTAAAGCGCAAATCTAGTAAAGCTTTTCTATATTGATTCAAGACGATTAATATCAAACTTGTAGTAGGGGCACCAAACGACACACGCATATTCTAAAATAGACCTCACTAAAGCGAGCGAAGTAGAGAACATCAAGAGTGTGAACATATCTGAAGTCTTGAGAATTACGCTTAACGATCCGAGTCTTACAAATTATCAACTCAACTCTGTAATATAACTCAGTTTAGTATCATGTATACCCCCAAGTCTTAATTTCAAAAACCATAGGAATAGTAATGCTATTTATAAGATAATCAAAGACTATTGGATTGGATAAACGATGGAATGTCCTAGTTTTACATTTACCAATGTTTAAGTGAAAATTGTTCACAGAACACCAATCAGAGAGAATATTAAGATTACGGTGTAGGAGTGTGCAATCATCCACAGAATTGAATTTTAAAAACTTTAAACATTTAGATTAAATTTGAAACTTTCGACTATATGATTAATAAAAACCAAAAAGAGCAGGGGACCTAAGTGGCTACCGTGAGGCACGCCAGAATTAGCGGTAATCTCTCTGCAGATTCTATCAATTTTAACATATTGTTTACGATCAGTCAGATAGGATTCAATTCATGTTAAAAAGATGAGTGAAATCCAAGTAGGTATATCTACTAAGTTTACATAAAAGAAGGGAAATGTTAATTCTATCAAATGCTTTAGAGAAATGCGTGTAAATAACATCAACTTGAAATGAATCTTTTTTATAGCAATAAGAGCATAATGTGAAAAAGATTAATTGCACATGATCGACCAGGAATAAATCCATCCTGTTCAAATGAAATAATTTCCTTGATTAAAAATGCTGGAGTGAATCAACGAGTCACGAATATTAGGAATCGTATTCATAACAGAGACACTTCTATAATTTTTTATGTCATCATTTTGCCCAGATTTAAATATCGGAGTAATGAAGGAGACTTTCCAAGTATCTAAAAAAAATACCTGTTTGTAAGGATAAGTTGAAAATTGAAGTTAATTGATGTGCCAAAGTGTCAGCGCAATTTTTCATTAGAGAAGTGCATAAAAAGTCAGTCTCAGACTTGATACTAGAATTTAAGTTTATTAAGCACTGCGGTACGCCGCTGATAGACATAGAGACTACACCAATGTCAAGAGAAGACGAAGGTGTAAAATCAATAACATTAAGATAAGCATAAGCATAACTCATCACTATACACGGATTCGAAATATTCAGCAAACAGGTCACAATTTTTGTATTTATAAAAACCAAAATGCCTTGCTATTAGATTTAATACTGCACTCCATAGACCAAACGTATTGATTGTACATAAATCTAAGTAAGTAATTATATTCTCGCTTAAGCTCACAGTATCTTATTCTATCGGAAAAATCAATAGATTTTTTTAAAGCTCTATACGCCTTAGTTTTTACATTTTTAAGTTTTATAAGACTTTTTAAACCATTTTGGATGTTTATTGGATGAGATTCTCTTAACATGGTTTTTTAGGACTTCATGAATAACGTCTGTGAACCTGCTATACATTTGATGTAAATCATCAGAGTATGTCGAATTCCACTCATAATTTGAAAGGAAGTTATTAAGGTTATGGTAATCAATCCCTACCAAATTATATACAACGCAACATTCTTCTTCAGATGTGACATTCTTTGGTATTAACATAGATTCCTCTAAATTTTATTGCCACTCAATATTAGGCAATTTAAAACCACCACAAAACATAAAATATTATCATCATCATACTTTTCAAATATTGACAAAACATTATTTATATGACTGTTATCATAGATGGCAAAAGAACTAGATGTCGCATGGCATACTAGAGCAGAGTATACAGATTGTGAAATGGGTAGTGTTTTCTGGAATGGACCATAACATGTTTTAGAGCGTCCCGAAAGCAATTTCTTTTATAATTGCAGCTTTGTATACAATTGATCGACTTCCTCAACACTTCAGATACGTACGAAAAAATATGAATCACTCGACGTATACATGATTTCAAATGTTGTGGTCCATTCCGGGATGGACCACCCAGCCATATAAATGTTGTATACTTTTTTGGTACTGCATGTGACATCTAGTTACTGTGCCATCTATGCTCTTATACAGTTCCATTGAAGAAGAAGGTGGGATATAACTTACGCAAATATCCACAGAGATAGGATTAAGACAAGCAGAGTCATTATGCAGATGAATCTTCTCGCACACGAAAGAGTTACGAAAGGCAACTAGAACTCCTCCTCCTCTTGTAAAACCAGTCGATAAAAGACAACGATTTTTACGATAAACAGTATATTGAATCTCATCGAAAAGTTCACCACTAAAGATAAACTCATTAAGCTAAGTTTCAGTGAGCACAATAATATCACAGTCATTTTCTATAACAGCAAGAGAAAAATCATGACATTTCGTTCTCAAACCACATACATTTTGATAACAAATGTTTAGCGATTTATAGTTTAATTTTGAATTAGGCTTTAAGTTTGAACATGAATTTAAGCTTGAGGTTGAGGTTGTGGTTGAAATTGAGTGGAAACCAGAGATTGGGCCACATTCGTTGATATTGAATCGTTTTTTGAAATGTTGGACAATTTTCTGACATAGAATAGAATAAGTTTATTCGTGGGAAAGTACTATAAGAATACAAATTTCTTTTTTTAGTACAAAAACAACGTAGCAAAAAGAATAAATTAAAACAAGTAAATATTAATATAAAACTAAGAGAAATGAAATTAAAATATAAAAAAAAAAACAAAGTCAAATAAATTATTAATTCAAAGAATTAAATATAAATTCGAAAAATATATATATGCTACTATCAACGTAAAATAAAATACTAAAAAACTAAAAAAATTACTCTAAAACATTAGATTCCAAATACAAATACGTAACAACTAATAACTAGAAAACACAGAGCCAAGACCACCTAAAACACACCCAAAAGTCTATCCCACGACGGTGCTGCAGCGCGTTATTCGCTCCATAAACCCTCGAGTCGAGCTCGTACGCTGAATTTCGGATGGTAAATTATTCCATGCTCGAACAGCACGAACAAAGTAAGAATTCTCCATTACTGAGTATTGAAAATTTGGTATCAGCAAGTCGAACCGCCTTGAGGAGTTTAAAAATGCCAAATTATTAAACAAATAGCTTGGCTCTTTAGAGTAGATGAGCTTATGAAGAGATGCCAGAAGCCTCCGTAAAAGATATAGATTTAAGGAGCAACCAAGTAGATGATTACGATGTTGCGAGATATGATCGAATCTCCTTAAGCAGAAGACGAATCTTGTGCAGTCGTTGAACGCCACATTTAGCTTAGTGGAACAGGATGAACACAAGTGAGGGAAAAGGAGACTGCCGTAGGAAAAGTACGGGAGAATCAAAGATTTGATTAGCATCGAACGTGTGTTCGTAGACAAGGTTCCCGAAGACAACCACAGCCGACGAAGCCCACCATAAATCCTGCCCATCATATTATTGACATGATCACAGCATTGCACTCTGGAATTGAGGAAGATTCCAAGATTCTTTACACGACTCGAAAATGGTAAAACTGTGTTATTTAAAAATACAGGTGGAAGATCAGATACCTCAACTGATCTGCGATAGAAGGCAATGCACTGCGACTTTCCAGCATTAAGCAATAAAAAATTGTTATCAGCCCAGTGTGCAATACTGCGCAAGTCGGAATTAAGTCTATCAATGCAATCCTCCGCCAGTCCTATTGGTCGACTGAGATACACTTGCACATCATCGGCATACAAGTGAATATTACAGTCCACAACAACATTGGGGAGGTCATTTATATATAGGCTGAAGAGCAAAGGGCCGAGAATAGAGCCTTGAGGGACACCACAATTTAGAGGCAAAACACCGGACACACAATCCTTTACCTTAACCCGCTGAAATCTTTTGGAGAGAAAGCTGCGGATTAAGGACACAGCAGAGGGATGAAAAAGGAAGTTTGAGGTCAACTTTTCAAGCAGATTGGAATGATTGACCATGTCAAATGCTTTGGAGAAATCAAGCAGGGCAAGAACACACAAATGGTCCATGTCAAGCGAGCGACGTATACCATTAGTAACATTAATAAGCCAGACTGGAAAGGACTTAATAAGTTAAAGTATTCCAAATGATCAATTATTTGCTGTACCATCAATTTTTCCAGAACCTTAGCAAGAAATCCCAACAGGCTGATCGGTCGAAAATCACCGGGAACCTCAGCTGCATTGATCTTAGCCACCGGCACAACTGTAGCAATTTTCCAAGCGGAAGGAAATATCGACATGGTAAGGCAGGTGTTAAAAATATGTAGAATCGGCTGTATTATCCAAGGCAGAAGAATCCTGATAAACCTAGGTGGAATACCATCAGGCCCCACAGCATCAGATTTGACAGCACCAATTGCCACAGCAATCTCCCTAGCATCAACACATCTAAAACTAAAACAAGGCTGATCATTACTTGAGGGAAACATGAGGCGATTTAAATCCAGCTGTCCAGAACTACGTGTAGAAAGGATTGGAAATGGGAATTAAGTATGTCAGGATCCAAGTTACACTGGGATTTATCTCTGTCATACACAGAAGCCTTACGCAAGTTTTTCCACAAGATTTTAGATGATAGTTGGGGGTCAAACTTTTGCTTAAAGTATCGTCGCTTGGCTGCGCGAACCCTAGAGTTGACCCGATTTCTAACCAATTTGTAATGCGTACGGCTTTCATTGGTCTTTAATCTAAGGTATCTGCGATATAAAAAATCCCGCTCAGCAATAAGTGACTGGATTGCTGCAGAGAACCATGGGCAACCATCTTCTCTGATTCTGCGTGAGTGAGTTGGAGCATATTTATCGTGCAGATAATGTAGAAGTTCATAAAATCCATTAATTTTCTCATCCACTGAGGTATACAAAGTGATGTCATTCCAGGGCAGCGAGGCACACTCATCACCCAACTGATATAGATCAATATCATGATATTTCCTATATGATATTTCCTTGTACTTTCTGCAGTTACCAATACCAATGCCATATGTCATAAAAAGGAAATCATGATCGAAGACGGAAGGAGAACCAATCTGGTTTTGAAAGATAACTGAATCGTAATCAGCAGTAACAAGCAGGTCAAGCAAGGATGGATTATCCGTATTGAGATAAGTTGGGAGATCGTTAATGACACAAAGGTGGAGTGACTGTAGAAAGAATAGGAAAGAATCCGTCGCACTATTATGTCTTAACAAATTGACATTAAAAAACTCCCAAGACAACATTTGCATATCTTTGTGTTAGATCAGAGAAAATAGCACGGAATTCTGCTGCGTTTTCAATGGAAAAACAATTTGGCGGACAATACACGGAGGATAGCAAACATTTATTAGTGCCTAAGGTTACTTCCACACACAAAAACTCCAAGGGGGTACTTTCAGAAGAGTAAACTATACGGGAGTCATAGCAATCTCTGACATAAATAGCCACGCCACCACCAATACGACCCAACCTGTCATTTCTAAAAATGTTATAACCAGGAAATCTAACTAAGGTAGAAGGTATATGGGGTTGTAGCCAAGTCTCGCACACTAAAATAACATGAACGTCAGAACCTACAAAAATATCACATAATTCATCGAACTTTGGTCTAATGCTTCTGGCATTCAAGCTGATTACATTAAGACCTTCCGACTGCCGACAGAAAATATTAATTAAAGTTCTCACTCTGTTCGGCGTAAAAATGTTTTCATTCATAAAAATAAAAATAAACACAAGAGCTGCGACTCACCAAGGTGAAGGGAACAAAAACACGATCAGCACCAAAGAAAAACGACATTAATACCATAAAAACTGAGTGGACTATAATATATAAGCTAAGTGGTCTAAAACTCTGTGTTAACAGAGTGACAAGAATATAATACAACAAGGTTTGAATAAATAGACAATATAAATACTCGACGGAAAATAACAGCATCATTACGGCTAAAACTAAACTATGAACAAAACAAATCATACTTAAATAAAAATAATGAATAAATAAACAATATAAAAACTCAACGAAATATAAAAGCATATGTTTGATCAAACCTAAACTATCAACAACATAGATTAAAGTTAAATAAAAAAAACCAAAGATTAAAATCATGCACAATACATCACTTGGCTCCCTGGTTGGCATCGCAAAGAGATAGTAGCATATCCGAGTTTGTAATTTTATAGGGTTTTCCTTCCTTTTCCAGTCTAATATACAAGAGGCCGTCACGAGTGTAAGCAGAGCTAAGCTTCCCCTCCTGACGTCGTATTAGAGCCTCCCGTAATAACTTGCTTGTAGCAGGAGTAATGCTCTCATGAATGTGCACTGCGCTCGGAGCAGCAAAACCATCGATGTCAGCTAGCCTAAATTTGCCGAAAGCTTTTAGGGCTGCAAAAAAAGCACGCCTCTCGGATGTACACGAAAATCTTGCAACAATTGGCGAGGCAGAAGATCTTCCGGCATCCGGGTTATTAGCACTCTGCCTTGGTCTAACACGAAAAGCAGATATATATGGAGAAGGTTTGTGATTGATGCGAAGACAAACTTTGTGAAAAATGTCATTAGGTATTTCGCTTGCCTTATAGGGGATACCTCGAATAACCACATCAGATGAGCGTTGCAGACGACAAAGCTCCTCACCATTATCATTAAGAGCAGAGTACCCAGAGTTTAGGCTAATAAGAGAATCCTCAACTGTTTGTATTCTAGCGGCGAAGTTGCTGATAGAACTCTCCATTTGAAGAAACCGAATATTAAAATTGCTGATCGCTGTCTCATAAACCTCTGATGGCCAAATATCGTTGCATTCGATTGAATAGGGTCACTGATCATATACGAAGCGGCAGAATTTACTACATTATTACCATCATCAATCCCTTGAGAACAATTAATATTAAAAGCAGAGAAAGTCGCTGCATCGCTTTGAATGTGTTCAGTTATTGTCTTCATTAAGCCGTGTCGTCAACCCTTACTGAATTCCGAACACCAAGTACGTTGTCAGCATACAGAGATAGCCGTTGCGGTTTTGAAATGTCATCATTAATTTGGGAAGAAACCTAACTTCAAATTGGATTGGCACCTTTATCATTATTATTGTCTTCAAATTGGGAAGAATCACAATTTTTATTTGCAGAAATCATATTCTTAATCACACCAAATTCACGAGAGAGCCTATTTTTTTAAAAACTCGAACTCGTTCGATAACGTTAAGAACCGAGTCATAAATTCACCAAGAGATAAATTAATGCATACAGGGCACTTTCAAAAAAATAGTCGAATGTTACTCTATAAACATTTTAGCAAACCGTCAAAAACACTAGAACATTTTTTATGCAGAGGCGTATCTAGGTTTAAACATTTAGGAGAGCGAGTATATTAAAGAAAGGCGCCACTACATACAAGTAAATTTTATTTCATATTTGAAAAAAAAATAGACATCCAGAAGTAGTTCAAACATAAAATTAAATGGAAGCATAACAAAAATTTATTATTTCAAAATAAAATTAATATAAGTAATCAACTACAACAGCTTGCAAAATTATCTATAACCATATTATAATCCACTTCAGTAGCCAACTGTCTTTAAATGAACAGTAAAGCTAACCCAGACAATCTGTCTTCACCCATTGTAGCTCGTAGGTTAGGTAGGACTTAATGAGCTTCAGTCTACTAAGAGATCGCTCCGCACCTGCATTTCTTGTTGGTCAAAAAAAAAATGTTTATATAAAATCGAGAGGTCAGGGTAAATAAAGGACATGTCATTGACAATGATAAATCTTAATACATATGTATATAATAATTATCTGCGTTTTTGTAATTCTTTGGATTTAAGCAACAAAATTTTGTAAAATGTCGGTTTGCCAAATTAACTTTTAATAATACCTACGACGTCTTCAGGGGAAGCGATTAGAATAAAATACATATAATCTGTCATATGAATCTCATTTAAGTAGCGAATAACTACGAAAGGTAGGTATGCAATCCTTACAATTTTACTGGAGTCGTAAACTGTCAATTGTTTAGAAAAATCGTCGTGGTTTCATAACTTTTCTATACACAAGACTATTTTCCAAAGACATCCTGTATTTATGCATAAATTTACACGTAAAAAAATTAAATTTAAAATGCAAACCTGCTTACCTTTTACCTTTACAATAGTTTTTCAATATTTAATATCTTGTACATACAGAAATATAATGTTACGAGCGTGGCCTTAGTTCGTTATTTAAAACACAATATTTCAACAATCATTCAAAAGTTTTTTCTTTATTTAACTTTACTGTTTACTTTTATAACATTCACAAACAATTATCCTTTAGTTATCGCTAATACTGTACTTCTAATTATCATAATCCAACTAGTTTACTTCGTTCACTTCACTGTCTGAAATAAGACGCCTCCTGGATGTGAGAAGCGCCGTATTTATACCCTTTATAGTGATTGCGAAACACAATTTGACTTTTAGTACCTTCTTGTGTTGTAGAGGCGCTACTACTGCAGAGCAGACGTAACCAAAGGGAAAGCAAGCAATGCCTCGGCTCGCTCCAAATAAAATCAGCGATGTCTGGACCTGATGTAGGGAAAGCCGCAATTTTTTCTTAGAAATTTACTGGAAAGTTTTTCCTTAGAATTGTTATGCATTAGTTAGAGGCAAGATTGAATAAAAATTCTCCCGAAACATTTGCTGTAAATTTCTGAAATGCTATTTGCTCATCTACGAGTCTATGGTCATAAATATTGTTAGTGGCCCAAGCAACCGTTGTCGGCCTCAAATAATGCATAACAATTCTAAGGAAAAAATTTCCAGTAAATTTATTAGAAAAAATTGCTGCTTTCTCTACATCAGATCCAGCCA
The DNA here is from genome assembly GCA_963930735.1 of Dioctria linearis. Lineage (NCBI taxonomy): Eukaryota > Metazoa > Arthropoda > Insecta > Diptera > Asilidae > Dioctria > Dioctria linearis. The sequence continues at coordinate 121,133,883 of OZ005743.1, read as the reverse complement.
TCGTGGATTTTATATTCTATCGAGGCGATGTCTACTTCCCAGCCTTTGTATGTTTTTAGTTTGGCCTGAGACAACTTACATCTAGATGTGCAAAACCTCACAAAAACGCGGTCCAACTGAAGCGAGTTAATGGCCCTCTACACATTCTCTCTCTCTCTTGCTGTATTATGCCACATAAATTCTTGGCAATGATAGCTTTTTCTGGTTGAATAAAAAGTTAAAGAGCTTTCAAAAAGTGTTCCGGGTTTAATGGAGCTTTGCACATCTAGTTGTAACTTGTCTCAGGTTTGGGTATGCTCTTACGGCTTATCTCTTGAACCTGTTGTCCATACTTTAGTTGCACAGCTTTGCTTTTAGCGAAGCGTGAGCAAAAGAGTTCAACATGGTACAAGTGGTGCCATCTAACATTATAACAAGGAAGCATTTTCGCAACCACTATACTATACATAAGTTCCATACACAAGGTTTATATTCTACAATTTATCCTAGAACCTTCCCGTAAATTCTGTTCTCCGAACCCAAAGTTTACTAAGATGTCACTAACCTAATGCTGCTTAGATTTCCAACAGATGTCGCTCTTGTCAGTTTGTTGCGCGTAATAATATGTATAATTGGGTCAGCCTCTGCCGCAAGTAATTTGTTGGTAGGATGATGCTCGGTGTCGGGGGCCGGAATGGAGTGCAACTTAAAATTTACAGGCAATATAGGCAGCTCTTGCGGCAGCACTTATTTTTATTGGGAATTATAAGTCACGTGATCATTCCAGTTTTAAGCATTGCTCTATGTAGTTGTTACTTTACATGATTTGTCGATATGTTTGTTCCGCCGGCTGAAGCCAGCTAAGGCAGTAAGTTGACTGCTGTAATCATGAAGGGAATTTTGAAGCACCTCAAAGCGCCCCTTATACTGAGCCGCCTAAACAGGGTCATACTGAGACATATTGTTGCGAGCGTGGCCTTTGGTTCGTTATTTAAAACACAATATTAAATAATTAATATATAAGTTCTTTATTTCACTCTAATATAAATATAATATAAAATTCACAATTCCTCTATTATTCAACTCAACTCTAATTATCGCTAACACTGTACTTTCAATAATCGCAATCTAATAACACAATTTCACTTCTTTATTACTTTCACTTGTTAACACTGCGACGTCTAAGACAAGACTCTTTTTCTGGCGATGACAACTGTTATATTTATACCCTAGAAACTCTCCGGATTATTCTGGAGTGCTCTATTTCCAAAAGCTTCTTGACTGTTCTATTCATTCTATTCCTTCTATTCCTGAACCTTCCCGAACATTTAATCATCGATTCTCCGAACCTGAAGTTGTTTACTCTCCATTGCCAGTAGATGTCACCAGTTGTCTCTTTCTATTGCACGTAACAATATGTATATTTCTCGCAAAACAATTTTTATTTTAATTAACCCCAATTATCAACAGAAATTTTTCCATTTGCTGAATAGAGAATTTTTGGACGGAAAAGCACAAAAGCGAAAACATGGTAACAAAAATAATTAATTCTATTACCAATTTCTGTTTTCAGAAATGTCGACTATGCCATGCTATGAATCAAGAGGAAAAATTTTCATAAATGTTTCTAAGTTAAAATCTATGTTCATAAAAATGAGTAGGGAAACGAATCAATCCAACTTTTTTTGAGATGCTGCTGCCCGCCAAGCGCATAAAATTTCTGAAGGAAAATGTTCAAGAAAATTCGTATGAAAAAAGTTATTTTAAATAAAGCCCGACTATGTGAATTACATTTCCGATGTGGTTTCTTTTCCATGAAGTGAATGCAATTTTTAGGAGAGTTAAACTAAAAAGGCTCAAATTTTCACTGCTTGCAATTTTATCATTATAGAATTATACCATGTAGGTACCTACATATATATTACAAATAAACTGCTTCACACGAAATACAGAGAGTCAGTATATTAATGATTAAACTTGTACAATCTGAATTTTGTTGTTAGGGAGGCGCCACATTTTGATGATTTGATCCAGGGGAGCATTCGCACCCCCTTCTCCCCCCTCCTTTGATACGGTTCTGCTTTTATGATAATAATTGTTACAAAAAACACACTGAACACTGTTCATATCGGAAAGGAGGTCATCACACTTTGTACATCGATTAATATTAGCCATTTTCAAAGACCACTATTCTATTCAACTCAGACTTATATCGAATTTAAAAAGCCCAAGCGTTAAACTTAGAAGATACTATGACACTATGTAGGTACCTAAGATGAAAACCCTTTTAACCTTTACTTCATCTAAATCTAGTGAGAAATTTCAATAAATCCTTGAGGGTAGGCAATTTTTTATGATTGACCTTTTAAAGTCATTTTCTTCATATGCTGAGGATATGAAAATTTCATTATAAAAGCACCCAATGAAGCAAATCAAGCAATTTTACCAGTCTAATTTCTTCCTGGATCGTAAAAAATTGACTTTCGACCTGTTCATGATCGTGACAATTAAAACTGTCACTTTTGCAGCTTCACATATCGTTTTAAAAACATTTGCTATAACGGGGAAATTTTCTTCAAACTGAAAATTAATTGCGCCATCTATTTCTTGACATGCTGAAAAAGTGTGAATTGATTGCTGTATTCAGCTTTCTTTTTAATACTCGCAGAGCATATACAATATTTTAGCAGCATTAATCTTAAAAATATCAGGATTTTCACTGAATTAATATGTAACTCTAATGTCAGCAGCTTCAAAAGTTAATTAAATGAGAAAACAAAAAATTACTGCTATTAGGATAATACTCCTCTTTCATCAATCAACAAAAATCACCGTAAGGTCAACATTTTGCGGCACATTAAAATATCAGATTCATTAAAAACAATATTTAAGTAGACCAGTTTCCCTGAATATTTTATAAACCTGTTTTTCTTTTTTTTTTAATTTCATTATTATAATGACCAACAGACGTCATACTAAATTCATAATTAGCTTATCTGAATTTTGTTAAAGTAACCCTGCAACCCGTACACCCCCTTACTACTTTATATGCACTTTTAACAGCCAATAAATCCTTTTTTAATGTAAAGCTTGCGATATTTAAAATTAATTTTTAAATGTTTACCTCACAAACCCCACCACAATTACCCCAAAAATTCCACATTGTACAATTTTTATTAGCTATATACATTTCTAGGTGTTAAAACACAAATGTAAACCCCTATCCCACCATAAGTAATTTGTATATAGTGTATATATGTATATACATGGAATAAAATTATATCCACATAAGCATTCAAACTAACAATATACAAAAATTTTCAGGACTACGTAACTGTCTATGATGGTTATACAACACGGGATCCAATTATTCTGAAATTTTGTGGCGGAGGTCAAAGCGTACCCGAATCAGTCTCAAGCGGACCTGAATTATTAGTAGAATTCACAACATCTCCATATGGAACATTCGTGGGAACATCATCACAAATTCTTCCCCTCTACGGATTTCAGCTGGAGGCAAACTATATACCTCATAATAAATCCTATTAGCACACTTTGACATTTATGATAATTTCAGATTCAAGTGAAATTCGTTGACCAACAAAGTCCGACATATACCAAAAACAAGAAGCTCTGTGAGTTTTGGATTCGAGGAGCTGGACGCGGTGTACTAGAAAATCCAAAACATTCTCTTGCTCCCAATACAACTTGCCTTTATCATCTTCAAGGAACTGCTTCTATGTTTCGATCTTATGAGCACTTACAGTTGTCACGTCGTACAAATCCTCAACAACAGCCATCAACTACACGATTTAAAGTTTGGTTATCTGTGCTAAAATTTGACCTTGCTCCGCAGTATGGAGTACCTGACGAGTCTGCCAACGTACTTCAAACAAAAGAGGATTGCAGTGGTATGTTGAGAATTTGGGATGGTCCATTGCGAGAACCACCAGTTTGTAAGGATTTGAATTGGTAAGGCATATACTGAATACTTAAAAAAAAACTATATTTTCGACAAATCCAAAATATTTTTCCACACAGTGAAAGAGATTTGCCCTCTCGATCGGTTTTAGCCAAACTCGGCCAAAACTACACAAATGTCATAGCACGATTCTGCTACAGCACAATACCGCGAACATGTGATCGCGGCAATATCAACGAAACGCATGCTCGTCCTTGTACAATTGTTGAAAGTTTTGTTTCAAGTGGAGATTCTATCACCCTAGAGCTCAGGAACACAGAGTCAACTGTATTACGGTAGTTTGACGATTTTTCAAATTATTATTTATTTAGGAAAATTTTTCATCCTTATTTTTCAGCCCGGTAAACTTTAAATTGCGTTATGAATTTGTCGATCTACATCAAGACGGAATACCAATCGCTAGCGATCATGAGTGCAGCAGAAGATTCGTAAGCAGTCTTATCGAACGAAAAGATCCTGCAATATTTCGAAGCGTCCGAAATATATTCCTATTTGGTCGTGGTGGAACACCGAACTTAAAGTGCGTTTACAAATTTGAAGCACAACGAGGTGAACGTGTCCGCATTAAAATTCGCAAGATAGTCACCCGTAATCGAGAATGTACGTCTAGAATTGATGAAGACATTAACAGATCATATTGCTTCGGAAACACGGATTTCAAATTAGAGGTACTACCTTAATCTCAATGTACTGGTCACAAATAAATTTATTAAATTCGAGAAATTTTTAACAACAGATATTCGAGCAGCCCTACCACGATTCTATGCTTTTACCAAGAGGATGCATTTGTAACTCATCTGGAGCCTCTGAACTGCCAGTGGAATATATTTCAACCAGTCGCGAATTAGAAATTCACTTTACTGCAGTTAACATGACCGCACTGGATGATCCAGACTCAATAAATTTCGAAGGCATTTTCGAATTTGTCAAAGGACCGACAACATGTAAAGACAGCAGAAGAAAATTCGGACCAAGCGGAACTATCGATATGACTTTTGGTGATGTGAGCCTGCAGATTAGAATTTTTTGTTTGTTTTGTGGTACTATAGATTGTGTAAACATTATTGCAGATGGATTGTCGATCACGTCCATGGGTTATTGAACCATCGAATGGGAATAAATTTCTATATGCCAGATTGCGCGGTGTATTTCTACGGAAATTCAATCCATCTCTACGAAGATCTGTTAATACTACGATTGTAAAAGGCACCACGTACAGATGTGAAACGAAATCCAGGGTAGTTTTGATGACCGGCGAAGGTAAATGCGATTTTCAACAACCGAATGGAAATTTTTCTCTCTAACTTTAATTTTAGGAGTATCAATTACTGCTTGTCCTCTGCAAGAGAGCTCGAGTACTTATGAATTTATAGAAATTTTCAGCGCAGGATGGAATGAAAAAATTAATTTTGAGTTGAGAAACAGATCGAAAATCTTAAGTATTGAATTCATAAGACCTGAAAACGGTGATTACAAGTTTACTTGGATGGAAATAGTTCCTATTCCGGCTTTTGGATTTACAGGTATGTAATACTGTTTTGTTCTATATAAATATTCTATAATTATGCAGTTGGTATATAACCATTCTACAAGACATATTAATGTACAACAATTGTATAAGTATGATATTATATGTGGGCGTACAACTGCACATATATAGTATGGAAATTTTTTTCAAGAATTCAACTTTGAAAAACGATAATTGAAGTATTTCGCCATAAATCGTAACATGTTGGATATGTTTAAAAAGGACGAAATACCCTCTTTAGGATAAGCGCTCAAGTAGTTTGATCTTGCGATATCCTTAACAGATCTTAAAAGCGTTTAAGTGACTAGATTTCTTTTGTAAAATGAACAGTGGGGTCTAAAGCAAAATTTTGATCAGGGGGGTGATTCTGATCTTGTGCCGTACTTTAATGTCAAAATATACGACAAAATTAAATAAATGACTATCAGAATCAGCTTAACACAAGCTCGCTGTAGTGACACGTAATAAATAAACGGTCGGTATTCGTATTAGTATGTTACTCTAGACATAGACCAAACACCTGATGAAATTACATGCAAAGCGACATAGAACAAAACCCAAAGAATTATAATAAATCTAACTAAAAAGATTAAACATTATATAGACGTTTTTTTAAAACATGCTTAGAATCGTCAACAACAAAATACTCAGCCAAATTATTAATGCAATGCACATGCGATTAATAGGTTCATACATGCCAAAGTTAGACCTTGAGGAGTTAACTTACAACAGAAGTATCCTTCTCAAATTGTGCCTACTATCGCGGAAAGAGATTTTGTCAAGTAACAACAGGGAATCAACATTCGCGTTTAATAGCTGGTGCACGAAAGTTACATCGGCATCCATGCGATGTTTCAGAAGCGATTGCATATTCAAAAGTCGGATCCGATCCTAATAGAGTGAAAGAATCAATGAATTATTCTAAGGTAGGTGCCTAAGAGCAAGGCGCAGGAAGTTTCGCTGAACAGACTCGATACCGTAAAAAGGTGACCAGACCTGGCTAGCGTATTCAAGAAGTGGTCTCACAAATCAAGTATACAAACGTAATGTTATGGAGAGATTCCAGAACTCTCGGGACCAAAGTTTTGTAAAGCCCAGCATACTCTTTGATAACATGTAGTTTATGTGGCAGTTAAAATTCAATCTATGGTCACATTTGACACCCAAGTCACAAACAGAACTAACACGGCGAATCGAGGAATCCGAGAGCCCATAATCATACGTGATTGGTTTCTGATACCTGTGAAAAGTCATAACCTCATATTTGTCGATATTGAGTAGGTACCAAATTATTGCATTTGCACCAATCCTAAAATTTGTGGAGGTCACCTTGTATCTGTTGACAATCGCTAAAAGATTTAAGTTTAATGTCGTCAGCATAAATTAAGACTTTGCAGTGCTTCATAACAGAGACAATATCGTCAATATATAGAATAAAGAGCAACGGGCCGAAATGACTCCCTTGAGATAAGCCAGACGAAGCTTTCAAGATTCTAGAGATAGAATGGCGCAAATAGATTTGATATGTTCTGTTATTTAAATATGACTCCGTCCATTTTAGGAATGTTAGGAGTTTGATAACTTGTCGAAAGCTTTACTAAAGTCTGTCTAAATACAATCTGTCTGATAGTCTTTTTGGAAACACACCAATGGTATATCCGAGACAAATTCCAATAAGTTAGTGGTTGTATACCTGCCCGAAATAAACTCATGTTGGTTTGAAGAGAACAAATTCTTGCAGAAAATTGATAACTGAGAGTGAATAACTTGGACATGCATGATAATTTTGCAATAGGCCCATAGTTAGAAATATCATTTTTACTGCCTCTTTTATAGACAGATATGATAAAAGAATTTTTCCATAGCTGAGGAAAACAACCACTATCGCGCTATTTTTGGAAAATAAGTCATTTGGAAGCCCATTAATATGATCAAGTACATCCTCATATGTAATTGTACGGATAGTGAATGAAACGTTATGGGAGTCGTTCATATAATTAAAGTTAATATTTCGAGGTTGGAAATTTTACAAGGTGAATGCTTTGTCCAAAAATGAAGCAATCATATTGCAAATTTCAGACGAATCATCACTATCAAAATCCCTGTACCATCATGATATTGGAATAATTGTCCATTTTTTCTTCATATTAATAAACGTAAAAACAATACGTGAGTCACTAAGCAATTTCGCACATATGCTTTAAGTATAGTCATCATAAAGTGTAGAGGAAAGTTCTTTGAACTCATTATAGAATTTGAAGAAGTTGTTGTGACTTATAATGTTTTTATCCCTCATATAACTTTTCCACAATTTATTCTTTCTATTTTTTAGACATTTCAGTGCTTTATTTAACCATAGCGGATATGTTTTAGAGAACTAGAAAGTAAATTGATAAATGAACTTTTCTACTGCTTTTTTTGTGTTTTTATTCAGCTCAGAGTTGTGATTCTGATCTTTTGTCGTAGCTTATGCGTATATTGTTGTCACATATTTTGATATTTCTCCACAATTTTGTCGTACTTTTACATATATTCACCATATTCATTTTGACTTATCCTTTTCATCAACCTCAAAATAAACTAAAATGAATTTGCAATGAATAAACATCAGCATATACGCCTAAAAGTACGAGAAATTAGTCAATTGCCTTCGAGGTTGTGACAAAAATTATAAACTATGGTAAATGGATATACTACAACAAATTAGAGCAATACAAGTGCTTAAATTCGAAATAATATTTATATACAAAGTGTCATTTTCAGTTCACTCTACGTAATGCAAGACTTGCTGAACTGAATAAAAACACACAAAAGAAAGCAGTAGAAAAGTACCACAAACGATCAGAATCAGAAAAAAAATAGAAACTTTTTGAGCTTCCATTAGATTCTTGTATAATTTAATATTTTTTAAATTATTTTTAATTACATCTATAAACCTTCTGAGTATACTTTCAATTAGTCTGTTCGGAACACGTTGTCCCAAGCATTTATTATCTTTAGCGATATTTCACTTTTATTTGATATTGCAGGCTTTTCTTTATGATAAAAATCCCTAGAAAAAACACTGCCCTTGTCGAAGTTACTACGTGGATGCTCGCATTTCTCTATTGAAAGATTATATTTAGCAGATTGCTCTCCAGTATCTGCTTTACTTTTACAGTATCTACTTTACAGTATCTAGTTTACAGTGTTCATTCCCTCAATAGAAAAGATGTCCGACTTCATTCCTTTTTAAACATCAATTTACCGAATTTACCGTTTGCTTCAAGAAAATCAAGTTAAGTCCTGTCAGTAATATTTCTTTCCGTTTACACCACGTATCACTTATTATACCCGAGATGAAATCTTTAGGGTATACTAAGTCTGTCATTCCGTTTGTAACGCACAGAAATAATGATGGTATAGCAAAATGGATAATATCCATCCCACTGTCCGTCTGTCTGTCTGTCTTTCTGTGCGCACGATAACTCGAGAACGCGTATACTTAGAGAGCTGAAATTTTGTAAACGGACTTTAAAAAAAAAGTAAAATTAAAACAAAGGTAACTGGTAACTCATTCGTGGGGTTGCCATACTAAAATTTCGTTTTCCACTATATATCTAGGCACTGTCTGAAAACGCGTTAACATAGAGAGCTGAAATTTGATACATGGTGCTTTCATAGTAATAGCAAATAAATTTTCAAAAATAAACTAAATCGAGCAACCCCATCTTGACGTTGCCACACAGATACAAAATTTTGGTTTTTCACTTTTTATAACTTATTAATTATAATTATAACTTTTTCTCTTGTTTTATGTATTTTTCTGCAAACCGTAATATGGCTACAATACATTATTCTTTAAATCAGATTTTCCTAAATAAAATCGGTATTGCAAGTTAAGATAACTACTCCGCTCATCCGGCTGTCTATCAGAGATGTTTTTCTCGAAAACATTGATTTAGAATGAGTGGTTCTCCTGCAGCGATTTTGTTGATGACAATCCAAATGTATACTTAAATTATGAATTTTCTGCATTTCTACATCAGAAAGCTTCGCACTAAGTGACATCTCAAAACTTTTCTTAAATATCAACAATATTTTACAAAAAAATTTCACAAACCGGTTTATGTTTTTAAGAGTAAATAAAATGAAAAATTATTATTCGCACAACTCTCCCTTTCTCAGTCAAAACTAAACTGAATTTATAATTATTCTACTCACCAATACTCTTGAAAATAGTATTATTTGTTTCATTAACAAAATAAAATAGAAATTACGTGTACATAAGTGTAAGGGTAGTATAAATGTCAAGCAAATTTTTAATACGGGCCATCGGCATTGAAGAAAAATTTAAAAAGTTAGCGTAAATTTATAATTTTTCTCACCACTGTATATATCACATAAATTATTCTTTAGTTTTTTTCTTTCTGTTCTTTTTCCCCTCCTATTTTCATAAAGAAGTTTTAAGGCTCAAGAGATCCGTTTTGTAAATTCCTGTCTATTTGTAGAGTCGGAAATAAAAATATATAATCTTCGGCCAATTAAAAAAAAACTAAATTTAACTCATTGGATACTGTGGGTTATATTTTCTTAAATCTTGCTAGTACTTCTAACTGTTTTTTTTTCTCTGCAATTCGAATTCGCTAATCCTAAACTATTGATCTTTTCTAATACTTTTTCTGTAAGTGCGAAACCACTTTTGTCCCTACATTTCAAAAGTCCCGCATAAGTATTCTGTTATTACAAATGCTAATTATATGCAAAGAGCAAGAGAATATTATAGAAAAGTGTTTTTGCTGCCTTACATATTTCCAATATTCTTTTTTTAATTTTTCTAATTTTTACCTACTAAGAATGAATTAAGGGAGATTTTGAAGTGAAGAACAATTCTCAAAGAAAAGCTAATGTGAGGAGAAAATCCCGCCTACTAGAGCTGGTTTAGACACTTGCCTATTTTTTCATCAATGGACTTTAAATGTCCTTAGAATTTGTCAGTTTTCTCCTTCAAATCAAACATCAGAAATTCTACCTTCTTTATTCTCTCCCCTTTCCGTAAATGAAGTATAAATGAGAATCGTGAATTTTCTTTTTCTAAAAACACTTTGTTGTGTAAACCATAAAAACTGATAAAAAATGTGTTTTATTAATAAATTTTAAATAAATATAAATTTACTTTGTTCTTTGTAAACCAATATTTTATCGGAAGCAACGTTGACAATATACTGTTTAAAAAGTGACCTTTATTAAAACCAAATAAAATTTGTAATTTAACCCTAAGGGCAATAATAGAGCTCGTAAAATACTAGATTTTGCCTAACCGCTTTAGGGGAGCGCAAAATAAATCAATTTTGGTCGCAGTGTCTGCATAGTCCTAGCAGCCTAGTCGCCCATACTCTTAACCTAACCTAACCTAACCTAAAAATGAGTCAGGATTATTAAATTTAAGTAAAAAATGTTGTTTAGCTCGTAACATTTATATCCCTCGCAATCAATTCAAACATGCATAGCATCTTTTCTCGACCTATGTGGCATCACAATGGATCGTCGATGGTCTAATCTCGATTTCGATGAGACCTTTTCAGTGTTGCACTTTTTCTGGCAGTGGAGAACTGGGAGCATTGAAGTCCATCGAACATATTTCTGTCATATTCCTTGTATTTGTGGACACACGTATTATATACACGAAACTGTCAAACGTAAAAAATTTTCTTTTTTTGATATATAGAGAGAAATTTCTTCTTAAACTTTATGCAAATAATCCAAATAAAATCTTTTAATTCATTTAACACAAAAATGTCACAAATAATTGCGACAGTACACTTTGACAGAGCAAATGACAATTCAACTTGAATATGTATTTGTAACACCGAAAAAATATCCAGTGCAAAGTAGGGGAAGTCAGTGTTGCACTTCTGCTATAAAAATTGTCCCATCGAACATTTTCAGTGTTGCACTGCTGGAAAAAGTGCAATACTGGTGTTGCACTGAAGTCCCATCGAAATTGACATAAATATGGCCTGCACTCTAACCTAACTTCCTCGACCTGCTTAATCACAAAAATAACTCAAAGATATCAAATTGAAAACGGAATGCTGACGTGGGGAAAATATGCAACACATTTATGTGATCAGGGATTAAAAAGGTTTAGAAACCTCTTTTGGTTTGCAGCCGTAAGCCGCACTGATGGGCTCTTAAGCTACCAATAATTTTGCTTAATCCACTAATATCAGACCTATGTTGAGCTCGAATTTGTCAGTTTAATTCAAGCGACGTAATCCTTTTAACAAATCTTACTACAAGTCAAGCGCATTATGGGTTATTCTATAACTTCTGCCCACTTTGATACGTTTAAAAGAATTACGTAAAATATATTTCATACTAAAAACTGCCAAATATACCAGAAGCTCATCTATATAACCAAAAAATGGACGTAACGATATTACATAAGATCTTCAAATTACAATCAAATTACCACTTTTTTACTTTATAGAGGACTGCCCATATCGATGCGACGAACTTGGATCCTGTGTAAATGCAAGTGTATGGTGCGATGGCATTGATCATTGTCCTTCAGGAACAGATGAATCATTTTTGCAATGCTCTGCTATTATGAAACTTCCAGCAGAAATTTTAGCAACTCTCTGCATTCTGATCCTCCTATTCTGCTTTGGATTCGCTTTATATGCTTACAGGTAACATTATGATCTAATTTATTTTGCATTTCTATCTAAGTATGTTATTGTAAAATTTTCCAGGAAAATAAAACGAAGATGTCGAGGATCATCCGTACTACAAACAAGGCTAAAATCACTTAGCTCAATGGATACAGCCGTATTCGATGAAAAGGATGTAATCTGCTGACAAAGCGATAATTCTGTACGCTATTTGGAAATAGACAGAGTGACTACTGTTTGACCACTCCTCATCGTACAGAATTGTGTTCCGCAAACTACCCAAAACCTCTTGTTGACACCTTTCCTCTTGTCACACGACCTCATTTATAAAGCTACAGGATGTGAATTGTTGACTCGAATATTATCATAAGGATTTTAAGGATGTTCATCTCTATAGTGCTGAAGAAACTGATTATATACTCTTGTGTCTATATGTATGACTACATATATTTTGTGATATCGAATTCACATGATATATTTAGATAAAGATATTTGTACATAAAAAACTCTTGGCGCACACTGAAGCAATCTACAGGTATGGAACGAGAAAGAGAGAGAGAGAGAGTGAGAGAGAGCGAGAGAGAGACGCGCGTCAACTCGACTAATTGTACTACGTTCTAGTAATACTATACAAATACTGTGAGACGGTGCGTATGAATGGAATGCAGGCAATTCGATTATTAGACTTTGTACATTAAGAAGAGAATTTTATTGTGACATTAACTAGTCTGTAAAATCGTATGTTTTTATACTTTTATGTGCTTTCGTCTGAGACTCAATCGTTTTTAATTGAAAATTTAGTTTTTATGGAGTATTTTTTACAAGTATCTAATAATCTTAAAAAAAAAGTAAACTGAACTAAAAAAAAAACAAAACAAAACTTTGCCAAATATTGTGCCAAGAACAACTTTTAACAACTTTTATTTACCTAAAAACTGTTGACGTTCAAAGCAAGCGTTTATTAATACATGCATTCATTTCAAAGGTCCAAATATGAAAGCCACCCAAAAGCAAGTATGTGCAGATAAAATCTGAATAGCCATAGCTTAATGCCAAAAATAAATTAGCTTTGTTTAAAATTGTTTGGAAGACTGTTGAAAAAGTAGAAACTTTTGGAATGAGTAAAGTTTAATGGAACTGTTCGTTGGTTCCACTCATAAAAAATGATTTTATAGAAAAAAAATGAAAGCATTTTACATTATATATTTAGAGCTAGTAAATTAAAAGCAGTCTTTTGTCCTGCCTACCCTGGATCTGAGCTGCACCGAGCCGAACAGATCCGTTCCGAACCGAACAACCTCATTATAGATGTGTTCTTTTGTGTCTGCAGAACAGGGCAGAAGTAAAGATACATAAAAGAACGCCTTATACATTTTCATAGCACAAATAGTTCACTTCAATCGACGGAACAATTTGTTCTCTCCAGTATATGGGAGTTCTGGAACAAGGTACACAAAAGAACACAGCTTATACGTCATGTTCATATGTGTGGCTGCATTGCGCCCGAATCGAACTGATCTGATTCGAACCGATCAGAACCGAACGGAATGAAATTAGACTGGTTTGTTTTATCTTGCGAATTCAACTGGAAATTACTACTGTGTGTGGACTGTATTCAAGTAAAGTGTCTAGTAAAATTTGCATTGCAATGAGCAACACGAACATACGAGAGTACTCTTGGAAGTTGTTTGGATAATCACACAATTTTTCATTCCATAGATCGTGTATCCACATATTTCTACTTTGTAATATCCTTCAGAGGTTTTCTTCTATAAAATATTCTTCCCATTCCTCATCTGAAGACGCCGACAATTTTAAATCTAATTTTTAATTTACACCACTTACACTTTACTATCAGAAGCTCTAAATGAAACTGATAATAATGTCACTTTTCGTTAAATTTTTAAAATACATCTTATTCGGGTCGGTTCGGAACGGAGCCACATTTCAGATCCGAAAAATTAGGTTCGCATCGGACCTGTTCGGTACGGTCCGGTTCGGCTCCAATATAGCCACGGCCTTGTTAGATTAGACCTCCTTCCCAACAAACAATTTGGTGAACGTCCGCAACAGCGAAACTTAAGCGACAATAGAGCTACACATGCGAAACAGGAGAGTATATGCGACAGAGCTAAAAGTTATTTGATATCTGTTCTCTTTTACATAAACACGTGAATGTGCGCTGTTTTGTGCCCCAACTTTTGAGAATTTTACAGTTTCAAGATTTTCGGTTCTATTTTTCTATTCTGAAATTTGTCATGTTTGTGTTTTTATCAGTAAATTGTAAAAGCTGAGCAATTAAAATTACATTTAATTAACATTAAGGGTCAAATGAGAGGCTTCAGACTTCCAATGCTGGGTGGAGAAGATCTTACGCTCTCCAGTAAAGCAAAAGTACTTGGGAATCAAACTCGATTCCAAGCTAAGCTGGAAGGTTAATTTAGAAGAACGCGTGAAGAAGCCCAGTGCGGCCTTCAATATGTGCAAGAGAATATTTGGCAGAAATTGGGGATTAAAACCCAAAGTGGTACTGTGGATGATGGTCTTGTTGACGGCACTGACGACGAAATGTAACCTGGGGGTCCTGTCAAAAATCCAGAGGGCTGCTTGTATGGGAATAACTGTGTGTCTGCGCACCACGCCCGCGGCAGCACTGGAGGTCATGCTTAACTTACTGCCGCTGGACCCCTATTGCAGAGGTGTAGCGGCAATTAGTGCTGTTAGGCTGAGGGCGGGGGGTTGGTAGATGGAGAGGGTTGCTGGGCACCCCAATATACTACAGAAGATAGACTGTAGTTATTGCTGGGAAGAAACAGACTACCAAGTACCAATCTTGACTTTTGGTGGGGGTGTCAATGCAATGATGCCCACCAGGAGTGAGTGGGATGGGAAAGAGTTGGTCGTAGCATCCGATCTTTCTATTTTTACGGATGGTTCGCAAGGTTTGCTGGGTTATTTCACATGAACCACAGTGGTACCACAGACCGTAATATTACAAACCGATTGCAATCACGCCACAGTTAAGCCGGTCCCATATAATTAGAGCATTTGTTAAATATTTTGCAATGCGTCTTGTTTACACACACCTCGTCAAATGAGATGCATTGACAAAGATTTGACGAATGCACACATTGTGTGGGACTGGCTTTAGAAAAAAGAAGTTTTAAATAAGATCTTTCATACGGAAACACAGCCACAGTTCAATCGTCCCACTGTGTGAGTTCGGTGGTTTGCCCTGCTGGAAATCACAGTAGGTTGCGTTACCGTATTGATAATACCACTCGTACAAATCCGTTATCGTAAACTATTGCATAAATAACTAATAAAAAAACGGCATATCCAGTGAAACCTTAAGCCAATTGCGAAATGTATTATAGTATGCTGTGTTTGTATTCGTTTCGTCATGGCAGTAAAATCGTTAACGCCCCTCTTCTTTCGGCAAAAGAAATACAGGGCTGCTATTGAAAAGAAGAAACCTTCGAACATTTATCAAATAAACAAATCGCACATGATGTTAAACTTTCTTTGTTCCTGTTATATATATTTAAACAAATTTTTTCACGAATAATTATAAAACAGTTTGATGTATTTTTTAAATATATTCACTTGCCTAAAAAACAATATTTTGCCGGAATTTTTCCAACTGTTTCTGCGACACTGCACCGCACAATTCATAACGTTGTTAAATTAATAGCTTAACAGTTTTAATTTCACAAAACACTGAACTCAATAAAACTATACACTTGAAGCTTCCCAAACAACACAATTTGAAACATATAATATTATTATAATCATTCCATTTTACAAAGTACCACTGAGCTCCCGGAACTATGAAATGTTTACTTTCAGAAACATCAAAGCAAGTTCAACGAAATTCAATCGGACTGTCAATAAGCGGCTTATTCACGTACACTATATTCGCAGGAAATCCCGCTACATTGTTAATTATTTATTCAATGTCGTGAAGTAGTGTTTTCATACGAGAGGCTTTGGGCCTGTTCTACAATTAGTAATATAGTGTAATACAATATTTTTTTGTGATATAATGTAAATGACTAAATATAGTGTAATGTTTTCTCGAATATGGAATAGTATTTCGTCAAAAGTTTTTAGAGACATATGAAAATAACTTTTTTCTTTTAAATTACTAAAAAGCATATAAAACTGTCATTTTGAAAGACGGCAACTTATCAAAGTATGCAACCAATGCCTTCTTTTGTATCTATCGTCTACTTTTTTTCTCGACGGCAATTTCCGTAACGTAAAAACAATATAAAATCTACATGGTGTCTGCTTTAACATTGTTAATATTTTATAAATCTCTCATGATCATTATCTTGTGGTATTAAAAACGTCGATCATATTAAACACATTGCCGCTGTAATGAAAGAGACCTTAATGTTCGTAATCGTCATTATTTTCATGACATGCAATTTACTTCTTCTAGAAACAACATCGCTCATATCTTTCTGTATTTATTGTTAGCTTATTATATAGGATTGCGTATGAAATACATATGACATCTGTCAAATGAAATCCCCTAGATGTCCTACATATGCGTGCTTTTTTTACCAAATTTTCACTCCACTCCAGTACCCTAACCGCTTCAGAAAATCGCTCCGGAGCTGAGCTGCAAATTGATGGTATGGTTTATATATGTGTATACCCACATACATATAACGCAAATCTTAGTGAAGTATTAATATTATTAGGTGAATTATAATCTTTCTTTTCACTCCCGCTCCAATAAATTGATAGTTCTCCGCTCCAGCTGGAGTTTTTTCGGATCAGTTGTAATCGCCCTGCTCCAACATCCTGCTAACACACCTATTATTTAGTCCTTTTTTCATGATTTTTGGTTTCGAGATGTGAACTGAACATGAACGAAGTTTTAATTGCAATCTTCCAGTTTTCTCTATAAGATTCCTAAGTAACTTTTTAACTCATTTACACTATCAACAAGCTCCAGTTAGTTTGTTATTGTATAGTATATACATAGATTGGGATCGATTTAGGTCCAAAAAAGACAAAATTGCGAAAACTAGTGCTGTTGATAGAATTCGAAGCAAGCGGTTCGAAGTTAAATCCATCGAAGCATGAATGTTTTGCCGAAGCTTCGAAGTTTCCGAAGCTTAGAAGGACGATTTTTTTCTGATACCTGTTCTGCAGTGTTAAGATTAAATTATATTATTCGAGGTGACTTGAAAAAATTTTAGAATAGTTTAAAGAATGTCTGAGTTTTTGGGAGATACACGTTCAATACTTTTAACGGTAATTTCACACTCTCCTTGGCTTGTTTTCAACTATAATTTACCACACTTACACATCTTGAATGAAAATACACTTTCAGAACTTCATATGAGACAAAATCAATCGGAGGCTTCAAATTGGTGAACCGATTTTACCACTTATGGTCAGATTTGACTGAGGGATTCTAGGCATTGCAGATAACGAATTTGTTTGATTTTAACTTCACTTCATATTTATGAGCCAGTGGCCGGGAAAAATGCCTACACCCGGATTACAAATTTTAAATCAAACAATACCCAACAGATTTCATCAGGGTATAATAAGAATTGAGTTATGAAATTCCAAATACACATTATTAAATTTTAAACCATTGTAAATTTGGAAACATTTTTTACAGTTTGCTTTAATTTTTATTAATTCTGTCGAACCTGCCCCTGGATTGCTCCATATACATATATACCCCGTTCACATGAAGCGGACTGGAGTGGATTAGCGTACTTCGGAGTGAGATAATTCGCCATGTGAACACCATCCGGACTGGAATTACCTACACCGACGTTAATTCGGTAGTGGAGTGGAATTAATCACATGTGAACACTTGAGTGGATCGAAGTCGATTTACGTTTGGATATTTTTCGGTACACTTCCATTTTTCGCTTCGAACATCTTCGTGCTTTCATACAATATTTAGAAATTGTAAAATTATACTTCTTTCCATGATCCGTCTTTCAATATCTACAAAAATAACTTCAAATGAGAGGTGACTTTAGATTAAGAACTGTCAATAGAAAGATGTTTCTCTTGTCGATTTAATCCAGTCCATCGCATGTGAACACTTGGTACTATGCGAATTAGGACTATTCCAGTCCAGTCCAGTCCAGTCCGCTTCATGTGAACGAGGTAATACATATCGCCGAAAAAATAACTGCGCTATCCAACATTGTGCCAAACTTCATAGATTTGAATTCGCGTGAATTCTTTATCATACTTCGGTACTTCATTGGTAAAACGTTTCTGCTTCAAAGGGTCTCACTTCCAAGCCCCAGACGATTCCATATCCCCTGAGGTCGAATGCTTAACCAAAACTAGTTTTTCCTTTAGTACAATTTGCAGCCAAATAACTAACATATGTATATCGATTATAAGACGAATTGAGCAATAAATGGCAAAATTTGTCAGACATATTGGTGCCACCATCTTTAAATTTTAAGTTTTGAGAAAATATTCGTAATCCGCGATCTCGGCAATCCTAAGATATTGATTTTGAGCCAAATATCGGGCCATAATGAAAATATTCGGCCGATGTCTTGTAAACGCCAATGGACTGAGCATTCCTATCTAATTTCTATAATCAAAAATATCACAAATTTTGGGTACAATCTGTTTGCCTCCTTCAATCTCAAAATGTTCGTTTAACTGTAATCAATTTTGGAAACAGTACGGGTGTATTAAATAGAATACATTGGAATTGACATAAAAATTCAGACAAATATAAGTCTATCTCCTTCAAACTCAATTTTGTTTGTTTGACATCAAATCTGCAGAGGAGCACATTTTTCAGTAATGTATTTATATTAAAAATTATTTTTTTTGTAAATTAACACAAGTTTAACTTCCTAAACGAATGTTTATTTAATGCAAAATTATTTTATAACATCTTTAGGGTCGTATTCACCAAGCCATTTAATTGAAATTTAATTTAATTTCTGTTTTAATACTCCAGTAAGAGATGGTTAGGGCACACTTAAAATTAGATTAAAATTTAATTTAGGTTATTTTATGTTATACTAAAATAGAAATTAAATTAAATTTCAATTAAATGGCTTGCTGAATACGGCCCTTAGTGTTTCTAATCGACAAATAATAATAAATTATAAATCAGTGTATAAATGTACGAAATAAAAATTTTTCACCGCCTGTTAAAAGTTAGTGCCAGTTTTAAAGCAAGAACACGCAGTCCATTCTTATTATATATATGTCAGTGGCTCATGTCAGTGGCTCCATAGCTCAACGGGAAAGTTGAATCACGGTCACATGGGAGATTCGAATTTCTTACGTTCGAAGGTTCAACCTTCAAAGCCTCGTTCTTCGAATATTTTATCGATGCTTCGAAAAGCAACACCTCTAACAAAGACCGAACAGTACAAATTACTTTCATAATTTTAAAGAATACGTACTGCGCCATTTTCTCGTGATATTTCCTTTCAGGACTCTCGATTTTAGGACAGTCGGAATGAAATTTTAATTTTAGAATTTTCACTTTCTGAATATCTATCAGACTGCGGACATACATAGTTTGCTGGTAAAAGTGCAGCTTCATAGCTATTGTCACTACGCCCGATGTTCAACCCGGACATAGAATATATGCGACTAAAATATATAGGTACCGATTCTACATATATTTTTTAAATGCAATGAGACTCAATTAGTAGCAATTGTGCATAAAAACAAAAACATGTTGATAATGAAAAAATTATCTGGAGAAAATAGTTTTGAAAATTAAAGCCCCAACGAAAACTGTGACGATTTAAAATAGGTAGGTAGGTAGGTTGAAAGAGAAAATTTGATACTGAAAAAAACTAAACAGTTTTAAAAATATTGTTGAAAACAAGTTCACAGAATTTACGCTCACATTTTCAATGAATTTATTTTCAATAATTCCTGTAATTTGGTTAAAGCTTGTTACTCTTCCTAAAACTTGTGTCCTTTGGAGCTCGAATTGAATTAATTGATTAAGCCAATCTTTTACTGTAGTTTGGTTTTTTGTCCAAGATGGTAGAATAGGTATATTGAAAGCAACAACATACTCATATGGTAGTTTTCTTCCTTCTTTTAGAATAATATATTTGATTCGTTTAGCAGAAAATACGGCTTTTCTAACATAACCAACTGAGCCGAAAAAATCTTTATCTGCATAGATAGATTATTCAAATTTTGTTTGATTTTATTAACGTATCGTCATAAGGTCTAATGACAAATCCAATTGGACCGATCGTATCTTTATTATCCAGTACACGTTTAGATTAGATCAGATTTGTGAAGGAGTGTGCAGGTATTAGTCTCGCAATCAGTGCGACCTGAAAGATCTATTGTGAATCCCCGTTGAATTTATTCCCTTTCTAGGTTCAGACTGTTAATAAAGTCTAGATCACTTCTGGGATTGTGGCTCCATACGTAATTTGGTGGAGGAAAAGCATTTTCGAGGAGGAGTAGTCGCCTGGCGAACTCCTCGCAGTTGCAGAGCAAGTGCTCCAAGGTTTCGTGAGTATCCTGACAGAAGCGGTGGGATGAAGTCTCAGCCAAGCCCAGCTTGTTTAGTGTCAATTGCCTGAGAAGAGCTCAGTAATCATTTTGAGCTCTGTTGTTCTAAGGAGAAGGAGTTCTTTTGTTTTTCCGCCAGAGATGTCGAAAATTTTTTTTACTTGACGAAGTTCTTATAGCCTTTCCCAATACAGCGATTTTTGTTTATTCTCCCAGTTAGTTACGACGGCTCTGAGGTAACTCTTTGAAGTGCCACACAAAATGACTCTGGTCCGACACTCTGAGTTTCCGCTCCTTTTTTGGCTAGGCCATCAGCAATTTCATTGCCTTTGTAGCCCTCATGTCCAGGTGCCCACATGCGCATAACTTTTTTTCTTCTTGATATGTCTTTGAGTGTTTGTTGGCATTCCCAGACTATCCCTTACTTGACACTGTAGGACTTTAAAGCCTTGACAGCAGCTTGATTGTCCGAGAGGATATTAATGGTTGATCCATTTATGGCTCTTTTAATGCAGGTACACTGACAAAAATTTGCATATTTGTTGCCAGAAGCTTAGGTATTTTTCCCTAAAATATAGAGATATTCACTACATTTTAGGGAATATTCCCTACATTTGAAAAATACCTAAGTTTTGTGGCAACAATTGTGCACATTTTTTACAGTGTATTGACGCATTCTTCTATAGCTAATACCTCGGCTTGGAATGCGTTAGGGGTAGAGCCCAGTACCTTTGATATATGACATTTGGGGCCGTATACGCCCAGCCCGACTCCACTGTTCGTTTTTGAAACATCTGTATACCACACCATCGATCCTTGTTGGAAGGACGGTTTAGTGGAACGTCATTGTTGTCGGTTTCCCAGAACTACTTCGAACGGTCTTACAAAATCCACCCTGGTGTGATTATATCAGATATTGTCGTCATTTGCTCGAAGCATATCTATTTTAAAATACTTAAATGACCAACCAGATACCCTGGCTGTAACTATTTCTCCTTTTGCAATCTAATAGCACTGTAGATCGCTTCCTCAGTACACGTTTATGGCTTCTTCCATTGACTTCTTTAAATTGATTCTTCTATTGGTCTTCCTTCTGTAGGGTTTGATTATAACATAAAAAATAAATAAAAACAAATACAAATCAAAACCACAGAAAATTATGTCTTTCTGCGGGGTAGCTTATTATACGTTGAGAAAAAAAACCCTAATGAAATGAAACCTTCTACACGGGTGAGTAGATCCAGTACTTAAAACATAAATTACCTTTCTTCGAAATAAATCCAAACAAGTAGGGCATCTTGAATATTTTTCTCTTTGAAGCTATTAAAATCTCGAAGAATTTTTTTCTTTAGTGATGGAAGAAATTTGTCGGTATAGTTCTTTAATACATTTACAACTAATATTATAGCATGCTGGAACCACTACATTGTAAGCCAATAAATATTCTTTAGCACTAATTTCGATTTAATTTTATTTTGTTATTAAGATTGAAGAATTAGAATATTTTTAAAATATTTTTACATCTAATTTTGAAGATTGATAAATAATTTCAATGAATATTTTTGTGATAATGGTTATTTTGTGGCTCTAAATTTTTTTTTTTTTTAATATTATTCAACACATCGCCGCTTCTGTAAACAAAATCAAGGAGTTTTTATGGCAAAATTTAATACGTAGTTCATTTTTATATTATGCTTATTTAAACATGCCCAGAGTTTCACATGCACCATGGCAGGAGTAAATTTACGCCATAATTGTTCATAAAGAGCTTAAACTAAAAAATCTCTTTAAGACTGTTATTCCCTCAGCTAAAGTCTCACTGGAGCCGGATATTTTTCAGTCTGTTTTTTATAATGGCACAAAGATTTCAAAATTCAGACTTTGATTCTATTAAGCAAATCCAGAGGCATCCGCATTATTCAAATATATATAATTTTTTGTATATATATACAACAGTGTGTTTAACAAAATTATTTGAGAAAATAATCTGTTAATGATGTACTGTTGAGGCGATACCCTCCCATCAATGCAGTCTAGATCCTCTCCATCAAATTGCTTCAATCAGTTATTATCTCTTAAATCGGTAGAAATTAACATAAATTCATTGATATAGAACCAAAAAAAAAAAAAAAAAAAACGCCGGCAAATTATTCTATTGCAACAAAATCTCAACAATTTTAATCTTATGAAAAATTTGTAAAAAGATCAAATATTTATTCAAGCACCATATTTGGCAAAGAGTTATTTCTAATATTCAACCCTAGCCAATATAGTAGAAAAATGTAAATAAAAGTTTTATTAAAAGTTAATAGTGAAAAAAATAAGATATTAAAACTGACTAATACTAGGAAATTCTTAATATTGTAGATGGACCAAACAAGCAAAAATTATTAAGAACAACATAAAAACAAATTTATAATAAAACAAAAATTGTAATCGATCTACATCCAGCCCTGGGTTTATTTCGAACAAAACTGAAAAGTTTATCGAAGTTATAAAAAATTAAATTAAAGAATTAAATAAATTAAAATAAATTAAATTAAATTAAATAGTTAATGATTCGAATAATGTTTTATAAAATAAAATGTTATGAGTATAAAATAGAGAAAATGTGTAAATATATATTACGAGACTATGTACAGCATGCGAATGTGATTTATGAAGAATGTGTTAATTATTTAAAAAAAAAAAAACGCAAAACAAGACAAATATGCGAAATATAGACAAATTGAAATTTGGAATGAATTTATTAGACGTGTTGAGCATTTGTGTTAGAAATCATTTAAAAAACCGTTTATTCATATGTATTCAAAATATTTAATAATGTGCTGAATAATTTATGAAAAGCCTTTAAATATTTTAAATGTTAAATTTAAAGTTTTATGAAACTCTATGTATTTACTGGGTATATGGGAAAAAAGAAAATCATCGAAGCTTAAGATAAGTTCATTCGTTTTTAAGTCAGTATTTTGTATGTGCAAATCAAGTGGATATTTGGTCAAATTAGAAAAGTATAAGCCCATTATGAAATTCAAATCAATATATTGCCATAACCAATATGATCTATGCTAAAGGTATTACAAGCTTGTGATAAGAGCGCTCTAAATACTAGCCCAAAAAAACCCAAAACATAAATTTAGTTCGTTATTTAAAACACAATATTAAATATTTAATGTACTAGTTCTTTATTTCACTTTACACTTCTAAAATTCACAATCCTTGAATTAATCAACACCAACTTTAATTATCGCAATCCAATTACAACACTTTCGCCTGTTTATTACTTTCGCTTGTTAACACTGCAATGTCTAAGACAAGACTCTTTTCTGGCGGTGACAACTGTTATACTTATACCCTAGAAACTCTCCAGATTATTCTGGAGTGTTCTATTCCAGAATCTTCTTGACTATTCTATTCATTCTATTTCTGAAACTTCCCGAATGTTCCATCATCGATTCTCCGAACCTGAAGTTGTTTACTCTTCATTGTCAGTAGATGCCACCAGTTGTCTCTTTCTATTGCACGTAATAATATAGTGATATTTTGCATGTCAATTCTGACGTACAACTTAATGCTGTTAAGAGTGCTGTTTTCTCTTGAAGAGGAAATTTTGAGTCATCACTTTTATTTGTAATGTTTGGCAGGAATGTAAATCATCTTACGTTAATCAAAGTCAGAGGCTCAACCTATAACAGGTTTCAGCAAGTCACGCTATAAGCATATCTTCTTGCTATGGCATATAGCAAAAAATCCATGTCGTAGTTAGATACTCGCTAACCCGTTTACGATTGGAGCATCTGGTGGCTGCGATCCCCTTTGGCCGCTCTCCAGCTACCTTTGGCAATAAAGCCCAATAAACAAATCAAATGGTAGGAGTTATACCTCTCAAAGAGGGTGCTGATTATGTATTCCTACACATGAGTTATTCCAACTTACTCGGTGAGGGTTTGCCAAATGCTCAGAATCTTGTGCAAATGTTTATGGGCAGGTCAACTCGACAAACAGCAACATCCACAAAATCCCAAAGAGGCTACTGATAATCAAATCATTTACTAGAGTTACATACATATATCGACTTTAGAGCAAAATCAAACGAAAGCATACCAGATATTTAGGATATGTTAGGTATAGAATTTCTGGCAGATGTGATCTATGAGTAATCACCGATAGCACCTATAATCTCTCGAAAAGGTTATTTAAGGCTCTTTCGGTATACGACTCAGAGAACATTGCCCTTTTATGAGCCAATGGCAGGTTTCGTTTTTTCAATCCTCTTCTAGATTACTCTTCATGTAAATTTTGTTATCCCTCATCTTCTTCTTCATATCACTATATGTCACCCAGATTTACAACGTTGGTAACATTCGTGAAGTGGGTTGAACCACACATTGGCCACCTATCTCCATCTAACTATATCTCTATTCGTTCACTTCTTATTAGGGCAACAGATTGGCAGAAAAGTCATGTCAAGACAAATCAATCATCTTGTCTACACCTCCCTCTCATTATTGTTGTAGCTAATTTTGATTATCCTGAACAAGACTAGCTTAAAACCATCTCTTCTCTGATTGAAAGTATAAAAGGAGTAAAAATGAATCCAAGCTTCTGTGCACTTTCCACCTAAAGTACTTAGTAGTAAAAATTCTAATCAAAACTATAATATACTAATATTAATAATGCTGGCGACTTTAACGACGTTAATATGCAACGGCCAACTAAAGGCACCGATGACTTAAAATTTTAAATACAGTAGCTTATTCTTAAAATAAATTTAACTAGCTTTTTTAACACTAGCAAGCCCTTTATGCTAACTCTACTCGTAGTAATTGATACTGTTCCCAGAATAAATTTGCCCATTCTGCACCGTTCGACCATAATTTTCTTTCCCCAAGGATGAAAATCAAAAATTTTAAGTAACAACCGAAAAAAATTTTTAAATTCTCATTTTGCTTTTAAAGTTTACTTTTATGATTTTTAATATTTTTTTAATTTATCATTTGAGTTGATTCATTCTATAAAGTTTTTTATTAAATGTGAAATAGTAGTTCAAATGCTAGCAAAAAAACATTCATGAACATAGTTGACGACTATTCTTTGGATTTCTTCTTTCTATCATATTTCGACGATTTTTTTAAAGTTTCCATTCGCCAAATATTTTTATACACTTGACACTTTACTCATCGAGTCGAGTTCCCAAGACGACTCCGTCCTGGGGCCGGATTCACTAACTCGGAGAGTTGTAGAGTTGTGGAGATGAGAGTTCTTTTGCCACTTAACTCTCCACTCGGAATTCTGTAACTCGTGGAATTTGTATTGAGATTTACCAAACTCTCTATTCAACTCGGCAAAACTCTCGGCTGTGTTAGTTGTGGAGAAGTAAGAAAAATATTTCTCAACAGTATTATCTGCTTTTATTGTACTTTGTGAAGGTACCCATGTACCTAGGATTTTCAAATTGATTTATGGATTCAGTACATATCGTGGCTATGTTTACAAAAACAAATGATGGAAATCCTTGCAATACTTACAGAGAAATAAGGATTTTTGTGTCTCAAGGTACCCGCTAAAAATTGTAATTCACGCGAATATGGTCAATTTGGTCGTCTTCCAGTACAGAAGAGATGCTATAAAAATTTTAAATATGCACGTTAAAGCTTGTATGTAGGATGATAATTAGATATGTAATTAGTTTTTGACTCCGGTAAATAGTTTTGGAGATAACTGCAAAAGAAGTGATTCAGTCCTTCTTAAGATGAAAAAATGGCCGTTTTCTGGTACAAAAACTCAACTCATCATTATGAAGAACTGGTAAGTCCTGGAAATTCACTTTCTATGAGAAAAATGTTCATAACAGAGTACTAATGGATGTGAAAGAAAGAACGGAAAAAATATATGCAAAATATAGGAACTGGGGTGTATATGACCCACGTGCAAAAAATCCGTCTTTCGGCTGTAAAAAGTCAGTTATAAAGTTAAAATGATCAAAGAAAAAACTACGCCACTCGTTTACCCGTTTCTCCCTCTTTAATTTGATACCAAACATGATGTATTTTGGACAACCCCCAATGGGGGGTGGTACGACCCCCATCCCCAAAAGCCCCTACCTAAGAATTTTTTCACCTATATTTTTGTACTCTAGACCCTAAATCCATAGGGAAAAACCGCAATGCTCTACGACCCTCCCACACAGAGCTATCCGTCTTTCAATATTTCGATACTTCTCATGTTTTCTTTAACTCCTCAAGTATGTTAGAGAATCTCGAATGGAGAGTTGGGAGTTTTAACCGGGGAAAACGAAAATTCTCATCTCCCAAACTCCCAAACTCTCCGAGTTAGTGAATCCGGCCCCTGGTTCCAAATCATGTAATTCGATACTTGAGAATCGTCATCTGTCAGTTGTGTGGGACTTTAAATGTTCAGGTTTAGGCTCAACTTCTAATGGGGCCAATATCTCTTCTATTTCCTGTGTTTGTTGCTAAGTTTACCGACCTATACCTATGAGGCTCTATGTTTTTGAAGAACATTTAACAGTTTGTGAACCTACTTGTTTCACTAAAACTTGAGAAAACTACATAGCTAGCACTCGGCTAAGCACAACTCGATAGCTAAGGTTATGTCGTACTGTCATTGTCGAAGATTCGATCCGACTTGTTCCACATATCGAGTTATATGAAGCAAATATATTCTACCTTTTTAATAAATATGTTCCGCTTAGATCATATTCTCTGAATCAGGTGGGCTGCCCATAGTTTTCTGCGGAAATTAAGGGTTTGATAGTTGAACGGGATTTTTTACACAGAAGATTTTTGCGTATGAGGACCGAAGTTAATGTTGATGCTTACAAGCATATTAGAAATTTTACAAATACTAAAATTCGAGCCGCTAATCGTCGGTACTTTGAATCAAAATTCGATTCTAATCTACCGCAAAGAAAAATGTGGAAAATCCTCAGAGCTGCTGGCGTTTTAGGGGAAGGAGTGCGATTTTGATCCAGATTCTCTTAATAGGTATGTTTTTTGAGCTTCTACCATGCTAATTCAGAGGTTACTCCCACCACTTCTGAGGTCAAAGTTTCTCGGGCATATGAAGGTGATTTCAGATTTAGCTGTGTTGATGCTGTCCAAGTTGTTAACGCCATTAATGCTGTTAATGTTCAGGCAGTCGAAACCGATCAAATATCGCCACGTTTTATAAAAATTATTTTGCCTTGGCTCGCTTATCCCATCCTGCATATTTTTAATGTGAATTTGACATCGCCGCGATTTCCTAAAATTTGGAAAAGCGCAATTATATTGCCCCTTGCTAAAATCGCATCTTCTGATGGCCCAAGTGATTTTCGACCTATCAGTATTCTGTATCTTTTGCCCAAGGCTCATGAGAGAAGCTCATGCACGAACAGATCTTACTTTACTTGGAATCAAATCAATTGCTCACCCCGTGGCAGTCAGGATTCAGAACTGGACACAGCTGCAATCCTGCTTTATTGAAAGTAACTTCCGACATTCGTAGAGCTCTCTATAAGAATCACCTGACAGTCCTAACACTCCTGAATTTTTGTAAGGCCTTCGACAGGGCAACCATTCCAAGCTCCTTACCATTTTTTTAGACAACTTCAGATTTTCCTCACCCTCGATGGCACTTATCAGAAACCTTAGTACTGGACGTTCTCAACAAGTCAAAGTCCATGATTTACTTTCGAGAAGGTTGCCTTTCACTTGTGGGGTTCAATCTTGTGCCCTTTATTGTTATTTCAACTCGGAAAGTAATTACGCCTTTGTATTTGATTGCTAAATGTAGGAAGCCTGGAGCTGAAATTATTTTTATGGAAATTATTGCAAGTTCCTGCTGATAAACGTTTTTTACTCGTAAAGTATTTATTTCATATAAATTTTAAATAAAAATGTGTACACAAAAAATTAATAATTAATAGGACCCCCTTTGGATTTTATGATTTCAAAAATCCTTTTTTTTTATGGACTGGATTAATTTATTGAACAATTCAGGGTCAAGTTTCCGCCATTCATCAAGAATTAATTCCGCCAATAATTCATACTGTGGATTTTCAGCATATACCAGTCTGACAAGAACTCCGCAAATGTTTTCAATGGGATTCAGATCCGTTGAACATCCATCCAACCCATTGTAGCACGAGTGGTATGAAATCTGGCATTATCTTGTTGGAAAATCCATTTTTTTTTCGCCATGTTCTGCTAAAAATGGCAGTAAACTGTTTTCGACTAGGTACTTGGATTTAATCTCTACTGTTCATGCGCGATGAAATAAATTTTATATCCAAACATCCTGCCGCAGAAAATGCTCTCCACAACATCACGGAACCTAAACCAAAATTCCTCTTCGACAAATACAGAGGTTCCTTCCTCAGATCGCGCCAGTAAAAATTAAATCGGTCGGGTCCATCTAAGTTCCATTTTTTTTCCTCAGAAAATATCACCTGGAATGGAAATGATATCTTGAGCTTAAACAATGAAGAAATATGAAAGCCAGTATTTCTTACAGAAGACCAATCTATAGCCATATTGTTTTCTGAGAATTCCATCCGAGCTTTCTTATGGCGATCTACATAATAGTCGTGGAGGGTGCACTCTTCATTTTACATCTACAAATGTTAGGATTACATCGAATCGCTCTCCAAACCGTTGTTTTTGACAAGACTTAGTGTTGAATAAGATGCTGCCCGTACAATTTTCCCCTCCCTCTTCTGAGACAATTTTTTTTGTCTTAACTTTCGCTTAGTTTTCCCATTACAGGAAGCTTTCAACGAGTGATTTGGCAGGGTTTTATGTCCTATATGTCACAAACATCTGGATTGCTAGAAGAAAATGCCATAAAACAATCCTTTTGTCAAGTTGCATCGTTCCCGGGAATTGTGGGTATAATTGATCGCACTAACACTTCTCTACCTTTCTCCATTCTCAATAGCGTCCTAAACTATTTAATTATTCTGCTAGCTCTGACCTTTTTATAGCACTTCAATGCGTTAATCAACTCGAATCTGAAATAGAAAATTTTTAATTCAGAAAAATAAAAAATAAAATTTATATAAAATCATCAAAATGCTGTTAACATATTTTTATAAATTTCTACTGATATTCTTCTTCTCTTTAGCAAATTCGGCATTAATTTCCATGAAATTAACCAAAAAGTCTTTGTGCTTCTCGCTTTGTGCTTCTCGCGTTGTGCTTCTCGCTTTTGAAATAATATTAATAAATAAAAATAACATAATAAATATGTTTTTAAATAGATACCGCTCGACAAAAACTCACTGGTTGAATGGAAATTCACGAACATAATGACCGTAAGAAAATATCGGTTACAGTGTACCTACACAGTTTTGACAGTAAAAGCTCATTACCAATTTTGCGGAATCGGAAAAAGGTGGTGTACAAAAAATTTTATGATTTGATATACAGGGTGTTTCTCCTTAGGAGGTCAATAGAGCTGGAGGTAGTAGTATTCACCTAAACAAACAAAAATTGTATGTTACAGGGTGATTAAGAAAAAAGGCGAGTTTTTCTCAAAACACCCTGTATGTTACTTGGGGCACGGTTAAGAGTTCATTGTATGAAGAACTTCCAACGACTGCTCAACCAGCCCCGTACCCCACTAGTCTCACGAGTTCTAGGGGTCTAAAATAAAAATTTAGGATTTTCTTACCTTTTTTTTTTAGTTTGACCTCTATTATTTTTATAAAAAGGTCGTTAACATAACTTTTTTTATAAAAAGTGTAAACTGTAGCTTTCCTCTTTAATTTGATCTATTACACCCCATCATCCTCTCAAGAGTTATGCTTGTCTAAACTAAAAATTTCGGATTTTCTTAACTTTTTTTTTATTTTTTCTAATTTTTTTTTTTTTTACAAAATAGCATAACTTTTTTTTATAAATACTATAAACTGTTGACTCTCCTCTTTAATTTTACCTAGTATACCCTTTGTGCTATATGCAGCTGTTAAAGGGTTATTAGCTCAAAACCTACTGAAAGCTATTCTCAAGCCTAAATTTGTATTCTTACTGACTGAAAAGACGTCATTTTCAAACAAAATCGGCTAATTTCAGTATGACATGAATAGGCTTTGAGCTAATAACTCTTTAACAGCTGCAGATAGAACATAAGATATAATAGGTGCAATTAAAGAAAAGACTCTACGGTTTATAGTTTTTATAAAAAAAAAAAAAGTTATGTTCAGGATCGTTTTGCAAAAAATAAAAAAAAGCGGTCAACGTAATAAAATCCGAAATATTTTGTTTAGACCCCTGTAACTCCTTAGAGGAGGGGTATGGGACTGGTTGAACAGTCGTTGGAAGGGCCATAAAGTTCTGCATATAATCAGCTCTTAGATGTTTTGTGAAAAGCTAAGTTTTTTCCTTAATCACCCTGTAACTCCTAAACAGTTGATATTGCCCTCCCTGCAATGCAAGTTTTTGTTAGTATAGGTGAGTACTATCACCTCCTGCTCTATTCACCTCCTAAGGGGAAACACCCTGTACAACAGAGTTAGAAAAAGCAGTGGCGTAGATAAGGCATCTGCGGACGGGCCCCAAACTGGTAAATAAAAAAAAATTCCAGCATTTTACCACAAATAATATAACATATAAGGATATCGCATGACCATCTTTGCCGGTTTTCGTGGGTGATATAATGTAGGTGAATGAAGTAGGAATAGTATATACATTAATGTATACTCCAATTCCAATATAAAATTAAAGAGTCCTTGACCTCATGTAGAGATGCCCTCAATTTTTCTTAGCAATTTACTGAAAATTTTTTCTTTAGAATTTTTATGTATATTATTGGAGACCAATACAGAATCTGAAAATAGCTCCTGTCGGCCACCGAGAGTGAATAAAAATTCTGCCGAAACAATTTCTGCACAATTATAAAAAAAAATGAGGCTTTTTTCTTAATAAGTTACGCCACCTTGATGTTTTCATCAATTTTTTTTGCTAGATAAATGATTTATTTTGAAGAATATTTTAACCATTTCAAAATATCTCCGAATTTATAACAATTAGAACTGAGCTCGGCAGAGATTAATTGTTCTTTGATTTTTTTCCCGAAACTACGTTTTTCAAACTGGTATACAAGATATCTCAAGATCTGCTTAACCGATTTTGATAAAATTCAAACCACATATTTATCTATCAGATATAACAAGAATTTGTAATAATATTTTTGCATATTAATGTAACAAATACCAAATTTTACACCTTACTTAATTTTTCCCCAGAAAATGATTTAGATATAGGTATATAATATGTATGTATATGTATTAATACATGCATATGTCCATACTTAACTAGAAATAGGTATGATATTCGACAATTTTTTGCTCTTAATTAGGAATTTTTTGCTATCTAGAAAGTACAGTATCGACTATACCTGCGGAGTTACAAATTGTGACTTCCATATTTAAAAAGAGCCCTTCAAAATTTCGCGGATGGGCCCCTGAATTCTTATCTACGCCACTGAGAAAAAGCTTAATATTTAAAAAAAATTGGATTTCAATCAATATTTGTGCCAGCTGTATGATAAGGTTAAAATTATTAGATTATTTTAATAAGTTTGTTTTAATGATTATATGAATTATATGAATATATAAAAAGAATCTTATCTTGTAACTGCAAAAATACAATCAAAACTATATGTATACTCGTACTGTGGCTATTTACTAAAAAATTAACAAATTGCAATAATCAACTGCCACATATTTTATGTATTTTTCTCAACATGAGAAAAAAAAATATTTTTTTTTTAAATATTTTGAATACATATGAAACTAGTGATGAAAAAAAACTTTTTACAAAAAAAACCAAATTACTCTTAGCAAAACCAAATAATGAGTATGTATGTATGTTTAAAAAGAAAAACGAGTCTGCCAGAAATATCTTAAAACTGCCAATATAAGAACAAAATTAAAATCGTTAACAATTCTATGTCTGGTTAAGTAATATTTCATTGGTTATATATATTTATGTGAAGAAATATAAGTTACCAAACACTGCCTTAAATTCTAAAAAAAAGTGAATGTGTTTTTTCCTCAAAATCTTGTTTCGCATGATTTCTCGCTATTTTTGATGTTATTTTAAGAAAATGAGCATTACCCACTAACAAAAATTAATTAATTGTAAATGAATTATACAAAACAAAAAAATAAAAAAAATTAATCAGATGTATGGTAATGCCGTTTCATGTATTTAATTATTTTACATTGTTGTTAACATAAATATTATATAAATCAATGCAAAAATCTTCTTAAATAAATATTCGTTTTTAAATATGTTATTGATAGTCAATCTGTTTTAAAATATAAAACAATTTGGAAGTATGTGGCAGGTAACAAACATACGATTAATAATACTTACTTTAATATAATATGAAGGTTGTCAGAAAATTATAGATTCGTTAGAGTAAAATGAAAACAGAGAAAAATTGCATAAAAATAACTTTAATAAAATCTTGTATTTTTTATCCCGTCCAATTTTACTTAAATTTGAGAGCTTAAATATGATATATATGTATTATACATGCATATTTATATGATGATTTTATAAAAATCCACTGTTATTCTGATTACACTTAACCGTTTTTAGTTTTTAGCATTCAATTTTCAGTTTTATTGTTACAGGAAATTCTTTCATCTTGTGTCCAGTAACTAAGATTTTTTCATATTTATATTAAATTTTTATATTTATAAATCTAAAAAATTATACGTTGTGGCGAGACGAACTCAATAAAAAGACTTGCATAGGTTTACTTACAAATTAATTATATACTTTATTTCCTTTATATTTTCTTTAAATGTAAGGACCGTAAAGATCCTAAGGGTGATGATTTTATACTGACAGCGAACGTTTTTGTATGTGTGATTCTGGTGGCATTCATATTAATGGAAGTTTTATATGCATAGTGTACTAGTGTATTGTACTGTAGGTACTGTATCGCTTTCACATATTTCAAAGTGTAGTGAAACCTTAACAACTGAAAAAATTGTCTTAACTCCTGTTTTTTATGTTCATTGCAATAAGGATTTTCCAAAACCTGTCTAGAGATTACAAGATCATCAGCTAAAAGAAATTTAAACTCAAAACGATATCTATTGCATGATTCTAACGTGCGACTATACGAAAGAAATGTTGGATTATTATTACCGTCAGTGACGAACAATCTCTTGAGTTTTTTCGAAGGTTCTCTAAGCCGGACTATATCTTTTGCTTTAACAATAGATGCCCGAATGAAATAGATGGTGAGTAATTTTCCCTGTCTGAACGGCATGGTCCAAATATATTACGAGCTTTATTGACAAAATGCAATTTAGAAAACTTCTTTACACATGAGCACCATGCCCCACGATCCATGGGCTCCGCTGAGATAGTAGACCAACCGATGAACAATTCTTCAACCAGTAAGCCAACCTATATATTATAAGTTAGTTTAGCTGTTAGATTTTGGCTACTGAAATTAGACAGGGGAATTTATTCGAACTTCTATATATGACAACAAATTTTCATACTAAGTAACGTATTGTGACTGTGTTTGCAGCCCCAATATTTCTTAAATTTCCGTAAGTTTTTCATGGTATACTTTCAGTAGCCAAACTCAATGTATTTGATAATCAGCGAAATTTTTTATACTGTTGGTCCATGTTAGGCCTAACGCACACTGGAGACTTTTTGTCACGAACCTTTTTGTCACTGTCGCCATCCTGTCGCCCTAGGCTAGTTTAAACTGCATGCACAGTGAGTAACTCTGACCCCAAAAATTCATGTTTTACATCAACATTCATCAATATAAATTTCAACAAGGCAGCTGTGCTGTGATATGTGTATTTGTCAGAAGGATATAGAAAATATTAACGCTATTCGGCTATTTAAAGGAAAATTTCACCTAATGTTTAATGAACTACAATCCTATCCTAAAAAATTCCTTTGCTATTTCCGTATAAGTGTTGAAAGATTTGATGATTTACTACAACTACAGACTTTGAGACCTTCTATAATTTATCAAAGTACCAATATGGTTGTATCTCTGTCTACATGTGCCCTAGGTGTAACTTTGATTTATTTTCGGTAATGAAATGTACCCTAGCACAAAAGCCGTAGGTGCAACTAAAATTTAAAGGGGGTTAAAAA
The DNA here is from genome assembly GCA_963930735.1 of Dioctria linearis. Classification (NCBI taxonomy): domain Eukaryota; kingdom Metazoa; phylum Arthropoda; class Insecta; order Diptera; family Asilidae; genus Dioctria; species Dioctria linearis. The sequence goes on along the minus strand of OZ005743.1, from coordinate 121,099,077 downwards.
AAAATACATTTACATTCCTTTATGTGGAATTTAGTAATATTATATTTATTTCTTTTTCATAATAAGCTGGAAAGTGAAATATTGATAAGTGTTTGTAATTTTGATAAAAATACTTAATTTATAATATATTTTCTTGAAATAGATGTACGAAAAATGCAATTTTAAGGAAAGTTATTGGGCAACCGAAAATGGTAATTGACCTACTGGGGAACCGGCCCTCTAAAATACGTAGTAATGCACGTTAATGTATAAACAGTTTTGTATAACTAGCGCTCACTATCCTGCTGCTGGTATACAATTTTGCCTCATACCTATTTTCAAAAACCGCGCCAAAGTCCCTCGCATAAACGTTTTTATCCATTCGTCTGCAATTTGCATTTTTTTATAGTGTGCGTATAAGCTTATGCAGCTTTGGAATTGGCACGAAAGTTTTTGAGGTGAGTCTTACCTTTAGTAATGCCAAATAAGTATTATTATTTACAATGACCAAGTCAAAGTTTATAACAGGTAACAATGTCAATAATATAAACAAGTTAACAATATCCGAAGATTGCAAAGTAAAAATATTCGACGAAAGTAATATAAGAAAAGACGTAACGTAGCCTCAATCACAATGCAACTAAGAATTTTTCCGCACTTTCTAAAATATTCTGTACAAATATAGGAATACTTACATTCCGGCAAACATTACATAATATGCATTGTTCTCCAACGTTCCACTGCTGCACTGCACTCTGGTAAACTAGTTAAGTATTACCTATTATTATTATTTAGTATTTAGTATTATTTTGGGGGAGTGCAGACAGAGTTTCCGGCTCTCATCTAGTCACCGCGACCGACAATACTACTAAGTGCCCTGCGCCCGCCTATTGGAAGTTGAGGTTTTTCATAAAGCCTATGACGTTTTTGGTGGGTAAATGGCATCTTCGGCAAGTGAAATGCCTTTCCTAGATGTCGTAGCCGCATGAGACACAGAACTTCAAAGTCACGCAGGACATGTTTCATTATCTTCCATATAGAGGCGACAATCTTTTTAAGATTATGTCTAAGTGGGCAGGGCGGGGCGGTGCCCAGTAAATAGGCAGGTTATGAAGCTTAACTGAGATATGTACTTACATAAAACTAATACTTCGCCCAACCATTGTACAACTAACTATACTGTTCGTTCATTTACTTGCGTATCATACTTAATAGTTCCCTCTTATGGGGGAAATTTTAAGGTTTTTTTTTTTGTAATTAAAATTCTAAAATTCACTTTTCAGTAGTTTGTTTTAAGCTGGGCTACTTTATAAATATACTGTGCTATAGAGCCCAAACTACTATCCATACAGGAAAATAGTCTTCTCCTAATTTAGAGCTTGGTTCCTTACACTTCCTATATCCTTACTTAACAAAATAATAAAATAGTTTTGATTACAAAGTTACCTCAAGCTGAGTGATAATTGCAGCCGGAGTTCGAATCTGTAGGCAGCTACATTCAATATCATCAGCATACGGCATCCCATGACGGCACAGCGACATTACAATGATTACTAAGTTGAGAGTTTTTGTTTGAGGAATCGTAGTCATTTGGTTCAGATAAATTTTTTTAAATAATTTTATTAGGAAAGGTATAAAATTTTTATTTCGATTCGGAAGATAAGAAAGCAAGCTTAAGATTATCAGAATACCATTTTTCTGTATGAATAGTAGTTTAGCGCACAAGAGCTATTCAAATCAAACTTTTGTTAGTTTTACATAAGAACACTGCAAATATTTTAGAATGTAAGGACTCCGTTGGGCCTCGCATGTGGTAGGGAGGGAGTCTGTTTCATGGCTTGTGAAGTATTCTCGAGGGTTTTGGCTCTGTACATCGCTTGAACACTGTAGATGGACCACATATGCAGAAAAAACATATTATAGATCCAAGTTCGACTTCTATTGCGGAACGTATTGCGCTGAGGTCGCAATTATATTCCGTTCTATTCATTCCCTCACTTTCCAAGAGAGTGACGCTGAAGCAGCCGGCGAATTTGTAATTATGGTTAAGCCTACGTTTTGTTCCCAACGAAGAAAGAGTCATTGACAGGAGACATATTTGAAACGCACTATATCGTTGTAGGATAGGCCAAAGAAATTGGCAGGGATAAATACTCCCGCGATTCCTGTAAGTAGGTACTACCAATTACCAAAGGACATATAACTTAACTGGAATATATAACAATAACTGCTCGCTAGGCGCCCGCCGACATCAGTCTCGATCCAGCATAGACAAAATCTATATGTGAAACCTATGACGAGAAGTGAGGCTGAGTGAAGATATTGAAGGGCAATACTGAGAATAAAATATACACAAAGCAAATTTTAATGTTTCCTCTTTAGTTCAATCTCCCTCATGAAAGCGGCTCCCCCCAATATGCTCGTATCAATTTTCTCGTGGAACATTTACTCGTAAGGCAATTTGCTATCAATTTTCTCGTAAAGCCATTTTCTCGTATCGATTTTCTCGTAAAGCCATTTTCTCGAATCAATTTTTCTCGTGTAAAATTATGTTTTGAATTAAATAGTTCGCGGCAATACGAGCAAATTTCGTACGAGACCCCATTAGTTCAAAAGATAGGTACACACGAGCATTGGATTATTCGATGAATATTTAATTTAAAACAGAAACAAATCATGTTATTTACTTATATGAATTCTTTAATTAAGGAAATACTTAGTAGTATACTTATACCCGTAGTAAAATGTTTACAAGGTTGCATACGAACAAATTGATACGACAAAATGGCTTGACGAGAAAATTGATACGAGCAAATTGCTACGAAAATATTAGGTGATACCCATGAAAGCAGGCAAAAATAAAAATAAATCAACTGTATACTGTTAATATGCAAAAAAATATAAAAATCATTTGTTAATAGTTATTTTTAATTAAAACTAAAAGAATAATTTGATCTGAAATTTTGTATACGGTGTTTTCATAGAAATAGTAAATATAATTTCAAAAATTTACTATATCGGGCAACCCAGTCTTGGTGTTGCCATATAAAAATTTAGTTTTTTTACGTATAATGTGAAAACGATCAGTCCTAGAAGTTTTTATTTTATACTGAAAAGTTCCTCAGAATATGAAATTGGTTATAATCATATTTACTGGCCGATGAACCGTTCTAGAAATATATGCAGAAAACCACTTCAAAAATCAAACTATCACAGATGGACGACCATATAATAAGGGCATTAATCTAGTAGGGTATCATAAGAATTGACCTTAGAGTAATTCTAGTTGTTTTACTTATTTTTTTATTTATTTTTTTTTTTCATTTCTTAACCCATCTTAAGAGAATTTAGTGGGCACAAATTTCTTACCAGGCCTGTCCACAATATTTCTCGGTTTCGAAATCATGTCAGACAGAAGTTGGCTTCGGTTTTATTATCTCAGTTAACTTTTAATATTGATTAAAAATTGATAAATGATTTTCTCCTTTGATAGCTTTCTTTCTCCCTCCTCATATATTATTTTATGAATTGAAGAGAACTATGTATTTGATGTTATCTTCATCAAACCTCCTATGAAAATTTGCTGTGATAGTTAGATAATTATGTTTTCATAAATTTTTGTTAGAAATTAATTATCAAACAAAATTAACCATAGTCTTAAAAATTTTGTTAGATTATCAACTTTTCTGTTGTATTTAATAATTTGATTTGAATCGTAAAAATAAAAAGTTTATTTAAAGCAATTGGAAAAAAACTTTGTTCTCTTGAGGCATCCTTTACGTTATTATTCTTCCACTCTGAATAGAAATACAGTTTAGTTCTCTCTCCGTCTCGGATTCTGTCTTGCTTAGTATACAAGAACGCAGCTAATAATTACCCACGCCACCTTTACTGCTAAGCACTCTCTGCGGAACTCTTCTCCGCTTTGCTCGAAGGATACCTGAAGCTCGTCTAGCTTCTGAAATTTTTTTTCTTTTTTAATAATTTCATTGACATAAGATACTAGGCAGGATATAACATAGGACACGCTGGTGAACCATGGTATTCAAGATCCCTACATTGTAAAAAATGCAATAAAAGTAAGTAATTTCTCCGGATGTATCAGATAGTATCTACTTTATTGAGTCTCGACATATCGAAACTTCATGTGCAGATTCACATTTATTTTTTAATTTCTGAACTTTGTATGCCATAATTCTGGAAACGTTGGATATTTTTCAATAATATTTTTAATTGACTTCTCCAAAATCATATTATAATCACCACTGACAGGTGACGAAATCATTTCTATTCATTCTCATGAACCGCATAGCTTGCAGAAATTTCATTTTTCTTGTCTACAATTACAAAAACAAATTTTAAATCCTTTTAAACACAAAATCTTTTAGCTTGCTCTTCCTTATCATCCCACGAAAATATTTTCTAAAGTTTGGCTACTTCAATTTGCCAAGTATTGCGAAAAAAATACTTCAAGCAATATGGTGTCAAAATAATTTTCCTGAAAGTTATTTTGAGTCGGGTTTATATAATACACATACTCGTAAATACATACAATACATAATTGCGTTTATTTTAAATTATACATGCAATACTCTCCAAACTCTCCAAATATATTTGTAAAACTGTATAATTTATCATCTACCGTGTTTTAAAATCTTCATTTTTTACAATAACTGTTAAGAAAGAGTGAGACTTAATCTAAAAGATGTAAAACTATGGAAAAAGACAGACAAAACATAAAAAAATACAGACAATAAGTATGAAAGAGAAATTAATTTAAAGTTTTTTGTTAAAGAAGGAAAGATAAACAATGCAAGATGTAAATACTGCACGAAAATAATTAAATTATAGGCAAAACATTGTTAGCTAACGTTGTTCAGGGGCGTGTTATAGAAGAGTATTAATTCGAGAAGCAAAACAAAAAATATTTACATATAAAAATATATACATACATAACTATGACGGGAGAGGGTTTAATGAATTTCAAAATCTTGTTACTATTAATTTTTTAAGTCTAATAAGATGAAGAAAAGTACTCGGTAAGGGAAAATGATTGATAACTATATAAAAATAATAATAAAATCATATCAAAGATCATATTCTGCGTTTTATTTCTTACTGCTTCCCATCCCCACCATTCCTAGTTTATTTAAACAAGTGAATAGCTTACACCTTAGCCCATCTTCTTTTCAAAATGTAGACATTATGACATCTGTTATTCAAACTAGAAGAGATAAGAGTAATTGTATTCTACAAATTGCTTCTGCCTGCCACCATAAGTACAGTAAAATTCAATTAATGAACTTGTATTGAATACGCATGGAGTATGTAGCCTTTCAGTGGCAAGCAGATGGTGAAAGACCCCAACAAACATTGTGGTGATAAAAAACGGAAATAAAAATGTCAAGTCAATTAGGGAACTAGGTCCCGGGAATCTTCGGGAATCGCTTCCTTATTGCATTTTTATTTCTTAGATTCCTGGTACCAAATGTAACGAGTATAGGTATGTATAAATTATTTTAAAATTAATTAAATCTGTGATTTAGCGACTGCCTTACACTCTCAATATAATTGAAGCAATATACGGCAAAAAAAGAGTAGCTCTCATAATGCTCAATATAATGTCAGTTACGATCTTGATTTGAGCAAAAACGGACCTATGTATGTTTTCGCTGGATGACTCTGAATCTGACATCTCATACTAATTGCGTTGGCTATAGCAGTAGCGTTGAACAAGAAGAAAAGAAAATACTGAGAAAAGTGTGGGTCAAGAGCTTGGTTGGAAAAGTGTCCGATAAATGGACATGGAGAACTACACCAAGAACTTCGGATGACTACGGCAATTTTCTCCGATGGCATGAGCAGTTGTTTCAGCATTTACAGTTGCATTGGTTTCACCACGAATAAAAAAGAAAGTTAGGATAATGAGGGAGATCGCTTCAACTGCATACCTGCTAGCCGTCACTCAAAGATTTCTGGCAACAGGGAACAGCTTTGAAAATTTGAACATCCGGTTTTACATTGCTCCAGACCAGACAACGCGTTGCCAACGACTGACGTGATAATACGCAATATACCCTTGCATGTGAGAATACATATTGACAGCGCCTTAATATATTGACACAAAAATTCAATCGTTTTAATTTTCTTCAATCTTTTTTCATCAAAATACCTCTTAGACGATCACCATATTGAGCAATATCGATATTGATGCAAAAAAAAAATCTATAAAGCGAAAAAAAGCCGAATAAATGGCAAACCTAAAAATAAAAGATTATTTATCACCATAACGATCATCAAGGAAATCATTTACACGATTCATATGAGATGCAACATTTACACTCGTTAAACTAAACTGAAGCAATAAAAATATGTATATGCAATTCTAGTAACAAAAAATAGCTTTTATGCGATAAAAAAGCGACTCGTCAGCGATTAAAAAGCAAACACAGAAAATTAAAAATATTTATCGCCATAGCAATCATTATATTATTCCCCTACAGTATCAATATGCGATGCGGTAAATTTTGCACCCATTTAGTGAAACGTAAGCGATAAAAATGCATTATTGCCGGCAATAAAAATGCTTGTAATGGCATTAAGACAGCATAAGTAAATGATTCGCAGGCCAATCGTAATGTTATCTGGGATATTTACAGAGTGTTTTAATAAAACACGAATACTAAATGCATTTAAATTGCATTTAAAATGTCATGACTAGAGGAAGATTATATGTTTTGAGATCGCATCATATCAAATAAGCACGATTGTGCAGAACATTTACATGATGATCTTTTTACTATAGAATTATATAGAAGACGTGAGCTAATGATCTACATATGTATGCTATAATAATATAAGGGGATCTAATGTAAATATGGTTATTAAGAGGACAAATTCAGTCACCTCACAACAAAGCACTGTAAGCAAATTGAAATTTTTATGCATATTTAATTTTGAGTAAAGGTGCGATCCTGTCTGTCGAAGTCAGCAGCTCACCCAATGTTATATTCTCAATGCGTCAATAAATCTAGAATCCTCTATTCCACAGAATGATCAATCACTCTCACATTTCTCCCAAATCGGAGTACCAATGCATTAAAACTTAATTTACGGAATTATCATATTTTTATACCCTAAATGAAATCATTGAACTATAGCCTGGAGCCGAATGAACACAACCCAACGGGACGGTATGGTTAAAATATATCCAAGGCAATTTTTTCCTTTCACTTTTCCTGAAGCAGTTTACACTTAGGAAAGCGGAAGAAATAAATGGATTTAATCGAATGTTGTTTTTCCAACTTAACACTACTATTCACCACGACTCCAAATAAATGCTTGTGAAAATCTACACTAGTTACGTGATGAGCCAAACTAATAATATGACGCTGATTACTTTTGGAAAGACCATACCGCACCATACATAATCGTTATACCATGATATATGCTCGCAAATACAAGATCGGGATAATGATCCCACCCAATTAGCTCTTATCATTTTAACTTTTGAATGAGTTAAATCTTAACCACTCGAAAGGATACGCCCAAGAATTTGTTCATGGATAATTGGATCATAATTAATATATAAGAAAAAAGCTTCAAATTCCGTAAAAACTATTAAAGTTGTAAATATATTCGGGCTATGTACATAAGCCGTCTGTTCAATGATATAAAGTTAGAATAAGTTTTAAAATAGGGTAGATCAAAATTAAATGCTATTCATAACGTAATGCTAAGAAGAATTGAAGTTTTTAGATTCATGAAATATGGCTAGGTGTACGAAGTTTACAAACCAAAATGTTATTCGCATGTATTTATTTTGATCCTCGCAGATTAAAAGAAATCAAAAAATTTAAACTTAATTAACTGAACTAATCATACACAAACACATGAAGTCTTCAACTATTTATAAAACTTGGAAATTGAGTATCCTCAGAATGGGCAGGAATAGTAACACCTCCCGTATCAATGGATGGATCAGGTGCAATCGAATCCGTACTTTCTAAAGGAAGGAAACAATCAGAGGAGATCTAAAAATATAAAATGTTAAGAAATTATTTTTAAAGTTATTAAAAGCACATGTTGACCTCTACGTTAGATAATGGCTTTTCAGGTAGTTTGGGCTTGGGTACAGTTTTATTAAGAGCAGCATTAGGAGGATCCATCGAATCTGCAAATAAAATATTATTGGAAATTACTGAAAACCCTCTTCATTTCTCCTACCTTCGTTTTGTATTAACCCCTTTTTATGATCCTTTTTATGAGCTTCTAGCATCATCTTGCTAACCGAAATATAGCTGCACTGATCACATGATAATTTCTTAAATTCCTCTGGATGGTTAGACTTAACATGAAATTTCAATGCACTGGACTGAATTGAGGTATAATTGCAAGAGCCACACTTATACAGACCCTCCTGAAAATGCATTTCAGAATTGACAATTTTGCAAAAATTTCTATTTCATTAAAGTATGAGGATTTAAAATAAATTATATAAAAAAAAGGAAACTTAAAATATACCGCAGAAAAAAATTTAAAACATAACCCTATAAAATGTTCATTAAAACAAGTAAAAAAGCTAAAATTGGTCTAACACCAATTCTTATGATACCCTTCTTCTTCTTATGATGCCCGTATGAGATTTCGTAAGATCACCCATTTGAGCAATTGGATTTTTGCAGTGGTTTTTCGCATATATTTCTAGAACGGTTCGTCGAACAGAAAAATTTTATAGGACTTCATATTCTGAAGAAGTTTTTAGTACAATAGAAATGTTTACGACTGATCGTTTTCACAGTATCCGTAAAAAACCTAAATTTTTGTATGGCAACACCAAGAATTGGTTGCCCGATTTATTCCATTTTTTAAATTTTATTTGCTATTACTATGAAAACACCATTTACAAAATTTCAGCTATCTATGTCGACGCGTTCTTAGGCAGTCCAAATATATAGTGGAAAACGAAACTTTTGTATGGCATTCCCACAGGAGTTGCCCGATTTGTGTCATTTTCGATTTTAATTTTACTTTTTTAAAGTTCACGTACAAAATTTCAGCTCTCAAAGTACACGCGTTCTTGAGTTATCGTGCGCACGGACGAACGGACAGACGGACATTCAAAAATCAAAATAACTTTTAATTTTATGCGTGGGTGTCCAATCCATTTTTCTCTACTAGCTTTATTTCTGTGAGTTAAAAACGGAATGACAGACTTAGTATACCCTTTAGATTTCATCTAGGGTATAAAAATATATGACATTCAAATACTCCCTAAATTATTTCCATTGTCAACCTAAGGTAGTAGGGCAATATAAGAAAACCAGCCTTAAGAACTCAATGTCTGATATAAGGGTTAACCAATCCAAGAAATCTAATGCGAACACATCTCACTCCGTCCCTCATTTTCTATATTAGGGTACGTGCATAACGAGGCGAGGCGAGATTATATCAAGAGTTTAAGAAATAAAATGACTGCACGCTGTACAACGTTGTGGCAGCGCTCGATGTGTCAAGACACCTTGAGGTATCTATCTCGCCCGAGAATGAAATTTTTTAATTTTTTTTTCGTGAGGTGCAGAACGCTAATTTTTATAGCTAGATTATTCTTACAGGTGTTTTTTTGATATAATCGAAGGGTTCTTTACTGATAGTTGCACTACGTGACAAACACAAAATTTCTTCTTCAGAACCTGATGACACAATTTATGCTCTCGCTTCGCGATTTACCAAAAAACTAAACACTACACCTCACCTTGCTCAACTGCCTAGCCTCACCTCGCCTGGTTGTCTACGTACCCTTATAGACACAGACAAAAGTTATCTAACTAATAGTTATGGTTTACAATTCCAAGTAGCTAGAAATCTAGATGTCGAACAATAAATAACGTGTCAGTGTAATCAAAACTTTAAAGGAAATACATGCCATCCAAGATATGTATTTACGAGCATCGTCCTTTTATTCTTATGAAATACACTATTCCTCGAAAAATGGAATTTCACCCCAGCCCCTTATATCATTATAAACAAAAAATAAACTCGACATTACCATCTGGCACCCTCATTAAAATGGACAGGCGAGGAAAGCAGTCCAGCATTTTCAAAAATATGAAAGACGAGACCAAGCTTACATATTATTTCATTTTAAAATTCCGAAAGTGCACTGTAACTAATTTAGGAGTCTCCCCCTCGCATATGTACGAGTCGCTTTTTAAGTCACAGTTTCACCTTGTACAATGTAGGGGAGGGCGAATTTCATCCCACAAAATATTCCTCAAAATGATGGTAGGAATTGTTGTCACAATTCAAAAGAATAATCGCATTTCGTTTTGGTTTCAATTTCCAAATACAAACACTCCCATAGCATGTATAGCATATATAACTACTCTACATTGTTGTCGGTAGCCAACGATACTCGTATCACTAAGTTTTAATATTCAGCCGCAAGAAATAAAAATGTACCACATAGATTTTAATTTAGATTTTTTAATTTATTGTTCTAACTCAAAATTTAGAGATCATTGGGGAGGCTACTGATTTTATATTGGGTAATACCTTAGAATAATAAAATACCAAAAAGCGACAATAATCTGCAACCATTTCCATACAGAGCCGCTTCCACATTTCCTCCAGTTGAAGAATATAAAAGCTGTTTCTTATCAAAGTCGAAAGCCCGAAAGCTTGAAACGAAGCTCTTTCATTGTAGTAATGTGCTATTTTTGGGAAATATGGGAATACTTACAGATATTTTTAAGTGACTATAGTTTTCCCTAATTCGGTATAAAGCAACGGTCTTTATTTTTGAAACAATTTTCGAATGGAAAATAAGACGTTACTTAAAACTGACTAACGAATTTCCCATAAGCTTAATTTTTTATTTCAAATTGTCCCACAAACCCATTAGAAAAATTCCAGAATTTTTCTCAAGAACTTAAATTTTTATATATGCCACAGACACGTAGTGGGAAATCCCATGATATGCAACACTGTTCTGCAATAATATGGAAGTTCTTTTCATTGGACAAGATCGACCAAAGAAAATTAACACAAAAGGAATTATCGATAGTTTGTCGGAGGCAGAAACAAGAAATAATTATTTTGGGTAAGCAAGTTTTAAAAAAAAAATTATTCTTAGGCTGCATTCACACCGGACGTTTTAATCAGGCTTTAATGATTTATCAGAACTGCTGATTAAATCATTTTGTTTTAAGGTGTGAATGCAAAGAGAGATATATGTATGTAGAAATTTATGCGGCGTTCTGATTGAATCAAGACTGAAGGGTGATGAAAACGTCCGGTACGAATTTAGCCTTAGCTTCATCAATGCAGGTAATATTGTTTTTGTTTTAGCTGTAAATATGAAAAATAAATTCTCCCAGGGCCCATTTTATATTCTGCATAGGGCCCACACAACTCTAGCTGCGCCACTGATAATACAAATATGTATATGTATACTCTTTACTCAACAGCATGAGAAATACGTTCATATAGTGCATAATATTGAGCCACTTAAAAATATGTGCAAGTAAGTCATTCCACATTTCTCAAGTATATCAGCACGATAGAATAAAAGCTTCGTTTCAAGCTTTCGGATTTTCAACTTTGATACGAAATCATGTTATATTGTTCAACTGGAGCGGCACCGACTCTGTAGGGAAATTGTTGCAGATTATTTACTCTTCTTGTCACTTCTTGGTTTTTTATTATTTTATAGTAATACTTATGAAAGTGACCTTATGTACCTTAGTGTGACGTTTCTCGTGAGTTTTAATCACGCTAGGATCACTAGCTCTGTATGGGCATATTTTACATTGCAAAGGTTTTTCTCCAGTATGTTGTCTCATATGAACCTAGAAATTATAATTAAGATAAGTAAATTCAAAGAACTTTTAAAATGACATAAATTCCTTACAATCCAAGTGGATTTTCTTGCCGATTTTCTACCGCAAACATTACAAATAAAAGGTTTAATCTTATTATGAACAGCTTTGACATGTTTCGATAAAGTTTTTGCATTGGCAAATCGACGACTACAAATCTGACAAGTTTTTTGGGTATACCATCTACTTGCAGTGGAGTTATTTCGCTCTTTGCTGGAAGTCCAGTTGTTTTTCAGAAATTTTGGTTTCCACTTAGGGTGACTCCTCATATGACGCCATACTTTCACTAAAAACTTACTTTTTCAAAAACCAATAAGCTAATAAAAAACAATATTATTACCTGAGGTATGAGACTTATACGAACACATCGGGCAACCCAGCATATCTATATCAACCTTATGCTCCTTCCACATATGGTCTGTACAGTTTCGCCATAGTTTAACTTCTTTGCTACATTTTATGCATTTGAAATCATAATATCTTTCAGGGTCGGATGACGCATGGCATTTGACGTGCAATTCTAGCTTTTCTTTGGTTTCAAACTTATAACAACATGCCTTCATCGGACACCTATATCGAATTAAAATAAGAAAAAATTAATAATAAATTATATTATGAACTTACTTGTACGTTAGTGTCCTTTTCAATATCATCTTGAAATTACGAAATGCCACTGGACGAATATTATTTTTGTCCTCTGTGTCTGATACCTCATATTCATCAGACATATCATTTTTACTTTCATTTGCTGTTTCGGTGTTTTCTGTGGTATTTTTAATTGTGCAACATCCGTGGTCATCGATCATATGAATTTTTAAAGTATCTTGGTTCTCAAATTGATCAAAGCATATACCACATACAAGAATTTCATTAACCTCCTCTGCATCACTTGAATTCGCCGAGTGATGCCCAAAACATTCATGAATTTTATAATGCTGACGGACAGCGGCGAAAGACACGTTGACAAAATCACATTTACTACACTGCAATATTGGCACAACTTTTGCTACTTTATCAAAACTATAAGGATCGTCTAGGCTTGCTGTTTCAATTTCCGGATCATATTCAATGAGGTCAAACTGAAAAATTATAAAATATTAGTTAAGTTAAGTATCATAACGATGACTTTAACGACGAAGCATACAGTTCATAAAGAACTATCTAAAAGATAGATAGATTGATGTCAACAAAATTGTGTATCTCCTTTTTTTATACCCTAGATGAAATCTATAGGGTATACTAAGTTTGTCATTCCGTTTGTAACGCACAGAAATAATGATGGTAGAGCAAAATGGATTGGACACCCCCGCATAAAATTAAAAGTTATTTTGATTTTTGCATGTCCGTCTGTCCGTTCGTCCGTGCGCACGATAACTCGAGAACGCGTTCACTTAGAAAGCTGAAATTTTGTACACGGACATAAAAAAAAAGTAAAATTAAGTTCGAAAATGAGACAAATCGGGCAACTCTTTCGTGGGGTTGCCATACAAAAATTTCGTTTTCCACTATATATTTGGCCACTACCTGAGAACACGTCGACATAGAAAGCTGAAATTTGGTATATTGTGATTAAATAATAATAGCAAATAAAATTTCAAAAATGAACTAAATCGGGCAACCCCTTCTTTGTGTTGCCATATAAAACTTTTGGTTTTTTACATATACTTTGAAAGCGATCAGTCCCAGCCATTTTTATTGTACTAAAAACTTCTTCAGAACAAAAAATCCTATAAAATTGGTTATAATCATTTTTTCTGGCCGACTAGCCGTTCTGGAAATATATGCGAGAAACCAATGCAAAAAATCAAAATTGCTCAAATGAGAGACCATACGAAATTTCATACGGGCATTCATCTAGGGTATCATAAGAATTGATCTTAGACCAATTCTAGCTTTTTCACTTGTTTGTATACTGCGATTATATCCCACAAAGAATTCCTGTATACGATCAATTCTTACGATTCTCTAGAAAATTAATGCCCGTATGCAATTTCGTATCGTCACCTCTCTGTGCAAGTTTGATTGTTAAAGTGACTTTTCTAGAATGTGTCGTCGGACAGTAAAAAAATCGTGGCAAATTTCATAGGATGCTATAATCTGAAGAACTTCTCAATACAATAAAAACGTCTAGGACTCTTATATGATCTAAGCTAGGACTTGTAGTTTTCATAGTATAGCCATTGTGTTTAGAGTATATAGTGAACGCAAGAATGGAAATCGGCTGTTGGGTACACTGCTCGCTAGAGGCGCCACGTCGCTGTACTATCCGAGACTCAAGCCTATTCACTGTAGTGTCCCCCAGCCCGCTGGCTGGCATGCTCCGCTCGCACTTCGGCACATAATTCGTGGCGTTCTCGTACCGTCGTTTGTCAGCGGCACTGACTTATAACAATGGACTGAGCGATTTGCTATTTCATGTGGCACAAAAAATTTTGTGTTTCTGTATATCACCGTTAAAGCACCTTTTAAAACAATTACATAAAAAACATGTAAAACTCAACCAATCAGATGAAATTTTACACCCGTAAATCGAATTTAATTAAAAAAATGTTTTTTCTTGTGCCCAAGTGATATTTTAATCGCTTATAAGGAATTAAACTCATTCCGACTTTAATTTTCAAAAGTTATTCGTAACTGAATCCTGCTTATGGGCAAGAGAGATGGAGCATGGTAAACACTATCTCTACCTTATTCCTTCTGAGGTGATTGCATCTGTAGCCAACATAAAAACATCAAATGGCATAAGCAAACGTTCCAGAATGCAATATTTTGTGTTGGTCCAACCCTGCCATAGGGCGAAAGAGAGAACTATAAAACTTGTGCCATGCTTTCCTATAGGAAAATGACAATACGCTCAGTCCATTGTTATAAGTCAGTGGTCAGCGGTGTTTGCGTGGCTTCGTTTTCTACTTTGCATGGAATAGTGACGAGACGGGCAAACAATAATGATGTCAGATGATGTGATGAATTTTGTCGGCCGTTGAATTGCTCTAATTTTGTTTGCAACGCTGATTCGTTAGAAGAGAATCCATGACTTCCTTCTTGGAATAATTTATATATATGTATGAATATACCAATTTTTTCCTCTGTTCTTGCTCGTACTCACATTCTGCTTTCCCATTTTTATTGTTTTTTGTTAATATATGTACGTACATGCTTAGATATTCTTTTTGGTAAAATATAGGTAAACTAGAAATATTTCGTGGAATTGAAAACTGAGTCGAGCATATGGGTAGGCTGGTGTAGTTCATAGTATAAGTGGTTGCATCATAGATATAGATAATTTATTGAACAATGTTCTGACCAGAGTACGGAAACGCACAATCACGTGCGCCCGCGCACGTGAGTAATAAATTTTGTGCAATCAAAGCGCACATACTCGTGAGTCGTGTGCGCTTTTCTTGGGCATTAGCGCACGCGCCCGTGAGTCGTTGTCATTTTATTAGCGCACGCGCCCATGAGTGAGTAATTCACAATAAGAAAGCGCACACTCGCGTGCGCACACGAAATTTGCTACTACTCATTACTCACGAGTGAGTAATTCAATAATATAAGAAAACGCACACTCGCGTGCGCACACGAAGTTTCTTACTGCTCATTACTCACGAGTGAGTAATTCAATAATATAAGAAAGGGCACACTCGCGTGCGCACACGAAATTTCTCACTGCTCATTTCCTACTTGTGTGACCAATTTCATTTATGAAATATCTGCATGATGTAGAAAACGTAGATAATTAAAATTTAAATGTTTATTCGCCTTATTATTAAGTTAACTTTGATTACTGAACCGCCACACCAATTTGTCTTTATAAATTGTAACTTATCTTAAAGAACGGATTTTTTTTTGTCAAATTCCCTTATTAAACCCTTCAATCCTGCGAATAAACATTAAAAATATTAATTATCCACGTTTTCTACATAATGTAAGTATTTCATAAATGAAATTGGTCACACAAGTAGGAAATGATCAGTGAGAAATTTCGTGTGCGCACGAGAGTGTGCGCTTTCTTATATTATTGAATTACTCACTCGTGAGTAATGAGCAGTAAGAAACTTCGTGTGCGCACGCGAGTGTGCGATTTCTTATATTATTGAATTACTCACTCGTGAGTAATGAGTAGTAGCAAATTTCGTGTGCGCACGCGAGTGTGCGCTTTCTTATTCTGAATTACTCACTCATGGGCGCGTGCGCTAATAAAAATAGAACGCGCACATGAGCTGTAAATTACTCATGAGTCTTTCGTGTGCGCACGTGGGTGTGCGTTTCCTTACTCTGGTTCTGACACAAGAAATTCAAGTAACTCATGAAAATTTTATACACAAAAATTATTTTCTTAAATTCCAGAAAAATTTCTAAGCGACTTCCGCCGACATATGTACATAAAACATTGTCTCAATGCCATTTTTCTAAGTGATTATCCATACAAGTTGATTAAATATCAATCGAACTGCCTTCTTCTGTCAATTTTAAAAACGCGATGGAAGGGAGGCTTGCATACAAGCTGTACTTCCTCGTGTAATCCGCAAGTCTATCTACGTAAGTGTATATTTTCTTATCATGCTTCCTTCAATAGTAAAAAAACCCTTAATTTGGTCTTCATTCATATGCAGCCTCAAAAATGTCATCTAGTCTCAAATAACACTTAGGGCCGTATTCACCAAGCCATTTAATTGAAATTTAATTTAATTTCTGTTTTAGTACTCCCGTTAGAGAGGGTTAGGGCTCACTTAAATTAAAATAAAGTTATATATGCGTTATTATAACTTAAAATAACCCAAACTAAATTTTAATTTAATTTTAAGTGTGCCCTAACCCTCTCTTACAGGAGTGCTAAAACAGAAATTAAATTAAATTTCAATTAAATGGCTTGGTGAATACGGCCCTTAAGGTGAACAGAGAATTTCTTCGATTCGGTACATCTATTGAGTTGTGAACTCATTGCCTCTGCGTTCACTATATACTCTAAACAATTTACTAAGGTCCGCGCAAAGCTAAATTTTGTATGAAAATTTATCCTGAATTTTAGCGAGAGCGGTACTAAGGTCAACGCGCTAAATTTACCTTTGGGTTTTGATTAGAGATGGCACCACCAGTAAGTCTCCAAAAAATTTAGCTTGAATTTATCCGCTAAAAATATTTATTGTCAGAATTCTGAGATTTGATAAATTTATTGATCGGATTTTTTAACGTAGTTTTGTACGTCTTTACTGTAAGTACGGATGAATTGGATTTCTTCTGGTGGCCGTATTCTCAATATCATTGTTAATTTTTTTTTTCTTATTGTATATACATTATGCATATTATTTTTATATTTTTAATATTTCTAAATAATTTTAACTATCTGTTTTTAGAAATATTATGACCTCCGTAAAAAAATTGCAAAATTCTTCTTCTACTTGTTTTTAACATATCTTTTCTCTGAGTCTCCGCTGTCATATTTTAGCTGCTAAAGAACGGCCCAATTTTGGAGACCCGCTAAAATTTAGCTTAGCGCGAACCTTAGTACTAGGCTTATGTAAAAAAAATGTGGGCGAAAAGTGCCACGAAAACTTCGGTTTGGGATTTCGTTAAGTAGTATGCTATTCGAAAGAAAAAAAATAATGTTTAGATCATGGAATACAGATGGCGCTAATATGAAGTGGAGACATTTTTCCGCAGCGATTTATATATCCAGAACATTGAATAAATAACTAATAAGGAAGCGGGGTTTCGTGCGAATACAGTGTACGTGAATAGGCAATTCAATGACAGTCAAACCTATGGAGCGGGAGGAGAAATGATAAGAGGGCTGGTCACTTATTTGACAAGTCACTTAAATTATCATAGGCAACGCCAAGAAATATTATCTGAAGATAAGTGGGCGCCGAAAATTTGTTTATTTTACATAGCAATCTGGATTATAAAAAATATCCCCCTTCAAAATTTCACGGTTTCACTCCTGCCATGACGAAACGAATACAAACAGAGCACACTAATATATTTCGCCGAGATGCTTACGCTTTCACCCGATATGCCGTTTCCTTATTAGTTATTTATTCAATGATCCAGACATATATTTCGGACGGAAAATTTGACAGATATTCCCTTTGATGCTTGGGGCTTTGGCACATATATGTAATTTGTGATTTTCCGTGTATTACTTCAGTCAGTTCAATGTTATTTAATTTGTGATTTTACATGTTCTCCACAATTTTTTTCCGTGTAGAATTATATGCCCAGAATGTAAGCGAAATTTTCGCTTGAACAGCGTACTAGGCTATAAGTAGAAAATCTGAATTTTTGTATGTCAATATTACGAAAGGGTTACCTGATTTAGTCCAAGGCAAAATTTATTTTCGATTTAATTGTACATTTTTTTAAAAGACCGTGTGAAAAATTTCAGTCCTTTAAGTCTGCAGATAGATACGACGTAAAACCCAGTTTTTGTATCCAGTGTGTCTCAACCCATGGTACACATAGTTGATATGCGGTTGATATACGTTTTCAGACAACAAAGAAAATTCATCGGTGTTTGTCATTTCCACATGATCTATACGTATAGGTAATAAAACACTCGTGTATCAACCGAGTTTCAAGCTCTGCCCTAAATTGAGTTATACACGAAAATGTTGTAAAGGAAAACCAGTTTTTAGTACGGTGTATCGAATGTGTAACGAAGATGTATCATCGTGTATTAAGGGTATAAGTGAGTACATTCTCGAATTATCGTAAAAACAGATAGACAGACAGACAAACAAACAGACAGACGGACATGCAAATATCAAAATAACTTTTAATATTATTCGTGATAGTCATAGTTGTGATTTTTATGTGTTACTTATTTCGGGTCTCCGATGAAAAATCATAGTTTTGACCCTTGGAGAGGGTCTGCGCTACCGTTGGAAAGGCCATGAAGTTCTGCATACAATGAGCTCTGTAAGAGACCGTATTTGTACTTTTTCAGATACAGGGTATTTTGTGAAAGACTAGCAAATTTTCTTAAACATCCTCTAATTCCGAAACGGTTGAGATGCCGCCCCCCCCCCCCCCCTTGCCATAGAAGTTTTTGTTTGACTAGGTAATTACTATCACCTGCTGTCCTATAGACCACCATGGACAAAACTTCCGTATAAGAGGTACTATACGAATAAAGGATTTGGAAGAATGTTCACGTTTCCGCAGCTGTGACTCGTTACACATCAGGCCTGAATTACAATTACGACTGATCAGTCGACTGCGACTTTGCGCAAATGGCAAATACATGTGACAAGATATTATTGCAACTTCGACTTCGACTGCGACTGAAACTAAACTTTGATCAAACTGCAAAGTTGAAGTTGAAGCTTTAATTTAATTACAAATTTTACCTCAGCGTCGACTTCGACTGTAAATCAAGTAGCAGTCGACAGATCAGTCGTAATTGTAATTCAGTTCTCAGACTTAAAAAAAAAAAAGGGGGGGGGGGGGTATAAGGGGTACTATACGTAATTTTTTTTTTTGAAGAATGTTCATGTTTCCGCCGGTCGCTGTACTTGTTACACATCAGGCTTACAAAAAAAGTGTTTATACAAAAAATTTAGTGAATTTAGTCTTCTTCCAATTTCTATCAGTCAATTTTGTCGTACGATCAACCCTTGAGGAAACATTTTGAAAAAAACAAATCTTTGTACCTTTAATCCAAGATGGCAAGCCGCCTCTAAGAGGGAAAACTTTGATTTTTCATCGGGGCCTGGACCTAAGTAAGATATATAAAAATCACAACTACCCCACTTTTTCAAGGGCAAAAACCCCTATTGACTGAACTACTGCTTATAAGGACCCATTTTCCTGATGGATTCCGGAAGGGAGCCCACGTCCATAAACGGTGGGTACATAGATTAGCATTGATCACTTAATTTAAGCAGATACATTGGCAAAACAATAAAAAAGAAAGCAATTAAAGTGATTGAGAAGGTACTCAATTAGATAGAAATAACACATCTACAGCTAGAGTGGCAACTAAAAATATATATAAATAAAAGAAATGTTATAGAGTTTTAAGACATAAATGAAAGAAGGTTTAACCAACTTAAGAAATTATGACAAAAAACAGCCGTGGATATCAAATAAACAATATATTAAAGAAACCAGTTTAACGGTTAACCAGATTAAGTACTTCAATCAATCAATTATCATAAAGATAAAGCTACTATAACTAGTTACCGTGTATCATACTAAGTTATCCAAAGCAGCAACTTGAGGTTACCAAAACGAAATGAAAATTAAAAATTTGTAATACATACCACAACTAGCATTTTCAATAGAACAAATAGTTATTCATCTAGATAAATCCATGAGGGACTCACAATTAACAATAACAGGTACTTATTTACAGCAGAGAGATGTAGACCTAAAATAATTATACCCTCGTACATTGGTATCATAAATGGAATAATTGACACCCGATACAGAGAAATCAGATTAGCAAAATTAACATTTCATTCTCTTAATACTGAACAAATTCAGATAACATATTATCAAAAAAATAAATTAGCCTAAACGTCCATGGAAATAAATGAGGATATTCGACTTATCACAACTGACTAACGATAAAACCACAAAACACAAAATAAAACCCTACAAACTACTTACTTTAGAAATAAGAGTCACACGCCAACAGAGAAGACCAGGATATAATATTGCACATACTGAATATTGTACAGCCTCCGGGAGCAATACAATTGCAACCTTGTACTCCCAACAGAACCACAAAGGAAGGGGCTGAGGAAAAACACAATAGCACCGGGCGACTAGGGCCTAATCAAATATTGAAGAAAACGATCATTGAATGAGCCCATGGAAGCAGATTCTCTAACCTCCTTGGGGAGAGAATTCAATAAGGTCGCATCTTGTGAGAAGACACGTCTTCCACCACACTGAGTCCGCATTCCATGAAGAATGATCGTCGATCTATCCCTGGCACACCATTCAAACTTTTCTCTAAAGAAAAGCGGCAGCCCATCGAGTCTGGCACTAAAAATAAAGGGTTCTGAATTCAAGAAACTTGTAAAGTGAGTAATAGGGATTCCTTGTAAACGTACCTTACACAAGCGTTAAGCACCCGAGACAATCTCAAAAGTACATAAGCAGGAAGTGGGTAGACAACAAAATCTGCAAAAAGAAAATGAGAAAGAATCAAAGCTGGGATAAGTCCAGCTCGAATCTGTTCTGGGAGAAAAACTGACACAGCATATAGCGACCGCAAACCAAAGTAGACCTGAGAACGGTAAACGTGAGAGCCCCAGGTGAGTCTCTGGTCGATATTTTGGAGACATGCAGGGGATAAATTGCAACATCAGCGTAAAAGTGCGGCATTATTAGGGATGATTTAATGGACTGGTCCAGATGAACAGCTCAGTCTACTTACCATTTCATCAACTACCGGCGAATCCATTCTGATTTAGTATAATCAACATCCACTATACCCAAATCAGTCTAAAATTACAAACTAATTACTATCTATCACATATTAATCATAAAATAACAACAACGAAAACAAGAAATTTTTGCAATGTACCGGAATATACAAATTGACATATACAGTCAAAAAACTGATAGCTGTCAAATACTTAAAATAATCAATCTATTACTTTTTGTTATATTCAAGCCAAGAATGGCGCAAATATGTTGTGGACAATTTTTCCTGATCCGTGATTTGCTCTATTGTCGGATAGATGTCACTTATTTTTTTTATGCCTGTTTTTTAAAGAAGTTGATTGGATGCCTTTTGTATTCAGTAAAATTGATAGACGACGTTTGTACTAACCGTCAATTCTACTGACTCGTGTAATGTAGGGTAATAAATTTTTTTTTGGTCATGGAAACGTTGTTGATAAAATATGGGTGATTAAAATGTCATTTTGATGCTTGCGTCATTTGGAGACAAATATCCCAAGTTTATTCGTTCCAATTTCAATCTTCTTACCAGAGAAAATAATATTAATTTTTAATTGGAAATTTCTGTTTCTTCATCAGTACCATGTTAGTTTTCCTCGAAGTGCTTTACACAAAGAAACTATCGTTTTTATGAAATAATTATTCGGGTCTAATTTTTTCAACTTAATACTCCACAATTCAAAACACCTTTCTTAAATATAACACGAAAAACTCAAAACAAATTCGCTTGAAATGATATTCGTCTCACCGTTCAAACAACAAATTCCTTTCAAATCGGCCATTTGTACCATGGAAAGGTAGAACATATTTTCTAAGTACTTTAGGAAAACCAAATCTATTACTACAATAATTACAAAGAACTATAGCAAACTTCATTTGTTGAAAAACTTTTCAATTTGACATTTGGCTTTGGAACCGACTTTCAACAAATCACTGCGAAAAGAAAGAAGACTGCGCCTTTTATAATAAATTTAATGCGAAAGCATGCAAATTTGAGATTAACAATAGCTTGTAAAAATGGCATCTGCCCTGGAGCATTACGTCAATAACGTTCGCACTCTCAGTGCATCGGGTAAGTGGTAGAAATGTCCATCGGTCCTGATACACCGAAGCTAACATAACCTCACGAAGTGTGGAATATTCAAATTAAAGATTTTTTTTGTATATTTAAGGTAACTTTAGAGATCTGGTGGAATATCTTAATGAATCTGTAGAATTGTTAACAAAAAACTGGAGTATCTTAGACAATGTTTTGGAAACTCTTGATATCCAACAGCATTCGCTGGGTGTTCTTTATGTGCTTCTTGCTAAATTTGCAAATATTATGGTAAGAAATACAGTAGTTAAACATTATTTAATTATTAATGAATTCGCCCATTCAGAATGCAGGAGTAGATGCTGGAAATATAGCTAAACAAGTAAAGGACTTCATAACATTGTGCAATGGAGAACAAGTGCGATTTGCAAAACAAACTTGTTAGGACAGGTTCTGCATAAAACAAAAATCAATTGAATAAATTTGATCTTTTCCAGATTTTGAACTCTGTCACGTATTCACGAATTATTTAATCCGCCAACCATTTTGCATACAAGGCATAAAAATATTAGCACAAGCAGTAGACAAAATTCGATTTTTTGATTCGCAGCTTACAGCCATTCATGCCGACCTTTGCCAGCTTAGTTTGAGTGCAAAAGTTTTTAATCCAGCATTAAAATTTCTTGACATAGATATAACTGCAATTTCAACGACAGAAGTGAGTTTATTAAAAATGTTTTTCCATTAAGCTGTTCCCAAATATTTTTTTTACAGGATGTTAATAATGATGCCAAGTACTTTCTGCTGTATTACTACTATGGAGGAATGATTTATACAGCTGTAAAAAATTACGACAGAGCTCTGTATTTCTTCGAGGTAGCTGTTTCTACACCGGCTATGGCTATGTCGCACATAATGTTGGAAGCATATAAAAAATTTATTCTTGTGTCCTTAATACTGCACGGGAAGGTGAGACTGACTGATGAGGTTGTTCCACGTTATAATTTCAAATTCCTAATTTTACAATTGCTTTTCAGATCTCTACAATTCCGAAATATTCTTCACAGGTTATTTCAAGATTCACAAAACCGTTAAGTCAGGCCTACCACGAGTTAGCAACTGCCTATGCAACATCGTCTAGCGATGAAGTTAGAACTGTAATAAATAAGTATAGAGAAGCTTACGTGAGAGATGTTAACTTGGGCCTCGTAAAACAAGTAAGTAAATGGTGCAAAACTATCAAAGAAGATGATCATGAAGATTTTCGTGGTTCAGAGTTTAGCAGCGTTTTACATTAACCTTCATCCTATCTCTTAAGAGTAAAAGTCATAGTGTAAGATTTGTTTGTAAAGCGAACAATTAATTTCTGTCTCCCCTTTACCTAAATTTTGCCGAGTACAATAAAGGGCCTTATTCCAGAGCTCGATTCGATCAGAATCAACAAAATTCTATGAAATCTGATACCAAAAAACCACATAACAGTTGACTTCTTACCTCTCATCGACTGTGTCGTGGATTACTGCTATTCGCTTTCTTGGAAGTTTGTTTTTCCTTCCTCTATATGGTTTTATTTACAACTTATGCTTTTTCACAATGCTTATGCTTTGCACAGAGGGTTTATAGTGACCACCTCCCAAGTATGAAACGGTGCTCTTCACACACGGATTAGTTTTTGTGACAACAATTAGCGGCCCTAAAAGATATTACTGCCATGTTGAGTATCAAGTATAATGAAGTGTATGGTGACGTTCTTACTGATAGAAACGAGATATATCTAACATTTTAGCTAGGTGATAACGACAGTAAGTCTTCTGACGATTGCAATTTTTTTTTGATAAAAACCATATTAATTTTAACAAGTAAAATGTCTAGAATTGGTCTAAGACCAATTCTTATTATACCCTAGATGAGTGCCCGTTTGTAATTTGGTATTGTCACCCATCTTATTCTGAAAAACTTTTCAGTACAATAAAAACGTCTAGGACTGAAAACCCAACATTTTTATATGCCTTTTTTTACTATGAAAACACCATTATCAAATTTTAGCTCAGTTCTTAGGCAGTGTCTAAATATATAGTGGAAAACGAATTTTTTGTATGGCCACCTTACGAACGAATTGCCCGAATGATCTAAGTGAACGCGTTCTCGAGTTATCGTGAGGAAGGACAGACGGACGGATGGACGGACTTGCAAAAATCAGAATAACTTAATATTATCCGTGGGTGTCCAATCCATTTTGCTCTAAGGTTATTATATGTGGGTGTTACCCGTGTGTATAGAACTATATGTAACGAAAAGGTAAGCCAGCAATGCCTTGCTCCAATATAAAATCAGCGATGTCTGGACCTCATGTATGGAAAGCCGCAATTTTTCTTAGTAATTCACTGGAAATTTTTCCATTTGAATTGTTATGCATTGGAGGTCACAACGGCACAAATTGTATGAATCTAACTGAAAATAACTCCAGTCGACCACCAAAAAATTCTCCCCAAAACATTTTCTGTAAATATGTCTGTTTAATGAGCTGCTCTAGATTACTCTAGTCTAGAGAAGAAAACAGCGGTAGTAGTAAGTAGGTAAAGCTAGGAAAGAAACCGTCCAAGTTATGTCGCGTAAGCAGCACTTGTGAGCACTTTACAAAGAGCGACTATAATATAACATGGTTAAAGTAATCAAAGATAATGCAATTTTCATTATATGAAAGTTAAACATTTTATCGAAGTCAGTTGTACCTTCGAAAAACTTTCCATTAACAAAGCTACAATATCTTTGCAACAAGAATACTAGTAAAGCAGCAAAAGAAGAGCGGTCTAGACGACTTAAACAGAAAACAGTCTAAAAAATACGAAGCAAAGTAAGTTGACAAAATTCCTAAATTGTTTATACAATTTATATTGAAGACTCATTTTCCTTGAAGAGCTGTACTCAAGAAGCAAACAATACCCATAATTGTGAATGTTCCAGTTCAAATAAAATTGATTTACATAATAATAATAATATTACCATAAATAATAATAATTAAAATAGCTGATTTAGCTCTTATTCAAATATACATATAATGGGCCTGTATGGTAGATCTAGGATTTGCTTGCATTGCAGCTAGGAGCAGGTATAATAACATAACTTCCGAGACAATTTATGTTTTTCCCAACGTTATCTACAAATTTATATTTTGATGTTATTTATGTGTGTATATACCTTTTCGTCAATTTCTGTTTGTTACAGCGGTTTTTACATCATGGAAATGGAGCTTTCTTTAAGTTACTCCATATTTTCTTCATTATATTTAAATTTTGAAATGATAATTGCAATATAAAGTAAATATTGCACCTATTTGACTGCTATAAAGAGCGGGCTGTCCATAAACCCGATGGTCTGCCAAGAATCCAGTTGTCAGTTTTACAAGTGTTTGCATGCCCCATTACTCATCTACGCGGCTATGTTCATAAAAATTGTTAGTGGCCCGAGCCAACATTGCGTCCTCCAATAATGCATAATAATTCAAAGAAAAAATTGTGGCCTTCCCTCTACATCAGGTCGCGGCATCGTTATTGGAGCGAAGTATTGAGGGCTGGTAACGACATCAAGTCGAGGACGTTGATTTTATATTCTAGCGAGAAGTTACATGGCTGTTCAACTTCCTTTTGTATATATTAGCTTAGATGCTCTTACGGCTTATCCCTTGTAACCGTAACACCTGGAATATAATATACATTATGGCTTAAACACAGTTGCGACGGGAAACGGCAGACTATTGCATTGCAGTAATAGGAACAATTTTCTCTAGGAACGTTTTATGGAGCGTGTAAACGGCAGACTATTGCAGTAATAGGAACAATTTTCTCCAGGAACGTGTATACATAAGAATCTGCAGTTGCAGTTAATTGAATTACGACGGCGAGAGGCCGACGGGCGACTGCGACTGCAGATACCTATGTATACACGTTCCATAAAGCGTTATTGGTGAAAATTGTTCCTATTACTACAATAGTAGTAGTAGTAGTGCTATATTTCACAGCAATAAATACATGCTTTATAACCATAGCTTATAATCTAACCTAAACTTCTATATAATAGGAACATTTACTTTTATATATTCAATTATTTTCTTCTTAAATTTTCTTAGTTCATTCTCATTTCTTATTTCTATTGGCATTTCATTATACATTTGCAAACCTTTATACATTATCATATTTTGCGTAATTGTATTTTTGAATGTACTTAACCTAAACCTATCATTATTTCTTAACGAATATGGTTGTGCTTCATTGACATATCTAATATAACTACACAAATATCCTGGAAGCATATTATTCTTAATTTTAAATATAGTAATTACCACATACACCCGTTGTCTTACACTTAACCATTTTAGCGCATCCAGCATATGATGCCTTGGTCTTATTTTATTACATCGAAGTATTATTCGCATTGCCCTATTTTGTTGCTTTTGTAACTTATTGAGATCTTCTTTGGATACCATAAAAATTATCGCAGCACAATATTCGAAATGAGGTTTGATTATTATATTGTATACCTTTATAGCACTAATTGTCGAAATATTGTTTCTGATTCTCCTGAAGAATGAGATCTTTTTTGCCACTTTTTTACAAATATAATCTATAAATTTATTAAATTTTAATTTACAATCTATAACTACCCCTAGATACTTTATTTCCTTGACTAGTTCAATATTTTTGCTGTCCATTAACACACACAAGTCTATGTCTATGTATATTAATACACATGCACTTCGTTTTATCTATATTTAATTTCATCCTGTTCATCTTTAACCACTCACAAATTTGCGTTAAGTCCTCTTTTAGCTTATTTACACACTCTGGAACATTCACTCCCGTTATAAATATTAGCGCATCATCAGCAAATAGTCTAAGTTCTGTATACTTTATTACTTTTCCCATATCATAAATATATAGTATGAACAACAGTGTTGCTAGAATTGACCCTTGAGGAACACCAGCCATTACATCTCTACTGTTCGAATATATACCACTAATTTTAGTTGCTTGCGATCTACCAGTCAAAAACGATGTGAACCACTGTAGCTCAATACCCCTGATACCATACTGCTCCAGCTTTTGAAGCAAAATTGCTCGATCAATCGTCTCGAAGGCTCTTCTCACATCCAAAAATACTGCAATTTCGAATTTGCCTTGATCTATTGCCAGCTTCCACTCAGTTAAAACCCATGTTAAAGCGGTCTCGCATGAATGCTTACCCCGAAAGCCCGATTGATACTCCACCAAGATTTTATTTTTCTCCACTTAATCTGCCAATTGCATTTGGACCACTTTTTCCATAATTTTTTCGCAGGTATGTAACATATTTATCGGTCTAAAGTTTTCACACCTATTACTACTGGGAACCTTTTTTACCGGAACTATCGCTGATTCCTTCCATGAATCAGGAAATTTTCTTGTTTCTATCGATTTATTTATTAATTTTAGCAGCATAGGACCCAAAACATCAATCTTATCCCGAATCATTCTGGAACTTAATCCGTAGTAATCACGTTTCTTACTAATTCGCATCAACACTTCAATTAAATCCTTCGAATTTATAGGTTTAAATACTAATTGGGTAAAAACAGGGTCTTATCAAGTTCACGTATGCAACCATATCTATGGAGCCAATAATTACATTTAAACTATCTATAAAGTAATCATTTAACTTATTAGCCACCATTGCACTATCCTCGTAATGACCATCCGCAAATTCGACTATTTTAACTTCCTCTCTGATGTCTTTCAGTACTAAAATTTTATGGTTTTCCACATTGATTTTTGGTCCCAC
This sequence comes from Dioctria linearis, assembly GCA_963930735.1. Taxonomy (NCBI): domain Eukaryota; kingdom Metazoa; phylum Arthropoda; class Insecta; order Diptera; family Asilidae; genus Dioctria; species Dioctria linearis. The sequence continues at coordinate 121,070,952 of OZ005743.1, read as the reverse complement.
GAATTTTCGATTTTTGATAGTCTGCCGTTTGATGTCCCAATTGTGCTTAGGCCTTAGTTTACTACACTAAAAACAATTTTCTCCAGGAACGTTTTATGAAACGTGTATACATAGGAATCTGCAGTTGCCGTCGGCCGTTGGCCTCTCTCGCCGTTGTAATTGAATTAATTGAATTTCGACAGCGAGAGAGGCCGACGGCCTTAAGGCCTAAGCACAGTTGCAACGGCGACGGCAAACGGCAGACTATAATTTAATCAATTGAATTACGATGGCGAAAGTGGCCGACGGGCGACGGCAACTGCAGAATGCAATACACGATCCATAAAACGTTCCTGGAGAAAATTGTTCCTATTACTGTAATAGTTTGCCGTCGCATCGCATTTGTGCTTAGGCCTTTAAAAGGCCTTAACGGGCCGGCTACAGCCATGCAGTAAGAGCTTACTCCTGCTGTTTTTGTATACTCGTCATGCAGGAAAAACTAGAATTTCATATTAAACAGGTCCTAAAGCCTAAAACTGTCCCTAACACAAAAAATGAAGTTAACACAAATTGTAGCCAAATATGTGTTCTTCCTAATATGTAAAAAAAAAGCGTGTAGAACAAATTTATGGAAATTATAGCGTTTGAACAAAATACAAGCAACTTTTATATGAAAAATCCTGGCAGTAAGGTAAGGCAAAAAGACTTTGGATATCGCCTGCTAACCGGCCCGTTCCTCTCTTTTTTAGATTTCATGTATATTTCGGGGGTTGTATCCCTTGTCCACACTTCAGTTGCAGAACTTTTAGCTACTGAGCGTGAATAAAACAGTTCAAAATGGTGCAAATGAAGCCATCTGACATTATAACAAGGAAGCATTTTCGCAATCACTATATAGTTCTATACACAAGGATAATACCATACATTCCACCTTTTGAAGCATTTTGCTGATGGTTTCTAGACTGGTCCTTGTATTCCTGTCGCTTGTTTTTTCTTATGTTATAATAGAGCTAATCGTTGGTGTTATTATCTGAGTGATTGGCTATCAGATCAAGGAGAATGCTCGCCGGAATGATCAATTAGGCGAACATAATAGTTGGTAAGTGCACCAATCTCTTCCTTGAAACTCCATAAACTTGAGTCTTTAGTAGGCATCATACCGGATCACAGCGAGCTTCACGTCCCATATTGAAAATAGGTTGAAGAATATACCTACCACACTACGTGAAGGGAACAAGAAGTTGTACTTCGAATGGTGCCAAATATAAATAATAAAAAAATGAAAACTAAACTGAACACCACTAAAATAAACGGTTTATAAATCATTCTTTGATGTCTGCATGTTACTCTTTATTTTGTTTAAAGTCATCTGTGATTTTGTATTTAGAAAGATTTAAGGTCGTCGTTGAGAGAATAAGTTAAAGTATCTCGTTACAAATCGCAGCACGCGTATGTACTTCGGCTACCTAACAAAGACTTTATATAAACGTAAGACACTTGCGCGAGCTATTTAAATCAGACATAAAATGCACCGTATAACTTCTTCCAACTTGCAGTCCCAACCCGCATTCTGCCTTGACTACACCAATAACGTAAGAAGTTTAAAACCAAAAAAATAATTTTTGGAAAAATCGAACACCCGCCACAATGCAAAATACTTAGCTAGAAAATATTCTTGTTCAATCCTTTTCATATCTAATTATTGCTATAATCAATTGCCAGTTTATATTAATGATATAATATTTGTTCATAAAATCATCTCTTTTAATTGCAGGTTGCCGCATCGTTATATAAGAAAAATATTCAACGCTTGACAAAAACATTTTTAACACTTTCTTTAGCAGATGTAGCGAGTAGAGTTCAATTATCTAGTGCTGCCGAAGCAGAGAAATATCTTTTAAATATGGTAAAATAAGGGCATTAATATTTATGTCCACTTTCGTAAGGTAAAGCTTTTAATCATTTCACCACTTTTCAGATAAAATCGGGTGAAATATACGCTTCAATAAATCAAAAAGATGGCATGGTAGTATTTAAGGATGATCCAGAAAAATTCGACTCTCCCGATATGTTCCTTAAAGTTCAAGAAGATATGGCACGTGTTATGGAATTAAATAAACAAATATCTAAAATGGAAGAAGAGATCATGTTAAATCCAATGGTAATGCTATTTCACTTAATATTGTTCAATGATAGAATCTTCTACTTTATTGGACGCTTTTAAATTTTTCAGTATGTAAAAAAATCAATTGGAAATCAAGAAGACGACTTAGGCTCAGGGCAACATTCGAAATCTTATTCTGGGTATGTATTCATGGAGAGAGATTGTATTAAAAACAACAATTGCAATGAAATTATTTCTTATTAATAGCGACCCTCAGGATTAATGAAGGCTCAATTTTTGCTTTATACGAAAAATCATCTTTAAGTTACTTCTTCCTATAAGTTTGCAGTCAGACAGGGACGTTTTCGTTACTTTAATCTGTGGCGATTTAATCTTTTTCTCCCTAAAAATGTACTATTTGAAATTAAAGTGAACAGAGATTTAATTGATATGAAAGAGTTATAAACACAGTCCTTAGAAAGAATACATAAAATGCTTTTATTTTCAAATTTCACACTCATACATACATCATAAATCTCGGTCTTTATTTTTTGTAAACGTGGAAAATTTTAATAAAAACATGTTAATTTATGCAAGCAATTGTATTTTAAAAATTTTTATCCATGCAGTAAAAACAACATAAATTCAAATGCCATTTTCGCATCTAACTTACCTGTTTTGCTTCACTTTCAATTCAGTTTTCAATAATTTTTGGTGTTCACACGGAATTTCTGGTTACCTTAGAAGCTTACTTGCAAAGAGATGATTTAACGAGAGTAGACGTTTCGCGGCTCAAGTAAGAAAAATTTTTAGTATGATTCTCACTTCTTACTAGGAATTTTCTGTTTTTCGTATTCATCTTTGTTAAGTTCTGTTCGTTTTTTATATTCTGGCAATTATTAGAATGGCTCATAAAGGAAATGCTTGCAATCAAAATTTGCTACGGATGAGCAGCAGTCTTCCAGTATCAAAAGGAAACTATCAACAATTAAGGAACTCCAAAGTGAATTTGAAGTTCAAATAACTTGATAAAAAAGCTAATTGAGTTAGAGGATCGCATAAACAAGAAACTTGAGATTATAATTTTTTGTATGTAGAATAATTAACGGCTTTGAAGGTCAAAAATAGATTCGAGTCCGTCATAAGTAGAGCACCGTTCTGATTTCGATAACGTTTTCGTATCAAACCCTTAACATTATCAAACAGGAATGCGAGTAGCGTATAAAATTCGTGTAGATGAGTGAAGGTTTACTCTGATATTTTTCACAATGTGTTGGTACTCATTCCGCCCCCGCAATATCATTTTTTATAGCAAAATAATGATATCTGAAGGGTATTAATCTAGGGTGTCATAAAAATTGGTCTTAGACCAATTCTAGCTTTCTTACTTGTTTAAATGTACATATTGTTCCTTTTAATTAGACGGCCAACAGAAAATAAAAAGGTGGGTGCCAAGAGGAAGACGGAAAAATGATGAAATCTTTTTCTAAAAAAAAAAAAAAAAAGATTGCAGCTAGAAATTTATAATGTGCAACTCGACGCAATTAAAAAGGAGCGGAATTTGGGATTAAGGAGAAGACATCTAACGTCTGAAATAGAAGGAGAAAATAATTCAGCTGTGCAGGAGAATATTTTTTATTTGAGTAGATATTAGATGAAAATAAATCCTTAAGAACAAACATACATAAAACTCTTCATATTGTATGTTTTTTTAATGAAAAATGATTAAGAAAAAAATTCATAACAATTCCATCTAAATTATCATTATCACAATCTTCCAAGTTTTCTTCCTCTTCTGTTGTAAAAAGTATTCACATATTCTATTGTGTTCCCTGGGCCAACATACAATGCTATTGAACATTAAGTCCATAATTGCTGTATAGTCGGGGGAATGCATCTGTACACAGTGCTTTTAGATATACCATGCAATTACATGGTACTGCCTCCCATTGTTCAGCCAATATAAGGCTTTGAAAAACTGCTGGGTAGGGTTAGTGAAAGGTTTTTATAGTACGATGAACAATTTGTTGTCCAATGATTAAAATTATTTGCTCTGCTTTACGACTAAGATACCTGCGGCAAATAAAGTTCGGAGGGTATTAAGACCCACATTTAAAAATTCCCACTAAAATGAATCGCATCAACCTCATACTTTATGCGCACATGTATTAAATCGACACGAACGCCGTCGACGGCGCTTCTGGCAGCTCACGCCGCCATCCTGCCAGTAGCGAACGGTACGTCACCGAGAGGAGTATGGCTGCTTGGAATTATAATTTTCGCCTAGACAAAATCATAAGTTCCGTTGTTTAATTGCTATTTCCACATGCAGTAACTTGTTTAGTTTGGACGTTAGGTAATGTAGTTTATGACTTCGGTGTTTATTTGATTAATCAGTAATTTTGTAAAATCTTGTCATAGGTGTAATAAGGTCCACTGGTGTAGACCGTGGGCCTTATTACCCTACCTAACCTAAATTCTCAATGAAACTAATGTTCATATATAGGATTATGATTGTGACATTATTTTTGTTCCAAAGAATGAAGACTGTTTGGATTTACTCTCTGTTGAGGCCTTATTATCCCCCTAGGGGGTAAAAAGGACCATTTTTTTCGAAATTATTAAAAATAACCGAATTTTGTTGATTTTCTTAGTTTCAGCAAGTTTAAAAGGAATCATTCCTCTGATTAAGATTTTGAAAAGGGTAATTTTTGCTTTGGACCTTATTATTATTGGAAAAGATTTTATAAAACTGAATTTTTTTTTTCAAATACCCACTTCTGTTATAGTTTTTCTATTTTCTAGTTTCGCAAATAAATAAACTTCACGGAAAACTTGTTTTTGTAGTTCTATATGACCAAATACTTGATTTATTGCATTTTCAAATTAGGTGGGCCTTATTTGCCGCAGGTACAAAGTCTTTTGTTGAATTCAAAAGAATCGGATAAGTTATAATTAACGCGAAGCCGATATACTTTTCGGCGAAGCATCAAACTGAAAGCAAAATCGTCACTTCCGCTCCTATGTATATCATTTCTTCGATGCATCAATGGAAATGAATGTTACGAATTTAAGTAAAAAAGACCGGCCAAGTGCGAGTCGGACTTGCACACGAAGGGTTCCGTACCATCGTACAAACTTTAACGCCAAAAAACACGTTTCTTTTAAGGGGGCCCCCTTTAATTTTTAATTTAATTTTAGTTTTATTATTTGTTGTTATAGCGGCAATAGAAATACACACTCTGTGAAAATTTAAACTGTCTACCTATTACGGTTCATGAGATACAGTCCGGTGACGGATGGACAGACATCACAGATTTAGTAATAGGGTTTCCGTTTTTAACTTTTGGGTACGGAACCCTAAAAATTGTACAAAATTACACACCACCCCTCAGTTGTGAAATATTTTGGTATACTGCACAAATTTTGTAACTCCAATCTCTTTAGTGAAACAGAAATCTACAAGAAAGTTCTATTTCTACAAATTTGTAGCTAGTGAATTACAGCTACAAATAACTTTTGGTGAAACAAAAAATGCATACTTCCTGCAAATTTCCCCTTGTAGAATACAACTACAGTTTTGTAGCAGAGCAATTATGTGAAACCAAAAAGAATTTTGTACAATTTTTGTTAAAAATCACTTGTAAATTACACTGTAAGTTTGTGAAATAGACCGCTGATCTTTTGTGGCACATAGCAAATTCAGTTTCTCATTATTGCTAGCTTTTGGCTAACTTACTATTATTGTTTGCACTCCGCGAAGAGTCAAGGACTCAACAGAAAGGCTGCTACACACGCTCAAGCAAATCTTGCAACTCGTGCATGGCCCAGTCTTTTAATTTGCATGAGCGTGTGTAGCGACTGTAGGAGCTTGAGTTAAGAGAGGATGAGTGAAATGGGCCGAAACTATTGTTTACAAAACTTTAAATACAAAATCGGATATTAGCTTTTGCCTCCTCTCGCAACGAATTTTATTCAAACTTAAATTCATTTCTATAGCAAGTCGTCAGGTTTGCTTGTACGCAATAGTTTCGTCCAATTTCTTTCATGGCAGACTTCAGTCTCAGCTCCAGCTCGCGCTACACACGCTCATGCAATCATACGACTGTGCCATGCCTGGCCCAGTCGTATGATTTTCTTGAGCGTGTATACCGGCCTTAACAATGATGAATGCTTGTCATTGACATATATAACATGGACATGTGTGACAACTATTCTTATTTCAAGTTTCATTTACGCTTTAATATCCATATTACAAGTTCAACAAATTGCAAATACATTCGAAATTATTACTTTTATTGGAATCTTATCTCGCATAATATCAAATATTCCTTAAACTCGATTTTTAAGAAAATAACATTAAGCAATTTTTGTTTGGCTAACCTTAAAAGTAGGTATGGGGGACAGAGGAAGGAATACAAATGTTGTATTGCTATCTATTTCTATTCTATATATTCATTTAGAAAACCTCCGAACTGAAACTGGACTATGGTGGATTTCGTATGGAACTTAAAGTTAAGTAGTGCATACAGATTTTAGTAAAGCCTTCGACAAGTTATCTCACTCCGTGATACTCTTTAAAATGGAAAAGTATGGGTTTCCCGCAACATTTATAAAATGGACAGAGTCTTATTTAGATAACAGAACATATCAAATCTTATTCCGCCATTCCATCTCTAGAGTCTTGAAGGTTTCGTCTGGCGTACCTCAAGGGAATCACTTGGGCCCGTTGTTCTTTATTCTGTCTATTGACGACATTGTCTCTGTGGTGAGGTACTGTAAGGTCTTGATTTATGCTGACGATGTTAAGCTTTTCGCTCAGATTAAATCTGTTCACGATTGTGAACAGGCACAGGGTGACCTTCAAAAATTACAATTGGTGCGAGAGCAATAATTTGGTACTCAATATCGACAAATGTGAAGTTATGACTTTCCATGGGAATCAGACACCAATCACTTATGGTTGTGAGTTCTCGGATACCTCGATTCGCCGTGTGGACTATGTCTGTGACTTGGGTGTAAAATGTGACCACAGATTGAATTTTATCTCCCATATAAACTATATGGTACCAAAGAGTAGCTCTATGCTGGGTTTTATAAAACGTTGGTCTCGAGAGTTTTCAAATCCTACCATAACATTCTTGAATACGCTAGCCAGGTCTGGTCTCCATTTTACGGTACACACATCGACCGCATCGAGTCTGTTCAGAGAAACTTTTTACGATTTGCTCTCGGACACCTACCCTGGAATAATTCATTAATTCTTCCACCATCTCTTTCCGCGATAGTGGACACAATTTGAGAAGACTACCTATGTTGCATGTTAACTCCGCAAGATCCAACTTTTGCATGTACGAACCCATTAATCGCCTGTGCATTACTGTTAATACTAAGGCTGAGCATTTTGTCGTTGACGTTTCTAAGCATGTTCTAAAAAACGTCTATATAATACTTAGTTCTCTGTTTCTATGTCGCCTTGCATATCATTTCATCCGGTGTTTGCTTTATGTTTCGTTTAACATACTAATACTAACACCGACTAAGTGATGAAACGCATGTATTGTTGACCGTTTATTTATTAAACGTGTCCATGCAGCGAGCTTGTGTTAAGCTGGTTCTGATAGTCAATTACATGCCAGAAAAGACTAAATTATGGTGGGGCATAACGACGAGTTTTTTGCCGGGCATAATGCTTAACTTTTTATGGGGCATTATCATTTTTCGATTTTCACATTCTGGTAGGTCCAACGAAGCGGATTTAGAAGACATAATTTTACATTAGAAGAAAATTCTTTGCCAAGGAAAATGACTCCAACAATTAGTGTGTTTAGCATTTCGCAAACTGTAAGTTTTTCGGTTTTTTGGACGTCGTTTGCTCAAAAACCGAGAAATCGGCGTTTTATAAAAACATCATGTTTTCGAGTTCTATGAATACAAAACAAATTTTGGAATGTCAACCTATTTATCGTAAATCTTCCGAAATACAGGAATTGTTTTAAAGGTAAGATATCAGATGTTTTGAGTTTGCATTTTTCGAATTCGAAACTCGAGGTGTTCCTAATTTTAGAATGTATAATTTTATTGTAAAAATCATATTCATGCAAGGTTCATTATGTTCATTAATTAATAATAATATCTTTTGATAAAAAAGATGTTATGCATTCATATTAATTACAAAATGAATCAAGCGTTTTCATTTCAGAACGTTTGCATTAAATATTTCATTTATACTTATTTTATTTTCAAATTTATAAAAAAGAAAACTTTTGCAATTTTTTTATTAAGTTGTATACCAGGTTATAAATTTGACATCACGCGTGAACGTATGTTTAATATGTTTCTCTGCATTTGCAACTCTTTTGCACTAGTAGAGGGTTGCAAATTTATATTCTGATGGGGTAGGACATAAAAAGGACTATGTAAAATTTGCAAAGTTTCGCAATATTTAAACGATTGCAAAAAAGCAAAATCCTAACTGTTAATCATTTTTGCTCATTTTGTTTTAGGTTGCGGACCTTGTGTAAGGTTGCAAACTTAGCAGATTATGACCAACAACGATTTGAAAGATTGCAAACCAATTTTAGAATTTTTGTATTTTTTTTTAAAGGTTGCAACCAAAAAAGGAATTGTTGCTCCTTGATTCAAAAATGTTGCGGCCAACATAGGTTGCAATTTAGTACAGGTGTTCAGGTAAGTTACAACAGCTATTCAACCGTTTTGCAGCACGTTTGTATTTTTTTTGATATTCATTACTAATAGATTCATCTAGGGTATAAAAGTAATATTGAAAGTAAAACAAATCTAGGTACTAACCCAATTAGGCTTTACCTTGGAAAAAAAGACTTCAACAAAAATGGTAAGCACTTAAGTTGTTGTAAATTTTTGGTAAAATATAATTAATTATCTTATTATCTCGTTTATTATTAACTTTAGGACAATAAATGTACTGGAACAAATATAGAATTACATTTCCTTTAATTTTGATCTCTACCACCTTTTTTTTTCTAGAACCAATATTTAAGATCCTACGCTTTCGACAAAGGCACGGAGCAACGTAAAAATTGTATTTTGCGCACTCCTGTCCGCACCAACACAGGGGTAGAGTTCCAGGCGCGTTTATTTTTACATGGTAACATCGGTATCTCGCAAGGCTCTTTTGTGAAGGTCGATAAGTCTGGCCTTATTCTTGCAATTTCCCAAAAATATCTCCTGCGTTATAGAGCGGACAGACTTTGCGTTAACAAAGATGTCTGGCGAACGATGTTTGGCGGCGCGTCTTCGCTGCCCGCAACCTTTCTAAAAGACCGTCTTTCGGGGTTCAGGGTAACCCTACAACAACTTCCCTTTCAAAGTGTGGCTTCATGTACAAAACGTAGTTTTGACATATCGTAACGAACGTCGCATTCGTATGAACATTGCAGAGGCACGAAGCAGCTGAATCCGACTGGGGTATACATAATCATTCACAAATTATTTGTGCACTGTAGTTTCGAGACTATTGCTATGCAGGTATCTGTAATTTTTAACGGATATATGTTTCCCAAAAATTAAAAAAAAACTGATCCATGTTTGTAAAGCTTTTATTTACATGCTTCAGTACAAAAAATAAACGGAATTTAGAGCAGAGGTCGTTCAGTGCAGACGTGTTTGCTTGTGCTTGAGCCATCGTAACAACTTAGTTGTTTAATTTGTTTGATTGATAGTGGTTGATTTGAATTGAATTTGGAGCGGGAGAGAATCTAATGTAAATTAATTCAATAGTGATTGGGTTTTGTTTTTAGAGTTTTTTAGTTTTAACGTGAATATCTGGCGAAGAAAGTGAGGACGCCGATCTGGCGTCAGGCGCCATTTCGCAAGAGCGAGGTGAATTGCAAGAGTAATAGTGGCAGTAATAGTGCAGGATCGCATGAGGTCACGTGAAGACACAGACACCCACAAGATTTCTCATCTATTATAAGTGTATTGGGAGTAGGGTGCATTTGGGGTGTATAGTGTGTACGTAGCGTAAGTGTAAGTGCAAAGGTAAAGTTAAAACGCAGGAGGTGCAGTTGTGTGGTGTAGTGTGTGGTATAATAGTGTAAAGGGTCCCTGGCGCACATTGGCGAGCCAGTGTTAGTTTAAAGGGAAAAGTGAAATTCAAAACGCAGGTTCAGTGAAGTGTGTAGGAGTGGCTGAGATAAGGAAACCGAAGGAAGGGGACAAGCAGGAACAAGTGGATAAGTGGACCAACAGCAAGGGAATATCATACTAATTCTTTTACAACTTCTAATTCTTCTACTCTTATATTATATTTATTATTCAGTAATATATCTATATATTTACACATTTACTCATACTCATATGCTTACATATTTAAGTATTTAAACTGAGTTGTAGCCAGGACTAACAGGACAGATAAAAATATTAGAACGGGAGCTCAGGGACATTGGACTAGAATACACGTTATACTATACATATAGATGAAAGAAGGACGAAGACGAGACAATAATCGGTAATGGCAATAAAACATTAACAGTTAGAAACGTTGTCGGGGATGGTAACTGCCTATTCAACGCGCTAACATCACTAATTTTTGACAAGGAAATTGATTCGGATGAGTGCAGAAGGAGAAGTAGAACAAAATATATATAAAAAAAAAATGCATGAATTAAAATCCTTCCTTTCCAGTTATTCCTTCCTGAATTATTTTGTGTTGTCTTGTGTGATGTAGTAGTTAGATATAAGCTGCTGATGCGGTTATACGCGCAGCTTATTCCAAATACCTTCTTCCTTATGTGTTTAGAGTAGTTGGGGGGTATGGCATCGGTGTAACGCTGGGCCATATCCTCAATACATGCATACATACAGACATGCTTCAGTACAAAAAATAAACAACATGTAATTTCTCAAAAAATTATTTTTCCGTCCAATTTTCTTCTCAAAATTATTTGTGCACACATAGAAAACTATTTACACAGCGTTATAAGTGTGTTGAAATTATACACGGTGTCCCATATGTGCTGTTACACCTGAAGGCAGAAAAATGGTATGGGTGGGTGGAGCGAGATCCTAACGGTTTTTGAGATAGCGGGACTTTACAATATTTGGGTATATATTTTTAGATGACCCTGTAACTTCTGAATGTTACACCCTATGATGATGATATAAAATTTGTTAGATTGATATTCGTTGGACCTTTGCGTTGGTATACAAATTTTTCCCCTTTTCCTCTCCGTTTTGAAATTATGGCTCAACAAATTTGAAATTTTGGAGTTTTAATTCGTTTTTATTTTTATTTAATTACTATTATTGTAAAAAACGAATCATCAACCCCATTTTTCATTTCAAGACGTCGCTTTAAAATGATCTACTCTGTACCCAAAATGTAACCCTCTCTACGCTTTTTGTACTTTTTCTTGAACATACCATGGAAAATGGTTTAAAAACATTCCCAAAAAATAATTGCCCAATTTCTGGCATTCATCGATCGTTTGGATTTCCACTGAAATTGGGAATTAGAGGCTCCGCACCGCATCTGATGGGAATAAATTCGATTAGTCTCTGAAGGCGACATTATGGTGATGATTTGTTAAGTTATTCGTATTATTCGTTAAATTATGGAATCGTGAGTCCAGTTGTTTCTGGAATGCGATTACAGTATCTGTATATGATGCTTCCATGTTTATATGAACATTATTTGGAAAATATTTATTGTCTTTTTGGCCCAAATGGCCAGCATTTGAAATTATTTAGAGATGAGTTGTCTCAAAGTCATCTCAATATTTATGTAATGAGTTTAATTTTTGTACCAAATACGTTTAATTTGCATTTGCGAATTCAGGTCAATAGACTGGATATGTGATATCGATTTTTGCCTATCATGCTGATTTTGAAATCGTTCATACATACTGTGTTAGACTGATCTTCGTCTCCTCATTCTTGCGTAGCCCCAATATTGGTATCCTATCTTTTTGTGAATTTTTGGGAGGGAGAACACATTCACTTAGAGAGCTGAAATTTTATGCACGCCGTTTTCATAAAAATAGTAAATACAATTTCAAAAGTGGACCAAATCGGGCAACTCCTTCTTGGTCTTTCCTTGCAAAAATTAATGCTTTTAGGGTTTCGTACCCAAAGGGTAACAACGGGAACCCTATTACTAAAACTTCTACCGTAACAGGTAGACAGTTGAAATTTTCACAGAGTATGTATTTCTATTGCCGCTATAACAACAAATATTAAAAATTAAAGGGGGCCCCCATACAAGAAACGTGTTTTTTTCCTCGTTTTATTATCATTCATTATTAATTCATAAGTAGGCATTTTTTTCCAAATGACAGCATTATTTTTTCAAATGACGCCTACTCTAATTTGAAAAAATAAATAAAAAGTACATAGTGTTAAATTTTGTACAATAGTACGGAATCTTTCGTGCGCGAGTCCGACTCGCACTTATTACATGTAATGAGAACTGATAATTGTTCTAGAGGTTTTTATGTACTAAAAAATTCTTCAGAATATAAAATCCTATGAAATTGGATATAATCCTACTTACTGTGCACCGAACCGTTCTAAAAACGGATGGTGACCATTCGAAATTGCACACGGGCATTTATCTAGGTCTCTAACTCTAGGGTATCGTATGAATTGGTCTTAGGCTTTGTTTTTTCGTTTTTGTTCGTTCACGAAACTAAGTATTTTCAAGCTAGTTTAAATAACTAAGTCTGTTAGGGGCGGCTCCTCGTTGGAAACAAAGCACTGCTTCCCTTGATAAAATGGAAAAATCCAAACATAAAAGACAAATGATTTTGCATTAAAATATTCTCAGAATATTTAGAAAAAATGTATAAAATTCAAAAAATTTTACTTCTCTGGCTGAAACTTGGTATAAAGCGGCCAATACACGGCGAACATGTTGTCCAACTTGGTGTGTCACACGTAAAAGCTTTTTCTCCACAGACTCAGCACGTTTACATGAATACTTGAAGTATACTTGAAGTATGCTTGAAGTAATCAAAATATCATCAAAACGCTCATTCAATGCGTAAATTTCAACTTAAGTAATTGGAATATTAAATTCAAGAAAAATTCAACTCAAGTAATTCGAATTAATTCAATCAACCGCCCTACCTGAGCTTCAAGTGGATTCAAGTCAAATACTCAAGTATTTATGTAAACGTTCTGACTGTCAAACATGCTGTCCAACATCAGGACAGGAACACATATCAGGAGCTGTTAGAACTGTTAACTGATATCTTTTCTTGAATAGAGTTCACTCAAGAATGACGAATGCGTGACAAACATCATCCTACCACGGTACAATATGTTGTCAAACATGCTGCTCAGCCCCTAAATTAACCTGATTTTCGCCCAACCGCTCGACATACTGCGTATCGCTCCGTCAAACAGGCACACACACGGTCAAGTCTACGTGACAACATCGTTGCTCTACTTGGGTTGGCCAACATGCGCGACCGTGTATGGGCCCCTTGGAACGCGCAATTTTCTCTTACAAACTAATAACATACCACCCAAAATTTCGCTACTAACCTACTGTATGGAACGTTTGTCCCCTCCACCGTCATACCAGGCAACACCTAACCAGCAATTCAGCTGTGGATGGAACGGCTTTCGAATCAAATCTTACATCGCAATGATGCTGAAATTTCTACAGCATCTTTGCAATAACAAAGCCAATGTAAAAATTTAAATACATTTAACTTGTTGGACTCATATGTACTCAATGGATTGCGTTATGGTACTCTGAAGTATATGCCGGTGGGGGTGTAGGTCTTGCTCCCGATTTATTTAAATGTTGCTAGAAGCTAATAAGTTCGTAGCTATTTTAAATATCTTTTATCTACTCACTAACGCTTGACTAAATAATTTTGTTCAAAACGGCGACGTTCGTGACGAAAAGAACGAAGGATAGTAAACGTGGATGGATTAACATGGGATTTTTTATTTATAATATGTAAATGGGAAGCTTTCCGATGGGGTATTTTTTTACGTTTTTGAGGGTTTCGGTTGAGGTGGCATGGGGTGATAACTACCCCTGGGGTTATCCAATTCGGGTCGTGTGTGATATCAAATTAAAGCTCTTGCTGAGAACTATTAAATGGCATATTCCATTTTCTTTTTTAAAAGAATTTATAAGAGACTTTTTCACCCGAATATCATTAAAATGCGTGATTTGTGTACAGAGCGGATGTAGGTTGGTGCGGAGGGGCTTGATTCTTCTTCAAACGCTTTAGCATGATGTTTTACGTATTTCATGGGAGCACTTAACTTTTCTGTGTTTAACCGTAAAATATTTTTACATGGAAGTATTTACATTAAAGTGCGATAATTTTCTAAACTACTTACCACAAAGAAAAAAAATTGCACGAGAATGTTCGCAAGAGAAGATGCGAATTAATATGCTTATGTCAAATAGATTATGTACGGTTATATGAGTTTTTAGCGAAAATGTAATGACTAAAAAGTCGAAAATAAAATATATTAAATAAGCTTTTACAATAAATAACTTTCATAAATAGATTGCACTAAAAAGTAAATGAATATTTTTTTTTCTCACTGATATATAGGTACACAAGAAAAGTTTCATTGCAAGATAAGAAAGGTTAGAGCTCCGTTTATATCTTAAAATTGATTGTAATAACTTTATTTTAAAATTATATTATTAGTCCAGTTAGTAGGGGTTTTTGCCCTACAAAAGGTGGGGTAGTTGTGATTTTTATATATGTTATTTAGTTCCGGGCCCAGGCCAGTATTTAGAACGAAATTAAAGGTAGGACATCAGAAATTTGAATTAGGGCGCAAATTTTCGGTGCATTTGAGATACATCAGTTTAGGGGACATCTTTTTGAAAAACTATGCTTCTAGAACCCTAATTTTATTACATTTTTTTATACGTGAAGTAAAACAATTATATCCAATAAAAAAAAGGACCAAACAAGAAACACAATATGGTAAAACTTTTCAATATATATGCAATCTTCGATTTACCATGTTGTGGAATTGTTGTAGCACTTCGTCAATATCCTTTTTGACTGTTTTTTTTCCATTCAAATGCAAGGAACACCAAACCTGCCATTATCTCGTGAAGCGTTGACATTCTTTGAGGCTTATTGATAGCAATTAGTGTCGAAAAGGTAGATTCGTACGAAGCAGTACTTCATCCGATTGTTGCAACTGATGCAAATAGTTCATACGTATCTCTAAAGGAAGGATTCCTTTGCCTTTATAGAATTTCTAATATGTTTTCGCTTTGATCTCCGCAATCATTCAACTCATTCAACTACGTTTTCACAATAGTAGCCTCTTCTTTGGAAGGAATCTTAATACCTGAAAAATAATTGCAAATACGGATTTGTGCTTTTCTCATTAATTTCCTCACAATAATTATAGATATATTTAAATGTTGAACATACTTAAACTTTGTCCAACTCATCAAGACACAAAATTGAATCTAGTAAATCCTCATTGTTTTCAAATCTTCTTTTCTTCTCAGCTGTTATCATGTCTACAGTTTCATAATATGCCTCGTTAAATAGCGGAGCTTAAATTATGCCTGCAAAATTTTACAAAATGGTGATGGACCATAGAGCATTTAATCCTCTAGATGTCTTTCTTTTACTTGGCTCTTTTGTTCTGGGAACTAATTTCTTCATGGGTACATTTTATTATTTATGCATCCTACAATCCCGTGCTTCGACCCTGTAAAACCTGTAAAGCCGTATCAACCAGGTTGCAGAGCACATAATATTTTTTTTTTGCTACAATCTTTGCCAGCCTTTGATGTCAATACTTTTTGCAATATCATCACCACTGAATTTTCCGTTTTTCATTTTATCTGGAGTTTTCAAAATCAGAGAATAATTTTCATATACGATTCTTGTAACAGCTAAAGCTGTTCAAGTAGTCGACCAATCGTGTTACCATCATACATAGCAGGAAAAGGTGGGAAGTAAGCAACGCAAACATGGCCGACTACTGACTGACTGGTCAGTGT
This sequence comes from Dioctria linearis, assembly GCA_963930735.1. Taxonomy (NCBI): domain Eukaryota; kingdom Metazoa; phylum Arthropoda; class Insecta; order Diptera; family Asilidae; genus Dioctria; species Dioctria linearis. Next base: position 121,054,876 of record OZ005743.1, on the reverse strand, counting down.
TGCCGATCATACAGACTCGTCGCGATGACTTTTCTGACATCGCCGCAGAACAGAATATGGAATAAGATGGCAATTTTTAAGGTAGAGTATTGTCCCTCTATGGTCGGTCTCCCCTAGCTACGGCTCTGTCCGGGCCCCGATGAAAAATCCAAGTTTTCACCCTTGGAGGGGGTCTGCGCGGCCCTCCATCTTGTATTAAAGGTACAAAAAATGTTTTTTTTTTTCAAAATAATTCCTCAACGGTTGATCCTACGACAAAAATGGATAATATAAATTTGAAGAAGACTAAATTCCCAGCATTTTTGTGTAAACAGTTATTTTGTAAGTCTGATGTATATGTACCCCTTATAAAAGATGTTTCGTCCATGGTGGTCCATAGGACAGGAGGTGAAATTAGTCACCTATTCAAGCAAAAAAGTGTTCGGAAAGGGGGGGGGGGCATCACAATCGCTTCGGAGTTACAGGGTGATTAAGAAAATATACAAGCCTTTCACAAAATACCCTGTATCTTAAAAGAAAACAAGGTGTACGGTCACTTACAAAGAGCACTGTATGCAGAGCTTCATGGCCTTTCCTACGACTGCTCGACCAGCTCCTCCGTACCCCTCTCCCCTTAGCAGTTATGGTTGGGTTTATGGTTTCTGTTTAATTGCGAGAGAATATAGAATTCCAGTTCTTATTTGTGGAGTCTGGCGGACGAGTGGGGTATACCTATGTAATATGTATTGCATCAATTAATATGCAATGAATTATATGGTTAGTATTTTTACGTAGCTTTTCTTATGATGTGAAAGGGGATATGGAGGTGAAATGCTTGTGTTTACCTAATTATGCGGCAGGCAGTATTTGCTGTGAATGGATTAAATGTGAGATATGATTTCCAGGTTTGTAGTGCATCGCTGATTTATTTAACGATGGCAATGGTTTCCTTCTATTTCAACAGCAAAAATAATGATGAATATTTATTTGGGTATTATTGACATCATTAACTTGTATAATTACTTGTAGTAGTAGCAATATAATAATCTGAAAAGCAGTTTATAAATGAATAGCTTTACGACAATTATTTTATTATTAACAGTAATCTGTACATGAATAGAGCTTTAAAACATCGGAAATGATTATTCACTTGCATAATATCTTCATGATAACTTCAAGAATAGAAAGATTATTTTGCGGTAAAAATAATTAAACGTTGTAAAAAAAGTGTTCCGCCCACATAAACATATACATAATTATATCAAAAAGCGGAAACAAAACAGGCAAACAAATTTGAATTTTTTACTATTAACTCATGTTGACAAGCACGATAACCTTATACTACAGCTTATACTGTTGCTTTTGCTTACCTTTCACATATTTGCATAACAAAATAATAAAAGTGAAGATCAAGTGATTTCTGATGCACTGAATAATCCAAATTGAAGCAAAAAGCTTTTATATGTCTTCCGTTAATTAAAACTTTTAAATAATATATTCATAAAACAGAAAACGATTAAAACTGTTTTTTGAGTATACAACGGTTTTCTTCTTCTTCTTTCTCTTATGCATTTAAGCTATATGCAGTTCTGTTGTATTTCGGTACTTTGGTTGTGTTGTTTGTATTTTTTAAATACCGAGCAACTAAGGTTTCAAGGGGTTAACTTTGTCTTCAATACTGATTGAATTAGAATTGTACATTTCTCCAGATTCATGTGTATGTGGATGTTTTTTCTTATCTTTAGCTTGCTATTATTTATCTTAGATTTGTCGCTGATTGACATAATAATTTGATTTTTTAACCAAAACCATTTTTAACATAAAAAGTTGAATCCACTTACTTACTATTATTGATTGCACTCCGCGAAGACTCAAAGACTCAACAGCAAGGCTGCTACACACGCTCAAGCAAATCTTGCAACTCGTGCATGGCCCAGTCTTTTAATTTGCATGAGCGTGTGTAGCGAATGTCGGAGCTTGAGTTGGAAGAGCATGACTGAAATCGGCCGAAACGATTGCGTACAAGCAAAACTTATGACCTTGCTTGCTAATTGAACTAGACAAAATCGGATGTTAACCTTTGCCTCCACTCGCAACGAATTTTATTCAAACTTTAAGTTGAGAGTGAAGTTGAGGTGTTGATGGGTGTCGGAGATCAACTTGCGGTTGGCATAAACGAATTGATGCATGTTGCTCAACTGTTGGTATAATTTTATTATATTCGAAGCTTTTGAAGGATAAGTTGATCGTTGAGCTTTGAAATTATGAAAGTTTTGTAAGAGTTTTATGTAATTTAGTACTAGGCTATATACATATATATATCTTTATATTTATTTGTTTTTAGATGGTTTCAATAAAGGAAAAACAGTTCTGGGAAAAAAGTAAAGTGAAAAATCGGAAACACTCTCTGATTTTTTTCAGCAAAACTGAATTTCAAAAAAACTGTGAAATGGCCCATTTATTGCGTGTATGTAGGTACATATTTCGATTTTCTTAAATTCATTAATCTGAATTTCTGAAATTCAATAAACTGAAATTACGGAAATACGACATCTCCTATACTCTAGGCAGACGAACAAATCAATTATCATTCATTCGTAATTAAATTTTTTACAACTCTAGTTACCCAAGATTTTGTGAATTTTCAAAGCTCATTTTACCTTTGAATTTGAATTTGAATTATTAAAAATGTGCTGTCAATTACCATTGAATAAATAACTAATTATTATTTATTCAATGTCAATTACATATAAAAATTGACAGAGCTTTCATTTTGATACATGAAATCTTGGATAACTAGATTTTTGACAAATTTAATTACGATTGAATGATCATTGATTTTGCTGTCTAGGGTATAACACACATCTCCCAATCGCAGTCGTATTCGCTATTACGTCGATGTACGTTGGATTTTAGTAAAAGTTTGTGAGCGTGAACGCATTTTCTATAAATATTTCAGTGTTATCAAAATTAGTTTTAAAACTCTAAATTGTTTTCGGTTTTGGTTAGTTGTCAAAAATTTCTTTCATTGTTTTTGACTGATAAGATTGAAAGTTATTTGAGCAATGGCGAAAATCACGAATAAAACACGACTTGTTCATCAAAAGAGGCTCACTATACAAGAAAAAGTGAAATTTTTAAGAAGTTATCTGCTGACGCATCTATCAAGAAAATTTCGCAAGAGTATTGTGTCAACAAATCAACTGTGTGCAGGATTAAACAAATGGACATAAAACATAAAACTTTCTGCATTTCCTCGAATGAAAAAGGCTCTGCATAAATGATTTTTGAAGAAAAGAGCAGTTCACATTCCAATTTCGAGTCATATTTTGTGTGAAAAAGGAAAAATATCTGCATAACAAAATTAAAAATTTTTGAAATCATCCTGCCCATTTTCTCGCAAATTTTTAACACGATTAGTAATCACGTTTTAGCTCAACTTCTTTTTTCTTTCTTTAATTAATCGCGATGTCATCTTCATTAAGATTCAACAGCAACTGATTTGTTGAGGTGAAATTGAGATGTATGTGGGGATATTGTCAAGTTGATCAATAGTTTTGCCAACTTCAGGTTGAGCAACAGATTGATAAGTGTGTGGACCGCTTAAGAAACCACCTGAACTGATACCCTGGAAGCTCGCAGCGCCTCATTTCTCTATCCCAGTTCATTGTTTTTTTTTTACATAGGCATGTCTGCAGAGGCAAGCGCTTCAATGCTGTTCTTAAGAAGCGCTGTAGGAGGTATGCTAAATGATGGGCGAAGAAGTTTTTTGAATGTCTCTTTTCAAAAGCTTTAATGAGCTTTTTGAATAATCAGCGCACTCGTAGCGCATTTCCTCTTCCTTATTCTGATAAGAGGCTTTCAAGGCTGCTAGCTGAGAATAGTATACCCATTGGGATGAAAAACCAGCGCTTCTGAAAGGAGCGCTTAAACTTCTCTAGCCATCAATTGGCAGCACTTTAGAAGCATATTCACTGATCTATCATGAAAAATTAGCAAAGGCGCAAGTAAGTAACTCAAGTACTTCTAGAGCCATCGCTTGGAAGCTCTATAGAAGATTATTTGATGAGCTCCAGCCGCTGACTGACTTATAAAAATGGACTGAGCGATTTGCTATTTCATGTGGCACAAATATTGTGTTTCTGTATATCACCGTTAGAGCACCCTTTAAAACGTTTACTACATAAAAAACATGTAAAACTCAACCAATCAGATGAAATTTTACAAGTCCAAGTGATATTTCAATCGCTTATAAGGAATTAAACTCATTCCGACTTTAATTTTCAAAAGTTATTTTTACCTGAATCCTGCGTATGGGCAAGAGAGATGGAGCATGGTAAACACTATCTTTACCTTATTCTTTCTGCGGTGATTGCATCTGCAGCCAACATAAAAACATCAAATGGCATAAAAAAACGTTCAGTAAAAGCAATATTTTGTGTTGGTAGCTCCAACTCTGCCATAGGGCGAAAGAGAAAACTGTTAAACTTGTGCCATTCTTTCTTATAAGTCAGTGGCTCCAGCAGATTAAAGTGCAACAAGAGGTGATCTCATCTAATTTTCCACGAACCTAGATGGTGGATTTTTCCACTATTGTACAAAGTAACTCATCTCTCATTTTCCATGTGATATTCAGACTAGGTACATAATCTGAAGTTTTGGTTAGTATAAGTCAGAATAAAAGGGAGAATATTGGCTTATTTAATCAACTTCATAAAATTTAATACCACAATAATCATGAGCAAACGCAAGCGCCTTTACTACTGTTCTTTGTCTTGAAGGCCTATTATGAGATTAAGGAAGAATCACTGTGAAGATTTTCCAAAAAGCTCATTAAAGCTTTCGAAAAGACATATTCAAAAAACTTCTTCAGTCATCTTTTAGAGCGCTCCTAGAGCGCTTCTTAAGAGCAGCATTGAAACGCTTGCCTCTGTGGACATCCATATGTAAAAAAGCAATGAACTGGGATATGAGGAAAAGAAGCGCTACGAGCTTCCAGGGATGCGCTTCAGGAGGGCTCTTAGCGGGCTTTTTTTCCCAGTGGGTAGTAAAGCGCTTTGGATTGTGATTATTTGTGGTATTAAATTTTATGAAGTTTATGATAAGCCAATATTCTCTTTTATTAACCAAAACTTCAGAATACTTTTCTATGAACTATGAACTTCAAATTGAAAATAACAAATGGGTTTCTTCGCGTTAAGTACAGTTTAGATTCATACCTATTGCGCTTCTGCTGGAGCTCATCAAATAATCTTCTATAGAGCTTCCCAGTTATAGCTGTAGAACACGATACAAAGATAACGGACGATTCGAGAGGATTTTTTGTGTTGCTACGTCATGAGGTGACTAAAGTTATTTCTAGCGAATTTGTTTTGAGTTTTTCGTATTTTATTGACTGAAATACGTTTTGAATATATTTAAATATTTAACAAAACATTAGTTTCTTCGTTTAAATCACCACTTCAGGAAAAGTAATTATGTGCTAGTGGAAAAGCAAAACAATCTCCAAATAGAAAATTTTTTCACTGTAATAAGGGCAATTGAAATTGAGACGAACAAATTTCTGACAATTGTCGCCAAAGGAGGCAAACAACCAGACAGATTTTCCGGCCATACCTTGTTAATCTTCGTATCATGGTTGTAGATGTTGAGTTACTTACTTGCGTCTTTGCTTATTTTGCTGGATAGAGACCAGTGAATATTCTTCTCAAGATCTTCCAAATGATGTCTATGGAAGTGCTTAAATTGTGCTTCTATCAAAAGCGCTGGTCTTTTGTTCCAATGTGTTTCTACAAAGAAACTGTACAAACCGTGCTTCACAGCTTTTGTGTTAACATCTAAACAATCAATTGTAACTTTAGATAAAAATGATAATTCTACATTTTGTCAATCTTTTATAATTTTATGATTTAACTAATAAAACTGGGAAATAGGGAATATTTATTGCAATTTACTTACATGCAAGTGTTTATATTCTTTTCATCATTATACACATTTTCAGTATTCGTTTTACCCGAAAATGAAAGACAAGTAAACAAGACATTTTGCGTCTATTACAAGAATATCACTGAACGGAACGGCAAATTCAAGGTTATATTCAAATTCTGGACCAAACCGGAAAATAAATACGCTAGAAATTACACAACCTAACCACCGCCGGTTTCTCACACCGCATCATCTAGTTTAGTTAATAAGATGCAACTTTTTTCCATCAAAATCAATTCACCTTGGGCATCCCAATCCAAGTTAACTTCTCTGCAAAGGTGGACAAAGAATACAACTTTTGAAATAATCTTCACACGATAAAAAACAAAAACAAAAAAATCATCCAAAATTGTCATAGATTACAACAAACAGAAAAGTGTTTTTTTTTTTTGTAATTTTACGACCTTGTCAATACTCTTTCGATTAACTAAAGCTTAAAATTACACGAAAGCAGCAAAATTACACGTGATGATAATAATATTTATCAAGATCTCTGCGGTATTGTGTGTTGTATTATCCATCACAGGAGAGCTGCTCAACCATATCAGTCAGTACACTTGAAAAAATCTTTTAAAAGTGAAAAAAATAATAATAATTTATTCACGCTCATAGCACACAATTTTCACATACGAATAGGTATTACACTCATGTTCCCACTTAAATACTTACAAAGTGAATTTCTTACAAACTAATTAAGCACAAGATCTGAAAAACTATTTTTACATTTTTGTATTTTCGGTCCGAAGGGTCCTCTGGGCTCAATGGTTTGGATGGCTAGATAGCAAGGATTATACGTAATGAAGATGGTTACTGCTGCACTAAAGTTATTTAGCAAAACTGTTATTAAATACTGGAACCACACAAAACATTATATTATCGCTGTCTCCAATTACCTGGTGGCTTCTTGTTGATTTCCTCATCTTCATCTGGCATCGGCATTGATAGATTATCATACACAGTCAGGTAAACTTTATGGCTTACATATATCAGTATGAAGCACAGGATGCATATAAGGAGACTTATGAACACGTAGGCCAACACAGTTGGGATGTAGACAAGAGTATCCAACATGACCCCGTCCTGAACTTGGCTTCTGTTTTTTTTTTGTGGTAATGCAGATATATATCCGTTTCCACAAATCCTCCGGGCCACTTTTCACTATATTAGCAACTTGTCACGGACTGAGATATTGAAGCTTAAAACATGACCTGCTTGTTTGGCAGACGAAATTTTTCTGATAAGCTTTTCTCGGTTTTCTAGTTGTTGTTCGGTCCGTATATAGCCTAAGTGTGGGCACTGGTGGTCTGCTGGTCTGAGCCAGTTCACTTATCATTAAACTAAAATGCACGAACGAAGACGTTGCTATAAGACGTCGATGCTTAACTAACTATTCAGTTATCCAGAGTGGCGTTTAGAGTGTATCAATGAAGCAAAAAATTAAAAACCATACTATTACCACATTTTATGCTACCTTGGACCTTATATAAGCTTCTATGAATCCATGCAAGTGTACAATTTAGTTTCAGTCTTCTTTCGCGTTCTCTCCAATTAAACAATTGAAAATATTTTGTGCTTATACTGACTATGATTGCTGCTCGTTGGGATATCTTTTGTCTGACAATCTGGACATAAACTGCGAATGTTTGAAAATTGCACAGTCAGTTCAGTCGTCATATCTATGCTGAATTAACTTTGCGAGTTGTTTCTTTCATTTATAATAATTAATAATTCTATCGATTGCAAACTAAATGCGATACTTAATTTCTTATCATGCGTACCTACGATTACGTTTGAGCAGATTGTGGAGTAAGTACATCGTACGCCATCGATAAAACACTCTTTATATACATGTCTACTGTTTTTTTTCTGGTAACTATCTCAACTCGTCTGTGGCGTGACAAAGATTAATTGCAAATTCAAATCGTATCAATTGGTTATACTTTAGTTTCAGGTGGAAAAAGGCTGCAAAGTAGTAAAAGTAGGGTAACTGCACTATAGTATCCGGACAGCTCCAGTATTCGGACACTTTTCATTTCATTTAACCCGAATCCTCCTGAACGTTAAGTTTTCGAAAATTTAGGTGCACTTTTCTTAGAATAAGAATAGAAAATAAAAAAACGCAAAATCGTTTTTTCCAAAGTTATTATCGAATAAAACTGCAGGAATAAATGTCATTTTTATATTTTTGCCTTGATAAACCTCGAAGTTTATCATGTATCCGCCTGGAGTCCATAAAGACCACACCTTATATCCAAAGCGCATAGGCTTCCCAAAATATGCAATCATGCTTTTGTCGAACGATAAATGCTGCTCGGGATGGAAATGCTTCAACATTTTTGATCATTCGCATTCTTCTGTTCAAAATGCAGACTTTGCAAAATTTCCTCAAAACGGTTCCGACGCATGCTCTTATACACCATATCGTTGCGCAAATCACTATCATTGCTCCATATAGTTCTGTAGCTGCTTTTCCCGGTGTAGCCACTAACAAGCAGAATACCAATGAAGACGCGAAGTTCGGAAATGAAATATACGTTTTAGCTGTACTGAAAAGGGAAAAAGAAAATGTGTACCAACCGTTAAGGGTAATCTTCGAAATTTTTTTTCCCGGTAAGTGGCGTATACGTCCGAACAATCGCAAATATGCTGAAGCAAATCAACATGTAAAAAATTTTCAAATTGCTCAAGCGGTTTCAAATGGTGGCAATCCTCGTAATTGCCGTGTGGGAAAATTGTAATCAATGCGCAAGACTAATCTTTTGACCAAGTGAACGTAGTATTCTTATTGGCTGTTGGCAAAGGACACCTGGATGTTGATTGCTGAACACGTTGCAATCGGGATGACGGTGGTCCACGGGATGTGTTTGTTGGTTGAGTTACATCTAATAAATTGGTGAATTATGAATTATTTAGAATATCAGCCAAAACACTATCTTCGAGAGCTTCATCCAAATTCTCTTTGACCAGGTCGAAGTCTTCGATACTTTGGCCATTTTCAAACGCAATTTCACAGCCTGCTCTCAACTGTGCTGGACACACATTGTCTGGAATACCTCCTTCTTGTTCATCGGCATCGTCTTCCCCACTCAAATCACCGTCATTCTCTGGCTGCTGAATATACAAGGCGTGAAGGTTGCTCGAAAGATTATTTTCATAATCTGAACAAAGCTCTTCTAAGTAATCGAGAGCTTCTTTGAGCGTCAGCTTGCTGGAAAGCCATATCAATTGAAAACATAGTTAGCTCAGAAAAATAATCATAATTTACCATAGCAATAAGGCCTGTACTCTATTCCTCCTGGCGTTGCCATATGTACACACCGACAAAAGATAAAAAAAACACTACTAAAATACTTTTTTCTCCGTTATGACTTATTTCACTCATTAGAACATGCGAAATACTGACGAAATTGCATCACACTGCTTTCCGATAATGTACACAATGAATTATGTTGAGATACTTACTTTTTTTTATGCGCCATTATAAGATTTTTTTAAACTTTTTTTTATGACCAAAATTTCGATCTTCTCCCTTTAAAATGCTAGGCAATAATGTCAAACTAACTCTGCAAAATTAAAGCCACATGCGTTTCGAACTGAACAAATGTGAAAATGCACACTTCTGAGTATTGGTTTAGATTTTAGAGGCTCGAAATGAAATGCACGGTTTTTGTTGTCATATGGCAACGCCAGGAGGATTCAGGTTAATAAAAATAAGAAAAGTACACACATTAGCCTTAGAACTCTGTTAGAATTTTGTTTATTTGATCTTTTCAGATGCACATACAAAATTTGGATAACACACATGTCGTTTTTGAGAAAATACTTTACAGTCTGTGTATTTACTTTATGTCAGTAAGGTCAACACGTGTTTTATGTAAAGTGCAATTAGTGCATTGAGCATCAGAGAAAGTGAGATAAAATTAGGGCCGTATTCACCAAGCCATTTAATACAAATTTAATTTTAATTTAATTTTTATTGAGGGACCGCAATTAAATTTTTGTAGCTATTCACCAACCTTAATAAAATAAATAATTTCGGACATTTCGGACTATCAGCTGCAAGATTTCCGAATTTGGCAATTGACAGTTCTCGTGGGAATTCACGTAATTTAAATATTATTTAAAAAATTAAAAGAAGTTTTTATGTATTATTTAAATAGAGAAGTTTTTATGTATTATTAAAAATATTTTATAATATATGTACAATTCGTTTTAATTAAAAATAGCCCATATTAAGCAATTGCTTCTTCAAACTTTTAACTGCGCTATTAAAAATAAGACATTTGACTGCATGACAATTCAATCAGCTGATATCGAAATTAAATTTATTTAAGAGAGGGTAAGGCCTCTCTTAAAATTAAATTAAAATTAAATTTTCATTAAATCGGCTCGGTAAGTGTGGTTGTGGAATAGCTTTAATTGAAATTTTTTTTAAATTTGCTTGGTGAATACGGCCCAAGTATTCTTTATTTAGTTTAACTGTCTTTGTATAGTGCCTGAATATTGTATGTTATTAGTATTAAATCAGAAATATTAAATATTTTTTATAGTATATATTTATCATAAAATTTTTGGATGTCCGATAACTAAAACATAAAAAAACAAAACTATTTTATTTAGTGTCCGGACACTGATAGTACGCTTCAAAAGAGATTGTTTCCCGCGTACTCTCTAATATAATTATAAAATATGTTTTTTATAGGACAGAAAAAGTTAAACATGTTTTTTTTTATTTAACCTTTAGTATTCGGACGCATTTTAAGAAATTCCATTTCTGCTGTCCGACTACGAAAACGGAAATTTCAGTGTCCGGGCAAAAAATATTTAATACGTAATCGATTAATTAAAAATAAAAGATACCTGGGCAGTAAATAATCATAATAAATCTCAAAATAATGGATGATAGTACTTTATGCATTACAAACCGAAAAACCTATAACATAATCCGCTAATGATGCAGAGATGACTTATGCTATACCTACTACACATCGATGTCAGAGAAAATAAATTGAGCATTATGAAGTGTGCTGAATAATAATTATGGAGTGTTGTTGGAAAGTGTGGAATTTCACTTAAACAAGATAACTTGGTCAACACTGTGCAACATAACATATTAAGAAGATGGTCGACGAGGACGAACATGGCTTAATTCCTTCTTTAAACGAAACACATCATTAGCTGCAAGACAAGCAGAAAGTATTACCAAGGGCAGAGCAGTGATTACTGTTTCGGATAGGATGACAAATTAAATGATCCTGCCCGAATACTAAATAGGGATAAATCGGGTTTTTTTCTTTGTCCGAAAACCAGTAAAGTAATTACATGCCGCGGATTCAAAAATGTTTATCAAATTTAAACCGGAGAAGAAAAAGAATTTTATTTTCTGCAGGCAGAAAAACTTTCCCTTATGGTAGGCTTTTCATATTTGCGTCAATAAAGGATATTGTAAATAGCACGCCAGCGAACCGGTTTTAGTAGTGATCTTTTTCGCATATGGTTAATGGGTGTTTCGAGGAGTAAGAAAATATCAGACCGCAGGCGCGCTTCATAAACGGCCAAAAGTCACACTTGACGTTAGAGCAAAGTGAAAATTACAAGGAAAAAAGTATAATTTTATATGCATTGCCAACAAACACCGCTGATATGATGCAGTAAAATCCTTCGAGAATGGTAGTCAAGAATGTTGGCCAACTTATAACAAAAACAAAAAAACTTTCTGTCCTTTGCTGGAAACTGCAATCTTGCGAATCTAAAAACTTGGAAACACCATAAAAAATACTTCAGGAAATGTGGTTGAAAATTCTGCAGTTACTCGAAGTGCCGATATACCAACTACAATGCAAGAATCAAGAAGAAGTTTCACACTGCTATTGAGGTTATTAAGCTGATCGATCATGAGTTAAGAATGAGAAATATTCACGAAAATTAAGTTTTGGACATCATCAAGGAAGCCGGAGCAGAAGCTTGGACAGAAGCGTTACCAGAACTAGATCTTACATTCAACGATCTGACGGGAGGCACAAGTTGCAACTGATAAGAGTACTGATTAATTAGCTATTTGATTTTAATTAAAAAAGTTGAAACTATTTTTTCAGAACTTAGTCGTTCTTGTGTGTCGTCAACGACTGGTCCTTGTGTGACGCCGGGATTAATTGGATGCCGTATACAGAAGATTAATGAAAAAAGATCAAAGTCTAAAAAAAACCGATTAAGAACAAAAAGAAGCATTGTTTTAATTGAATTACAAAACGATGTTGAAGATGACGATTTAAAAACATTGATTGGGATTCTTGAACTAGGTGGTTGGTGGTACTACCCCACCCCAAGTGCACTCCAATGTTTTCATCATCTTATGAGGAGAAAGCAAAAACTTCGTGTACTGGAAATATTAACAACAAAACTAATATGCGATAACTTTTTTGAGACTATAATATTTTTAAAATTACTTAGATATTTTTTTTTCATTATTATCAAGTTTGAAGTATTTGCCTGCATAAATTCTTTAGTTTTTTTAACAGAAAAGTACCTTAAAATGTGTTCATAAATCTTTCAATTAATAAAATGTATAGTAAAAGCCGGAACGCCTTGGGACCAAAAAAAAAATCAAACTTAGACAGGTTTCCGGCTTGTAGATGGTCCAAACAAAATTTATTTCACAGCATTTATTTAATATGTATACAATATTAGTGTACATTATACAAAACAAGAAAATTTAACAAAACAATAATTCAAGAACCTAACCAAAACAAAAACATAACATAATGAAAATACAAATGTATACATTAGGGTCACACAGAAAATAATTTAAAGTTTTTGTGAGTTAATAAAATCGCGAAGAGGTACTGGTTTTTGTTTCAAACTTTTTTGAAGGGTTCTACTGTGAACTTCCTTAATAGATAAATAAGTATTCGACACAAGTATCTCATTCCCGACGTTAATTGCGAAATTGCGGACAGATTCCAGAGCACGTAATGCTCCAGAAGCGGAAACAGGGTTTGTTGAAGTTATATCACCGATATCTTCCTCCTCTTCCGATGAAATATCCATGGGTTCATGTAGCTCGGTCTCAATATTTCCGGTCTCAGTTGAATTTGTTACATCAATGTTTACATAACCGATAACTTTGACATCTTCAATACCTGCCGTTACGATTAATTGGAAGAGTTGTGCAGCATTTCCGCTATGTCTAGTTTCGACAGTATTCACTTGGAACCAAAATTTTTTGCAGCAGTTCGAAACACAGTTTGGAGGAATACTAGATAACGCGGCATGTATCCAGTGAATCGCATCAAGGCAAGATATTGCTTTTGATAGATCATGAACGCTGCCATAGATTTCCATAGAAGAAATTAAATGGCACAAAATCTGCTTTCTGTAGTGGCTTTTGAAGCATTTAATAACTCCTGCATCCAAAGGCTGACACACACTGGTTGTGTTTGGTGGGAAAACAACCAATTTTACGTGACTTAGTTTAATTTTCGGATGAAATGTTGCGTTGTCCAGAAATAAACAAATATAGCGGTCTTCTTTCTGCATTCTGCTGTTCAAACCAAAAGCCACTCTTCCATTATCGAAGATGTCATCCATGCTTTCTTGTTTGCTTTCCATAAAACAGGAAGATTATTAATGTCCAAATTCTAGAAACAGCGCGGTTTTAAAGCCTTACCAATCACTAATGGCTTTTCAAAAGAACCGTCAGCAAAAGATCATAAAAAAACAGTTACTCGTTCCTTGGATTGCTTGCCACCTACACATTTTTCACCTTTAAGCTTTAAAGTTTTGTCAGGTAAAGCACGAAAAAATAATGCTATTTCATCTCCATTGGCTACATTTTTCAGATCGTAATCTTTTATTAGCTCCGTCAGCTTATTTTTCCACTCCTCAACCGTAGTTTGTGAGACATCATTAACCTCTCCGCAAACTTTAGCAAAGGTCAGTAAATGCCTTTTGCGAAAATTATCCAGCCAACCATTTGATGCTTTAAAACTAGGAATATTTAAACTTACCGCAATATCTCTGGCCTTTTCCTGCAGGATTGGACCGGAGACCAGCAAATTTTTGGAGTGTGCTGCCACAAACCGTTGATATGTTCTTGTGTTCACTTCCCCGTTTTCTGTTCTTTTTAAACGTCGTCGTACCTGCGAATTTTGGTTTGTTAGCCATTCTTCTTTGAACTGGAACTTCTTTTACAAAATGTCGTAAATTTCACTGTCTTCAATTACGCCTATTTTCTCCTTTAATGTTAATGTCTTCATTCTTCACATCGATCTTAAATTTTTTATGCTATTCTAATCTGTACTCCTCAATATATCTTGAACGAAATTGAAAATGAAAAGCAATTCTAACCTGACTTTAATCTAAGTGACGACTTGACGGTTCAAAAAGAAACCCACTAATGTCTAAAACAGGCGGCATCTCACTCCAACGTACTTCCAAGAAAACTACTTACGCGGCCGTAGCTTCATTTTGTATTGTATTCAAAATACTTCGATGTATGTTATTTAGATGCAAACAACAAGCAAGTCAAGTGCATTGCGGACGTAAATTCAATAGAAATATGTTTGCTTGAACTTCTTCTCTTGAATTCCGCACCCTTCTTCATGAGAAATTAGAATAATCACGAGCACGGGCTTGGAAAACATCATTTCCTACTAAATGTTCCGTTTTCGCTTAAAGGATTACAAAGAATTTTCCGGGTTAAGCAGGCTGTAAAGCCATTTTTCGTCTCCGGCTCCGGGTTAGACTGTTTCCGGCTTACGCAGGATAAATTTATTCTTATGTAGAGGGCTAAAAGCAGGGACTGAGAGGTTTTTCCGGGATAGCCAGGTTTCCGGCTTGTCAAGGTTACGGCTTAGACAGGTTTCACGTAGTTTAATGAAAAAGATCATTTGTGTTTATTTTTAACAAAAAATGGGTAATAAATTTCTTCTAAAAAGTCTATGTCCGGACACTGAAATTGTAGTGTCCGAATACTAAAAGTTGGTGTCCGAATACTAGCTTAAAGCGAACTCTTTTTCAAACCCCAAAATTATAACAAAATATTATTAAATGACCTAAAAATATTTACTTGCTAAATGTAAGCAGCTTAGATAATAATAAATAAAATATATTGCATATTCTTAATAGCAATAAAATGGTAAGATGAAACATTAAGTATCCGGGTACTGGTACATTTACCCTAAATGTGCAACATGCTTTGTTAGAGGTCCTTGTCACTCGTTAAAAATATCTTGTACCAATATTTATAATCTACGATGTACCAAACTCGATTATAGTATTATAATATAACGAACCACAAATATACCAAAACTGCTGCGATTCTTACAGTAAAACACATACATACATTAGATTTTTTAGATTAACCTGCGGTTTATAGAAAACTTTATATTCACACCTGTATCTACCCTATCTAGATACATATATCCTTCATACATTTTGTATGGTAAATATAAATACAAAATTTAGTCTTGAAATTATGTGCAAACAGGTCAAAACGATTGCTATGTATTTTATACGACAAGGACCTTATGATACCTGGACGATTAGCTGGAAAAATATAATGAGAAGTATTTCTTGCAAAATAAAGAAATATACTTCTCTGGCATGTGTATTTCTTCGGCAAAGTATACATATACAACTCTTTAGTTTCAAATGAAATTTTCAAGTTTTCAAGTGAGAAATTGTGGGCAAAAAAAATAATAAATCCAGATAGGAATTTTGAATATCTTTCTGCAACAGCGGTTGTTTGTTTATTTTCTGTTTTATACGCACCAAGTTCACACAATATGCCCCCACCCCCAAGTCGACAAAGTAAGGCATAAAAATGTGGTGGGTTTGTGATTCCGCAACTTCGTATCCCCTGAAAAGTGTTACCTCAAAGCTACCCTAAATAACTGGGATAATAAACAAAAATCCCTGTATTGGGAAAGGCTACAAGGACTTCGTCAGGCAAAAAAGTTTATCGACACCTCTGGCGGAAAAACAAAGGAGCTCCTACTCCTTAGAAGAGCAGAGCTCAAAATGAACACTGAGCTCTTCTCAGGCCATTGCCCCTTGAGGTATCACCTAAAAAAGCTGGGTTTGAGTTTGAGACTTCATCCTGCGGCTTCTGTCAGGATGCTCACGAAACCTCGGAGCACTTGCTCTGCAACTGCGAAGCATTGGCCAGGCGGAGATTACTCCACCTTGAACATGCTTTTCCTCCACCAAGTTACGTATGGAACCTCAAGCCCAGAGTGGTTCTAGACTTTATTAACAGTCTAAACCTATAAATGGAGCAAATTCAACGGGGACTCACAATAGATCTTTCAGGTCGCAGTGATTGCGAGGCTAACGCCTATACACCCCTTTACAAATCTAATCTAATCCCCTGAATGGTCAAATTTACACCGGAAAAATAAGAAATGTCAGAGATATGAATAAGGTTGAAAGAGTTGGTGGCTCCTTACAAAGGGACACAGGGCGAAATGTGACGATGAAGAACTTTTTTACGATTCAACCACTGGCCATGGAACTGGTCGCTTGGAAAATGACGGTTGTCGGCACTACATACAAGAATGCTGATTGGGAAAATCTCAATCTTAAAGAAATTAATTGGTTGTGTTATGGAACTATGTCAGAGCGATTGACTTGGACGTGAAGTCCAGACTGCCAGCTTGAGCTGGCAGATCACTCGGTGGGGTGAACAGCGCTGAGTGCAGGGCAGCACGCTAGCTCGCCTCGGCTATTGGCGGAGAGTGTGGAGAGGTTCCACGAAAACCTGCCACTGTGCCACCAGCCATATACAAAAAAATTTTCGTGCCTACAAACCAAAGGCCGTTGCCCACACTCAGTCCCCGAAGGCACCTTTACACTACTTACCACTTACTTAGTTGGAATCGCAGATGTTCTGCTCCCATCGCCGTTGCCCCAACGATACCGCAGGCGAGATGACACAATATCCCTAGAAGATCTGAAAAGAAAGCAGAGGAGCGGACCTTTCCAACCCCTACATCAAGAGGGCTCCAGGAGAGTGAGAGGAGAAATAATGAAAACCTCAGAGCATTGTTACGTTACAAAAAGTATTTAATTCGGAATCTGCACAAATTCAAAAAGGAAAATATACGATTCCAGCCGACATAAAATGTGTGTAAAAATCCCAAGCGGGAAACTAATCAAATGGCGTGTGTTGTGGTTGACTCAATGCACACAATAATTATTACATTAACAAAAGTGCTCACTTATTTATAATATCCGAGGAATACAAAGACATCTTACAACTTAGATCTAAGACAAGTTGAGACCACTACATATTTCCAATTTCCTAAATTCTTAGCCGCTAGAAATATCTATGGTCTATTTATATAGTAAATATATTGAAAATAATAATTTTATGTACGTAAATGAAAAATTCAAAAAATATAAAATAAAATATCTAAATATTAAGTGTTAGTACATACTTAGACTATTAGAGAAAGTGCGATCTAGTACTCAACCACAAATTATCTACTAGAATAGTTGTAGAGTTCGAACATATGCAGACAAAAGTTGTTCATATTTGCTATCTCAATTTATGCAACCATTTCCGTCGTCTGAAATGGAATTATCTTTGTTTTGTTTAGTATATGTTTCGGAGGCACGACATGCTAATCAAGTTATAAGCTTGTCTACTACTGGAAGTACCACTGTTAGCAAACCGACATGATAATACTGCACGTCAAAAGTTGAGTACTGGCTCGAAACACGAGATAAGAATAGTTTGTTCGACAGAAAACTGGTCGTCACTACTGATTTGTGCGTTGTTGTCTGTATCCACGAAATAATAATAAACGAGAATGTTCAGATATAAGCTGTCTACGTCGACAGGTTATACAACGGTAGTAACTTTTTATTTTCAGCCAATATACAGTTCGAAAATGAGTGCGAAGACGTCTTAGGCGTACGTGATAATCACATAGGTCTAATTGGAGTTATTCGTCTTTACACAGACTATGTTGACAGTCAAAGGAATACCAGGATATAATTAATCAAATATGATACCTGCTACTCGAAGATGTTTTCTTTCAGTCTACTATTTGCATTCTTCTGGAAAGTTAGTGGATCTCGTAATGAGTGCGAAAGCTGACGGATCTATTAACAGTTCCTGGAGATCTACGTTGCGTTCAGAGTTCACTCTTAGCGACAGAAGGAGACTTGACTCTCCCTTTAGATTACCACGATTCTAATCATAATGTTGTCCGAATTGCATTTTTTTTGCTTATTATAGTTC
Organism: Dioctria linearis; assembly: GCA_963930735.1. NCBI lineage: Eukaryota > Metazoa > Arthropoda > Insecta > Diptera > Asilidae > Dioctria > Dioctria linearis. The sequence continues at coordinate 121,036,665 of OZ005743.1, read as the reverse complement.
TTCTCTTGAGGTTGATTTGAAACGTTTTCAGGAAAGAAGGATAAGCTTCTGACCTGCTCCGTAAACTAAATTCCTATTCGCCCTGAGAATATTTGAGGGAAGCAACCAGCTACCCTACCTATGTAAGAGACGTCCTTGTAATCGCCCTTAATGACCGAAACTTCCAGTCTCGCTGTAATGCCTATCGCTTTACAGGGGAAACATTGATTTAAATTCCTTACAGTCTTAACCTTGAAAATCGCACACACCATCTCCTCTTACTCTTCTTCTTCTCCCTTTTCTCGTTCCACCGGTACTTGGCCCGGTCAGACTTGAGTCGTCTGCTCGAGTCTCGCCAGCAGCACGTTCGATGTGTGGCCCACGCTGTTTGCTGTTGCTAGCCGTCGGGTAGCGTACTACTGCCTGCAGTACGCTACGACCATAACAGTTGGTCTGTTTTGTTTCGAGGGATGTTGATGAATGCACATTAGAACTTAGTTACATACTAAGTTTTGGCATGCGTGAATACATTCCGTATTCTTACAGCAGATCCAAACAACAGCAAAATCGCTCTTGGTTTAACGATAAGTGCAACCAAGCCATAAAAGTGAAACAGTCTGCTTTTCGCGCCTACAATTGCATCCATGTTCGGTGCTAAAACAAGTCTACAAGACTGCACGGAACACCTGTAAGCCCATTATCCAGAGAGAAAAATTTCTTTTTGACCAGAATATTAGACAAAGAATCTTGGCAAGCCACAAAGAGCAAAGGTTTCTGGTCCCTGGTCAAAAACATCAGGAACAACTTCACCAGTTCCTCTTTACCTTCATTAATTAATAATGGTGAAGTGATTGTAGACTCACTGGATAAAACAAATATTTTGGCTGCTAGATTCGCTTCAAATTCTGGTCTTTCATCCACTTCACAAACACCTGTTTTGTATCCCCCGTGTGGATGTGTACAAAAGCCAATACACATCCGTAAGAGAGATGTGTTTAGGATCCTTAAGGGGATCAAGGTCTCCAAAGCTGCAGGTCCTGATGGTTTCTCGCCCCTGTTAATTAAAAGATGTACCTAATCCTTGGCTAAACCTCTGCGCAAACTATTCTACTTGTCTTAATTGACAGGAAAATTTTCAACTGCTTGGAAACTAGCTCACGTTCAGCCTATTCTCAAGACAGGAGAGGGTAGCGATTCCTCAAACTATCGATCAATTGCAATCACATCGATTCTTTCAAAGGTTTTTGAAGCTATCATTAACTGAAATATCTGGAAACTAATCATCTCATCAGCTGGATGCTCATCTGGAGGCTTGTTGACTTTTCTTACGGAACGTTGGAACCGTAGTCTTCACAATTTTGATGAGTCCAAAATCGTTGCCCTAGATATTTCAAAGCCCTTTGTTAGAGTCTGGCATCCAACCCTTTTAGCCAAACTTAAAGCACATGGTCTCTCCCCTCCTCTTCTATTATGGATTGAAAGTTTCCTATCTATTTGACAACTTCAAATACGTGTTGTATTGGATGGCGTCACATCTGAACCTCATCCCATAAATGCCGGTGTGCCTCAAGGCTCTGTTATCTCTTCAACTTTCTTTCTAATTTTCATTAATGATCTGCTTTCCCTTACTTTCAATCCCATCCATACTTTCGCTGATGACAGTACCCTTGATTTAGCTTACTTTTTTGATACTCTTGCGGACTCCAGGGGGAATGCTGCATGTGTTAAACCAGATTGCATGATTAGATCAATGAAAAGCGATCTTAACAATATCCTTGCTTGGGGCACAGGGAATCGCTTGGAATTCAAGGCATATAAGACCCAAAGCTGCCTCATCGCATTAAAACAAGACCATAACTTAATCACTCCCGTTTCTTTTGATGGAGAATTAATTTCTGATTCACCGTCACTAAGCATTCTTGGCATTAATACTTCCAGTAAGTTAAACTGGACATATCACATCCTGCTGGTAAAGAAGCATCTTGTCTTGGTTTTCTGAAAAGGTGTAAGAAATATTTCAGTCCGTCAAATCTTGCGCTCCTCTACAAGTCCTACATTAGCCCTAGAATGGAATACAATTCACATATATGGGCTGGGGCTGGTCGTACAGCCTTAACTTCATTGAATATTGTCTAAAAGAGAGCCTTCAAGCTCATTGGTGATATGGCAATAGCTTGTCATATCGACTCACTCGAGCACCGCCTCAATATTGGTTGCCTTTCGCTTCTTTATCGCTACATTCATGGTCAATGTTCTGATGAAATATCTAGTCTAATCCCTTGTAGAGTGATTCCTGCACGCAATACTCGCGCTGCAAACCGCGCACATCCTTTTACCCTTTAAATTACTTTTGGCCGTACAGTAAAATTCCGTGTTGCTTTTTATCCCTAACAGTGCGAATGTGGAACAGTTTACCATCTTCTGTTTTTCCTCCGGCATACAATCTGCGGAAGTTTAAGGGCAACTTACATCGGCACCTCCGCTACTCTCCTCATCTACCATAATCCTTTCCCTATCTCCTTCCTGCCATGCTATGCTTTGCATCATAGGGTATCTCCTGAGCTTGGCTTAATAATATAAAAAAAAATCGATTACCCGATTGGTTAAATAATATAAATAATATTAACCATAAAAATAAATAATCGTTGTATTAAAATGTTTTACTCTTTTCTTTGCAAATATTCTACTTCAACATTAGCAAATTCCAATACAAATTTTATGTATCTACCCGGGTAGACACAATTTCAAATCCGTGTATAAAAAAACAAAATTTAAAAAAAAACATATGAAGCGGTGCGAATAAAATAATTTTCTTTTTATTTTCTGAAATAAACTGAAAGTTTAGTTTAGATTTGATAGAAAAAAACGCAAGGAAAAGCAAAAACTAGGATGAAGCTGATACACACTAGTCCTGAAGGGACGATATACCGCTTACTGTGGGCTTGATGGAGGATCAGGTGCTAGGATCCTCTGAGTGCCATCCTCTGAGTCCAAAAGTTGCACAGTTACAAAAAAAAAACCGTGTTAGAGACACTTCCTAAAAAATTTACGATTAAGTAGTAAACAATTTCAAATTTACAATGATCTCAAGATTAGAGCTGAAAATATCCGGATAATTTACTATCCGGATAATCCAAGATAATTAGGATGCGATTCCTCAAATCCGGGTATCCGGATAATCCGGATCCTAGTATCCGGATCCCAACTATCCGGATCCAGACTAATCAAAAAAAGGTCAAAATTTCCTCCAGCTTGCTTTGCTTCATTGGGAAAATATAAATTTCATAATATTTTCATTTTCTCATTGAAACAGCACAATTTTAAAGCTTTTTTGCTTGGTCTGGATCAGGATAAATCGGATCTGGATACATATAGTTCGGATCTGGATCCGGATAGTTCGGATCTGGATCCGGATAGCTCGGATCCGGACCTCAAGAATCCGGATATCCGGATATTAGCAAATCCGGAACCAATTTTCAGCTCTACTCAAGACTCTCTTCAGCATTAGCTGCGTTTTTTTTCTCTCTGATCTGATCCGGTTTAATTTTATATACGTAAAACAACAACAATGCGTGATCCATTGTTGTTGTTTAACGTACATAAAATTGAACCGGATCAGATCAGAGAGATAAAAAAACGCAGCTATTATGAGTTAACTATAACCCTGAGACAGTATCGTAGACTAATTAAGGGAATAACACACTTCAAATCTCAACAACAGCAAACACTCTCTCTCTGTGTTATGGTCGTAGCATACTGCATGTAACAATATGCTACACTGAGACGAGTTGCACGCATACGACCGGCCCATTGCCACATGAACGGCGAAGAAATACGCGCTGAAGACCGACGAACAAAAAAGAAGAAGAAGAGGGTAGACATCTGTCTTGTGGTTGTCATAAAAAGTTATGCTCGTGAAAAGACGTAGAAAAATTGTATAGTGTATAAAATCGCGAATTTCCTTGTGGCATCGTGCTCGAAATTGGAACATCTAAATAATTTACCTTAACATATTTTTTGGATATATTCAGCAATTGTGGATAAGACCTGATAAGCCGAACAAGGTGAAAGGTCAAGTTAATCATCGAGATAATTCAGGATACACAGCTCTTCAATATGCACCTAGAAGTGGTAATCTAGAAATTTGTCATCTACATACTAATAGATAGAAGTGCTGATGTAAATGCTAAAACTGCTGGTAGTGCTATTCCATTGCATAGAACCGCACTGAGGGGTAATTTGGATATTGTAAAACTGTTATTATAATCCGGAGCAGATATCCTTGCCCAAGATGAAGATGGACAAACAGTGCTACACAGATCTTCTACTAAAGGTGATTTACCTGTATCTCAATATTTAATTGATCACTGCACAAACTTAAAACTATTACTGATAAAAAGATCGCCTTCCGTACAAGTAAGCTCCCAAAGATAATGAGCATTTAAAAACAAAGTATTAAATCTCATGGAATGAAAGTTATTGTGAATTTTTGATAGCTCCGTGCTCGTGCAGCAATGAAATACGTACGTCAGTAGAGTTCGTCTATTAATTTGAAATAATTTCTTATATAAATAGATTTTAGAAATACTAGTTTTATGTATGTACTAACATTTAAAATTTTATTACACAATTTATCTATTTGAATTTTGAGAGGCTCAAATGCCTGTAGTGCGGTGAACAAGATTCACGTCGTTACATACTTGAATTCACGCAGTTTTCTAAGATTAGGTTCTCAAACTTTAGTCATACAATTTTGATAGGCTCAATTGCCAGTGTAGTGGTTTAAACCAAATTCACTTAGTTAAGTACGTGGTATATACCACTATCCGACTAGTACATTACAAATTTAGTCAGATAAGCTCGTTCTCATTATATTCTATCTTGTTCAATAATGAAACTTTGGTATGAAGAGGCGGAAATTAAGTAATTATAGAATAAGAAAAAATGAACTAACCAGTTTTATAGCTATCACACCCGTGGGTGTTATTACTATTAACTCATTCATCACCAAAGCCATGTATTAAACTTGTGAAGTAGCCGAAGTGGGAGACTTTCAGAAGTATTCTTTCACAGAGATCCCGCATCCATCTCCTGAAGGCCTTCTCAAGGAGTGGATAGATGGTGAGTAAGCTTAGTAATTTTGAATTTCTGAAATGTCTGCGGGTGCTATAATATAACAAAAAAAAAAAAGAGGACAAATCAATTCTAAACAGTTCTCCCCCTTGGACACTGTCTGACGGCATTTGTATTTGTGATGTTAGGTTGTATGAAGTTGAACAAATTTAAGAGAAAAACACTTGACTATTTGTGTTTCATGATATGAGTATAGTTTTCGTTCGGTTGTAATTGTTGTTAGCGATAAGACCATATCCTTGTCAGTTTCATTGACAGAGGTAGCAGTATACATATCAAATGTATTTAGGAATAGAAACAAGGACCAAACATTGTTCGCGAAAATAAGTTTAGTTGAATTGAGCAAAGAATACCACATTTGCTAATAAAAAAATACTAGATTGGATAACATGAATCGGAAGTAGAGTTCTCATGAAGGTTAACTAGGTCCGCTCTCGTCTTCTCTTTTCAGGTCGTCAACAGGGATACTGTATCATATCGCCCACAGTATCGCAGGGTGGTTGGAGCAATGGCGGTGGAAGCAGAACACCTGCGCTTCCAATTAGGTAAGTGGTAGGTAGTGTAAAGGTCCCTTCAGGACTGACTGTGTGCTACGGCCTTTGGTTTGGCAGGCACGATTTTTTTGTTTATGGCTGGTGGCACAGCGGCAGGTTTTCGTGGAACCTCCCCACACTCTCCACCAATAGCCGAGGCGAGCTAGCGTGCCGCCCTGCAGTCAACGGTGTCCACCGAGTGATCTGTCAGCTCATGTTGGCAGTCTGGACTTCACGTCCAAGTCAATCGCTCTGACATAGTTCCATAACATGTCAGATATTTTCAAAAGAATTACTCTATGAGTTAATATTGTTGCGAGCGTGGCCTTTGGTTCGTTATTTAAAACACAATATTAAATAATTAATATATAAGTTCTTTATTTCACTCTAATCATATAAAAGTTCACAAACATTCATCTAATCAACTCAACTCTAATTATCGCTAATACTGTACTTTCAATTATCGCAATCTAATTACATACACTATCGCTTCTTTATTACTTTCGCTTCTTAACACTTCAACGTCTAAGACAAGACTCTTTTTCTGGCGATGACAACTGTTATATTTATACCCTAGAAACTCTCCGGATTATTCTGGAGTGTTCTATTCCAAAAGCTTGTTGACTATTCTATTTGTTCTATTCCTGTAGATTTCATAATCGATTCTCCGAACCTGAAGTCGTTTACTCTCCGAACCTGAAGTTGTTTATTGCCAGTAGATGTCACCAGTTGTCTCTTTCTATTGCACGTAACTCTGCCCCCTTCTTAAACTTGTTCGTCCCGAACAACAGGTGGTCCACGGTCTTGATGCTCGTAGTATTGACACAAGCGGTCCAAATGAACAATTTTGTGCTTTCCTCTTGTGCCACGCTGAATCCTGTATACCACGTCATTAATTCTAGTTACTACTGAATATGGTCCTTCCCAGTGTTGTTGCAATTTTGGAGAACGTCCCTTACGTCGTTTCGGGTTGTACAGCCAAACAAGATCACCTTCGTTAAATCCTGCGGAATTAGCGCGTAAGTCATAACGGGTCTTCATCCGATCAGTATTTGTTGCTAATTTCGTCCTCGTGGCCTCGTGTACATCGGCTAATTGTTGTTTGAGCTCCGATACGTAGTCTTCTGGTAACTTTTGTTCACCTCTGGGGGTACCGAATTTGAGGTCGCTAGGTAAACGCATCTCTCTTCCGAATATGACTTTAGCTGGTGTTTGTCCGGTAGTACTATGAACGGCTGATCTATAAGCCATTAGGAATACAGGAATATGTCGATCCCAATCGCGTTGGTGATAGTCAACTACTTTCTTTAGATGCTCGATCAATGTTCTGTTGAAGCGCTCTACCATGCCATCAGATTGTGGGTGTAGAGGAGTTGTTCTAGTTTTTCTTATTCCCAACATTTTACACATCTCCTGGAAAGTCCGCGATTCGAAGTTCCGTCCTTGGTCCGAATGAAGTTCGTTATTTGTTCCGCAACTGTGGTTGCCTCTTGATTAGGGATTGCGTAAGCTTCAGGCCATTTACTGAAATAATCAATGGCAACTAATATAAAACGGTTACCGCCATCTGTTTCTGGAAAAGGTCCAGCGATGTCTATAGCTATCCTTTCAAAGGGGGTTCCGACATTATACTTATGCATTTCTCCTCTGCTTCTGTGTTGTGGCCCTTTGCAAGCAGCACAGGCAGTGCATCTGCGGCACCACTCCTCCACATCTTTTCGCATATGTAACCAATAAAACTTTTCTTGTATTTTGGAAATGGTTTTGTTCACTCCCAAATGTCCTCCAGAGGTTCCACCGTGCATTTCTTCTAGAACATTTTGACGTTTGATGCCGGCACGACTATCTGCATTCGGAAAGATTCGCCATTAGGTGCTTCCCACTTGCGTTTTAATATACCACATTCAACATGAAGAGAGTTCCATTGAGCCCAGTAACTTTTCAGCTTCTCACTCCGTTCCGAAATGTCCGGATCTTCTCGTTGTGCTGTTCGTAGGTCCTCGTTGTCCCAACCTGTAGATGGCTCCACGGTTACTAACTGTATAGTTGCTGTTGTTTCTTTTTCTTCTATTCGGGTGCAATGTTTGCACTCAAGTTTACATGGACGTCGTGAAAGGGCGTCTGCATTTCCATGGATACGACCTCTTCGGTGTTGTATTTCAAAATCATAAGCCTGGAGTCGCTCTATCCATCTCGCCACTTGTCCCTCAGGATTCTTAAACTGCAGAAGCCATTTAAGCGCTACATGGTCGGTGCGAAGGATGAATTTCTGCCCGTAGAGATATTTATGAAAATACTTTGTTGAACTTACAATGGCAAGTAGCTCCTTTCTTGTAGCACAATAATTTTTCTCTGACTTTGAAAGTGCTTTGCTATAGTAAGCTACTGGAACTTCTTGACCATTCTCCTCCTGAGAAAGCACTGCACCAATACCTTCATTGCTGGCATCCGTGTCTAATATAAATGTTTTTCCCAGCTTTGGATAGTGAAGTACTGGCGCTTCACAGAGCTGTTGCTTCAAATTTTCAAAACTTTCGTTGCATTTATCCGACCATATGAACGGCTTTCCCTTTTCGGTAAGTTGATGTAGGCTTCTTGCTATATCTGCAAAACCTTTCACGAATCGCCTGTAGTAGGTAGCTAAACCAAGAAAACTCCGTAATTGATGTTTGTCCTTTGGTGCTGGCCAATTTTTGACGGCTTCTATTTTCTCTGGATCGGTTCTTATTCCTTGTGATGAAACTATGTACCCTAAATATTTAACTTCTTTTTTAAATAGAGCACATTTACTCGCACTGAGCTTTAATTTTGCATCTTTGAGTCTTTGAAGTACATCCCGTAAGTTGTTTTTATGCTCCATGAATGTCCTTCCGATTACTATTATGTCATCCAAATAGACAAGACATGTTTTCCAGGTTAAACCTCGTAGAACACATTCCATTAGTCGTTCGAATGTGGCTGGAGCATTACATAACCCAAATGGCATTACTTTGAATTGCCATAAGCCACTGCCAACTGAGAAAGCAGTTTTCTCTCGGTCCTCGGGATGTATTTCCACTTGCCAGTAACCACTCTTTAAATCCAGCGTGGAAAATCATTGATCTCCAGAAAGGGTATCCAATGTGTCATCAATCCTTGGTAATGGATAGCTATCTTTTCTCGTCACGTTATTTAGTTGGCGGTAGTCTACACAGAATCGGGTGCTGCCATCCTTCTTCCTAACCAGAACAACCGGCGATGTCCAAGGGCTGTTAGATTCCTCTATGATGCCTTGTTTCTTCATGGAGTTCATTATGTCTGCAACTTCTGGTTGTTTGGCTAATGGCAATCTTCGTGGTGTCTGTCGAATGGGTCTGTAATCTCCTGTATCGATTCGATGCTGGACAAGATTTGTTTTACCATAGTCATCATCATTCATTGCAAATAATTCCGAAAATTCATCGATCACCTCTTTGGCATCGTTGTGTTGTTGTTCACTTAAGGCACTGGACGAAAGAAGTTTCTGAACCTGTTGGGTAGTAGCTGGTATAGTTTTTGTTTCCTTGACATTACTACCATTATCTAAATTGACGATTTGGTAAACGGGTTCACAATTTCCAATTATAGCACCTTCTTTTAGTTGTACCTCATTTTCGGATGTGTTAAGCACTCTGACTGGAATTAATGTTGCACCTTCTGCCTTCACTAAAGTCTTGCCAACGATGATGTTCGATGTAACTTTTGTGGGGTTAGGCTCCACCAGATAGAATCGGCAGGTCCCGATGTCATCAGTAAGCTTTGTCCATATTAGTGTCTCGGAGCATGGCGAAAGAGTAATATTTTCGCAAACCATCGTCCTTACTTTCGCAGGATGATCTGCTTCTTCTCCTAGTTTCATAGGAATTTCTATGTTGCCATATTTGAGAATCAGCTCTCCGACATTCAGATTTATTTTGTATGTGGTCATGAAGTCTATTCCAAGAATGCAGTCATCCATTATGTCTGAAACCAGGAAAGTGTGAGGAAATAGTAGTTCGCCTAGTTGAACATCTAAAGTTATTTCTCCAAACACCTGTGCTGCCGCTCCAGTTGCTGTTCTTAGTAGATATTTGGTGGTGTTGTGAAGCCATTTGTTCTTAACAAGATCTGCTCTAATAATTGATCTTGAAGCTCCAGTATCGATAGTAACTGCGCAGTCATTTATAACAAGACTGCTATTATTTCTCTGTAACTGACTTACTTGGATGATGACTTCTGGGCTGTCGATTCCACCAACCAACTTCTGCCCCACGAAGTTGGTTTTTACTAGTTTTCCGACTGCTCAAGAGGAGAGACGATGCGACTAGTCGCTGTTTGATATCTAGTCTCTCCACGAATTGCTTGTTCCCTGGCTCGACATCTTTGGAATTCTTCTTTCTCCTCTTCTTCTGGTGATTCCACTCGTCGACGTTTTCTGCAGTCTCTTTGAAGGTGCCCTGGTCTATTACAATTCCAGCATCGAGGGACACCACGTGAAGGCGGGCTCTGTGATGATTGCACTCTATTACAAGTACATTCTTCCACTGAAATTTCTCTCACTCGTACTGCACTCCGTGAAGCTTGTCTGGCGGATTCGTATGCTAATGCATAGGCTAGTGCTTCTGCTGTTGATTTCTTTCCTGCTAGCCTTAATGATTGTTGTAAATTTTGATCTGTAATAGCGTTCACAAATGCCTCCGTCGCCACTTCCTTCCTTCCGCCACTTCCTGCTCGATTCCTTCAATTTTCAAATTTTGTTCGTCTAATGAGTTTTTCAGGAAAGTCTTCTGTTCCTCCAAACGAGTTTCGAGACAATTCTCCAGAGAGATCTTTTGTTCGTCCAAACGAGTTTCCAGAGATTTCTTTTGTTCCTCAAAATCAATCTTTTGTTCATCAAAACGGGCTTCCATAGATTTCTTCTGTTCATCTAAACGTGATTCTAGAGAATTCTTTTGTTCCTCGAGAGAATTCTTTTGTTCGTCCATAGATTTCTTCTGTTCCTCGAGAGAATTCTTTTGCTCATCAAAACGGGCTTCCATTTTACTCATTAAAGTACTCAAAAGCTGTTCCATTTTCATCGCAGGCGCTTCTTCAACTTCGATTTCTTCCAAGTTCTCTTCGAAAACAAATGTTTCAGGATTCTTTCCTTCCTCTATCAAAGATTGTCTAAGTCGCTCGACTAGAACTTTCTTTATGCCTGTCGTTTGTAATGACCGGTTCCCTAACTCTACTTTCAAATCCTGCGTTCGAAGCTCGTCCACTTTGCGCCCCATTATTTTAGTAATTCTCTTATAAATGAATATAAATTATTTTCCAGAACTTTCACAATTTAACACAATTTCTCAAAATTAATCACTCTTTTAATTTTTAGTCAATTGCCACCACTTTATTTCGCGAATTTATTTCACTTCTGACACCAGTTGTTGCGAGCGTGGCCTTTGGTTCGTTATTTAAAACACAATATTAAATAATTAATATATAAGTTCTTTATTTCACTCTAATCATATAAAAGTTCAAAAACATTCATCTAGTCAACTCAACTCTAATTATTGCTAATACTGTACTTTCAATTATCGCAATCTAATTACATACACTATCGCTTCTTTATTACTTTCGCTTCTTAACACTTCAACGTCTAAGACAAGACTCTTTTTCTGGCAATCAATCAATCAATCAATCAAGTGTGTTTGCGCCGTTTTCTATTTACGTTGTCGTTGTTTCCCTCGATGTTCTCATTTTTGTCTTCATTTTATCCTTGGGGCTCATCTTTAGCCCTCATTTCGATTTCGTGACGTCGTTTGTCTTCTTGTTGACAGCTGTCCTTAGTATTTTTGAAACTTTGCGTTTCGTTGTCTTCTCTTTTTCATTTACGGGCGATGCGCTAAATCAACCGTACTGTATGTAGTTCTCTCTTTGGAGTTAGTTGTGTTAATGGGAGGACGGGAGAAAGGGAAGGATAGGATGTGGATTATTGGGACAGTTTAGAAATCGCTGATTCCTAAAAAATTGCTGTACTTCAGAGATATATTCTCTAAGTAAAGGTGGCTGAATTGTGATTACCCACGATAGTAATCACTCTTTTTCTGGCGATGACAACTGTTATATTTATACCCTAGAAACTCTCCGGATTATTCTGGAGTGTTCTCTTCCAAAAGCTTCTTGACTATTCTATTTGTTCTATTCCTGTAGATTTCATAATCGATTCTCCGAACCTGAAGTCGTTTACTCTCCGAACCTGAAGTTGTTTATTGCCAGTAGATGTCACCAGTTGTCTCTTTCTATTGCACGTAACGATATTATTTGTAAACTGTATTCGGCAAACACTTTCCGTCAAATAATTCAAAATTAATTACTAATATAAGGTTTTAACAATGTTCAAAAGTTATGGCTTTCTGAATTTTCCCTGTTTTTAAAATTCTCGCTTTTCCTCCTGTTTTTGTTTAATTTATTTAAATTAATCAACATGCAACAAAAAATGTAATCAGGGAATAACTTGCATAGGCTTTGTTGTTTGAGTCCACCATAGGGGCGCCGTCAAGATGTCCTGCAATGCCATTCGCTGTAAGCTATGGAATGAAAGAAGTGTGCTTCACATGAATTTTACAAATTTTCTGAGTGTACATTATTCCCCCCCCCCCTCTGAAAGTTAATTTGTTATACAATCAAATTGTCTTATTTTAAAGTCTGGGCAGGTTCTCCAAATAGCAATTCCAATTGAAATTTCCTCACATTTTAAGTCTCCTTGCTGGATCCCTGGGGCACCACCGTGAGGGGGATGTTGAATAGTTGTTATACATATACATATTGTTGCGAGCGTGGCCTTTGGTTCGTTATTTAAAACACAATATTAAATAATTAATATATAAGTTCTTTATTACATTTATTATTATCATATAAAGTTCACAAACATTTATTTAATCAACTCAACTCTAATTATCGCTAACACTGTACTTTCAATTATCGCAATCTAATTACACACTATCGCTTCTTTATTACTTTCGCTTCTAAACACTGCAACGTCTAAAACAAGACTCTTCTCCTGGCAATCAAGTTTTTTTATTTACGCTAAAAATTTGTACACTTAACCTAACAATATTTTTCTTATCTAAACTAATCCCTGATTATAATTCCTACGGGCTTTTCTTTGGCCCTGAGTTCAATTAATCTAGCTAAATTTTCTTATTTTCTAACTACTTGAATTACTAACTAACATATGACTTACTTCTAAACTACGGCTAGCGCTACCTAGTTATAATTAATTAAATGTAATCCGAAAATCTAATACTTAGCTAACTTAAGTACTAGCTACATAACCTATATAAAAATATAAAAATCTTCAGGTTGGATCTGCCTTCCCATCCTGGTGGTGTTTGATAGCTCCCTGTTGCGGGTATTGTCCGTGGAAGGTTGCATAAGTCCCGTCCTGCAGGCTGCAATCCTCCTCCTGACTTCCTCTACTAGCCACGGTGACTATCTCCTTTCTCCCTGAAAAAGGTAAAAATTTCTTCGCAGTAATATTTTTCAATACAAGTCGAAATGCAAAAAGGCGATAAATATTTGTTAGTGGGTAAGTGGGGGAAGTTGGTTAGTTCATGGACAATTGGATTCGGGTGATTGGGGATTTTGGCTACCTGCTTCTTCATTATCTCAACCAAATAGTCCTGTATTGGAGAAATACCAGCTTTCTCATACAGGACCTGATTGCGATAATGCTTTCCACAGGGCCTTCGGTAGAGTCCAGTGCAGATTCGGAGCGTTTTCCTCTCGAATTTCGCAAGGATTTCCATATAAGTTGGTGAAATGGTGTGCCATATGGGAAACGAGTACGTTAAGATGGGCCTAATGAGCTGCTTGTACATCAGCAGTTTCGTGCTCAGAATGAGTCCGTTCCTATATCTCATTATAGGACTGATCATGCTGAGCGCAAAGTTTGCTTTCCTAGCAACTGCTTTTGCGTGAGGGTTGAACTTAAAACGTTCATTGAAATTAATGCCTAGATATTTGGCGCTCTTAGTGGGTTTTATCACTTCATTATTGATAGTGATTTCAATGTTTCTTGCGTTTTGACATACGCCTCTGCGTGAACGTGCAGTTCTGATGCAGAGTAAACTCGATTTAGGGACGTTGATCTTTATGCCCCATTTACGATAGTACTCGTAAAGCTTGGCAATATGATCACCCACTTTCCTTGTCGCCAATTTTGGGGATTTGGAGTGCGCATACGTTAATGAGTCATCCGCGTAGAGAAGGGTCGTGACTCCTCCATTATTCTGCGGTTGGTCAAACGTGAATAGATTGAAGAGGAATGGCCCTAGTACTGAGCCTTGCGGGACACCCGCTTTTATGTCCTTATGCGCAGATATGGAATTCTTTATTTCCACAAAGAATTGTCTCTGAGAAATGAAGCTATTAATCATCTGAATGAGGTAGGGTGGGAACTGAAATCCAATCAGTTTGGAGATAAGTCCTTCTCTCCAGATGGAGTCGAAGGCCTTCTCAACATCAAGAAAACAGGCCACAGTATGCGTCTTTTTATTAAGAGCTTTTGTCACATCAGTGTGAAATTTTAATAGTGGATGCAGAGTGGAGTGCATAGCCTTGAATCCAAATTGCTGATGCTGCTCCATCTCCTTCTCCACGCAAGTGTCTTCAATGTGCTGCTTCACTAATCTCTCCAGAAGCTTTCCCAAATTGGAGATTAGTGAAATCGGTCTGAATTCCGAGATGCTTTTAGAAGATGCCTTCTTCGGAATTGGCATTATTTTTGACACTTTCCAGCTTTTGGGGAAGTAACAATTGTTTATACAATTGTTGAAGATTATTGTTAGCATTTCGATTGCCAACGTTGGTAACTTTCGGATTATGAAGTTCGGGATACCATCTGGGCCACTCGACTTTTTATTGTTGAGTGACCGAATAAGGGCAGCTAGATGCAGCGGGCTAGTGAATATTTGCCGGTCATTTGGATTTCCGGCTGGATTTTCAAGGCTGAATTCTGACATTGGTGAGGTATTTTGTGACTCAAAATTTTCCACTTCACTTAGGACTTGCCTATGAAAGTTTTGGAGATGAGTTGGAGGCGAGCTTTTGAAGGTTGACTCAAAGTAGTTGGCGAAGGCACTGCTTTTCTCTTCCGGAGAATTTAAACAGTTGTTGCCATCGAGTAGTTTTTCAGGGACTCGGGCTTTCCTACTACAAACTTTGTTAATTTCGCTAAAAGCTCGCGGACCCGGCTTAATAGCTTTCAACCTCTCGCGAAATTGATCATCGACGAAGTTACGAGTTAGCTCGTCAATGATTGTCGACAGACACCTAATTTGAGAAAGTACGGATGAATATTCCGGGTTCTGTGAATTGAGATTTCGCCGGTAAATTCTGTTCAGAATTTTCTTCAGCTTTTGCCTGTATTTGTACAGCTCTTGAATTCTGGGCGGAAGGTTTTTGTACCTGTAGTTATTAGGTTGGTGCGTAGTAGAGAAAAACGCTATATTGTCCTGAAGAGCAGTTGTCAGCAATTCAACATAGAAGTCTATTTCTGTATTACACAGATTTCTATGCTGATCTGGCAAGAAATTGGGGAGCAGGCTATTCAGTCTATTCTGAAACTGCGGCCAGTCGACATTGGTCAGGGACGAAATTGCTGGAGCAATTAGTGTGCTCGCAGAGAATTCTCTCTGTAGAGCTATTTTTAATTCTACTGCCAAATGATCAGAATCAGAAATATGGGCCTGGCAGGTAAAATTTCTAATTTGGGGGAGAATGTTTATGAGACTGTCCGAAACTAGGAAAAAGTCTAGAAAAGAGCCGCTTCTGGGGAAGGTTGGTGTGTCCTGGGAGACAGTAATAAAATTGTGGTTGTGGAGATTATCTTCCAACCATTTAGCTATGGTAGTTCCTGCTAAGTTGGTCGAGGGATCGTTCCATAAGCTGTGCTTAGCATTGAAATCGCCTCCAACAATCGTATATGTGAATTGTTGGGAAAAGGCGTTCAGCGCGATCAGATCACTACGTACTCGGGAGGCTGGAGTCTTGCACGGTATGTAGAGTGAAACAAGAAGAAGAGTTTCACCAGAATCTAGGATTATCTTTAGAGACGTACTCTCGAAGTTGGAGAGGTTAATCTGGGTGGGTTCGAAGTGGAGATTTTTCTTAATGAGAATAGCGGTGCCCCGCTTTCCCTCACCTGCGTCATTTCTGAGCAGAGAATATTTTTCCAAAGACACTCTGTGTCTTGCTTTTAGATTTGTCTCAGAAAGAAACATGAAATGGGGACGGTGTTCCTCCAGGAAAAGGTTTAGGGAGACTCGTTTCCCGTGAGACACGAGGGAGTTGACATTGAGGGCAATCGCCTTCAGTTCGCTTAATTTCTGCTTCCGCATAGCGAAAACGCGAATTGCAGATAAGCACTTTGTCTTTCCGGAATGGAAGTCAGCTTCCTATAGCTAGGAAGGAAAGCGTTGATTTTGGCCATAAGACCGAATAAATCACAACCAAAGAGTGATTTTGCCTCCTGATTACAGAACGTGTCTGCTCCCAAGGCAATGGATGAAGAGGGTTTTGGCTTGCTTGCAGTCTGGGGCTTGGGGACTGCTTCCTGGGTCTTCTTTCCAACGTGCGTACCTGAAATATTAGAAGAAAGGATTTGTGCAAAAGACTTACCGGGCTTCACATAGTTCCGTGCAGATTCCCTGACAAATTCCTCCCTCAGCTTCTTTGACTGGACAGCAGCTTTCTTCCTCTCAATTATCTCCTTATACTTTGAGCAGCCTCTGAAGTTTGCCGGGTGTCCCTCCTGCTTGCAGTTAGTGCAATAGGGTTTACCTATCGTTGTGTCTCTGGTGCAGGCTCCAGGTCCATGACTGACATTGCACTTTACACATCTATACGCAGTTCCGCAATTACTGGCTACATGGCCGTATTTCTGACAGTTCTTGCACTGCGAAATTCCACTGCTCTGAAATCGTTCCCAGTGGACGGCCTGATGCAGAATTCTGTCAACCTTGATAACCCGGTTGACATCAGTTTCAGCCTCGAAGCTTATCACAAAGGAGTCCACTAGGCGTCCGCTTTTCCTTATAGCGGGAGTCACCAAGTGCGACGCCTTAGCCACCTTTATTCCTGGCAACTCCTTCTCCAAGGCTGCTGCTACTTCTTTTGGGTCGAAGCTACACTGGATCCCCTTAAGCACTAAGGTTGGCTTCCTGTTGTCCTTGGGCGTGAAGGTGAAGCAATCAACCTTGATTTCCTTCACTAAATCAAAAATAATTTTATGGTCCTCTTCAGTGGCTGGTTTCAATGTAGACTTCATCCTGTTATTATTTTTCAAAGAGAACTTGGGGCGCTTCTCCAGCTTCTCAAGTTTTTCGAAAAATTTTGCTACGTTTAAATTGTAGCAGATGATTGGTGGTGGCTTTGTGGCCTTTTTCTCCGTTGGTGCTGCATCTGCCTTACTGCTGGCTGCCCTGGTCTTCGGTTTCTCCGCTGGCTGGATCAGTCTGTAATAATTCCCAGATGCCTCTTGATCCTCTTTGCGGCCTTGTTGTGGCTGCTTGCCCTTTTTCTCTGCGTTATAGTTCAGCTGGTTTTTTGGTCTTCTTTTGTTCAGCACAATTTTGTAGCTTTCGTCACTACCAGGGTCGTCATTGTCATCATCCACATCATTATCCCCATTGTCCAGAACTTTATCCTCGTCCATTACGTACTCATCAGTATTCATAGGTTCTTCCTGCTGGCTTTCAGGATCAAATCCCTTGATTGGTTGTCCATTTAATAATTGGGTCTGTACCGGGTCCCTGAATACCTTTAATTCGCTGAGAATTGTTTTCTCAATTGTCCTCGTAAGCTCGTCTTCTCGTCTTCTCCTGGCGATGACAACTGTTATATTTATACCCTAGAAACTCTCCAGATTAATCTGGAGTGTTCTATTCCAAAAGCTTCTTGACTATTCTATTTGTTCTATTCCTGAACTTTCCTAACTTTCATAATCGATTCTCCGAACCTGAAGTCATTTACTCTCCGAACCTGAAGTTGTTTATTGCCAGTAGATGTCACCAGTTGTCTCTTTCTATTGCACGTAACAATATATTCTTTCACTTGATCGAAGCACCTGTTCACATCAATTCAAGTAAAGGTGCGGTAAGAATCGCTCTTAACAACGCGATGTGTCAAATAATTAAGTTATTACTAAATGATTAAAAGTGTAATGTAAAAATTAAAATGGTATAAGAATGGTAGGGGAAGGGCGGGTAAGATGACGAATCGTTAATTCGTGAGATTGCCAACCGGTGGCATTAATTCTGTTATTTGTACAAGATTAAGTCGGCTCCGCTTGCATAGTAAAAGAGAAACTAACATCAGAAGCCATCTGTTATTCAGGCAATACCGCCTCATGTATTTACACGCAAGTTCATTGTAAAATTAGGTTCGAAAAAATTGTGTTATCATCAAATTTGGTACGTGTTTGAATTTCCTTCCACCCAAATGTTTTCTTAAATTATATGTTTTTAGTTACTTGAATTAATAAAGTAAACTTCAAATACAATTATTGCAATATTTTTTAGCGATTTAATTTATAAATTGTCGTTTCGGGTAAGTTGACGACTTCAACAGGCGGGCAAGATAACGAAATCGTTATCTCACCCGAATCCGAATCGTTCACAAAATTTTGCTGTGACCTTTTGTATTGAAATTATATGGAGGAAGACGAGAACAATAATTTCGTGGCGGGAGTGATCTGTTAGACACTGGTAAAAATGATACGTGTTATTTACTGTTCAATAGGTCGTAAATTGGCCCATTCCTCGTGTAGTTAGGTCACTCCAAGGGAGACGAAGTGCAAGGCATATGTATGCGACTTTTGTATATAAAAATAAATATGTGAATAGATTTTGTTGTTCATTTCTCTTATTCTGAAGACATTGAATAAATAACTAATAATAATAATAATAACTTATTCAATGGAATAAGATAACGAATTTGACAGCAAATCAAGCAAGTAAAAAAAACGATGCTAAGTTTTTAATTTATGAAAATCAGAAAATTAGTAGTTGAAAGTAAACCTATTGACGATTCGATTGCTTTAAATAAATACCTAAGACTTTAAGTCAAAGCCACGAGGATATAAAAATGATTAAAGCTTACTATCGTCAACTTACCCTCTCCTCCCTTCCCTACTGCAAATTAATAGAAAGCACAAATCTTCAATTAAATAACTTCCATTTGTAATTTTTTGTTTTTACCACATTTTAAAATTGAAAACATTAAATATCAAGATGATAACCCTTACGGAATGTGATATCTATTTAGGCCAAAAATATCAAATTTTCGTAAGTAAATCTCAGTCTCGTTAAAATCTTAAATTTCTTTACGGCAATTGTGGTCCAGCCTATTGTTCGAGATCTGTCGGTATCCTAAATATTATAATAGTATTAGGGACGCTACTCTCGACCTCTAGGTATACAGATATGTATATACATATAGGTATACATATGCTAGCCAAACCTTTCTAAGTTTTTTGAAAGTAATAAAATAATACTGCTACTACTAGTATGGATGTGAAAAATAGCTAAAACGTTGAATTAATCTGTTAATTTGGGAAGACTGCGGGCAACCTCCAAGGTAAGCCTTATGCGTATACTTGGAAAACGGTTACTTAATGTACATACATAGATCTGAATATAAAAATAATTTGCGTATGACATTTTGCCATACCACGAACAGTTCTAAAACCAAATCCGAAAAACAACTCTCAAATTAACGGGCATATTTTCTAAACAGAAGGCGTCTTGACTGAATACTCATTGCCCAACCTATAGTCATTCATTGATGCTTAGAATAATAGAATAAAACAAGACAGGTAATGCGGATACGAATAAAATTCATTTATGTATACCTACGTGAGCGAGGATTTTTGCGCAGTTTTTAGAGCAGCATTAGAATAACGGGAGTAAGGAATGGTTTGTTTCAATTAAAAATAACAGCCAAATAGGTATTTAATGTAGATACAGCTTGTTAGAAAATTATCTGCAGGGTAAAACAAATACATATATGAAAACCAAGTATAATTCGGAAAATTTTGTAAAAGTACAAAACGGTAAAACAATTATTATTATTTTTCTTTTTTTTAGAACTAATTAATAGTTAAAATTGATTTGATGTTAATTATCTTACCCTGTCTTTGTTCTGCAAAATATAGATGTTTATGCTACTTAATTTAACGCTCTATTTAGTTACCCTTATCAGTTTTTGTATACACAATATTCAAAGTCATAAAGATACTTACTCTGGTATTTTGCTATGCGTACAGTACAAAATTTATGTGCATATGCGCTTTCGCTGAACTTAAAATGTAAAGAACAGCTTCAAATTACATACCGGTCCAAGAAAACCAAGCACAGAAAATACCCTAAGGAAGCCCATACGAGGGCAGTTTGATAAGTAAGTGACTTTTTGAATAAAAGATATTTTTTTCGGAAAAGAGGTGTTTTATTTTCCAAAATGATCTCCCTTAAGGTCGATACATTTAGTCCAGCGTTTTTACAACTTTATTATTCCTTTCAAATAATGGGTTTTCTCAAGGCTTCTCAAAATAAGCGTTTGTTTCAGTGATGACCTCTCCGTTAGACCCAAATATCTTATCGTTTAGTAATTTCTTCAGGTTTGGAAACAGGAAATAGTCACAGGGGTAAATCTGGAGAATATGCTGGATGGAGTAGCAGTTCTTAGCCCAATTTATGGATTTTTGTCATGGTGACTACACACATGTGCACCGGTGCATTGGCTTGTTGGAACAGCACTTTTTTTTCGCCAAATGCGGTCATTTTTGCTTCAAATCAGTATCGAATCTGATCAAAAGCTCCGATTAATACTCGTCGGTGATCGTTTTACCCTTTTCAAGGTAATCGATGTGAATGATACCGCGTGCATCCCAAAAAACTGTGGCCATGACCTTGTTTGCTGACAACCCACCTTGGCCTTCTTTGGTGCACGTTCACCCGGTGAAACCCACTGTCTTGATTGTTCTTTGGTCTCTGGTGTGTAGTGAAACGGTTACGAAACGACGCAAAAACTTTTTCGGATTGCGACTGAGCATCGCACCAAACACTCTGTGGCGGTAAATATAATATACTTTTAAGCGTGGCAGGTCCTTATGTCGTTTGTGGTGGTTTTGTCCGAAAATAGATGGAGTACTAGATGATTTGCAAAAATGTAAGAGTTAGTAGGCGTAGCTTTGATTTAAAGACATAAAAAAACAACTGCGTTTTGTTTTTTAGTAAGTCAGTTTTTGGTTTAGGAATTGTTCATGTTAGCTACTACGTGCGAAGTGTATACTGTATTAGGAAATTGTATATCGTATTAGGAAATAAGATTTAGTGTTCTTAATACTCGTAGCACATCGTAAATAAAGGTTAATTGTTATAGCATAAAACACAACGGCCATTGAGTTACCCCGCAGGACATACGTGCTTTCCTGAAACTACAATTTTTGAATCTGTGCTGAACTATCAAGAAATAACAAAAAAGAATCAAGTGGTACAGCAAGGCTATTGCCTAACCTAATTCCCACACTGGTGACCCCGACAAAAGGAAATACGTCCTGGAACACGAGTACCAGCTGGCGGACCCTTGCAGACAGAAGAACATAATTCACAACAATTAAAGGTCTCGTCAACGAAGGCTGTGTTGACGATAGCCAAGCAAATACCTTCATAGTCCGACTTAGCTTTTAATTAACATATTTGTTTAGGTTTATATACCACGACGTAGACTCATACCTAGCGCCGAAAGAACAAAAATAATTATATGCGAAATTAATCTCGTTTCTCTTTTAATATGAGCAGAAAAACCACTAGAGTTGAAGAGACTAACTCTGAACATATACCTCTGGCAGCGATCCACTGGACCGGACACTTTCACCAACACATTATCTCAAGTGTTTCTAAACATTTGGGACTAGAAACGATTGATCATCTTTAGAGGAAACATCACCTCAAAAACACCATTCAATCTTAAACAGTTACCTGACAGGGCCCAAGAAAGAAGGTCTTAAACAAATCGAGTGGACTAGGGAAGCCATAGAAGCCTTCGAATTTGCCAAACATCAACTAGCACAAACCACACTCCTTGTATTTCCCAAGGTTTTCGCAGAATTAGCATTGTTCGTCGAGGCGTCGGATACTGCCATCGGCGCCGCTGTCCATCAGAAATGGGGGAACGATTGGCATACTTTAAGCTTTTACTCAGTTAAACTCAATGCCGTGGAGAGTAAGTATAGCACTTACGATAAAGAACTATTGGCAGCCTACAAGGGCATCAAATATTTCCGCTATCTTTTGGAAGGCCGTAAATTTACCCTGTTCACGAATCATAAACCCCCCTAACATTTGCGTTCAAACAAGATTCAGAGAAACCCTCTCCTCGACAACTTCGGCATTAGACTTCGCGGCTATCGCTGAGGCGCAAGATAAGGACACAGAACTTCACAGTATTCTCCAAAATTAGCAATTTAGATTCGAGAAACTATTGATTTCCGGAACCAACAAACAGTTATGTTGTGAAATTTCCGCAAGAAAACCAGGCCGTTCATCTTTCGTGATTTCAGCGGAAATTTTCGTTTCGATTCACAATTTAGCACATCCAAGTATTCGGGCCACTGTCTGGCCTGTCAACAAAGCAAAATTTCTAGGCATATCCATAACAACCTAGGCGCATTTCCGCCTTGTTCTGGACGTTTCCAAGGCATTCACGTCGACATTATAGGTCCACTACCACCTTCCCAAGAATATAGGTATTGTCTCACTATCGTCGATAGGTTCACACGATGGCCTGAGGCAATCCGCTAGTCGACGTCAATGCTGAAACAGTGGCACAAGCTCTTTGCCAGGTATGGATAGCTCGTTTTGGAGTACCTCGGAGGATCATTACTGACCAGGGTCCACAGTTCGAGTCAGCTTTGTTTTCCGAACTTGCAAAATTATCACCCGCAAGCGAACGGTTTTCTGGAGAGATGGCACCGGACTCTAAAAGCCACTCTATTGGCGTATAGAGAAAAATCCTGGACAAAAACTCTGCCTTTTGTGTTGCTTGGTCTTAGAACAGTGCTCAGGGAAGAATTTCTGCCTACACCGGCTGAATTAGTGTACGGTGAAGGCTTACGTCTTCCTAGCGACCTCTTCCAAAGTTCACAACTCCTTCCTCAGAAGGAATACGTCACCCTCTTGCGCGATTTCTTTGCAGACATCAGGCCGATCCCAGCCTCAAACCATTCTAAGCGATCTCTCTTCAAGTTCAAAGATATTGACAAATGTTCTCATGTTTTTGTGAGGACAGACTCAGTGCGAAGGGCATTACAGCCTCCTTATGAGGGCCCCTATGAGGTCATTAGGCGGTGTAGTAATTTCTTCACGCTTAAAATAAAGAACCGCGAAGTTAATACCTCAATAAATCGGTTTAAGCCTTATTTTGGTGAAGTCGAACAGCAAACCGACTCGTCGGGCAACAGTATCGCTGAGCAAAACTTTGACGGGGACAGTTCCTACAGACAAACACCATTTAATTCACAAGTCAATTCGCAGTGCTCTCGCACAGTCCCTGGAGACTCCATACGATGTGACATCGATTCATCACACATCGACACCGATTACCAAAACTTTGACGGAGCCAGTTCCTATAGACAAACACCGTTGAACTCGTCCGTCACTTTGGAGTGCTCTCAGCCAGCGCCTAGAGACTTCTTACGACGTGACACTGGTTCACCACACAATAATATCGATCACCAGAACGTGAACATTCATAACCCATTGGCTCAAATGCGATTAGATATACCAGATTTTACAGAAAACATACAACCAGCGTCCGTAGGCACTCAAGAACGAACGTCATCAGCTCCACCGCACGGTGCAAAATCCCGAGGTATTACATTCCTCGACGATGAAAACACTTTTATACGCCAACGAATCACTCAAACAGGACGAATTACAAAACCGTCTCCTAGGTATCGCTAAAAAACCCAAAGTTTTGCTGGTGGGGGGTGCTGTGGCAGTAAATAAAAAATACTTTTATGCCTGGCAGGTCCTTAGGTCGTTCGTAGTGGTTTTGTCCGAAAACAAATGGAGCACTAGATGATTTGCAAAAATTTAAGAGTTAGTAGGCGTAGCTTTGATTTAAAGATAAACTGCGTTTTGTTTTTTAGTAAGTCAGTTTTTGGTTTAGGAATTGTTCAGGTTAGCTCTAACTTACTACGTGCGAAGTGTATACTGTATTAGGAAATTGTATATTGTATTAGGAAATAAGATTTAGTGTTTTTAATACTCGTAGCACATCGTAAATAAAGGTTAATTGCTACAGCATAAAACACAACTGCCTTTGATTTACCCCGCAAGACATACGTGCTTTCCTGAAACTACAAATTTTGAAACTGTGCTGAACTATCAACAAATAACGAAAAAGGATCAAGTGGTACAGCAAGGCTATTGTCTACCCTAATCCCCATAACTCCTCCTCACAAGGTTGTGCTAATGGTGAGTGTGAGATGAGTGCCGAGCCGACCCATCGCGCAGATAGCTTTTTCATGTCCAAACATTCATGTAAAATGTGATGTACCCGCTCAGTTGAGATGCCTATAGCCTTAGCCAGCCCACGCACATTCATTCTCCGATCATCCAACATGATCCATGGATTCTATCGACTATTTCTGACGTGACAACCTCTTTTGGGCGATCTGAACGCTCGACGTCACTTGTGCTGGTACGACCACAACGGAGCTCAGTAAACCACTTCTTTACTATTGAAGGTGTAGAGTTCCCATAGTATTTATCAAGCATTTTCTTGGTTTCGGTGATGACTTTTTACACAAAAAATAATGCTTAATTAGCACACGAAATTTACTTTTTTCGATTTTCGTTAAAATTCACGAGGTTGTCTGCTTTCAATGGCTGTCGAACATAAACTAAATGACTGAGCTTATTCAAAATTTGACAGAACTCTATTAATAGATGATAGTTGATAGGAGCAGTGGTTCGTTTAAAGTTACAGTCGCTACAGTCTTCCAGCGATATGGTAGATTTTTTTATTTGAAAATTTCATATTTTTCAATACAAAACTGTCGAAGAAAAGGCAAATTTCGAGAATCGACAATCAATTCTGAAATGATCGCCGTTTTGTTAATTTTCATCTAAAAAAAAAAATCCCCTCATATCGCTCTGTTTTTTATCGTGTTAATAATGTTCTTGCTTTTTCTTTTGTATTTTTTTTTCAAGCAATCAATTTTCAGAAGTGTAGCACCTTCCACCATGAGCCCATAGGTGTTTTTTCTGAGGCATCATCTTGCATTAAAAAAAATAGATTGAAATATTTCTTGTATAGAGCATAAGTGATTTGAATAAACAAAAAAAAATTTCGACCGAGTATGAATCATAAATATCAGCTATTTTCAAGGCTGTCACACGAGGATGGTGTGTGTAAGGATTTTAGAGTTGCGAAATTAACCCTGATGACTACAAGAAGTTTTTCATTTCTTCATGTAATCAGCTCGCAATGAATCAAATCGACGATAGTCAACATTGTCTACTTTCATCCATGGAATTTAATGACGTTCTGCTTTCCGTGGTGTTGACTTGCAAGAATTCTTCTCTACTTCTGACCGCAATCAACAAATGGTAGTTAAGGGCAGTATGCTTTCTATTCCGTGTGGGGTTCCACAGGGATCAGTGCTTGGGCCGCTGTTGTTCAGCTTGTTTATTAATGATCCAAAATGCAAGCATTTACATACGCAGACTATTTGCAAATAGACCTATTTGATTACTTGAAGACTTCATTGCGCGTTTAAATAATGATCTTGAGAGAATAGACGTCTGGAGCATGCATAAAGGCCTGATCCCTAATCCTGTGAAGTCGCAAAGCATTATTTTCTATAATGGTCAACTGGTAGAAAGTGAGATTCCATCAGTATTACTGAACGACACTGTTTTTTATTCTTTTAAACCATGTCACTGATCATTGCTCTGAGAACGGATATGAAATGCTGTAATGACATTAATAGAAAGATTAGTGAAGTTGCGGGTTGCGTAAACTGGATATTTGCTGGTCTTCTATCATTTTATACCCACAAGAGACTAGTGAGCTCGCTCATTATGCCCTACTTTACTTCTGGATGCTTGATTTTAAGATTGATGTGACCTCTTTGGTCGCCACCTTTAAATGTCATTACTTGGATGTTCGCTGAATTCGTACCTTATAAGAATCATAAGCACCGGCAAACCTAATTATATTACGGAAAAAAATAATAAGTTTTTAACTTCAGGCCGGAACCATATTATATATTGATACATGTTTCGACAAATCAGTCACGGAAAGTTTACTTCGTTTAAGCATCTCTGTTTTGGAATGACCTTCCTGCCCATTTTGGGTCTATTGCTACTGTAATTGTATTTACAAGGCTCCTCAAAACATGAATACCTTAGTAACATTATCTGTTTGTATTTCAGGCTGGTTTTTCAGTGTGCAGTGAGATAAGAATTCTATACACTATCTTCTTCTATCTTTAGTGTTTAGTGTATAAATGTTCTAGTACCGTATTTTATAATTGTACAAACAAAAGATTGTGAATCTTGTGTATATAAATTGAATTGAATTGTTCGAATCCCACATCAATTTAGAATATGTTTTGGACATAAGGTATTACAACGAAATCAAGTTTCGTTATTTTGAATTATTCTTGAATAATAAACAATAAAAATTTTTCCAGACATTTTTTATTATCCATAGCCTTTCAGTTCTGAAAAGAAAATGCAGATACATTAAAGAAATAGTTACAAATTCCTTGTCTAACAATTGCACTGCCATAACGATTTATGAATTTCCTTCCAGTTGTAGTAATTAAAAAAATTGATGTGCTGGTGATAATGGTAATAATAATGGGATTTAATAATGCTCGGACAAAATATTTCATTTCATAAGAAGCATGAACTAATCAGAAAAGAAAACACAAAGATAATTTTATATATTTTTTTGTTTAACGATTTAATCATGACTCATATAAGTACCATTTGCTGTTATTTTTGTTTTTATTTTTAATAGTTTTATATTTTGTTTAGACTTTGTGGTAGAGAAGGTCCATGTAAAGCTAAATAGTTAATACCTGACCGGCAGGCTGTATATATTGTAACAGAAATACTATAAAAAACGATCGCACCCAGTGCGTTTTTACGTAAATGCTCCTATTTTTGTTAACAGTTGAACTAATTGGGAATTGTCCAATTAATTTTTAGGGACATATCTGAATGGTTGGAATGTGGAACTTTGCAATAAACGATTTTTCGCTCTGTATATTGTCGGTGTAGTTAATTTTATATGAAAATAAAATAAAACATGTGTATAAAATTACTTATGTACTGTATGTCGATATTTTATTTCGGTTGATTTAATTTGGAAATGTGTACAAAGAAACAAGACTGCGTCATGCGAGGCCGTTAAGAGTTGAGCGAGGTGAGGCCGTCAAGAGTTGAGCGAGGTGAGGTCTCAAGATAGAATTCTTAAAACAAAGCATTCAGCACGAATGAACTTGCAAAACAATGAATGCCGGTCTATCAAGAATGACGAATAAGTTTTATTACTCCAGTGAGCTACATTTGGTTATCTTACTGGATCACTCTACAGCCTCATCCTTTTTACGAACATTTTTTATTAATTAACGTGCAAGCATTTAATTTCTTAATTTTTAAGACTCATGAGGTAACCTTGCCTCTTTGTCTACATAACCCTAGGTTATGCGTATATACATCAATCAATACGAAGAGAAAGTTAGACGATAAGTTTTCTCAGTTCTTATAATTGCTGACAAAACAGCTGAAAAAAACGTTTGACCAAGAATTGGAAAAAAATTGTGTGTATTGTGAATGTTAGAAATATTATTGTCGTGCAGGATAAATTATCCAGAATTGTGCGCAAAAATAATGAGTAGATTAAACATGACTATAAAATCATTAATCTGGGGGTAAGTGTATCAAGGAATGTATATTGGTTTATTGACCAACAGAAATCGAAGGAAGAGAAGAGAACTGTTATAATCTATCTAAAGATGAACAACTATTATAAACTTTTCACGTAGATTATTTAAGGTGAATGACTACTGTTGTATATGCAAACATCATTACATATACAACGCCACTTAAAGTACCTAACAAAGATAATTCAAAATTTATTTTCATTTCATTTTTATAAGCTAATCAAGCTTAAAACATGATTGGTTTATCTATTTTGCATGTGAAGAAGTTTCGTCAGAAATTTCTTCATATATTCCGCATTCCTTGGGAAAATCAACCCAAGTTGCTGTAAAAATGCAAAAAATAAAATTGAATCAAACGACAAATCTTACCCTCAGTAAGATTTGGCTTCAAAATACAAAACGCTCGTTGCATATACATACATTGTAGGTATATGGAACAATGTATGTTGCGATAGCGAACTTGACACTTTATCAAAAGATCAAATTGCACCTTCAATCCACTGTCCGGCGAGATTCTTTTAGAAGTGTTTAAACACGTTCAACGATAAAAATTTTTCAGGGTCGAAAATGCAAAATAAGCATATGATACTCTAATTTGAGAATACATTTGAACTACATACGAGCTGGGAGGAAAACGTACTAATGTTGGAATCACTGAAAAAAAATTAAATAGTTTCAGTCGAATGATAGCATTTTTCAGGAGAAAAACTACCGTTCGTTTGACTCAAATTTACAAATCCTACATGTACACGAAATTTCGTGATTTTATGCAGAGTATATGTGCTTAGTCGGTTCACGAAATTGTACTATGTATAATCTAGTACAAATATAAAGGAGGACATTATTACGAACTAAAATATCAAATTCACACTTCACACATTTTGAAGTGGCTACTGGAACTTTTAAGATTGTATTCCAAACGTAATTTTCAGAATATGAGTAGAAGTTTTGATAACTTTTTTAGTTGTTATGAAAATATTTTTCAATTCCGCTAACAATTGGTATAAGATTGTCAACTCGAGTCAAGCGAATGGTAGTTGCCAATAATTCTAGCAAGTGCTCGCCTAAAAGGATCACTGTGGCTGGACACTACTAAGATGTTTAAAAAGTACATAAAAAACAAACTCCAAAATATTTGTTAAACATTTGAAAATATATTTTCACAAAATTTGTGTAGTGTGGTGTATACACATGACATCATAGCCATAAGCGACCAGCAGCCAGTCACTGCAACCAAACATTTGTTTACACCGTACCTCGCTGCCTGGTTGCTGTGTTGGATAATTTAATTATAAATTAAATCGGCTCCAGAAAAGGAGAAAGAAAGTGCAAAATATCTCGTTTTCTTACAGAAAAGACAATAAGTTCGCTCTGAGGCCAGTTATGTAGGGCCCTTGGTATTATTGTTATTATGATACAGTCACATTAACGATTAATTTTGATAAAAGGTGCTCGTATTAGTAGGCTAAACTACGTTATATATACGCATATGTATATACATATATTATTCTGTTATATTGGGTGTAAATATATATCATAGATTCGTAAATAAGAAATCTCGCTATTAGATGGAAATTTGATTTAAAAAATGTCCTCAAAATATTTTATTCGTGCCCCCTTGCTTATTTTATAACGAGCCGCCACTGTATGCCGGGATATGATTTGCAGCACAGTTAGTTGGAAGTAATTGCTACGAAAAGAAGAAGGTATCAAGCGGCCAAAAATTGAATCGTAGCCCAATTTCAACAGAGGCGTATTATAGAGGATTACTGAATTAACCTTAAGCAAACACAAGTTGCCGTTCTGCCTTGTAATAATTTTACTTTTTACTTTTTACTATCCCTTAACTTGAGTTGTAACATTATTGACGTATTTTAATGCACATACACACACAGTTGTACATATCATATGTTTATGTATGATTATATTGTATACAGTATAAAATTGTCGTTTCTTAAGCAAAGTTCCATAATTCTATTAAAAATTCCCATCATCAGCTCTTAAAGCATTTCATGATATTGTTGCAAACAAGGACCTTCTTGTGGATAGTAGCTAGTAGGTACTTTATGATATTATTTTTGAATATATAATTTAAATAATTTAAATAAACTTTTACAATAATTTTTCTAAATCCTACAAACTAATTGCTTGAAAAAAATAAGCTTCCCTTAGTTTTTGCGCTAAATAATGAATTTACTTTTTTCTACATAACATACATGCATATATGTACTATGTAGTATATTGCCCCTACTGCTTCCTTGGAACAGTATCTCAAAAATGTCGAAAATAATAATTAACAGTTATTTGTAATATTTATGTAGTTTATAGTAACATTAAAATTCAAATTTAGATAAAATAAATTATATTATGTATGTATAAAACGCCTATGTACATAAAATATGTAGAAATTAAAAAAGAAAAGTACTTAAAAAGGATTTTATCATTAAAAACATAATTTTTACTTTTTTTTGTTTTTTTTTATCTTTTTCTTTTAAAATGCGATGATATTTTTAGCAGTTGTTTAAGTTTGTTTGGTTTTGTTTTGTTGTATAAAGAATTTTAGTTGTTTATATTTTGTTTTTAGTTACTTTAATAATTTACATTCAATTCTCATGTTTTTTTTTTAGTTTTAGTTTTCTAAACAAAGTTCCCCATAAAAGTTCCCTTATTAACGGCTGGCTGATCTTTCACTATATAAATACAATAATATATTCTCTCTATATCTTCTTACGTCCTGATTTGCTATACAACAATTGTTTAATTTATATATAAATGATATTTTGTTGCTGCTTTCACAATATTTTCCTGTTTCTTTCGTTTTTTTTTCTTTTACTTTTCACGTGTTACTTCAATGAATTTGTTTTAATTTTTGCATTATAAGTATGTAATTGTTTTACACAACTTTTATTTTTAAAAACAAAGTTATACGGACAGTGATACAAAACTGTTGTACTGTGTAATATTGCGTTTAAGGATATCTGCACAAGGGCCCAGAACACGTTCAAATCTGAAAAGAAAAGAAAATTAGTTAGTAAAGTCAAAGTTTGTAATACGCAAGAAATAATAGAGAATGTGTCAAAAGTACTCACTACAATTAAGACTTAACAGTAAAAGTTGTGGACAAAGGAATTCTTAAAGAAGACGGAAGAAGTAACAGACATGCTCATCAAGTTAAAGCAATGAGAACAATCGAAAGTGTATATATCTCATCAATTCTCGAATTTGATAATAGAAAAAGCACGTTTCGAGAACGTTTTTTACCCCAGCGGGAAATATGTCAAGTGCTTGTAAAGCGCTTCCACACCATAACCAGAAGATATATTTTTCGAAGCACTCTCTTAGCATACCCAAAGGAATCTTCGCGGAAGCAGATCTCTTTACTCATTTTAGGATTATTTATCAGTTATATGAAAAGATATGACTCATACCATAGATGGCACGAGAACTAGAATATCGTATGATATATCAGAGGAGATTACTTCCGCTACTTTCCTCAAGTCCCCTAATCCTTTTCCTATCTCGATCCTGCAATGATGTGCTTTGCGTCATAGGGTATCGCCTTAGTTTGGCATTAAAAAACAGATTGGTCAATGGCTGGTGCATTCCAGAATGGAGCACAATACGTCTTAGAGGGCACTGCGCTCTAACAGCAGTGTTGTATATGCAGTAGACATTTGACGGAACTCAACACTTCATGTAAAGTCTAGGCACTTCATCAAATGTAGGCAGATAGTGTACCCGTTTTCGGTTAATGATTTTTCACACGAAGTGTCTGAAATTTTTAGTCAATTCATGAAATGCTAAAAGCCTTTACGCCGATAGTGTAATACCACCCGATATAACCAAATACTACACCGCGCGTGTATATGTGTCTGTCGCAGGCCTGGGTGCAACCTCCCCCTTCACCACTCATCTCCCTCTTCTAGCACGACGCAGTGATACCAAAATAAGGAATTTGATTTTTTCTATTGTAAGTAAGCAACCTAAGAAGTAAATTTATGTATTTATGTCTTTTATTGGTTTTTGCGTGGAAATTTACGGTAGACTTTTTATTGTTAATCCTTTGAAATCATTTTGCTTCTTGTAATTTTGTCATTCAATTATGAAAAAATTTTGGCTGTACCCTTATTGCAATCTGTTTAACACTGCAGCAAATCAATTTTGCTGTATCGTTTTCAGTATTTAGGGAATAAAAACCTTTTTAAAAAAATATTTATGTAAAACTGAAAAAGAAAAGTAGTTCTTCTTCATTCAGTTCCACAGCATATTCGTATAGTTGATGCTTTGAACAATCTGTCAATAATACAGCAAAAATCATTCCCCGAAAGAACCTTAAAATACACACGAACCTGATCACCACCTTCGGACCCACCGGACTTATCTTCGATTTTCATGAAACTTTCAAAGTTTGTATTGATACAAAAATAGTTCATCCATATTTCCCATGTTAGAAACATGATTGTACGATGAAACGTCATTTTCAAAGAATATCTCGCAAATGGAGCAACTGATTTTTATGATCCATTATGTCAAATGCAGTTAAATATTTTATATTTTTCATAAAAAAATACAGCAACACCGAACGAAAAAATGTTACTACTTAATAATAGTATTTAAAAAAAAGTATTGTGAACTATTGAAGACCTCTAATATTTTTTATATTCTTAAAGTCTACAGCTTACATGCTTCATGAAGCCAACAAGAAAACTTTGTTATATGATAAGCATGAAGAAATGTAAACTATAGCAAGTTCTTGTGTACAAGCCAAATCGCGGGAAACATCCAAGTCGATTAACATGTATCGAAGGTCGCGGGGAATATTACAATGCTCTAAGACTTCTAATATAGGTGCAGCCAGAGTCAAACGATAGAGGTCATGGTAAAACACAAAGCATTTTAATCCGCAATTTTCCCATACAGCCCAGTTTCAGTCAGACAGACCACGTCGAAGCAGGAATTCTTCGAACTGGCAACAAGAAGGCAATTATTCTAAGAGCGAAGATCAGTTAAATTGGCGTAGTAAAAGAAGATTTACATACAGGCAAGTGGTGTAAAACCCGAAGGGTTTTCGCGATAACGGGACTTAAAGATATTTGGGTATGTTTTCATAGATCACCCTATAGCCTCTCCACGTTACACATGACAATGGTTTAAACTTTGATAGATAGATAATCGTTAAATATAAATAAATTTTTCCCATCCTCCCCTCCGTTTTGAAATTATGACTCAAAAAAGTTAAAATTTCGGATTTTTTTTTTATTTAACTACTATTTTTATCTAAACACACGTCATCAACACTAATTTTTCATTTGGATTTAAGGGGGTCATCCCATCCCGTGTGACTGATTAAAAAAAAAACTGTTTTTTTCTTCATAAATTGCATCCAAATATAGTAAAGAATATGTGGGTAAAATGATTTTCCGATATTCGGAGTCATTCGGAAGTTACAGCGTCGAACAGGTCAGATGTTTGGAGCGTGCATACGTGCGTGGAGTTTAGAATTCGTTTGAAATTTTATTGACTTATGTAGTACTCATGTAGACATTTTGCAAACTAGGCTAATTCGGATTCATTAAGCACTTGTTTTTTTAAATGTTGTAGAAGTAGTGAAAAAACACCAAAATAAAAAGATAAAAAAGTTCAACAAAATGCCAAAAATTTACGTTTCTATATTTTTTAATAATCCTAGTTCAGAAACTAGTTCATACTTCACAGATTAAAATCCCTTTGATTTTTTTATTTTAGATAAGCAGAAAGCCTGCAATCGTCGTTACCGAAAAATGCTTAGAAGAATTGTTCAAAGTATGAAAGTCATGAAAAAAAAAACAACTGATAATTTTCGTTGCCGCGAAAAGATTATTTATTATAATATGCAGGCTGTAATTAAATCAACCGTGCACTAGGTTCCTGTAAGTAAAAACAAATTCAAATTGAAAGAAATTAGTAAATTCTTGCTCTCATCATTGAAGACAAATTTTGTATGGGAGATAAGAATTGTCTTTTCGTGGACATCGAGAATTCTGTTCATATAACAATAAGTGAAAATTGTAAAAATCGTGTAAATTTCGCGATATTTTAAAGTTATTTATCTTCCTTATGCAAATAGAACTCCAGCCAATGAAACTGGTAATATCTCGGGAGTTGTACCATTGGATATAACGAAAAATATATTTCGTGATTTTTTGCAGTTTACAGATTTGAACAGTTAAAAGTCAATGAAATACGATTTGGCTTTTCTTCGTGACCAAAAATACGTTGGAGTTGCTAGGATAATAGGACGTTCAACGGAGTGGGAGCTTTTCAATGGTTCAAAGCTTTTTGTTATCCTCCCTTCCGTTTCAAAGTTAATGCTCAACAAAGTGCAAATTTTGATATTTTAAGTCTTTTTTTACAATTAAAACGTCGTCAACAACAATTTAAGAAGCCCAAGACTTTAGAATCAGTGAAGAGGATTCTAGATGTACAGGCCTATAAGCTGGCGAATCGCAAATGGGGAGAGCTGACCAAACGTGCGATTTTAAGACAGCTGTGGCCTGAATTCGTCCTGGGAAAACTGAATCTTTGTTGAGGAGGAACCGGAATGATATTGCGTAAACTCACTGCAGTTATCACAGCATACTGCCTCTTTGACAAACATGCAGAGCGCATGCAAGCTCTATACAATGACTTCTGCAGAATCTGTACGGACGAGGAAGATGTAGAGAGTGTTCAGTATCTGCTGTGCAAATGCCCTAACCTTGCTAAGCGTAGAAGGAATACGCTTGGTAGCTTTTTTTTTGTGAACTGGGGGAATTAGCAGACAAAGAGTTGGGGTACCTGTTAAGCTTCATCAACTCTTGTGGCTGGTTTCAGCGCGCATGCATCTAAATCTGAGGTATTATTTCCAGGTAGGGTCCCAATAAGATGGCATCACAATGCACCATAAATAATCTAAGCGTGGCTGGTCGGACGAGGAGCGAAAATACTTATCTTAAAGATATGATCCTCGTTTCATTGCTCAGCCATTTCACAAAATTTAGCCATGCATTAAAGCTAAAAACATATGTGTATTTGGGTAGAAAAACTATCGGCGACGCACGGAAGGCATACTTAAAAAATGTTAAGAATCTTGGAATTGTTTTAGAATACACTAAAAATAATTTTTATTGTTTAGAGCAGTGGTGGCTAGCTAACCTTTGACATATCATGCCCCAATTTTTTTACAGATGATTTCAAATAGGCCATATAACTCGATCACTTCTTATACTGTCTTACGATTAGTTAGAGGTTGGTAAATAGAGATAAGGATAGAATTTGCTTCGTATGAATGACTTAATCACGCAGTTAAATTGACTGATTTACGCCAGGTCAATGAAGCACCAATCTAGAATAGTCAGGAATGATCCCTTGTACGAGAGGGTGATCGCTTCATGATCGTGCTATAGCTGCCAGTCTTGTTTGGTAAAGATAATTCTGGACCACAATTGTTGGCACTGAGAGCGAAATCAGCTTGGAACTTGGGAGTTCTGTTCTCTCTGCTTGCTAGAAGGAGTCCTGGCCCTGGCATGTGTTTAATAACCTTTTTAATAGAAGTATGTTTATAACAAAATAAGTATATTACAGAACATAAACATTACTTAATGAAACTTTTGAACCTGCTTGGATTTCGTTTGTCTTTTAATTTTTGGTGTTAAGTTTGTTACTGAGAGCAGCACAGAGTTCTTCAAATTTGAAACAGTTAATCACGACCTTGTTTTGCTTTTAATCAATTTTATTTATGAAAATAATTGTTCGCATCTGTATGTCGTTCCAAAGCGACATATCTAATTTTTTGCAAATTTTCTTAGTTCTGGGAAATGTTCAATGACAATGAGTGCCAGAAATTAATTACGTTCGTTTTTTGATCTGGAAAAAGTTCATCAAATTTCATTTTTAAGAATGAATTTGTTCTTAAATCAATCAGTTCCATTTGTATGTTACTGGGCATCTTCATTATGATTTGTTCACTAAGCGAAAATGGGTTTATAAAGGTGAGAATGCAGTTTTCTTCTTTAGCAAAGTCATGAAAACAACTTTCAAATGTTCCTTGCAATATCTAGATTTTTTCAATATATTTTATCAAATTGCTATTATTCTCAGCACATTCACTCTGCTCTTTCAAGCATGGAAATTGACTCAAATCCTCATTTTCTAATTGAGAGATGAACAATTTTAATTTCATTTCAAATGAACTGATGCTATTTACTAAGCTAGGAAATAATTTATTCTTGCCTTGTAGTGTTAAATTTAGATCATTGAGATGGCTAGTAATATCAACTAAAAATGCCAAATCAAATAGCCAGTTGTTGTCACATAATAGGGTTCTTTCATCAGGTAATTCATCTACCTTTCCAAAAAATTAGAAACAGCATTTTTCAATTTCCAAAATCTAGTAAGAACCTGCCCTCTAGAAAGCCAGCGCAGTTCACAATGAAGATTAAGAACAATTCACAATAATCTCTGAATTCTCGTCTGTTTAATGCTCTTGCTCTAATTTTATTCACACATTTCACAACCGGTAACATAACATGTTGTATATTCAAAGTTTTGATACACAGTGCCTCTTGGTGGACAATGCAATGGTATTTTGGTATAGAACGATTTAAAAAAATTTCAATCAAAGTTACTGTGCCATTGTCTTTACCTATCATTGATGGCGCCCTGTCAGTGCACACACTGATGAGTTTGCTACAATCTAATTTTAGATTTTCTATGCATGATTTTACTTTTTCATATATGTCTGATCCTTTTTTTTTACGATGCAATGACTATACTGGCAGCAAGTGGGCAAGTTTTTCAAAAACATTAAAATTATCATCAATTCCCGTTATAAAAATGTTTAACCGGGCAACATCACATATGTCCGTTGATTCATCCAAAGCTAGAGAAAAGAAAGGACAAGAATGGACAAGGTCTTCCAATTGCTGGGCTATATCCTGAGAAAGTTGCTCGATTTGTCTCACAACTGTCTGCCTTGATAGACCGATTTCGCCTGCTTTCTTTTCACTACTTTTATTATCAAGATGGCGTGCAAATATTTGGAGACACAGCTTAAAGTGGGAAACACAATTGCACCGTTTCGATCCGATACGTACAAATGTCAAATTTGCTTATATGAGACGTACGTGTAATTGGACACATTCGCCGAAATGGATCGAAACGGAGAAGTTGAGCAAATTTCAACTTTTACGGATGACATAACCTAGAAAAATTACCTGTACAATGTTTGTGTATAACTAAAGATGGATGATGAAGTTTTTATTGAAGAAATTAAAAATTATGAAGAGCTTTATGACAAAGGCAACAAATTTTACATGGATGTAAAAAGAAAAGACAAAGTCTGGAAAAATTTCAATGAGAAATTTAAAACTGATGGCAAGTTTGAACGGAACAATTGTGCTCATTCACGTAACGGATCGAATTGAATCGAATCGAATTGAATCGGAACGGCGGAATTGTGTTTGGCACTTAACAATTTCTTCTCCGTCAGAAAAAGGTTTCTTTTTTTCCGTCAATACTAAAGCAATTTGATATGACGCGTCTGACATTGCTAAGTCCTCACAACTTACTTTAGCAAACAATATTTTGTGTTTTCCTTATGGTGAATTCTTTTCACCAAAACCGAGCAGGTACTGAACTGAACCAGAACCTGTCAGATCTACACCGAACTTATGGCCGGATTACATTAATAGGTGGATTACATTAAAAGTGCCGTCGTCGTCAAACGCCGAACAAAACGCCGGGCAAGTTACATTAACGCTGGGCGGCAGCGCCATATCTTAATTTCCTTTACATTTTACAGTTGAGTTATTTGCTTTAATCTCTGCCGATTTGCAATAAAATTTTAAATAATATTAAAAAAGATATTTTCTTTTCCTTCAAGTCCACACTTTTTAATATAAAATCATTTATTTTCAGAAATTTAAATATCGTTTCATTTTGTCACGTTTTTTCATAATAGATTTAGATTTGCTATATTGGCAGCAATGGAACGCCAGCGTTAAATTTAGGATTAGAGATGGGTCGACGACCACGCCGGCGTGGGTAATGTAATATTTCATACATGCAGTACTGTCTCTAAATATTTTTGACATAAAACGACGACCACGCCGACGTCGGCGTTGTTATGGCTGGATTACATTAAAAGCGCCGTCGTCGGCGTGGTCGTCGTTTTATGTCAAAAATATTTAGAGACAGTACTGAATGTATGAATTGCATTACATTACTCACGCCGGCGTATTACTACGCGCAGTTTACAAGATGTCCTAGGTTGTATTGCACATGAAATTATCTAGTCATCTACTTTTTACTGTGTTTTAGATTAAATTATGTATTTATATATTTATTTATTCAATTATTGTTTATCGTGCTAATTTAATTATTAATTATTTATTCAATTAATTGGTGTTGAGTTATGTCAATTACTGTTTGTAAGCGATAAAAAATCTTGATGTGCTCTTAACGTAAAATTTTTTTTTTAAAAAAAGTGACGAAGGAAATAAAATCCTATTTCATAAGGTAATTTATATGAGAACGGTTTACAATGTGGGTTATATGGATATAATGTATTTTTAGGCACTGAAGATGGTCTAAAGAAGAGACCGAAATATTGGCCAATAAATGGTAACTACAAAACTTATGTAGTAGTTTCATTTCATTGCAAATCTACGAACAAAAGGGTCACTAACCCCATATGATTCCCACGAGTTATGGTTCAGTTCAGGTGAAAAGAATTTACCATTAGTCACATATTCTTTTCGCAGCTCAGACGTAAGAACAAACTTCATTTTTTCTTCTATGTAAGTCTGATGCTGTGTTTTATAGTGTCTATTAAGATCATGTCTTCTATTATGTGAAAAGGTACTTTCACAAACAATGCAAAACTGTTTTCCTGATGAATTTGCTCATTTTCCCACTGTTCATTAAATTCAAGCCTACTGTCACTTTCTGCGCTCCTTTAGGTCATTTTATTTTGCACTATTATGGACTAAAGAATTTTACACATAGAAACGTACGAAACTCTAAAAAGTTGAAAAAGAACAAATATGTAGATCACAGTTACGTACATCGTATCACAGAAAATATAAAAAAAACACGAAACGCTTTCGCAAAAACTCTGCTTCAAAACCCGACAACTCGACACTACCACTACCAGAGACAAACTAATATAATATATATAATAACCAAAGTTTACCGAATGACAAGTTAGGAAGCAGGTGAGATTTCCGAGTGTTTAACATTTAAAATGCACACGGCAAGAAAAGGAAGAAAGAAAGAAAAAAATCGAAAAAAAATCAACTCTCTTTAAAACTTTTATGAATAAAGATAAAAAATGTGAAAGCGCAAATTGCATGCAACGAAACAGAATGGCAAATGTTTCATTTTCGTAAATAAATTAGAAGGGGTGTTGTTTTCACGTTTTACTCTCATAAAATGTTCCCGCGCTTTTGTCAACCCGGTTTTCATAAAATATTGACAATGTTTGGTCACATGTTGTTGCTGTAAAACCAAACATGTTGTTGTTGTAATCCTATGATAATGATATTTGAACAGCACGTGCTTCTGTTTACATTCCTTTTACTACGAAGAGATTAAGTGGGAGAACTCATGTTGGATTCTCTGATATTTTCGGGAAAAATGAGAATTTTATTAGAGAGGAACTTTACATCTCCTTTCAGCATCTGGACCAAAGTGAAATTTATCTTTTTCTTAAAAATGGGAGGTAGTGTGACCTGATGTACATTATTATGAATAGGTTGAAAGGATTTTGAGGGATTTAATAAGATTTTGTCGTTCGAGTAATCCTACGTTCTCTCGATTTTTGTTTTTAAATCGTTGTCTCAGTTGCACTACAATAATGTATAGCCAAGTTCTTTTCCCCCATTCATGAAAAAGACGAAAGTATATGATATTACTTGTTTCATTCTAAAAAACACCAGAAATTTTTCAATTTCGCTCTACAGCTTCTTAACTTGTCATTAGGTTAACTTTGCTAATAACATCTAAAGACTGGGGAAGTAGTTTAAAGATCTGTAGCGCCTCGCTCGAATATAAAATCGACGATGCTTTGAACTACGTAGGAAAGGCCTCAATTTATTCTTAGAAATTTACTGGAAATTTGTTCCTTAGAATTTACATGCATTATTGGAGGCCGACAATGGCACACATGAAAATAACTCCAGTCTGCCACCAAAGTGAATAAAAATTCTTCCGAAACATTTTCTGTAAATTTCTAATAAAAATTAATGCGCTCATACCACTGAGTTATAACAATGGACTGAGCGATTTGCTATTTCATGTGGCACAAAAAATATTCTGTTTCTGTATATCACCGATAGAGCACCCTTTAAAACGATTACATAAAAAACATGTAAAACTCAACTAATAAGATGAAATCTTACATCCGAAAATCGAATTAAATTAAAAAAATATATTTTCTTGTGCCCAAGTGATATTTTAA
The DNA here is from genome assembly GCA_963930735.1 of Dioctria linearis. Taxonomy (NCBI): domain Eukaryota; kingdom Metazoa; phylum Arthropoda; class Insecta; order Diptera; family Asilidae; genus Dioctria; species Dioctria linearis. The sequence continues at coordinate 120,996,542 of OZ005743.1, read as the reverse complement.
TCGCTTATAAGGAATTAAACTCGTTTCGACTTTAATTTTCAAAAGTTATTCTTAACTGAATCCTGCTTATGGGCAAGAGAGACGGAGCATGGTAAACACTATCTTTACCTTATTCCTTCTGAGGTGACTGCAACCGTAGCCAACATAAACACATCAAATGGCATGAGCAAACGTTCCAGAATGCAATATTTTGTGTTAGTAGCTCCAACTCTGCCATAGGGCGAAAGAGAGAACTATAAAACTTGTGCCATGCTTCCTATAGGAAAATGACAATACGCTCAGTCCATTGTTATAAGTCAGTGGCTCATACGCTTGGGCCCCGTTGTACTAAAGAAAAATTTCCAGTAAATTTCTAAGAAAAAATTCAGGCCTTTCCTACATCAGGCCGAGGCATCATTGATTTTACATTGGAACGAGGCATTCTGGTTTATTCTTTGGTTACGTCAGCAAGCGAGCCAGGCGCTACATATTTTTAAGCTACTTACAGGTTTTCGTTCTACTTGCCCAGTCTTTCACCTTGTTCACATGAAGTGGAGTAGACTGAATTAAAATAGTTCTAATTCGCATAATACCAAGTGTTCACAGTGTTCAATTCTCATTACGGAGCTCGATAATCCAGTCTACTCCGCTTCATGCAAACAAGGTATTTGTTTGTCTCACGTGGCTCACTCAGAACTAACTGAAGCACCAGTTGTAATCATCCAATGCGCCACGCCTGGTTTAGAGGATAGAAGTACTTAAATAACAAAAAAAGAAAAAGAAAAAGGCTTTGCTTGTCGAGAAATACCAAAGTGAAGTATGTACAACGTGTATTATTATTCTTTTTGCTCTTTTTCTTACTGAAGGTAAAAAACAAATTCATATATGATATATTCTGACGTATAAAGCTTACTTTACGAATGCCATCGTATCTTACTTCATTAGAAATGTATAATAGAGCCAAATCCTGAGATATAAGCTGTGTTGTTTTGTGTATCTTGTTCTAGAACTCCCATATAATAGAGAGAATGAATTGTTCTGTCGATTGAAGCGAACTATTTGTATTGTTCGCTTATTTAAATTTTTCTATGAAAATGTATTAGGCATTCTTTTGTGTATCTTTTGTTCTGCTCTGTTCTGCGGACAGAAAAGAGCACAGCTATAGACGTAGAAGATGTGATACGGTCAGATGGACCAATCATCAGAGCTCAAAAATTTATATATGGATAGTCTCTTTAAAACTCTGTGTGAAACCTTTAAAAACGATTTGAATTGAAATACTTTGCTATATCTCATGGAAAAGGGGTATTAGATAAGGTACGCGGTAAATTCATTAGTTCGAGATCAAGTTATGAGTCGATAAATATTTACTCAGTTTACTTTTTAAAAGTGCTGAATATTTCTTCCAAACTCTTCAGACAGTAATGACAAAAAACCAACTATGCTTGTGAAAGATGAAGACATTCCAAAAAAAACTAATTGGGAGGATTTACTAGGAATAAAATCCATTCACATCTTAACGACATAACCAAGAAAAGAGCTTAGAATTGTCTAGAATCCAGAAGATAAGAATCATTATAATCAGAGAAGCATGGGACAAGAATAATATCTTCAATTTGTTAGAAAATATTGCTTAAGAAAATATATTCAAAAATATATGTATTTGTGTTCCATAAACTGCAATAAAAGAATTTATTAAATGTAAAAAATATGTTGTTGCTTCTTACTTTTTAAAGAAAAAGATTAAAATTAAATGTAGCATAAATAATAGTAAACTTTTGAATAAAATTTAGCTAGATTCGAGCTCAATTTTGTAAATCGTTTGCACATATTTTTATTTTGCAACATATAAGATATCTGCAAGTCAGCGATATCGTCTGAGATGATTTTGTCGTGTGTTAGACCACATTAACAGTTCTAAGTTTCTTCAATAACCCCCAAATATGAGCTTGGACATAATGTACATACACATGTGTATTATCTTGACGTGTCGAAAACAACTAAATTTATAATAGTAAATTTGAAAAAAAAACGAGAAAACCATCAAATTTGAATAATGCCATTGCCCCAGCCCAGACTAATTTCTCTATTTCCTACAGCCAATAAATAGATAAATCAAAATTTTACGACCATTATGATTAAAAAAAAACAAATAACTTACCTCGCTCTATCTAATTTTACACATTTCAAAGGTCCCCGGGCTACAACCGTCGCTGCTCTAGGTCTGTCTAGCAGTAAAGCGATTTCACCAAAGTAATCACTAGGTCCCAGACGTCCAACTTCAACCGGCTCCTCACCTTGCTGAGAAATAAATAATTTTATTAGCATTAGTATTATTAGTAAGGCCTACAAATTTCTTACTTCTGCTCTTTTCTGTAAGACGACAGCAGTACCCTCTACGATTATGTAGAAATCATCACCAGGTTCACCCTGCTTCACGATAGTTTCACCATCCTCAAAACTAACTGGTTCCAATGCATCGGCGACAGTCAGTCGCTCCCATTTATCGAGACTTTCTGCGCGACAAAAAAACAAAATCGCAATGATTAATTATTTTATCTTAATTACTTGTTTGATTTATCTGTTTAACTGTGAGCATTACCTAAAATAGACACCCGTGATAGGAATTCTTCGTACATTTTCCTTTTGCGAATGGTTGAACCCATTAAAATGCGCCGATAAGAGTCGCGATCAATTCCCCAGAGTTTGACATCTGTCTTAGCACGAACTGTGGCTGCTCGAGGTGTACCATATATAAGAGCAAGCTCACCGAAACTGCCACCTTCACCTATTGTTGTAACTAATTCATTATTTACAAAAACCTGAAAATAAAGAATTCATAATAAAATTGATTGATGTTCATTAATCACGGGAAATAATGCAAAATAATAATAATTTTTTACCTCAACTTCGCCCTGATCAATTACATAGAAATTATCTCCTTCATCGCCTTGCTGAATTATGTTGTCGCTTGCGAGGACATTGATTGGAAACATGGCATCGAAAATGTCTGATCGTTCATTTTCATCCAGATGTGAGAATAGGACATTTTTAGCTATGGCTTTTGATAGGGCAGCCATTGTTTTGTAGTCTTTTGGAACGACTTTCTTTACATAACTGGTGGCATCTTCTTCTGTGACTGGTTCTGCTGATATACCACCTCTCCGCCTTACTGGAGGTGCTGCTGTTTGTGGCATTGGGCTTAAGTCATCACATTCATCTGGACTAGTTGCTTGCTTTGTGGCATCTAATTTTACTTGTTCCTGTTAAAACAGAAAAAAAATTAATAACTTCATTCAGAATTATTAAAATTGATATATGTATGTATGCACATGAACTAGGAGATTGGATGTAAAATTACTTGCAGACATTTTATATTTTTAGTAACTATTGATGCCTTATAGCATTTTTGTGTTTATATACTTCCGTTCTCGTGAATTTATAATTAAAGTTTTTTAAAATAATGTAAACGAAGATGTATGTTGTCAAATGTACGTAGGCGTTACGGTTAAGCTAAGCATACTCTGTGCAGATAAAACGCATCCGTCTGCTTCTGTAACTACATTTTCTAACTATACTGACGATTGCAAATATAGTCAGACTGCATTGAAATTGGCACGAACAATTTATATACGAAAGTGGGTATAAACATCTGATAAAAACAGCGGAAAGGTAATTTGCTTATTGTTCCTACAACTAGCATATCCAAAACGTTTGGATAAATAAAAAAAATCATCGTTAAAAAAATCTTTGATATATCAAGAATACATAATGTTATGCTCGACTACATGTTTAGAAAATTTAACATTTAATTGACACTGTCGTTCATGTCTGGATCAATCTTCAAAATTTTGCTAAGGTAAGAGCTTTTAATTTTAGGTAGGTTCTGATAGAAAGTTTAAACCTCATTAAATGTTTTAGCTTGGCAGATGTTACCAAAAGGCTCATGTCCCTTAATAAATGTCATGGGAGTCATTGATCGAACATTGGGACATTACCGACTAATCCAACAACAAAAGTTAGTACCTATATGGCGGCTAGAAAAATTGTCCCGTACTAAAGTATCAAAGTGTTGTTTTCCGGCGATATTGCATGCATATTTTCAAAATTACTGTTGGAACTCAAAAACAAATATCGACGAACTGTCGGATGACATTATTGCCCTGAAAATCAGCATTAAAGTTTAGAAAATAATTGTTCCCTTCACTTAATGAGTACTTACTTTTAAAAAATGCTCTAGTTTTCCTTCATTTTGCATTTAATTTAATATTTAAATTCTGTTAATAATGTTATAACCTGACCTTTTAAGATAATAAACCCAGTTACGAGGGCAGTTTGATAAGTAGTGACTTTTTGAATAAAAGATATTTTTTTCGAAAAAAGTTGTTTTATTTCAGTCCAGCATTTTTCCAACTTTATTAGTCCTTTCAAAATAAGCGTTTGTTTCAGTGATGACCTCTCCGTTAGACCCAAATCTCTTGCCGCCCAGGCATTTCTTCAGGGTTGTTAACAGGAAATAGTCGCAGGGGCTAAATCTGGAGAATATGCTGGATGGGGTAGCAGTTCGTAGCTCAATTTAAGGATTTTTGCCTTGATGACTACAAACATGTGCACCGGTGCATTTTCTTGATGGAACAACACTGTTTTCTTCGCCAAATGCGGTCATTTTTGCTTCAAATCAATATCGAATTTGCCCAAAAGCTCTAAATAATATTCGCCGGTGATCGTTTTACCCTTTTCAAGGTAGTCGATGTAAATAACACCGCGTGGATCCCAAAAAACTGTGACCATGATCATGTTGGCCGACAGAACCAGCTTGGCCTTGATTGTTCTTTGGTCTCTGGTGTGTTGTGATGGATCCATGTTTGGTCCAGGGTTACGAAACGACGCAAAAACTCGTTCGAATTGCGGCTGAACATCGCCAAACACTCCCTTGAAGTAGTCACACGGTTGCGCTTATGGCCGAGTGTGAACAATCACGGCACCCATCGCGCGGATAGCTTTTTCATGTCTCAGCCCCAGCCAGCTCACGCACTTTCATTCTCCGATAGTCCAATATCATTCATGGATTTTATCGACGATATCTGGCGTGACGACCTCTTTTGGGCGACCTCAACGTTCGGCGTCACTTGTGCTGGTACGACCACAACGGACCATAGCTCAGTAAACCACTTCTTTACCATTTTTTTTACACACAAAATAATGCTTAATAAGTACACGAAATTCATTTTTTTTTTCATTTTCGTTAAAATTCACGACGTTGTCTGCTTTCAATGGCTGACAAACACAAATAAAATGCCGCAGCTTGCTCAAAATTTGACAGTAGTCTATTAATAGAAGGCAGTTGGCGGGAGAAGTGTTGCATTTAAAGTTACAGTGCGGGAAACTCAAAAAGTCACTGACTTATCTAACTCCCTTCGTACCTATCTAATATTAATGTGGAACTTACGTCACACACATCGCGTCTGTCATACACATAAGTTCCCCTTGTTACCGTTTATGATGATGAAAAATTAATTTTTTTTACATAATTATCATCCTTAAAGTGTTAATAAAACGTGGGTAAAAGGATATTTTCATATCTGAAGTATTTTAGAATTCACAGCCTGTTGAGAGCAGAACTGTCCACCGGCTGGAAAACAGTTACCTGAGGCGCTCGGGGTACGCTTCTGGGGAGACCTTTCCTCGCTACCTGAGGTACTCTCGTACATTTCGGGAAACTGTTAACCTTCAGATTCAGCACAATCACTTCTTGGAGGAAGAAGAACGGTCTCTGTATGGTGCTGGAATAGCTGAAGTAAGCTGTCAAAGATTTTTTTAACGTTAAACTTTATATAAGTTTTTCTGTGAAAAGCATTTCTTAGCGCGCGGGGCGCTCCACAGCTTTAACGGATGAACCGATTCACATGAATCTCTGCGCAATTGAAAGGATTTTTGTTAAAAATTGATTTAAAAATAGTTTTTTCGTCGAAGCAAAAAAACAGGATAAAAAAATGGGTTTCTTTTTCAAACAGCTGGCATTTTGTTATTCAGTGTTTTTTTTAAACGAAAAAATGTTACCTTTTAATCATTTTCAATCCTATTTGTTTCGGATGAACTGGCAGAGCTCAGAGCTGTGAAGCGCCCCGTTTGATTGGAGCTGGAGCCGTTATTTTGGATATATTTTTTTTAAATAAAAATGGAATTATCTCTCCATTAATAGAAGAATAAAATACGTTAAAACCCATTTCCAAAGTATTCATTTTATGTAAAAAAAAAAAATTCCAAAGTTCAAGCATTTTTCATGCGTCTCGACGGTAACCTCCCTCCCTTCAAGGATATCTTCAAAAGTTTCAAGTGCTTAGAACAAAACAATTCAATTGTGTGTGACGAAATGAATAATAAAAAAAACTCATTTCAGGACAGGGCGAAAAATATCTTCAGCCACTTATTACAATTTTGAACAAAAACTTATGTCAAGAGCGTGGCATCAGACTGCTTTCAATCCAATTGAAAAAGCTTGATATGTTAATAATGTACATATGTATGTAACTGTATATTGAAGCACATACATAAATGTACAACCCGAAAAATATAGAGGACTTATAGTATGGAGAACGACCTCTAAAAGCTTTAAGGAGTTTAATGGAAAACGTTTCTAAGAGCTTACTACAGTAAATAAAAAATAATGGAAAAATCGACTAGTATTTAAATACAGAAACTTTACCCCTTAACATTTTCCGAACTCCATGAGAGTTCATTTTACATATTATTTTTCAGTAAACTTGTCGTCAACTTTAATAAAGTAAGTAGACAGAAAGAATCCCTAATCCATTATTCACTAATGTTTGCGAGTATCTTTACAACAAGCCAGATGCATTGGACACAATAGACAACATTTAGTTTTTAGTCATAATTTGCAAATAGTCTTCTTACGTCTTTAAAGCTGGCAGAACCAAAATGGCAGAGCGGGTTTTGAGGTAATGGTATATTAAAGGCTCATTTAAGGCCAATTTAATGCCCAACAACAAAATTTAAGGCTACCATAGTTTTCCCAGAATTCACGGGTCTGCTAGCTTTAGAAAAAGTTAGCAGAACCAAAAAAAAAAACAAAAACAAACAAAAAACGTATAAAACTTACTATTACGATGTAAAAAGTACAGGGCGCGGCAAAAAGATCTGACGGTTTTCGCAGCCCGCCGTACTATTGAGCGAGTAGGTGGTGGGGTGTGGTGGGGATAGGTGCGTTCCAAAGCCCACACGTGGATATTTTTAGTAGCTATGGAGCAGTGGTCGGATAAGCACCGTGTGTTTGTTGTCGAGGGGTTTTTTAAAAGTGACGATTCCTGCGTTGCTGCTCAGCGACAGTTCCGTACGCGTTTTAATGTGAGTCCAAGAGGAAGAGTCCTAACTCGTAGCACAATTCTGCTATGGTGTGGTTCCAGCAGGATGGGGCAACTGCCCATACAGCCCATGAGGTGATGGACTTTTTGAGAAGCAAGTTTCGTGGCCGAGTAATTTCGTGTTTTGGGGACATTGTATGGCCAGCTCGCTCTTAGCATTTGTGATTTTTTCTTCTGGGGGTTCCTTAAAGGAAGAATTTACACAAGCGAACCCCGCACACTGGACGAACTGAAAGATGCAATAAGGCAAGAAATCGCCAACCTGTCTATTGCAATGTTAGAGAAGGTGTTCGTCAGCTTCAGTGAAAGACTGGAAGAATGCTTAGTCAAAGAAGGAGATCATCTTCAGATCTTAAACGGATGAAGTCGGTTGTTATGATGTTATTTTCATTAATTTACATGAACACCCTTCTGTAATAAGCAATAAAACAATTTGTATCACTTTTAATTTTTGTGTTGTTTTTATTTTAAAACCATCAGATCTTTTTGGCGCACCCTGTATATTTTAAGGTTACATAAATAGTTTTAGTTAAAGATACCACACAATTTCGAACTGATGTTTTATAAAAGAATACCACCACTGAACTAAATAGCCCTAAAACAAATTTCCACGTACAATTGGCATTAGTTTTGAGTCATTTAATTATAATTTAAAGAGCCTTAAATTCTGCGGGTTCAATTTAAGCTGTTTTTTTAATAATAGATGTCGAGATGTGTGTTTAATGGTGGCGATGTATTGAAGTGAATATTCAATTCTGAAGAGAATTAATTATTACCATATAATTTAAAGAGGGACTTTGAATTTTGCTTAGTTGATTACTTATTTTTTTTCTTTATATATTATAAGCTAAGCTCAGGCGATGTAAACCTTAGCCAGCTTGGCAGGAAGGAAAAAGGGAAAGGGATTAGGGAGCATGAGCAGAGTGGCGGAGGTGCCGAAGTATGTCAATCTTAAATCTTAGCATATAGACTGTTCCATAATCGCACAGTTCTGGATAAAGAAACATCACGGAATTTTATAGTACGGCCGAAAGTAATTTTAATGATAAAAGGATGTGCGCGATTTGCTGCGCGAGTATTGCGTTCAGGAATCAGACTAGATATTTCAGGGCATGCAACATTGCGGCGATGCTCCATCGAGTCGATATGACAAGTTATTGCAACATCGCCAATGTCCTTGAACGCTCCCTTCTGGACAATATTCAATGAAGCTAAGGCTGTGCGACCAGCCCCCGCCCGGATATGGGAATTTTATTCCATTCTAGGTCTGATGTATGACTTGTAGAGGAGCGCTAGATTCGATAGGCTGAAGTATTTCTTACCCTTTGTCAGAAATCCAAGATATTTCGATGCTTCTTTGGCGACAGAGAAGCTGTGATCTGTCCAGCTTAACTTACTGGAAATATTAATACCAGTCAAATTAAACGAGAGTGAAGAAATTATGATCTTGTTTTGAAGAGATGAGACAGCTTTGGGTTTTAGATGCATTAAATTCGACGCAATTCGCTTTGTTCCAAGCGAAGATATTGGCAAGATCAGTTTTCAATGATCTAATCATGCAATCTTGTTTGACAGATGTGGCATTTCCTCTGGAGTCCGAAAGAGTGTCAAAGGAGTAGGCGAAATCAAGGGTACCGTCGTCAGCGGAAATATGGACGGCATTGCAAGTAAGAGAAAGCAGTCCATTAATGAAAATTAAGAAGAGAGAGATAACGGAACCCTGGGGCACAACGGCGTTAATAAGGTTCAGATGTAACGCCATCTAACACGACCCGTATTAAGCGACGGGATAAGAAACTTTCAATCCATAATAGGAGAGGAGGGGAGAGACCAATTGCTTTAAGTTTGGCTAAAAGGGCGGGATGCCAGACTCTATCAAAGGCCTTTAAAATATCCAGAGCAATTATTAAATCTATCTCGAATTAATAATTTTCGCAATTGAAGAATTTTTGAAATTTTTTAAGATTTTTGTTTTTACGACGCCCGGACCTTCTGCTTCCCAGGCGACTGCTCTTACAACTGAGCTGACGAAAAAGATGCCTTTCTTCCTGTATTTCTTAACTTTTCTAGCCTATTAATGGCCAGTTTCACAGTCTGAGTTTAAACCAAATATTTAGTTTAAACTCGGCGAATGAGTTTCACAGTTTGGTTTGAACCCCGGTTTAAACTAGAGTTTAAACCGTGCCATCCCTCGGTTTAAACTCAAGATAATTTTGTTTTGACAGTAGCATTGTTTGTTTGTATGAAGAAAATAATTTCATCATGGATTTTGATTTGGACATTTCTAGCGATGACGGAGATTTTTTTGAGTTAAATTTGCAACTCTGTCGACGACTGAGAGTAATTAGAAGTCGGCAAAATATTTTAATGAGTGGGACGACGTTGATTTTTATGCTAGGTTCCGTTTAAGTAAAGAACTTTGTCTTCTTGTGCTCTATTATATATCTCTTTTATGCACTAAGGAAGGTCAACTTCACTTATGCTAAAATTTGCATCCTTTTTGAATGTTGGCATATTTAAAATTAGCAAATATAACTACATATTTTTTATTTTTTATTTCTGATCTGTTTACTTTTTCCGATTGACAGATTGATAGAAAAATTGCTTCACAATGGTGGCGATAACTGATTTAATTCACAATTTAATCAGTACTACCAACGTTACTAAAAGAATGCACTGTGAAACCCGATTTGGTTTAAACTACGTTTAAACTTGGAGGATAGTTTAAACTAAACCTTGGTTTAAACTCGACTATGAAACTGGCCATAAGTCACAAATGCTTTTAGCTAACAGTAACGATGAAAGTGCACAAAAAAAGTGTGAGCTTTTGCAATTTATTTATATATATCTTACCACATACGGCGCACATACAATTTTTAAATCGATCATAGATGGAATTGAAGAATATTTTTATTTTTCCGATTCAAATATTTATTCCTTATTGGTATAACATTAGATTTAGTGCTGTGGTGCTCGACTTCACTTTGTAGATATTAATTTTTTAAGTCATCATATACTCAAAGTAACGTAGTATGGGAGCACAATGCCGCAATTTTTGGCAAATAGATAGATAAGGCTTAGATGTTTAAAATAAGAATATAAAAAAGTGCTAGCGGGTATCAGTTGAAAAAATACTACATTCCCCTAATTGTTTTGCTGAGAAACACAAATATGGGTGAGCTATTTCGTAAGTACTCCGCAAGGCAGCCACATAGTGCCTATTGTCTTTAGTTTTTGCAGTTTTCGCGTTGGTGCAAATGAATCGTCTAACTGAAAAATGCATCGAAAGCATGATCTGTTAATACATAAATGGCACATTTATCACAAAGCTTGTTCTCGTTTCTGATCTGAGTTAGTCACAGTGATTTCAATCTTTATTCCTGTATAGAATTTATTGCTAATAAAGAGAATTTTCGTCCTTGTTTTGTAAAGCGTTGGTCTTGTGAATTTTTTGATTCGTATACTCTCAAAATGTTATCACCTGAGTTATATTTAAGTACTGCTCTATCATGTGGGCAATTTCGTATGCAGTTATTTGTATTAAGAGTATAGGAGAAAAAATTTACTCGTTTCGCAGCTCAATTGTTCAGTTGGTTCTTTTTTACGATGGCATTGACTTACAAAAATTATTTAATCGACGAAAAATTCAAAAGGTAATGCTTATTAGGGTTATAAATGGGACTCAATTAAGTGACATATTCCTGACAGATGGAGTCTTTAACAACAAATTTTGGACTTAATAAAAACGTTGTGTTGTTATGTGGAACAATTTAATATTCGCAGCAGCATTGTTGATTTTGATTTAAATAGGAATGCTTGAATGCTTTTACTCGTAAATTATAAAAGACAAAGTTAACCACACTCTTTTGTTTACAAGTTAATAAAGTTCATTTTTGTAATTTTATTATTTTATTCTTCTTTTTCTAAAATACAGAGTTGATTTCATTAATCTGTGGCTTTTTCGGAAGTATAAATTTCAGATTTTGTAGGAAGAATACCCTTGTTTTTAAGATTAGATGCCTCCTAATCCATGGCATACCCTATTTTGTCATGGGTGTAATGCGACTAAAATAACGAATGAATGAACATTGGCATGTCTGTTTTGAGTCTTATACTCTACAAATTCGCCCTCCCTTCTGACACGTACTTATACTTCCCCGCATCCACACATCAATCTCACTCCCCCACACTGCCAGTAAGCTCATGCTCATTACTAATATGTTCGAACTTTTGAGGTTGTTCGAATAAACGTAACGCGTGCACACCAATCTTATAAAATACACGTACACACAAACTTCGAAATACTTTGTCGAAATGGAAACTTTAGGGTTGAAGCGTTTTTTATGAAGAAAAAAAAAAGTACATGTAGGTAGTTAAATAAAAAAAATTAGTTACAAGTATGACCAAGTTTAGACGGATGCTGCTTCTGCTGGGGTTTATGTAGTAGCGTATCTAGGGTGGGACGGTGGGGGCGATCCGCCCCGGGAGACACATGTTAACCTCACATTTGGGAGAGTGTACGTACTGCTGCTGGATTTTTAAAGTTTTTGTTATTTCCAGGCAAAAAAGTTAATTTCGTGAAAAGTTGATTGAGAAAGTGGAAAAATGCGAAGTAATTTATAACAAAAAGTTGAAACAAATTCGCCAAATATCAAATAAAAACGCGTTCAATTTGACAGCATATTTTTATAAAAACATTAGGACTGATCGTTTTCACAATATACGTATAGATCCTAATTTTTTATATGGTAACACCAAGAAGGGATTGCCCGATTTAAATTATTGACGATTTTTATAAAAACACTAAATACGAAATTTCAGCTCTCTACGTGACCGCGTTCTCAGGCAGTGTCAAAATATACACCGTGTCTACAAATTGTTGTCAGCAAGAAAGAAATGATTGTGGATACTTTCTAGAAAACTTTTTTTTTTAATTTCTAGGAGATTCACATTTACTCATTGTTATAATACGGTAAAAATACGGTAAAGTTTTTACCTTATTTAAATTAAACCGTCATTGATAAACCTTCATGGAAGGTAAACGTCAGCTAATTTTACAGCTAAACGTCAGCTAATGAAAATGGTAAAAACAACTGTGAGATATTTCCGGCTTTAAAAAGTATAGGTGTGTACAAAAGATAAGTGGAACGTGTAGCTGCGAGATTTAGGGAGTCGGGTACTACAGAAAAAATCCTGGTAGAAAAAGATCCGTTAGGACTGCGATTAACAAGAAAAAAATACAGGAAAGAATTCGGAGAAATCAACATCAATCAATCAGAAGACTTGCTGCAGACTTAACAATTTCAAAGTCTTCAGTCTGCAACATTATACATTAGGATTTAAACATGAAGGCCTATTAGAAAAAGAAAATTCATGGTCTAACCGAAAAGCAGAGAGTTGCCAGAATGAAAAAGTGTCGGTACCTCCTTCAATCGCGCGCAGATTCTGAGGTAATTTTTTCTGATGAAAAGTTGTTCGTTCTACAGCAGCAGCACAACGTGCAGAATGATCGTTTGTATGCAGTTACTATGTATGATATCCCTACCAACGTAAGAGCAATTGAAAGATATCAGAACGCCTTCTGTTATGGTGTGGGGTGAGCTGTTTCAAAACGTGGAAAGTTACCCCTTCTTTTTTTTTCGACAACGGGGTAAAAATAACAAAGGAATACTACTTGGAAAAAAATTTGAAAATTCATTTGATTCCTAATGCAACTGAAATATTTGGAAATGATTATTTTTGTTTTCAACAAGATTCAACACCATAGCATCCAGCCAACAATGTTCAGGAGTGGATGAGACAAAACTTGCCGGATTTCATATCTAAGGAAGAGTGGCCTTCATTATCACCAGACCTAAACACTCTTGATTTCTGCATACTCAGTAAACTTACGAATGTTAGAAAAATGAGTTTGGAAAATTTTAAGAAACTTTTAGTTAAAATATGGAATGAAATTCCTGATGAGGTCGTCCATGCCTCCAGTGGGGCTTTCATCAAACGTTTGAAGGCCATTGTTCAAGCTAAAGGTGAAAGATTTGGAACTATATTAAATAAATATAATACATTTATGTATATTTAGTGGATATAGGAATTAAATGAAATTAAAATTTATTCACAATTAGTCTTCATTTGAATATAATTTAATGCCGACAATAATTCATGACGGTGTCCATGTATGTATAGTGAAAAACGAAATTTTTGTTATGCAACCATACGAAGGAGTTACCCGATTTGTCCCATTTTCGAACTTTATTTTAATTTTTTTTTCAAAAGCCGTTCTGGAAAATTTCAGCTCTCTAAGTACACGCGTTCTTGAATTATCGTGAGGATGGGCATACAGACAGACAGACAGACGGACGGACATACAAAAACCAAAATAACTTTCAATATTATACGTGGGTGTGCAATCCATTTTGCTCTACCATCATTATTTCTAAGTGTTACAAACGGAATAACAATCTTAGTATACTCTATGATTTTATTTAGAATATAAAAATATATATATAGTCTTTGTTCTCGACATAGTAATATTGTTAAGAGTTTTGGTAAGGGGCAACGCCACTGTAACGGCTAAAAAAAAGGTTTTTTCACGAATTTTTTTCTCGCGAAATTAAAGGTGTTTGAAAAGAACCTTTTAAGGGTATTATCGGGCATACATTGAACTTTATTGATAAATTTTTGACCATTAATCTAGTCTAGAGGCTTATAGCTAGAGAATGCCGTACGGATTTTTAAAAATATTAATATTTGTAGATTTGGCGCGCCTTTGAAAAAAAAGTTTGATTTTTGACGAAAAAAACGGCAGGTTTTTTGTTAATAAAAAATCAACAAATAAAGTTATTAAAAATCCCGTACGTAATTCTCTAGATAATGTTAATGTTCACATCTGGTCAAAATTTCAAGTCGAAAATATGAAAATTGTTGGAGTTATGCTGCGTGCCATTTTGAAAAACCGTGTTTCGAGAAAAACGCGTTTTAAGTTTTGAGAATAGTTTTTTATTGGAAAAAATAAAAAAATGAAGGTAAACAATTGCTTACCGTTAAGCCCTGGTCACACCGGGAGCGGCGCGGCGCGGCACGGCACGGCGTGGCACTGCCTGGTGGCACGCGGCAAAATATATTGTTCGCACCGAGAACGGCAGATTTTATCCAAATGTACTCCAATTTCGAGGAAGAAATTCTATTATTAGTACCTCTGCTTGAAGAAAAACAGAGAAAAGTGATGAGGTTCGAATACAAGAATGCAAAAAGCCTCATTTAACGAATTGTGCGGACTTATTTCGAATGAAAATGAATTTTGCCGCCAGCGGCAGCGGCAAAATTGTGTTTTTGAGTCATCTCCAAAATCGCCGCGCGGCAACTATTTTGACGTGCCAAGCCGCGCCGCTCCCGGTGTGACATATACATTTAATTTTGCAAGAACAATCGTGCAGCGGCAACTGAAAAATGCCGTGCCGCGCCGCGCCGCTCCCGGTGTGACACCCACTTTAGTCTGCAATACCAGTTGCAAATGTCAAAAAGGTCAGTTGTGTTCAATTCGGCTTTTTCTGTCAGCTGACAGAAAAGCTCTAATTGTGTTTCAGGCTTCAGGTAGTTGTTTCGGAGCAAGTTTGACGCGCTTGGTGGCGACCTCCATTTTCAAAGGAAAAAACATTTTTTCTCGCACGGGACCTTTTTTTTCTTATTCTAAAGGGTTTAAACTATTTTTTAAGTCAATAAAAAAAAAAAAACGATTTTTCAAAAAATTTACAGTGGCGTTACCCCTTAACAATATCCATCAGGGTAGCTAGTAGTGAATAGAGCCATTCCAAATTAAAATTAATTAAAAATTATCTTCATTGAGTGCTTTAAGATTGCGAAATCTAGCGATACTCTCCATAGAAAAGCAACTTATAGATTGGCAATGTCATTCAAGACGTTTCTAATAAAAAAGTAAGCAAAATAAATATATATAGCATTTTCAGATTTAATTAAACATTTTCCAGAAAGAATTAAACCTTTTCCACAAAGAATTAAACATTTTCCACAAAGAATTAAACATTTTCCATAAAGAATTAAACCTTTTCCACAAAGAATTGAACAAAATTCATAAACAATTAACAAATAATTTTATTATTTGTTTTTTACATTTGTAAATATTTTGACGTCAATGAAGTGGTTCGCCAAGCAATGCAGGAGCAATTTTCATCATCATGTCCATTATAAAATTTCCAGCATCTGTAGAATTTATCTCTCTAACGCTACTTTCTATAACTGAGGAGAGGGTGTGCTCAACGGATGTATCTGCGAGAATCCTCCTCGCAGCTCGTTTTATCTTTGAAAACGATTGCTCTATAGGATTCAGCATAGGTGAATATGGTGGAAGAAATTGAAGTCGTAGATTATTACCGGTGGCAACTACCTCTCGAACAGCATTCGTCTTGTGTATGGCGGCATTATCCATGCATCTCATATATGTGCAACTTTACCTATAAGCTCTATAAGGAATGAACAAAATTTATCCGAGTTGCATGTTGAATTTGAAATAATTTTGTAATGTAGAATTCCATCATTGTTCATTGCTGCTAATAAGGTAGTATTACGCCCACGGACTGTGGGAATAACAACACGAGCTCTTGTGTTTACTCGCGAACGAGCTTGTTGGCGCCTTAAATGAAGGTTGATACAGAAATACAGTTTAGGTATTACTATCCATGAATCTGAGTTGTATATATAAAAAAACCAAATAAAAAAATCATTCCTTTAATTGTTTACGAATTTTGTTTAACTCTTTGTGGAAAATGTTTAATTTTTTGTGGAAAATGTTTAATTCTTTGTGGAAAAGGTTTAATTCTTTCTGGAAAATGTTTAATTAAATCTGAAAATGCTATAAACACGCTTAAATTTTATCATTATGTGTATACAATCTGTTTTTAAACAAAAGAAATATATATATTTTGTTTATTATTTATGTTCCATAATTGTTAATAACCACTCTTGTTTTTGATTGACTTAGAAAGGGCGGCAAATGGCCTACAGCCCCAGGAGGGAAAAGCTCTAGATACGCCACTGGGTCTATGAATTAAAAGCACACCAGCCCAAATCCTTTCATCTCACCCTTTCCACTACTAATTTCGTCTTTTTTTTTCAAAACTAAACAAAAATCTTGCTGACGAAGAAAGTCAATGAACTAAACATAAAGGCACTTGGGGGCAGATGAAGATATGTTTCTTGACAATGGCACACTATGAGGTTATGTTGCTATTACTACACTCAGCCAAGTTTTTCCATTCCTCTTTCGAATCCAAATCAAACTATATTGTTAGTAAGGTCTTGTTCCCCATAGTAGTATCAGAATATTTTTAGACGTTGCATTAGGATCTTTTTTGCTCATATCCTGCCACAGTACAGCGTTAACATATTTCGTTTCAACCACACTCGTTCCAGTTTTATGATAAACAGGATCTAGATCGCCGAGTTTACTGAATGAAGTTGCATAGTTTTAATAAGAGAAAAGGAGTACTATTAATATTGCCAAATTACTTGCTATATAAATTCGGCACAGATAAAATTTCAAACATAACTTTTCTAATTCCTGAAAACGTAGGTAATTTTATTTAGTTCAAGTTTAGAGCGCGGGGGCCCAATAACGACATACCTACATTGCTGTCATTGACAAGAGAATTTTCAAAGACTGTATCTAGCTATGCAGATCCGCCATTGTTAAAAGCAGTTCTGATTTCTTAATTGTTATTATTCATTAAAACGTGAATATGCACTCAATTCAAAATCAATCAAATCCTACGAACTCCAGACCAATCCAATTACTGGTTCAAAGCACTCGACCGACATATACTATGGTCACGCGTCGTCTCAACTAAAGGCGCAGTAAAATATCTCTCTAATGGAGACTGTTGTAAAAACATAAATTTCTGCGAGTAATGACATTCGACAGGTTATATTTCAACTCGAGATAAATGGGATTCAACTTTTTCTTCACAGAGATCGCAATTATTTAGATTTGAGTTAAGAAGTGGACAGACACTTAATAGGAAAACTAAAAATATTTCCATCACTAACAGTGGTGTTGTAGTTAGTACCGACATATATAGTTACCATTGCATACAAAGCGCTGGGATAAAGATATTTTTTAATTGACGATAAGTTATTTTTTAGAGTAACTTTAAAATTCACACGTGTGAGTAAATGTAAAAGGTTAATACTCTGGCAAGCACAAACGAGAATACACTCTCAAGAGGTGTAACATATTCCCTCGTAATAAAAATCTCTTCAAGTGAACTCGACTAAAAGTGCCAACGTAAGCAACTGGGGGATGAAATTGCTTTATGCCACTGGATACGACAGAAATGAATATAAAAACAGAAGACACGCTCGCCTGCATATTAAATTTCTGAACAAAATCATTATTCCTGACTAAAACTAATAGGTGTAGATTGACGCACTTACATACATACATAAGTACATATACATATATGTATATCAGGAAAAGCAGTTAGAAATTGAAGCCGGTGATGCCCTTCATTAAAATCATTTTCCCTGTTTTACGTGGGAAAAGCAATTTTCATTTTTAAAAAATAAATATTGTTTTAATCGCGGGATGTTAAAAGATATTCCTGTGTTTCACATTCAATTCATTTTCAAACGAAGGTAGAGTGTATCGTCGAAAAGCAATTTCCTATCTAATAATTAATCTTTCAGAAGAGATTTTCAATATGATGTGGGCATATTGGTGTGTGTGTGTGTGTCTTCTTTCAGCAATCAATTGATATCACAGTTAAAACTAGAATTTCGATTTTTTATATCAAATGTCAAAACAGTACTGAGGTATGCATGTACGTGTGTTTGCATATTTGCGAATCTATTCGTAATACCAATTCGTAATACGGAAATTGCAAATCTTTGTAAACACGTATTTACACCGAATCTAAAAAAATCGCTGATATGATCGAGTTTCAAATGAAGGACTTGAGAAAAGCATTACGACGCGACCTGACATAATGTCAATAGCATTACAAAACATACCTTTTCACTAGAATATAGTACACTAATCACTAAGACGAGAGCAGCTTCGACATCTAAATAGAGGTCTTTAAAGTACTCACAGAGAATCAATCCATTATCGCCGTCTGTACTCAAGCAGGTATGCTTATTCAAACCTTGTTATTTAATGCCTTTTTTTATACGCGACTAAATGAAATCTATAGGGTATACTAAGTTTTGAGATTAGAGAATTAGGAGTACCTACTATGATTTTTTCAAATCCGTCTTGCTGTCCTCGAGAACGGGTTCACTTATAGAGCTAAAATTTGCACGGACCGAAAGAGTTATAAGAAATATTTTAAAAGTCTGGTTGTTTTAACACTTTGTTATTGTATTGTATATTTTAACTTCTAATGAAATAGATAAAAAGAGAATTTTATTTGCTTCTGAGTAAATAACAGTCTTATCTTAAGTTTTATATTTCTCTCTCGGTTTAACATTTAAAAATGAGTTTTATTGTTTTCTCTCAAGAAATAAACCTGTCCGAATAAGGTTCTTAGGGAAAGGAAAATTGGACTCGGCAATCCCTTCTTGGTGTTGCCATACATAGCTTAGGGTTTTCACTGTAAGCGGCGTTTTTTAAAAAAAAGGTAAATTTAAGTTCAAAAATAGAACCAATCGGGCAACTTTTTCGTACGGTTGCTATACAATTTTTTTATAAAAAATTGACAAATTTTATCTTGTAACAAATATATGAGAATAAAAATAGAAAACGTCCATTGATAAGTTTTATTTCCTGAGGAAAAAAATAATACTCATTTTTAACTGTTATAAGACGAGGAAAATATAAAACTCGAATTATGAGTTTTATTTTTTGAGGAAAAAACTAAAACTCATTTTTAAATCTTATAGCAGACGAAATATGTAAAACTCTGGCAAAAAGTTTTATATCGCTGTAAAATAATATTATAAGTATTGTTTTTTAACAGTAGTTAAAATTGAAATATAAAAAATATGCCTTACAATAACAGTTAGGATTGGATTTATATATTAAAATTGAAACTTTCTTGATTTCACCGTAGGCAGCTAGTTATACACCTGACCCTCGATTTACACGAAGGGTTCGTTCTCCAAAAGTACCGTGTAAACCGAAACCGTGTAAATTGAAATCGTGCAAATTGAAATCGTGCAAATTGAAATCGTGCAATTAAATTCATGTTTTATATTGAAAAAATATACATCTAAAGTAAAACTTTATTACATATATTAATATATTTTGATATTATGTAGTTTTTCATAAATTCAGGCGAACATACATATTAAATCGAGAAAACAAAGAATTAATTAGTCTTACATAGGAATCTGCAGTGCTGTCGGCCATCGGCCCCTCATAATTGAATTAATTCAATAAAGTTGATGTTATCCATTCTATTGAAAAAGATTTACTCTTTAAACACTCTACGCTGGCTGTTTTTATTGATGTAGGAGGTGTCTTTAACAAACAATGTCCTTCACATAAGTTTACTGAAACGCTAACAAAGCATGGAGTAAACCGGCCCTTAAAACACTGGATCGCACACATATTGAACAATAGAACTGTCTTTGCCGAACTGGGCGGGATAAGCAGAGTAAAAATAGTCCAGAGAGGCACCCTCAAGGCGATATTTTATCACCTTTGTTGTGGGTGCTCATTATGGATGATTTCTAACACTTACCCGGATGGGGTACAAAGCAGTATGTTACGCCGACGACTTGGTGATCTTGATCACCGGTAGCTACGTATCTGAATTGAAGCAGATTGGTGCAGAATGCGATCCGAACGGACTGGGCTAGGGATTTCGGACTTGCATTAATCCATTGAAAACAGATTTATGTCTCTTTACTAAGAAAAGGAACACTCCCAGATTGAATCTGTTCTCTATCAACTCCACCCATTTGGAACTGAAGGACAGAGTAAAATATCTAGGTATCATATTAGATAGAATCAAGCTCTTCGAGGCTTGCCAGGTAAAAAGTGGTGACTGAAACCACGGATGATCCTTTGGATCTACACTAGCATGATTCGACCCATTCTAACCTACGGTTCTGTGGTGTGGTGGAAGGCAATGGAGCTCGCTAATCATCGCAAGATATTAGAGAAGATTCAAAGATTGTGTCCCCTTAGTGTAAGTGGCGCTCTCAAGTCAACCAGCTCGAGGGTTCTTGAGGTCATCCTCAACATACACCCCGTTCATATACACGTCAAGAAGGGGACGTTAGTTACTGCGCTGAGGCTGCATCTTAATCGAACCTGGATTCACACTGGTACAAGAGTTCCACATGAATCCATATTTGAATTCGTCCAGTCCATCGTACCTGTCATATACAGGGACAGCGATCACTTCCTCGAGACTATTCTGAAGAGCAGACGGAAATCGGAAGAGAATACCGGAGCAGGTGTTTTCTGGGAGGAGCCTCCCTCACATGAAAATTTCCATTTACCTTGAAAGCGATGTAACGGTTTTCCAGGCGAAAGTCAAGGTCAGCCTTGAAGCGGGAAGGTATCTCCTAACCTCAGATACTAAGAACAAGGAGATTGCAATCTGCTCGGGCGGCCAGGCAGCTGTCAAAGCTTTGTCAAAACCTTTTACAATCTCCAAACTTGTATTGGAATATAAAACCACCCTGAATTCCCTTTCTCGGAACTATCGGGTACTGGTGCTTTGAGTGTCAAGCGTCAGTGGCATTAGCGGGAATGAAAAGGCGGACGAACTTGCTCGTCTTGGTGCAACCTCGGACGAAATCTCCTACACAATTGGATTCACACTAAATACCTTTGCCTCTACTATCTCGGCTTGGGCCGACTGCCAACACCGTCGCCTTTGGTTGGATGGCCTTTTAGATAGAACCACAAAAGAGCTGTTGGGCTTACCCATCACAAATTAAACGAAAAAGCTACTGGGACTAAGCAAGCCAACCCTGAGAGCTCTAGTGTCAATTCTCACTGGACACTTACTTCTCAGGGATAGCCTGCATCGGATGGGACTTGTTGAAGATACGGTATGCAGAGGATGCGGAGAGGAATCTGAAACGTGACACATTTTTTCCGTCACTGCCGGCACTCTCAGGAAACGTTACAGATTCTTTGGCTCACACCTCCCGGAAGCAGTGCATAAAGCCGGAAAGAAGGTTTTGGGGCCAATATTGAATTTTGTCAAAGCGTCCGGTTAGGACTTATGACCAATTGCTCAATCATAAATATTTTCAACCTTATTCAAATGAACGCACAAGCAACCCCATGCTATTTCATTGTAACGCATGCTATTCGAACTGAGTAGGCGAGATAAATGTGTACTACATATGTAGTAGTTTTTATTTTTTTGAATTCTAAAATTGCGCGATTATTTTAAATTTTTTTTTTGTCAAAACTTTTTGTGCTGAAAATTATTATAATATAAATGGAATTTTTCTTTCAGTCGTGTTAAACCGAAACTGTGCAAAAATACCGTGCAAATCGAGGGTAACGTGTACATAGACCCCCCTTTTGTATTACGCTACTACCTAGAAAACTGTATGAAAGAGATTTTAGCTTACAAAAAAATAATAACAGTTATTTACGGTCCCTGAAAATTTGGCACTCGACCTTTAAAAAAATTATAGCTTTAACTTCGAAAATGGGACAAATCAGGTAACTCCCTCGTAGGGTTGCCATACAACAATTTAATTTTTTACTATATGGACACAACCTGAGAACGCGTCGACGTAGAGAGTTGAAATTGTGTACTCGGTTTTTTCATAAAAATATTAAATAGAATTTCAATAATGGACTAAATCGGGCAACTCCTTTTTGGTGTTGCCATACAAAAATTTAAGTTTTACGTATACTGTCAAAATTATTAGTCCTAGACGTTTTTATTGTACTGAAAAGTTTTTCACAATATAAAATACTATAAAATTGGTTTAATCATTTTTACAGTCCGACTACCGCTCTAGAAATATACGCGAAAAGCCATTGTAATAATCAAACTTTCAATACGAAATTACATAAAGACGGGGGTAGTCAACCCACCACCTTTGTATCTTTGTTGGTAGTAACATTTTCTTACCGCCCACCGATTTCGCAGTAACTTAATTTAACGTAACTGAAAAGTACTCACAATTTTCTACGTTTTTTTTCTTCTATTATTGGTATTTAGAGTATCGATGTATATCTATTTAATAGAAGTATGAATAAAATTATAGTGACTGTCATATTAATCGCAGGTGCACTTAAAATCTTTTTGTTTTTTATCTACCATCACACTTTATATTTTGCAAGTGACAACGTTCTCGTCATGCGAGTGAGTCTTATGCCGATTTCTATTGATCACATTTTCTAGCCAAGTGTTTTTCTTGCAGTGGTATACTGACATATTGCACGGATATGAGCTACTACCACATTCTCATCGCAGTAAAATTTGTTCCATTTAACTCGCTCTCCATTGATTGTCGTGCACTTTTCTTGAAATATAAATAAAAATCGGTATTACATATGCGAAAAAATCCCTACCGCCATCATGCAAACTTGACTCACTCATTAGTAGGTGGTATAGCGACCAGGTTAATTACCCCCGATATAGGGTATCATAAGAATGAAACTTATATCAATTCTGGCTTTTTCCTTGTTTTTATTAATTTGCTATTTACCAACAGATGCTAAGTAATGAATTCGATTTTGGACAATTTGGCGAAAGCAAGCGATTTATTTTTGTATATTTAAGTGTTTTTACAGAGGTAAGTTTTAAGTCATATTGTTTTATAACTCAAGTTATGTAAAATTTCAGTTAATTTAATATTTATGTTAACTATTAGAAATACCCACTCATTTAGATATACAATGGGCACACACTTATGTATAACAATCGACTTTTTTAGACCTTATCGCAGAAAAGATTTTTTGCTAGTAAAGATGGCTAGGCAAACATAGACAAGCATTCTGTAATGGTGGAAGAAAACATCTAAGCCGAATAGGATTTTATCGTAATGCCATCCTATCCTGGAACTGTACCCGACGAGAGGTAGGGATGGTGTTAGGATAATGATTTAATGTCTTCAGCACTCCCGCGGGATATTTCACGTACCGGCAAAGTAGTTACCGTCATCTAGTAAGTGATCTTGATTGGAACAGCAAAAGACGATGAACCGCTTTTTATGTCGTGAAAGACACTTGCCTTCTGTGGACAATACATTGTGTCTTCAGCAGGTAGGAGAAAGGGGTGCAAGAGTTTACCCGTGAACAAGACACCCCCCCCCCCCAGCGTATATTTTCCAAAAGTGGGGAACATTACAAGAGAGATATTCGATATAGATGTTCCTACCAAAAGTAGACAACTAAAATTAAATAGCTACTGGAACAAGTAAAAAAGCTAGAATTGGCCTAAGACCAATTCTTTTGATACCCTATATGAATGCCCGTATGAAATTTCGTATTGTCACACTTCTGTGCAGGTTTGATTTTTGAAGTGGTTTTTCGCATATATTTCCAGAACGGTTTGTCGGACAGAAAAATCATTATAACCAATTTTATAGGATTTTGTATTCTGCAGATGTTTTTAGTACAATAAAAATGTCTTGGACTGACCGTTTTCACAGTATACGTAAAAAGCCTAAATTTTTATATGGCAACACCAAGAAGGAGTTACCCGATCTAGTCCATTTTTGAAATTTTATTTGCTAGTACAATGAAAACAACATGTGCCAAATTTCAGCTCTCTATATCGATGCTTTCTCAGGCAGTGTCCAAATATATAGTGGAAAACGAAAGTTTTGTATGGCAACCCCACGAAGGAGTTGCCCGATTTATCTCATTTTCGAACTTAATTTTACTTTTTTTTAAGTCTGTGTACAAAATTTCAGTTCTCTAAGAATACGCGTTCTGGAGATATCTTGCACAGAGACGGACGGACGGACAGACGGACGGACATACAAAAATCAAAATAAGTTTTAATATTATGCATGGGTGTCCAAGCCATTTTGCTCTACCATCATTATTTCGAGGTGTTACAAACGGAATGACAAACTTAGCATACCATATAGATTTCATCTAGGGTATAAAAACGAGAAGAAATAATTTATTATCATCCACATGAAAAAAAAACTACGGGCATCCAAAACAGATCTTTCGTTTTACAGTGAATGTTGGACTAATACTCTACTACCCCTTTACGAATCTAATCTAATCCACCTTCCCAGCCTTCCAACTATTCTGGTTATGAAACAAACATTCCCACAGAATGCACCAACAGTTTAACTTTAAGAATGTTCCAAAACACAATATCTCCAAAAATTGTGATTTTCTGTAAACAAATCATACGCCTAGTGAAGGCAACCCGGGGATGACATAAAAGAGATGACAGATCAAGGCCTTTGAGACCCAAACCCAATCATAAGTATCCAAGTTAAAGTTACCCAAATGGCGCATTATATTTAAAATCTCAACACGCGCAATCACACAAAGTATATACTAAATATATTTAATAGCTCTGCGTAAAATTAACGCACAGAATGTGTCTAATTTACTTGATACAGTGATAAAAAGACCCAGCTTCCCAAGAAGATTCCTTCACGAACGTGCGGTTTTTTTCCCCATTAGCGCAATGCCTTTTCTCATTATTCATGTCAAAAGCCAAGAATTGTGTTTATACACCGCGGGTTCACCTTTCTGTTTGTTTTAGGTTTCTTTTTCGTAGTCCATTGTTTATAGGTAAATTTCAGAGTTAATCTCCCTTAAAAGGTTGTCGTTTCCTGAAGTAAATGGACAAAATATTCAAATTTATAATCCGATTTAAAAGATTCACAAAAATTTCCCAAGCAACATACAGCCCAACTTCGGCCTAACAACTTTTCATGTTGACTAAATGAAATGCTTGCTTGGAGCCGTTTGGGAATTTATCAAGTTATGATTAATGTTTTTTGATGACGAGCAAGGGCTAAATTAATGAAAAGGACATTTTGCTCTAAAACAACTGCCAAATTAAAATAATTAAAATTAAACCATGCGAAAGGATAAACAAACTGTACGGTATAATGAACAATAATCAAGGGAAGTTCCGTTTTCGTTGGAAGAATTTAAGTTTGATTGATGTTTTTGTGTGCCTAGGTTCATGCTTGGGCTATTCATTGAGAGCTTATAAAGTAAAACGTGGTAAAACGATGATTGTGAGGTAGATATATTCGAAATTTAAACGATCAACAATGTTCCCACCAATTTGTCTTTTGACAACTTAAATTAATTATACGAGAATTACAATTTTATAGATATATATGTTTATAGATTATTTCAATATCTATCGTAAATTACACGAAGAGTCCTTTGTGAATCATGCCTTCAATATCATACCCTTGTGGTTTTAAATCTGAATCTATTTGATCATCTTGAGCTGATCCCATAGTCAGCTCAGTTTTGTGATATTTATATATATATATATGCATATGTATTCCGCTTCAATATACCAATACCAACCACTGCATCGGCCTCTCTATTGCATTGCGAAGTGATGGTTGGTTTGAGTAAAGAAAAGTCCAGTGCAATTAATTCAGTTAAATTTTGCAACTTTTATATCTTGGATATTGAGGCAGATGGGTAATTTTACAGTGTTCATATTGACTTTAGAAAGCCTTTGATTTCAAAAATTTCATCGAATATGGGAATAGGAGTAAGATTGTTTGCTTTCTATTAATTAAAGTGACTTTTGTTTTTGAGGGACTCTCACAGCATGTGAGCTGCACACTACTTTAGTGAAGCATCAATCCTTGAGCTTCTCGGAAGCTTAGGAAAATATTGCATCCAGAAGGAAAGAAGGAAACAAAACAAAATTGGCGTGCTATGTACAAACAACTCGCAAGCTAGCATTTTAGTGGATAGAAACACCACGGATGATGCGTCCGATCGGAGCGCATGCTGGATGCAGTTTGCTCCCTTACATCAATCAATCAAAGTCCTTCACACGCGATTAACGAACCGAACCGAACCGAATTTTGACTATTTTAAACCGAACCGATATCCCGGGATATTTGAAAAGATATTACGTACAGGCTCGTATTTTGGCCTAGGATATTGTGGTTTGATAACTGGCGCTCCTTCCTACACGATAAGAGAAATCCCGAAGGTCCTGAATGGATTCGTATTGATTGTTGAATTTCAACAGATTATTGAAAGAGACAACAATATATTTGGTGTTCTTTGAAGGCTGAAGCTTTTCGTTATTGACTTCGATTTCGATGTTGTTTGGCGCGTGTGGCGATATTGGCCCTCCGCTTGTGGGGGGGGGGGGGGGGGGGTTCAAATACAAATCATTTCAGATTTGTTCAGATTAATTTTGATATACCACTTTCTGTAGAACTCATCGACTTTGAGAACATGCCGCTCCACTTTGTCAGCAGCTATGTTGGCTGACATGGAGTGGGGGCGTAGGTAAGGGAGTCATCAGCATAGAGCAGTGTGGTGGTGTTTGAGACATTGGCAGGCTGATCATATAGGTAAAAAATTGAAGAGAGTTGGTCTGAGGACCGAACCTTGGGGACACCAGGACTGACTGATGTTGCCCACTGACTTATAACAATGGACTGAGCGATTTTCTATTTCATGTGGGACAAATATTGTGTTTCTGTTAATCACCATTTAAAACGTTTACTACATAAAAAACATGTAAAACTCAACCAATCAGATGAAATTTTACACCCGAAAATCGAATTAAACTAAAAAAATATATTTTATTGCGTCCAAGTGATATTTTAATCGCTTATAAAGGAATTTAATTCATTCCGACTTTAATTTTCCAAAGCTATTATTACCTGAATCCTGCGTATGAGCTAGAGGGACGGAGCATGGTAAACACTATCTTTACGCTATTCTTTCTGCGGTGATTGCATCTGTAGCCAACATAAAAACATCAAATGGCATAAGAAAACGTTCAGTAAGCAACATTTTTTGTTGGTAGCTCCAACTCTGCCATAGGGCGAAAGAGAAAACTATAAAACTTGTGCCATTCTTTCCTTTCCATTGTTATAAGTCAGCAATGTTGCCTGAGACTTGGCACTCTCGAGTTCTATGTAGAAATTCCGGGGTGAAAAAAGTTATGAATAACCCAGGTGAGATAAGGCGAGAACTCGAGATATATAATTTTGAAAATTAGCCCGTTTGTCCAAACTGAGTTAAACGCTTTCTCTACAGCAAGGAAGCAGCTTACTTTGTCCTCCTTTGTATTAAGGTCGTTTGTGGGATTGGAGAGGAATTTGAGCGTAGCGTGAAAAGTGGAGTGCTGGGGCTTGAAGCCGAATTGGGTGTCCTGCCTGATATTTAGGTCGAGGCTGGAATTTTCAATGTGTTGGCGGACTATTTTCTCGTAAAGTTTGCCCAGATTGGACAGAACATAGATTGAGCGGAACTCATTAAGATTTTTCGAGTTTATTTTTATGGGAATTGGAACTATGCGCACGGTTTTCCAGACATCAGGGAAATATGAGTTATTGAGGCAGTTATTGAAAATAATTGTCAGAAATTCTATGGCGACAGGTAGGTGGGAGGTTTTTCATAACTTTGTTGAAAATACTATTGTCTGGGCCGGCGGACTTTTTGTCTGTAATTTTCCTGATTAGGGTGAAAACGTGCTGCTCCCTTACATGTCGATATCATTGAGCTAAATAGTTTTCTGCTCACTTTTGTAGATGATGTCAGATTTCATGGATTTATTTTTCTCTCGTCTATATAGGTTACTACTATATGGCTTCAGAAAATTCTTCGCAAATGGGTTGACGCATATGTAGCATGTAAGTACATACAACGTGGAATGACCCTAATACATTAAATTATTCAACGTTTTTAAAGTCATGTGTTCATTCAAACGTTTACATAATAATAATTGCCTACTTCTTTTAACATAACAAATTACTTCAGAATAATTATGTTTACCGAAAACATCTACATGTGAAAAGAATTCTCTGAATTTATTTTTTACATTTTAAATTAAGATTGATTGCTTTTGGCTTCAAATATTGTAACATAATTACAGGCTTTGCAGAAAATTTGTTGGTATAATTTAATGCGTCGATGTCATTTGCTTAAAGACATAAAGGCACACCAAACTGGAGAAAAACATACATAAAATCTATGAATTTACTTGGTTCGTGTTAGTTTCCGTTTAGGTGCTCAATTAACAATCCTCAGGAAAATGAATTTCATTTTTCTTTTAAGTTTTGTATTGATTTTTTTTTTTGCCCAGGAGACAGAGCTCTTACATGACTTTCTCCATTGATTTGTTTTTCTCTTCTCCAAAAGTTTACTTTTCAATATCGTCAGAGACTTTAGAAAAATTATTCCCAA
The DNA here is from genome assembly GCA_963930735.1 of Dioctria linearis. NCBI lineage: Eukaryota > Metazoa > Arthropoda > Insecta > Diptera > Asilidae > Dioctria > Dioctria linearis. The sequence goes on along the minus strand of OZ005743.1, from coordinate 120,967,862 downwards.
AACTTCAAGAGTTTTAGATTTTATTTTTTTATTTTTTTCCAATTTATGCATTCCTGCCGCATGTCACAGCTTTTATCTTCTCAGGGATTTTTTGATTCTTTTGGTTCAATCAATATTTTAAAACTTCCCACAATATTCTACCTAATGACGCGCCGCCCATTGCGAATTCTTGGGCGCAATCGTATACCCGCTGCTCTGTGAATATATGGTTATATATTGGAATTCTTGAAGAACTTACACGCATGTACATAATATAAATATATATATATGTACAAAAAAAAAAGTTCGTACAATATTAATGTCTTTTTGTTGTTCAATAGATAGCTTCAATCAATTATTTCGAGATTTCATGGATTATTCTTGTGTCTTAATTGAGTAAAGATGCTATACCTACTGCGATAGGCTGGGTATATTGTATGTACATACACACACGTCAACTGATTTTTAAAAGTTATTATTGGTCTAAGGCCAATAATATTCCCTAGATAAAAAAAAGTGGACATTTTAATTTAATTTAGAATCATTTAAAAAAATAAAAGCTCTAAAAATTCTTTTATTTCCATCGAAGAACAAAAGTTTTGTATAGTAACACCAAATCAACGCCTGAAATCCGGATCCGAACTATCCGGATGCCGACTAAGCCAAAGAGGGTCAAAATTTCATCCAGATTGCAATGCTTTATTGGGAAAATATAAATTTCATGATATTTGCATGGAGGAAATTTTGAAACTTTTTTGCTTAGTCTGCCGGATAGTTTGGATCTGGATTATCCGGATTTGAGGAATAGATCCTAATTATTTCAGACAGATCGGATACTTTCAGCTCTACTCTCTATACGTCAACCCCAGGCATCTACATATATAGTGAAAAACAAAATTTGTGTATGACAATCTTACGAAGGAGTTTTTTGATTTGTCTATATTTGCTTAGCTTGATATTTCATGTTTTATTAAAAATTTGTGCTGTTTTACATGATGTTTGTATACATACCGCCGTGCAATAATTATCTTGAAAACAAACTCTCTTGTCTTTGAAATGCAAAATTAGTTAGGGTTATATTTTAAGGCAGTCATATATTTCTTAAATGCAGTCAAATTCACCAAAAAAATTAGAAATTTTTGGCTACATGAATTATATTGTATACTACTACGTACGATGAGCTATAATGCAAAGAACACAAACTAATTTTATATATTTATTTTATTACAGCCACAAGCTATGATTGCTTTATGAATATTAGCCTAATAATATTGTTTTTTAAAAGAACTAAAACAGTAAGACACTTGCGCAATATTTTTGTTTCATTTTGTCAGCATTCGCCATTTTTTCATCAAGCTCAAGACGAAGCAAACCTGTCCGAATTCGTTTGCACCCTAGGCAGACAGGCAAAATCAATGATCATTCGTTCATAATTGAATTTTTCAAAAATCGCTTTACCATTGAATTTTAATTTTAATTATTAAAAATGTGCTATCAATTACATATAAAAATTGACAGGACTTTCGTTTTAATTCGCAAAGTCTTGGGTAACTTGATTTTTGAAAAAATCAATTACGAATGAATGATCATTGATTTTGTCCGTTTGCCTAGGGTATAGCTTGATATCGGCAGCGACCGAATAAACATAACCTCACAATACGTTGCCTATTTAAATAAGTTAACTCGACTCTTGACTCGGTGATTAAGCTAACCAGATATCTAAACTGTTATACAAAGTAACAAAGCACGGTGGCATAGACATCATGGCTATGAAATGTGTTAATAAATTGTTTCATTTTTGGTAGACATTTCTTTATATTGAGTCTGGCATTCAACACTTCTCTTCGCAATTTATCAATGAAAGGTTCCGATATATCAGTTGACGAAACTGCACACAAAACAAGAACCTATGGTTCAAATTTTGATTTTCCTGCATATTTTATTGCCTTAGGTGTTGTTTCTTAATTCCGTGGTGTAAAATCCATCATTTCCGCTGTTTGCGGAATTAGAAAACGTGAAGTACTTTTCATCGTCCATCACTATTTCTTTCTTCCCACGAAAATGCTTCACGCGTAAAGCGCAACATCTTGGAATTTTTACTAACTATGAAGCCGAATATTTGGGAGTTGTTTTTCGTTTTTGATATTATAGTCCTTCTTCTTTAATAACTCGATGTATTGTCATTCGAGAAACATTAAATTATCCTCGCCAATTTCCTTGCTAACAAACAAACCAAGACTATTTTCGGTCATTTTCACTAATTTATTTGTATTTTTGTCATTAAAAAGTTTCTTTAGTTCTCGTTTTAGTTCGCGAATTAACGGAACACCATTTTCACAATCTTTAATAATCCGATATATGTATATGTAGTTGATCGCGGTATATTATCCCCACTCAACACTTGAAAAATATCGCGTTTTTCTATGTACTCATAAATTGCAGGATAATAAAAATTCCATCGACCTTTTTGCTAAGAAAAATTGTTCATCGAAGTTTGTCTCATTTATTTTGTAACACAGTTTACGGCAATTAAAAACTTCAAGTGTCCCGAAGTGCATATCCGCCCCCACACCACTCATCGGAAAACATTTGTAAGACTGTAATTTTATTCATTTTCGTTCTCATAATTCGTTTACAGTTATTCACGTTAATAAATCAATTTATATTCTTAAACGAATAACATATCCCAGAATTCCTGGAAAATCTCAGGTAAATTATTTTGGCAAAGCTTTGAAATGCACTATGCCAAAACTCTTGAGAATACTTCCCAAGCCATGAAACAGAAATCTATATGTGGTGCGTTGGGAGTTCGTTCTCTAAAATGTTCTATATTGATAGTTATGGAAAAGTGCCAAACATTGACTTTATAAATGCTATAGAACTAAAACTACTATTCATATAGGAAAATAATTTACAGCTTGGTTCCTTACCTTCCCAAAGGCAACACTTACTATATATTCCTTACTTAACAAAATAATAAAATAGTTTTGATTACAAAGTAATCTTAATTCTCGAGGGTTTTGACTATGCCATTAAAACGCCAGAAGAAGATTACATATGCATTTACATACATACAATTACATTGTCTAATTATTCGCAGATTAATGGAGGAATCCCCTGTCGTGGTGACGAGCGACCTTTTGAAAGAAATTTTGCTGAGTGAACAGCTGTTAGCTAACTTATATTTATTTAGTTATTTAGTGTCTAAATTTCATATTCTAATTATCATTTTCTTTTTTATCTTGTTGACTCTCTTTTTTCAGACTTTTTTTCCAAATTTTATTCAAATCTTTAGTGTTCCTTCTGTAATCGTGGTAAAAAATATGTTTTGCTGTTTTGTGCTGTAATGCTGCGGATTGTTTTTGTTATGAATTTCCATGAGACTCTTGATAGTGTGAATGAAATTTCCGTAATACATTCAACTGGTATCTTACTTCAACGTTATCATGTCAAAGCTCATTTTGATGAATTCAAATATGTATATATTTTTGAATTTAAAGCCTGATATTATAGGAATAAGCGGAATATGGTTACGGAATATTTTGATAGTGATGTTGTGAATCTATTTGGCTATCAATTTCACAATGTTGATCGGTCGTGTTCAATTGCATTGGAATATATGTTCGACAAGGCATCCATACACGTACATATATTGTCTCCTTATGAAGCTGTCAAGCTTCAGAGGTCGAGTATCTTTTCCTGGAGGTAACCTTTTCTGGTGAGAAAATACTATTAGCTTGTGTCTATAAACTATAGCCAGGGTTTCTTATCTTACAGTAATTTTTATGATCAGTTTATGTCGAGTTCGAGTCAATATACTTCCATTATTATTCTTGGTGATATAAATGTCGATTTTTTGTCAAAAACGATTTTTTTTAAGTTCCATCCATGGAACAGGCTTAAAAGTGATTAATAGTATGCCGACAAAACATTTCTCTTCAGAGGCTATGTGGAGGCCCTTTATCCCAAGTGGAGTGAAGAAGAAAGAAAAAAAGGGATGGGTGTGGGGTTGCACCTTGAGCCCTCTTATTTTGTATGAACTCTATATGAATCCTAATTATTTTCAAAATTTTCTGATAAACCGCGAAATCAAAATAATTTAACTTATAATCACCTTTAATTCAATGCATACCAAATAAATAGTTCTATGAAAAAAAATTACAAATAAGAGAGTCCAATTTAAATCAAAATGACAAAGTTTAAGCACCTCAACCTAATTAAACACTTAAAATATTACGAAAAATCTATTGAAATTCTCATCCAAAAACATCCACACGCCATCAATGAGTACACTTTTAAGTAATTCATAATTTATGAAGATTCTCTCAAAGCTCATAGCAATTGTATATTCATGGTAAGCAGTTATTTTTTTATCTTTCGTATTCGTAACATCTTAATAAGTTATTTCCTGATTTAACGGCACTTCAAAGTTTATTTCGAGTTCAATTTAGACAGGCAATTATTCAAATCAATAACTCAGCTAGAAGGAGACGTTAACAACGTTTTCAATTTAAAAATAGAAGCAAAAGTTCCTAATTTCTTCCTGAAGTATGTGCTGCCAATGTTGTGGAATCAAAATAAAATGTTTCTTTTTTTATACATAATTCCAGATGAAATGATGAGAAGTCGAGGATGTTAAAAATAGAACACTTATAAAGAAAGACTAAAGTGACTTCACAAATTTTCACAATTATGTAGAGCTTATGACATTTTCTATGGTATTTAAGAAGTAGGTAGTTAATTGAAGTGTTGTTGCAACGTAAGCTTAACATTTAAGAAAAAGATGAGATTTTTTTTCTGAGAATTGATTAATGTAATCGACACTGGGGAGATTATGGATTTAGAATATGATTATAGCAAAAAGGACACATCTTGTTGGGCTTGTATCTTATTATTACACAATTAAGTGTAATTCAGTTTAATTGTGGAAGATATATTTGAAAATCACTTTCATAGGTTGTACAAGGAAGTTACGGCGTGTTTCATATAAAACACGCATATTTTGTTAATCACCCTATAACTCAGAAACGCGTGCAGACACCCCCCCCCCCCCTCCCCCACTACAATTTTTATTACTAACACTTCAACCTTAAATCGCGCTGTATAACTAGTATACCAGTTCCTGTGTGAACAAACTTCAAGATTGGTAACTAAAACAAATTTCATTGTCTAAAACTGACAAAGGCGGAGGAGTTTTAGATGTTACCTTACCGGGTTACAGGGTGACACTTTTTTTAATTTTTTTCAAGACACCTTCTCTTTTAAAACCGCAGGGTGTGTGGCTGTTTTTAGTACACCGTTGCATATGGAATTCTTTGAACATTTTAAAAACTGAAGAATTTCTTAGACTCGAATTCGTAGAATTCACATATATAAAATTTTAATGTCAAAATTTTCAACTTGGCCTTTTCATTTTATTGCACTTTTTTTTTGCAAAAAGTACATCATCAAACCAGTTTTTTTTCATATCAATTAATGAAGCTTAAAATCTTAAGCTTCAAATTACCGATTACACTTTGTACTAAAATTGCAATACTTTCTGGCTTGAAAAGCTCATTCGAAAGTGAAAGCAGTGCTGGGCAAAATGTAATCTGATTAATGATTCACAATTACAAGTAACCATATAGTCGGTAATCAGATTACTAATGTAATTCATTTCCATAATTACATAATGTAATCGATTAACGTGTAATGTGATTACAAGTTAATTTGATTACACAATAATCGATTACATGTTAATTTAGTTTCAATGCAATGTGATTACATTGCCGAAATATAAGCCTTCTAAATTTTATGATTGTCATTCCCAAATAGAAACTCCGCATACTTGCGTATTGTGTAAATATTGCAGGAAGTTAATTACGTACACATGAATTCGTGGCCGTGTCATTAGTGATGGGAAAAAATAACCAAGTATAACTAGTTACTACTAAGAAAAGTACTAGTTAACTACTAACAACTTCTTTAGTTAGTTATTAGTCACCTTTGAATAGAGTTACTTAAAGTAACATACGGTCTTTATTATAGCGAAACAGAGCTTCAAAATAATCTTAATCAAGTACCAACGATCCTTATATTCCATTCTATTTTAAATTTATAATTTGATAATTCATCAACAAGAAAACTGTCGATACAAGTGAACCCGTTTTCGTGTTATCATGAGCACGGACAGACTAGGAAATGCAACAATCAAATTAACTTTTTATGAGTGGGTGTGTCCAACCCACAACCCCACTAAAAGCATTATTTCTGTGAGTTACAAACGGAATGACAAATTTAGTATACCCAATGATCTCATCTAGGGTATAATAATGAAGTGAAAGAACAGGTCTCCTTAAAATCTGACAGAAAAATAAAATGCCAAATTATACTCACTTATGTATATATAGTATGTACATATATAGTATCTACTTTGCTCTGCTTTGCACATCACATTTCAAGAAACATTGATCGTACTTAAATTATGCTCGAACGAGCAGAAGAGTTCATTTCATAAAGAAAATAAACCATTCAAGGAGGAATGTTTTCCTCGTTTTTGCAAGTTTTTATTTCTTTTTCAACTTGTTTATTTCCATTTTAATAATGTGTTGAAAAATTTACAACCTTTTTAGATTTTAATAACAGAATAACTTACTTAGTCGTGACGGTTGACATTGTATCGCTGCTTACTGTTATAAGAAAATGTAGTCACCCTCGTCTGGTTTATTTAGCATAAAAGCCACTGCGTCATATCGAGTATAACAGAATTACCAAGGAAATTTTTGACTTAATGCAAAAAACCGTTTTTCATCATAATTACCACTGGTATGTTCCACAAGACGAGAAAAGTCTTTTAGTCGTCTGTACGAAATCTCTCAGCGAAATTAAATTAAACATCATCCAACCTACTGAAACCTTAGTAGGCACATATTTGTTTTACATTTAAATGTATGAAAAATATATTCATCATTGTAAAATAATAATAAATAGTGCAAAATTACTAGCAAAATATCAAAGCTTTCAATTAAACAAACATCAAACCAGGCTAACCGGGCTGCATAAGCATGTACACACTACCAGACTCTGTGGAGACAGTATGTGCAGATTATACGAATATGAAAAAGAAACTGTAGGACATCTTTTTGAAATTGTGTAGAATTAGTCACTCATACTACTCAAGACTTTTTGGTAAATACGTCCTGACACAATCGGAAGTAATATGCAGCTCACTTCAGAATATACTGAAATTTGTCGAAATAACTCAATTAAACGAGCTTTAAAACAAGAGAAACGACAATAGGCTAACGCTGCCCATGTCCATGCTTTCTTTTTTACCACTGAATCTTTTTAGAAAATCGCTTAATAAATATGATCTTCCAATTATCCAGTGTTAATTGATCACTCACTAACAAAATCTATTACAAAAACCTTTCACCTAAAATTTTAGATTTTTCGCTCTAAAATAGTATTGCCAAAGCCCAAAATGTTCGCGAATAATATTTTTTGACACGACTCCGGAACGAGAGAAGACTATCGACGCAGGACGTCAAAAGAAAAGGGAATGTAACGTTTGGGGATTTAAATCGGCACAAAATTTAAACAACCATAAATTTATGTAAAGAAAGAAAATTGTTTTTATTTCATTGTGACTGCTTTAAAACTTCATAAATTAATGAATAAAAAAATTTACACCCAGTCTGTTAGCCGTACGAATTTTTAGTGGGAGCTCTTTCATAGCCTTTGTAAAAATTTGTATGTTCAGAATTTTGAGGACGTTTCTGATCCTATTTTCGAGATTTTTCTTTGTTTTGGCCTGAAATCCATTTGCATTGGCCCACAAGTCTTCTATTGGCCGAAGCTGTGGTATGTTCGGAGGATTATGGTCTTTCGCTACGAATGGGATGTCCAACTGATGCATTTTGTCTATTGACTTTTTAGCGTAGTGTGCAGAAGCTAGATCGGGCCAGAAAATCACCTCGTCTGTGCTATGAAGTTTTAAAATGAAGTTCTTCACTTCTGGCAGACAGACTTCAGAATAATGGTCAGCATTTACGGCCAAATTCGATGAGAAAAACCTCGGGCACCACACTAAAAATTTTTCTGGGAACTTGGTTGTAGCAGACATCTTCACATGATCAGCAGCAATTGATTGAGGAGTATCGTAGTAATGGCGCCCTTGCCACTCGTTACCATCAAGAGTGAAATATGACTCATCATCTATTATTATTATATATTATTATAATTTTTACTCTACTTTGTGGGTAAAGAATATTTTTTGTTATCAATTTCACTCTTTGCTTTTGCACAATCTACTGATTTTTGGACACTTTTTAGGACACTTCTTTCGAGCTTTACGCATTATATTCATTGAAAGTAACTCTTTTTTCACTGTCTTGTGGTCACAATTAAATCTTCGTCCTAGACTTCGATAACTTTTAGCAACCTTTCCCACTGTGATCCTCTTCAGTTCACGCCTAACTTCATTGCTTGAAAAAGGATTATCTGACCGTTTCGTTTTTGTTTTTTATACGAAATATTGTTTTCCCGTCTTTTTAGAATACTATACACTGTTTTTCTTGAAAATCCAACATCTTGGAAATATCGCACAATGTCCGATTTAGAAGCTAATGGGTGTAAATCACAATATGTGCAGATTTAAATCCACATACGTTATTCAAGAGATCTCAGATGAAAGAAACCCTAGCTGTTTCCAAGGAAAGTGCAATTGACTAAGCAGTTGTTCTTTGCAAATTTCTCTAATTATACATATTACAAAAAACAAAAAAACAAAATTCACTTAAAATTTTGAAATATTTTATGGATTAACCTTAATAGTGCCTTGTTAAAATTTGTGTGAAAAATGTTTTTGTCACGGATCGGTGTAACTACAGAACTCTATTAATGCGGGTCTGTGTGTCTTCGAGAAACCTGTAATTGTTGACTAAGAATTCCATCTGGTATATCTCTGACCGATCTCTCTACAAGTGGTACTATGGCTGGAGTTTTTGTAATGCCCCAACAAATTCTAAGCTTGGAGCTAAATTTTTTGATCACAAATAATATAGCTCATTATAAAGCCAATTAAAATAAGGACTAAGGAGATCTAGTGGACAGTAAGTAGAAATGTATTGGTAGTCCAGTTAGTACGTAGATATTCCCTAAATTGACTTTGCAAGAGCTTTGATGTCGGCAATCTTTAATTGGTGTTTATGGGGGGGGGGGGGGGCTATTGGCAGGTATACTGCCGAGTTGTCAGGAATTCTGGTTGGTCGCGCTCGCTGCCATATTGGAAAGTGTGTCGTCGGCGGTTTTATTCGAACAAGTAGGCACACTGTAAAAAATAATAGGACTATTCTCTAAATTTAAGACACGGTTTTCCTTAAAAATAAATATTTGTTCAAGAAGGAATTTATTTGGATAAAGCAAAAGCTAAAAAAAAAATTTTTAATTTATTATTTCATCACACAACCCATTATATTGTTGGTGACAAGTTTCAAGCCTTAGTTTTGACTCATCAACAGGTCCCAAATAGCGAAAAAATAGAAACAAAGAAAAGAAATGAAAAAATGAAAAAAATTTAGAAAAATAGAAAAAAAAATTATTAAAAAAATTTAAAAAACCAGATTCATTCGAAACGAATCGAACCTGTATACGCCCGCAGTGGGCTGAAAAAAGCAAAAAGAGAAAGGAAGAAGAAGAAGAACCGTTTCGTGTTAGCAGAAAACCTTACACTCATCGGTACAGCTTGGTTTTCTGCCTGCTGTACACGCTTGAAACAGATCAGAAACAGATTTTCTATTTTTCTCAATTTTTTTTTCATTTTTTCATTTCTTTTCTTTGTTTCTATTTTTTCATTTGTTTTTCAAGTCACTCAATTTCGCTATTTGTGACCTGCTGATGAGTCAAAACCAAGACTTGAAACTTGCCACCAAAAATATAATGGGTTGTGTGATGAAATAACAAATTAAAAAAAAATTTTAGCTTTTGCTACATACCGGAGAGTCCAAATAAATTCCTTCTTGAACAAATATAAGTTTGCCCCGGTAAAAAGTCCTAGGGAGTAATCTCTATTTTTATTTCTAAAAATAAATGTAATTTTCTCTGATATAAAGGGAAAATCAGTTTAATTTCCCCAAATCAATGGAACATGCAATGAATGTAGCTATTTGGCAACAACCTAGAATGTACGTAGAATTCCTGAAATGTTAAGCTCTCTTGGATATAAGGAAGAGAACATTCAATAAATTAGGTATTATGCTACATTTTTTATGGAAATATATTTTCGTTTTTGAAAACAAATCATATATTGTTTTTCAATATTTTGTTTGAGCGTGCCCAGCGCAACAACATCACTTCCGTACTACTTAGTAGTATGGGCCGTAAGAAATGAGCTATTCAGCTCATTCTTATGTTTTTTAAACGGGGTGGTGGTGAAAACCCTACGTACATTTTAGGGATAAAAACCTAATCTACGTTTTCCAAGGTGGAGCTTTTCCTATTCTTATCGACAAATACCAAACCTTTGTGCCACAAATTGCTGCCACTCACTTTAGGGAATTATTTTTTTTTTATAGTGGACCCGTTCAAGCTAGAACAAAACTTAAACAAGCTTTTAAAAGATTTTCAAAAGTATACTACAACTTTGTTCATGAGCACTTTTTTATACAATGAATGGGTTTTTAATTATTTCGTGTCAAAATTTAAAATTTTGTTCAAAAGTTTAAATTTAGTGTAAACGACCACACTTACGAGAAAAATGCAAGACATCAAAGTTGTGGCTCTTGAAAAGATCCTTGTTTTGCGTGAATGCATCAGTCTATAGCGCGCCCGGAACGGAACTAAAATAATTATGCACCCTTAATTTATAGTTACACACTACTTTGAACTTTAGTTATTTAAAATCAATCCTTCGAATTTTTTTTCTCCAAAAAACACGACAGCTTTCTGTGTAGAAAAACATTTTTTTGAGCATGGATATAATGGAGGATGCATTGGATGTACATCGAAAAGGGTTTAAATAAGCCTCTTGTATGATCGACTGGTAGCAAAAGCTGGCAAGTTTGTTGGAGGATGGTATCTGTATACTCTGATATACATATGCACGCTGCCATGGAACCGAAGCTCTAATTCGGCCACAGATTTTCGGTTAGGCAATCGACAGGAAAACGTCTGTAGATTGAGAGGGGACGCCATTCGGAACCCTTCTATTCAGGGCTTTATTGATTCTAAGCTAAAACTGTCGTGTAGGTGTTGCTAAAGATTAAAGAATGGATTATAAACTGTTTTAAAATCTGCGGACATCCGACTGCATAAGATCTAGGAGACTTAGATTGCTTTACCATGTTTACGATGTAGTGATAGCAGCTACACGCGTCGGTGAATGTGGTAAACGATGATTATATAAAAGACAACATTTTTTATTCTTTAAGCCTATAATACATTAAAGGTAAAATACTGAGATGAAAAGGCAACTAACCATTATTAGGTCTTAATAGCAACTTGTAAAAATCCAAACTTGCATCAAAGCCAACAAAAAATAGACCGATGATAAAAAAAAAAAACAGAAATTTACAATACAAAAATTCTTAATGCAAAAATTCCAAATTGTGAAACTCTTCTGAAAAATTAATTCGGGGATGGCTAAGTGCCAGACTATTCAAGATATTAAAAGCTGAAAAAATATTGTTTAGTTAGACACAGATTCTACAATACAATCGCGACCGAACCGTTTTTATTAAAACGAAGCAACATATATACAAATCTAATACATCTGGGCGGACAAATTTTTAAGAGTGTTAAGAATATATTTTTGGCACATTTAAAGTAGATATGTGTATAACTCGATCTGTGTAGCCTTCTAAAAAATTAAGGTCATGAGCTACACGACAAACATTTCAACTGCCACCATCATGAAGTATTTTTGTGATAATATCCGCATGTAAAATTTTCTAATGGTCTCATAACAATGCGGAGATTGAACCATGCCATCCATGCATAAAGATATTAGATTTTTTCTTTGAAAAAGTTTTACAAAATAAATTTATCTTTCATTTCATGAAGTTTTTATCTTATGTGGTAGCGAAAGTTATATCCATACATGCCATTGGTATTGAAACATTATTTTTCGAGAGAAGGTTATTATTTGAAAGGAAATTGGCACTTTTTGTTACAAGGATACAATGAAGTCGCACTTATTATTCATGGCACTGAGAACCTACTTATTTCTTCTATTTTTGTTTCATTTCCATTTCGAAATTTCTTCCGACATTTATTCAGGATTAAATGCAAAATCGATAAATTGAACTTGAAGACTCTCCCTTATGATAGACAGCTACGATTTCAATTAAAAATATGCTCTCATTCAGGGGTTTTGACACTGCTGGTATACTTCAAGATATAATTAGGTGACGGTTGGATTATACTTCAAGGTTTGCTACTGCGATGGTTGATTACAATTGCAATTATATGAATATAAAATAATAAAGTGAAGCCAACAGTTGAATCCGAAGTTGTTTTTATGCTGCACTATAAAAGCTTGAAGGCAACACAATCGGCGTAAAACTATTACTGTTATGCAATCTTTAGCTGTATAGGGTAAAACTATATGTGCATACGATTAGGCGCTACACATTGGGTAAAATAGCCCCAACTTAGCTCTGTATAGGTACTTCTACCCAATTTCGTTAATATTTACCTGAAGATGTGCATTGCTTCATAAGATTTCGCTTAAATTTGATATGAAAAACTGTTATTAAAGACGTGCATTTTGAAATCTTTACTTTATTGAACCAAACGGGACAGGAAAAAGTTATGGACGCAACCAATATAGGGTGTATCGTTTAGGAGTTATAAATATTTATAAAATATGAAGGAAATTTACTCAAGACCAGTGAATACAAGGAACGAATTATTCTCGCGGATCGGAAATACTGCGAACAAACTTGGGGACGCGGAAAGATCGACGAATATCAAAAGAGGATTAAGACGAATGGCAGTGGCGTGCATTAGTATTAATGGAGGACATATTGAAATGTTTTTTAATTTTGTTAAAAAAAGTAGTGTGATAAAGTTTTTGCTGTACGTTTATCTGTATTTTCATTTGCATACCGTATGAATCGAAACTCCTCAGAAGTTTTCTTAGAATATTTTTTGAATTTTGTACGAGTATTCGCAATAAATAGTAGGGTAAGTCCAGGCGAGAGGCCGGGTTAGATGGCCAGCTTTATTAATAATTAAATAAAAACGAAATAATTCAAACCAGCATTATTTGTCTAAACTATTTGGTTATCGAATTAAATATATGTTAACCCTGAATAATTAGTTGATACTTTTGACGCAGCTGTACAGTTAGATAGAAATTGGCATGCAGTCCTGAAATGCAAGAGCGAGATTGCCAGCATAAAGTTCGACATTACGGAAGAGATGACCACTGATTTTTTTTTGTCGAATACATTTTTAATTATATTAGGGGTATTCACTCTTTAATGTATCAGTGTAACCGATGTAAAAATACAACAAGAATTTACAAAAAAGAGTGAACACACCCTTTAGCTTACTTCGAAATGTAACAGGGTGATAAAATGGCCCCGTAGGAACTCTCCCCGGCCCCGGAAAAAATTGAAAAAATCCTCAAGATTCCCAGAAGTCATAGTTATTATAGAAAAAAAGAATTATTAAGATCCGGTTAAAAATAGCTGAGATAAAAACAAAAGTATCTCAACAGAACGGCTTAAATTAAGGAAATGCCGATTTTTCATGGCGTTTTCTGACCGTTTTGATCGTTTTCAAAGTTTTTATTTCTACTATTACTACTTAACTACTTAATTATACACTTTTTTAGTATAATGTCAGCGGATAAAATGAAGCCTGTTTTGTTTGGAACGTTTATTTCCAATTAGTTTTCCGCTCGGGCTGATAGTTTAGGAGAAAACTTAATAATAGTACAACAACATCCTTTTACGACGGCTTTTTGCCGTGAGATGATGTAAAAATTTACAATTTCTCTTTTTGGAACAACGGTGCTTCTGAGGAATTTTTTTGAAAAGATGAAACACTTATGCCTATGATGAAAAAAAAATTTAAAAATAACTCATATGTAGCAATGGGGTATATGGGACCCAGATGAGGAAAAACTGTAAATGTAAAATTTTTTCTCTAGGGGCATGCGTTATGATGCAGGGTCCGACAAAGTGAAAAAGTGGCTTTCAGGCAAAATGTAAGGGGTGGAAAAAAAACACTACGAAGTATACCGGATTGAAAATTTAAAAACGCCATTGGATAGAGCTCGGTGGGGGCTTTAATTAGATACCGCACATGCCATATTTGGTGCGTGAGGGGGGTGGAGTAACAACCCCCCACCCAACTTTTTTTTTCATAACTTTAATCCCTTCATCTAACTTAAGACGAATCCAAAGTTGGTTTTTTTACCACCCCCCTCCCCCCGCAAAAAAGGTTCGAATATTGAAAATAATTAAAGCAAATTTCTGAACTTCAAATACTATTATTAAGTAATTTAGGGGCGAAAAATCGATCACACCAGTTTGTTTTTCGGTGATGTTTTATTAAGTTTTCCAGAAAGTTTCATACTGTTTGATGCGCCATTACTTATGTTTTGGGTTTACAAATTTGCAATACCTTTTTTTGTGGGGAAAAACCGTGATGCGAGTAGATGTAAATTGAACACCCAGGTAAATCAACCCAGTACCACCTAGAAAAAATATAATCGCACTAGTAGATAGTCCTCAAAAGGATCTTTCATTTTGCACACTGGAAATTTTCCTAGGACACTCCCCTCCCCCTCTGCACACCCTGACATTTGACGTTCAATCTGACCTCCTAAGTACAACTATACAAGTCGGTTTACACTGCCAATTTGTGAATGTAAAAATACAAGACCCTTGTATTGCATACAATACAGTGTACGCGTTTAAGCAATTCAATGACAGTATGACGATTGGGGGGTGACCAGAGGGCCACTGCCTATTGTGCGTCAGTTCAACATTTCATATTTTATGAAAAGAAGTTCGGATTTGAATTAGCGATATTGCGGTAAATAAATAATATTCTTTCGTGAACGATATTTTATATATTCGAGACTCCGGAGTTTTAAATTATCTAAATGAAGTGCGCTGAGCTGTGCTGCAGGATCAAACGTAGGAAAGCATTGTTCAAGTAAGCTTAATAACTTTACTAATTTGTTATAGTGTTTTAAGCAAAATAAAAGTGAAATATTTATAAAAAAAACAGCCATGGTAAAAAATGTAATGCTGGGTTGTTTGTGTACAATTGAATTGTAATTGCTGCCTAAGTTATGTCAGTCATACAAAGGCAACGCCAGGAAAAATTATCTGAAAATAAGGGGGCGCTAAAAATTTGTTTATTTTACATAGCAATTTGGATTATAAAAAATGTCTCCCTTCAAAATGTCAGGATTTCATTACTTCCATTAAGAAACGAATACCAACGCAGCACACAATAATACATTTCGCCGAGTGGCTTAGGTTTTCACCCGATATGCCGTTTCCTTATTAGTTATTTATTCAATGGCTCAAAATATATGTATGTAAACACCTGAATAAAATTACGCAAAAGTTGTACGTAAAATTAGAGAACGGGTGTAATTAGTTTATATAGCTGTGCATAAAGTTAGTAATTCATATGTACTTATTTATTTGCAGAATTGCTAAATAAATTTGAGCTCGCTTACACCTATTTATTAATTTTATTCTGTGCGTAGTAATGAACCAATTTATAAAGGCATCACATGAATGCTTCATAAATTTTCCCATTCTATTCATAAGGCAAAGTTAATATGAAGCGAAAATTAATGAAAATTTGTTAGTTGATTAATGTTTTTACGGCACTGATGCTGATGAGATGGATATGCATATTTGAATTTACTCGAAATTCATATCGCGAAAATAATCTGAAACTATAATATAAAAGCTATAATTATTACCCATCTATGCAATTTATGGATTTTTGGATTTAAAGTGATTTTTTGCATTTATTTCAGGAACGTCGTCCGTCGCTAAAAAAATTGCTGTAACCAATTTCATATTTTTTTAAGATCGTCGGTCGCTAAAAATGTTTCATATTTTTTTATATGTAACAAAAAACGTTTCAGTATCTACATTAAATAGTTTGGGACTCTTTTCACACTATATGTGAAAAAACGTAACTTTTGTATGATAGTTCCGCGAAGAGGTTGCTCGATCTCCAATTTTGAAATTAGGGGCTTTCAGCAAGCACTGCCTCAGTAAGACAACTGAGAGAAAACACAAAACTTTGAGCAACCATCTCAGTTCAAACCAATCAGTTGATTTGCAAATTTTGACATTTAAATAATTTTGACCATAGAAAATGATAAATTGAGGAAAGTGTTGTTAGTTTATTCAAATAGCTAATTAAACTTTAATTAGTACTTAACTAAAATCAGAAAATAACGAAATAACGAATTCAGTTTCACTTGTCTCAGTAGCTCAGTAGTTGCGTTCGATTTTTGTAGCTCAATATGGAACTAAGACAGTTCACCGAAAGTGCAGTCTCAGTGAGCCAAACGAGAATATCTCACTTGTCTCACTGAGAATGTGCTTGCGAAAGGGCCTTATATGCACAATTTTTCTTACATATCCATATACAAAATTTCAGCAGTTTATTATGTCAAATTTTGTAAGATAGCACTACGAAAGACCTGTACGATTTTTGTCCAGTTTCGAAATGTCCTAAAACTATTTGGAACCACTACACTAATCTCCTAACACTTTTCACGTTCGCACCAAAAATGTTTTCAAAAACCAAACCGTTTCGATTTTCTGCACCAATAAGCGATTTTACAGAAATCACGTACAATTTTACTTATGCAAGCGCAAATTTATGATTGGAATTGCAATTTTTCCACACCGACTTTAAATTTCCCTAAATTGTGTGTATTTTTACGCCTTCCTTTGAATTGTAGCAATTAAATGTGTGAAATTACACATTTATGAAAATTTACTTTTGTAGTACATATGCAGTGTTGGGCGTAATCTGATTGCAGTGTAATTTAATTAATAATTCCATTACAGTTTAGTCAAATTACAAAGTAATCTAATTAAATTGTATTCGATTACATATCAATCAGATTACTTATGAGAGAATATGTAATCTATCAAATGTGTAATCTGTTACAATATAATTAGATTATTTTGTAATCTAATTGCATTGTAACAGATTACTTTGTAGATTACTTAAAAGTAATTAATAATATAATGAAATGAATTGAAAGAAAATAGTATTGTTCTCGTACGAAATTAGTTTTAGGGAGTTTTATGAAGAATTAGAATACAAATATCTTAAATATCTTAAATGTCTTAAATGTAATCACATTAATTAGATTAACATGTAGTGGGACTACCTTGTAATCGAGTAATGTGTAATCAGATTAACTTGTAATCACATTACACATTAATCGATTACATTATGTAATTATGGAAATGGATTACATTAGTAATCTGTTACAAAGTAATCTGATTACAGATTATATGGTTAATTGTAATTGTTAATCATTAATCAGATTACATTTTGCCCAACACTGTACATATGTATGTCAAATTTGACTTCTTTGAGAATAGATTTGCATTTTTTTTTTTACTGCGACACAATTAAATACTAATTATCTATAAATACAAATTTTTCCGTTTATATTTCAATACTTATTTCAACGTAAAATAAACTTTTATTCTGTAGAACAATTTTTAGTGAATTTCTACTACTATAGCAAAAAGCTTATAGTGCGGGAAGTTGCGTTGCTAATGAAAAAAGTAATAGTATACCGGCTGATTTTGATATCGATAATTGATCTCGTACAACGAATCTGTGAACCGAGTGTCAGCTGCCCAAGTAGCGGTGGGTGTGTATGAGAGGATATTTATTTTTTTTTAAGTAGTAGTACGCCGGCTGAAACTTTTTTATAAACAGTTGACATCATATTGAGTTGAAAAAACATCGTCAGCTGCATAATAGAGGAGGGATTTTCTGGCAATTCCCGTAACCAATCTGCATTGTAATTTTTAAATCATTCTGAAGAGCACGGTTCGCCGCATGGAAAAAATGATTATAACAAATATTATAGGATTTATTATTCTAAAGAAATGTTCAGTACAATAAAAACGTCCAGGACTGCTCGTACCTAAAAAACTAAAATTTGTATATGGCAACATCAAGAAGGGGTTGCCTGATTTACTCCATTTTCGAGATTTCATTTACTATTACTATGAATACACCATGTACTAAATAAATTTCAGCTCTTTACGTCGACGAGCTCTTAGGCTATCACCTACTATTACTTTATTTTACGTGTTGTTTTTACAAATTCATGCGAGCAGCTGACGCATAATCCCTTCACGATGCAGCTGAAGATGTTTTTTCAACTCGCTATGATGTCAACTGTTTATAAAAAGAAGTTTCAGCCGGCGGCGTACTAATACTAAAAAAAGAATTTTTTTTACAACTTTCGCAGCCTCTTACACCCGCACCCACCGCGGGTGCATCAGCTGACGCTTAGTTCATATATTAATAATCGATCGAGGGTAAAAAGACTACCTAAAATGCCACGCTACTTCCCGGACTATTACTTAATTAAATAAAGTATGCACAGTGTTCCTTACTACTTAAAGTTCAGATCCAACTGACACAATGTGTAAGCTAGTGCCGTTGTGCACGTACACGTCATCTTACCCGGACTTACCCTATGCTGTTTTTATTCTTAAGTCTTTTGCGCCGTAAATGTGAAAGGTTTCGGGACTGGATATTCACGTTAGGCATTTTGTTACATATTACAGGAAACTTGCTTTAACTCGAAAGGTTACAGAGCAACAGTGGCACAAATAAAAACGCTATGTCAAATACCTGAAAAACATTCAATTATGAATCACCCTATACTTGAAAAACACCCTCCCCCATATAATTTTTAGGAATATAGAAAGAATTCGGAAACAAGTGTAGAGTGGCAGAGGTGTCGATGTACATACATACATATGTCACACTCGAACCTTGCCAGACTGTAAGCCGGAGGTGCAAGAGTTTTGTGATATTCATCTCATCTCATCTCGCTTTATAAACAACCTGGGGCTTATTGCATGATTTAGAAAAATTCTGTAACGCAAAAGTATAAATTCACTTATTAATTTTCAACTCTATAGAATGAATTTTGCAAAGGGTAAATTTCGATTTTCCTTGTTTTTGTTACATGAAAGTTAATTGTATCTTGAATCAGAGTTATTTATAGACTTGAAGAGTCCATAGCAAAATTTCACAGGCAAATGGAATTTTTACAAACCCCGGTAAGCCAATCAATATTTATGACATATACCTTAGATTGTTGGAAAAGCGTATCCTAAAGCAGTATAAAGGGATTTGAGACTACTTTAAATGCGAATATCTTCTTTGAGGTATTTTTCAGGTAATGTCATTCACATACTTTGAAATCGAACGCAGCTGGCCTTCCATCAATGTTGAAATGGATGTTTTGATGCTACAACATAAATCATTAAGTCGAGCTCAGTTCAAGATTTGAAGTTACATTCACTTCCAAGTTCAAGTTTAGAAACCGTTTCACCACAAGTTATTTATTTGACCGTATTCGAAGTAAGTTACAGAAATTAGTTCATCCGATAGGCACATTCTATTTCTAAGTCACTTTTCTTAGCTTAAAGTTGAAAATGAAAAACAAAATTCCTACATTATCGATGAAAAAGACGAATTATCAAGGATGCAGCGATAACAAACATTTTTATATGTAAGTAATAAGTGTTTTTTCCTCTTGTATTGTTTCTATACCCTAGATGACATCATAAGGTATAGGGGAAGGGAGGGTAAGATGACGATAGTAAGCTTTGATCATTTTTATATCTTCGTGGCTTTGACCTAAAGTCTTAGTTATTTATTTAAAGCAATCGTTACTTTCGCCTACTAATTTTCTGATTTTCATAAATTAAAAACTTAGCATCGCTTTTTCATTTGTTTGACTTCATGTCAAATTCGTCATCTTATCCTCGCTTGCGGGTAAGGTGACGCAGGACAAAAGAAATAAAAAATAATTTTATATATAAAATTCGCATACATAGGCTTTGCACTTCGCTTCTGACGGAGTGGCCTAACTACAAGCCGCATGGTGTTAAAAATGTTGGCTATTTACGTATACTTTGAACACAATCAATTCGAGACGTTTTTATTGCATTGAAAAGTTCTTCAGAATATAGAAGAATATAGAATAGAAAAATTTTAAGAATTTTTATTTTTAACGATTCCAAATTAAATCATAAATACAAGAGGAAAAAACAACCGCTCGTGCGGGGTTTCAAACCGGGACCTTCCGCTTTCCGGGCGACTGATTTTACCTCTGAGGTCCCGGTTTCAATCGTCTGGGGATTGGTTCTTTTTTCCTTTTGTATTTATGATTTATTTTAGAATCGTTAAAAATAAAAGTTCTTAAAATGCTTCTATGACCGATTCTAAAAATTGTGAGATCGATTCCAGCATGAGAAAAATAAATAAAGTATCGTAAAAATTGGCTTTACACCAATTCTAGATTTTTATACCCTATATGAAATCATAGAGTATACTAGTTTGGCATTCCATTTGTAGCGCATATAAATAATGCTAGACGAGCAAAATGGTTTGGACACCCACGCATAATATTAATATTTTTGTAAGTCCGTCTGTCCAGTGTCTTCACATAACACGAGAACGCGTTAACTTATAGTGTTGAAATTTTGCATACGGGTTTAAATAAAAAAAAAAGTAAATTATAGTTCGAAAATGGGAACAATCGGACAACTCCTTCGTAGGGTTGCCATACAAAAATTTCGTTTGTCACTATATATTTGAGCACTGCATGAAAACGCGTCAACGTAGACAGCTGAAATTTGTTACACGGTGTTCTCATAGCAATAGTAAATAAGATTTCAAAAATCGACTGAATCAGACAACCCCTTCATGGTGTTGCCATACAAAACTTTGGTCTTTCACTATTTATTTGGAAACTGCCTGAAAACGCGTCGACGTGGAAAGCTAAAATTTTGTACACAGGGCTTTCATTAAAATTTCAAATATGTGCAAGTTCCAAACACAACCTTTTCTATTAGTTGCCATACAAAACTTTTGGTTTTTACTTTATTTAACTTTAATTTTAATCTAGGGTACAATATCATATAATTTTTTTTTGTTTCCTTTTTCATTTCCATTTCAATTGCTATTTGACAGCGATGGCGATTAAAAATAAGGTTTAGTAATGCCATATCACATATTACTATCACAGCCCATTTATAATACCACAATTAATGCGTTTAACTACAACTTTTTATTTATCACAGAGATCTTTATAGTGATAAAATTGAGTTTGTTCATAATCGCTTCCTGGTTTGTTCTAATGTAACATACGAAATTATTCGAAGAATTCATAATTAATCTGGATATTTTTGCTATTTCTCTTTTTAATTTAAGTTTTTATATTTTACTAATAATTTCAGAATTATTATCGTTTATCATTTTTTCACTATATTAAGTAAAAGCAAAGATTAGGTACATATATTATCTATCTCACGTATGGTATTTAATAAAGATTATTTTTTTATTATTGAAGAGATTAAGTAATACACTTTTATAATTCTTAAAAATAACCTTATCTGTAAAAATTACTCAAATGACTATTAAAGCTCAATAAATAAACAGACAAAATTTTTAGAGTTGATATAAATTTACTATCTGAATGAAGAAAAAAAAACAAAATGCTTAATACGTTTTTGATATAATAGTAATGCTACAAAGTTCTGTCAAAGCGTCCCTTATAAAGTGTTGAAAAAGAAGTTGCCGACCATATAATACAAAAATTTATTTAAATACTTATTAATAAATTTTTTTTATACATATATAATGTCTAAATATATCTCCAGAATATCAAGTGATCAAAAGGTGAATAAGCGCATTATGAAACCGGTTCGATCGCCAAAATAAGCGCATGAAATTTCATAATTTATATACAGATGGCTGTGTGGCCACATGGGAGAAAAAAGTTTCAGTCATCACGTTTTAATACGAATCCGTCGTATACCGCCACAACTTTTTGTGCACAATTATTTTTGTAAACTTAACACTCCGTAAGATCTCAAGATACATTATGTATTGCTCCTACAGATAGTGAAATATAAATAAATTGAAAGCACGTTGTCCGATTTGAATTATCTGGATGACGATGCCTTAGTTTCAAAAGTAGAAAAATTTGTATTTACATACTTCGACGATTATTATATAAAATGTCACCCACAACATTTCTTTCGAATATGTGTTGTATGTATGTTGGTATATAAATGTATATCTATTTTGTTTTGTTATGTAAGACGAAATATAATTTTTCGCAAAAAAGAAAAAAAAAAAGGAAAGAAAATAGGCACAGATTAAACGCCTAAACTGGGTTCGAAGAAAAGTCATGTTATAGAAAGCGGAAAGCTCTTGTTACAAAAACAAGGGCCAAATTCGAAACCGAGCGACAAACGATAGATGGACAGAGGGTCGTTCCATCTTAAGGCTAATTGGATTCATGTCATCTCAGCAATTTTTGCTGTAGATGCTGTGCTCTGGCATTTGAGGGGTATACTGGGGGGGATAAAACTTATTTATGTTATCGGCGAATCGGGGACAGAATGTCTGAGGCAAAGAGGATGATTTATGTTGTTTAAGATTAAAAATATATTTCTTTCTTAAAACCAAAAACACTGAAGGGTTTGTTTATATTGCTATTACCTTTGACATTTTTATTGCTCTTCAAAAAATTACAGTGGACGCCTTTCTAGGTTGAAAATAATCCAATTAAAAAGAAGTGATTACACTATACACAGTAAATATTTTAGCACAAACTGATTTTTTTTTTATAAGATTCAAAATATGTATACACTCCACCCACAAACAAGTTCAATTATTCACAGTTTTACACTGAATTAGTGCTTAATTAAAATATATGAAAATTAAAACCGTTGCCAGGACAGTTTTTCGATCATCAGGTAAGTTTTATAACCGTTATTATTTCACATAACTCTACATATGTATGTAGGTATAAGCAATCAATAGTTACACGCCGATTAATTTATTGAATGACCCAAATACAATTTCTCAACACATAATCATCATCATCATCATCATCATCATCATGAGTAGTGGGCCTACTAAAGAACGTCAACAAATTCAGATTCAGTCACGAAATGCTTTTAAAAATACTTCGGGATAGGTACACTCGCCACCGTATGGAAGTTCAGCCGTTATAGAACAAGCGCGCGAATCAAACTGAACTCACTAGTCACAGAAATCAGAGTCGTAGGCCCTGTAAATTTGCGATTGCACTATGCTATGTAAGTCAAGTGACGACTGTCGAGTGAATATATGTGCGGATTCTCATGAGAAGTAAGCAATGGAGGTGGTGGTCAGACTCAGACTCACTTTCAACCTTCTATCTCTAGAGTGTATATATATTACGAAAAAGCTCCAGCTCGCTTCTTAAGTATATATACTAAATACGAGAAGTACTTCTTCAGCTTATGTGCTCAGATATCTTAAGAAAACTTGGTTGATCTTGACTTGACAAGATGATGTACTTTACTTCTACTTGCAACTCGGAATAACAAGGTGGTATGTATGATAACATTTGTACAGCAGATTCAGAAGACTCCTGGTATAGCAGCAACACCCCCCCCCCTCTTCTTCTCCTCCTATTAATTCGATCTTATGGTTAGGCAGGAGTATTCAGCAAGTTCTTCTCTGTTCTGTACATATATATGCTCTAATCTTGATATGATATTGTATGAGGAGCGGATGATGATGAATGGTCTTTACGCATTTGTAGGTACTTAATCAGTTTGTGCTGTGTCTAGCTAACTATAGTGAAAAGTCTGCGACCGGCATACTTAATGCCTTGGAAGGCTATATAATAATATAATGTATACCGAACAGTTAATTACGGTGCCAGATGTGTAAACAAAGCCAATGACATAGTGGTAATGTTGACACAGCAAACAAGTTGTTAAGTGGAGAGCACTCTTGAGAGTTCTCCTTTCTTCTATAGTACACATTTTCTGTTTGAGACAACTTTCATGGTTCTTTTGTGTCGAATTTTAACTCTTGATCGATCTAAGTCAAAAGAATCTTGATAGATATCAGGCGTAATCTTGCATTTTGTGCTAAATTTTTGTGCTACACAATGAAAGCATACACAAACACAGTTTTATTTGGCAAGTGATTTCAATTCCATTAATTTTTATGAAGCAAACTGATGTGCGGATAATTTCCCAAAAGCTTACATAATATTATGCATGCAATGCCGTCCGGTCGAATCGGTCGTCTTGTTGTTTATTGGGAAAAACAGAACAGTCTGTGGGTAATTGAAGATGAGACAATTTATTTGAGCATGGTGTTTTTCTTACTTTATTTCCGATAATTGTTTTCAGTTCAATCAAATGTGGGAATCTTAATTTACATATGCATGCATTTTATAGATGATTGTTATGTAGTACTTGCTTGTAGTAAATTCAGCAGTTACAACTAAATGTAGTACCTACCTACACAAGATCAAAAATGTTTTAACAGTACCACTGTAGTCGAAAATAAAGAAAATCTTCTAAAAGAATATTTTCGAAATTCGAAATGAGGATATTGAATTTTGAAAATAGATTTTATACTTTTTCGGCTACTTCTGCTGCATATTAGTTTTGAGAAAAGTATTAAGCCCTAGATACAATGAGAGCCACGCGTTTTTTACACTTGACAGTTTGACCTATCTGAGCTGTGTTGATTTATTCTGTGAAATTGTGAAAAAATTAAATATGATAATTAAAGCAAGTATTCTTGCCGTAAAAGTTTATTAAAATACTATGTATTAACAAAAAGTGAAATTTTTTATTTCAAACTGTCAGTAATTTCATTTGCTCCCTTAATATGAAACAAGGCACAAACAAACCAATTCTTATGATACCCTAGAATCTAGATGAATGCCCGTATGAAATTACGTATGGTCACAACTTTCATTTTTGCAGTGGTTTTTCGCATATATTTCTAGAACGGTTCGTCGGACAGAAAAAATGATTATAACCAATTTTATAGGATTTCATATTCTAAAAAAGTTCTTAGTATAATAAAAATTTCTAGAACTGATTGTTTTCACAGTATATGTAAAAAACCTAAATTTTTATATGACAACACCAAGAAGGGGTTGCCCGATTTAGTCAAGTTTTGAAATTTTATTTGTTGTTACTGTTAAAAGACCATGTACCAAATTTCAGCTCTCTATGTAGACGCGCTCTCAGGCAGTGTCCAAATATCTAGTGGAAAACGAAATTTTTGTATGGCAAACCAACGAAGGAGTTGCCCGATTTGTCTCATTTTTTAACTTAATTTTACTTTCTTTGTTAAAGTCCGCGCACAAAATTTCAGCTCTCTAAGTATACGCGTACTCAGGTTATCGTGCGCACGGACGGACGACGGACATGCAAAAATCAAAATAACTTTTATTATTACGCGAGGGTATCCAATCCATCATTATTTCTGTGCGTTACAAACGGAATGACAAACTTAGTATACCCTATAGATTTCATCAACGCGCCGCAAAGTTTATAGTTTGATTAAACTTTGCGGCTCCCTAAAGTGGCGTGACTTACATTGGCTCTAGCTATATATGAAAACCAATGATTCAAACTCATTTTGCCGCACAAAAAACATGCGTAGCGCTCATTGTATCTAGGACTTTGGGGTAATGTTAGAATCTCTTCGCTTACAAAACATTATTCAGATAAACTTCGAAATTCTCATTATTGGCTGGAGTGCGAGAGCTTGGAAGGAAATATAAATCTGGAATAAATTAATAACTAAACTAAATTATTCGAACTATATTATTTCTGCAGGAGCTATCGCAGAACCCGCTACTGATATCGTTAGAAATTTTGGCACCCAGTATCTAAATATATTTTTTAAAAGGTCTCTAATAGATATGTCAAATTTTTGAGAGAGTGTTCGAAACTGGATAAGTTTATGTTTCTGTGCTATAATGGAATAAAATAAATTTCGTGTGTAGACGTATTGCGTGCAAAGAAACTGAAGAAAAGTTAAAAAAAAAAAATATTTTAGGGAGTCTGCTCGAACTTGTAGGTGGACAATTTCTCGTCTCTATAGACTGAAATTCACTGAAAATAATTTCAATGAATTTCTATAATGCAACAAGCGCGGAATGGTAACCGTTGATGAAACATGAATTCAGTAGTCAAAACAATGACTTTATCTTCGCGAACATTCTTTGAAGTATGCAAAAACTATTCCATCAGCCGGAAAGGTCATGGCCATCATTTTCTGCATTATCCATCTTTGTTGGATCGATTTCACACTGAATTGTTGGAAAAGCGCCCCTATTTGGTGCTGAAAATATATCTTTTCAACTACGACAATGCACCAGCTCACACGTCTGCAATTTCTAGGCAATTTCATAAATACAACATGTCAAATCCGTTGATGAACAAAGTAATTGTTTCAAGAAAACACTAAAATAAACTAAATGAAACTAACCCCCCGATTCTACATAAGAGATAGGAGCTATTATACTCTTAACTGGGCTGTCAAAGTCCATTAGCAGATATTGGTTTTCTGCGTAAAGTGTTAAGAGATGACAGAGATCAGCTGATCTCTTAACTTTGTGGAGATTTTTTTAAAAAATTTGGTATTCTAGGAAACGAAAATATCTGTCAAATATCTCTTAACATAAGAGCTCCTCACCGAGGTATGATTAAATCTCTTATCGTGATAGTTGCAGAAATTGTTTTGTTTTAAAATAGCGAAATGTTGGATAAACATGCTGTAAAATAAGTGCATTTTTATATATTTCGTATAAGTATATAATATAAATATGTACAAGTTTGTGAAATATAAAATAATTATACAATTTGAGCCATGCAGAGGATAGCTCTGAGCAATATGTCAGACAACTTGAATCACTTTGCTATTGCTGAGGCTGTATAGAATTTTATAATGGTAAATTCTTTTACCTTTAAAGTGATAGAAATGACATAGCCTTACGATATTCACCATTACTCGACAATATTATCGTCACTTTAAAGTTTTGGTAACAAGTCCTTTTTTTGCTAAAGGTTTTTACGAAAATCCTATTGGACGTAACGACGGCTGTGAAATACTTTACCTGCGATTTAGGTGATAAATTAATAATTCAATTATCATTACGTGCTGTGAATTTATCATACAATTATTATTTATAACGATAATTGGAACTTAATTAAAGACGCATACAATTATAGCTACGTGTAGGTTGGCCATATAGCCATCATCGCCTCGCCAAAAACATTACTTCTTCTTCTTCCTTCTTGAAAAGTAAACGTCTAGCTGGGCTAACTAAAAGATTCTCCAAACCATATTAACCTCTTAAAGTTAATATTTCTCCACAAAAGTTTATGTAGAATACTAATTCTGCTAAAATCTCTTACTTGCTAAATTTAAGAGGCTAAGAAATCTCTTAAAAGTCTCTTATGAAGAATCGGTGGGTATGTATTTAAAAGCAACACTTTTGGCGAAGGAGATTGCTACTTAAGTTTTACGGTTAGACTTTTATGCAAGGTGCCGCTTTTGGAAGTGCTATTTTCTGATCCTTTACCATTTTTCATATTTTGGTAGTCTTAATAGACAAAATGAAAATGGTTGATGAGTTATGAAAACGACATCCTGCCACTTTGTCATCCCAGGAATAAAAAAGCAGTACGGCACACGCTAATTGAGGACAATCGATACACCTAAATCAATAACGCGTAATCCTTGGGTATATCCTTCATATAACGAACAAAAACAAGCCTTCATAACTGAAATAAAAACAATTCTGTATGAATGTCTTACCGTCAGTGGATACGTCACAAATTTTCTGAAGACCAAAAGGTACGAGTTTTCTGGAGGAAATTTTTTTCAAAAAATTCAACCAAAACCACGCAAAATCAGTGTTGGACATTATGAAAGACAACGAAATTTTAATTTAACGGATCTTCCCAGGCGATGGACGATAAACTAACCAAAACGTGCACGGATCATTCCTATTCTTCATGTTGTCAAAATTACACGTAGATATGGCCAATATTGAATGGTACACGATCATTTGTTTGCCGAATGTTGTTCAATGCTTTCAGGATTAGTTGAATCGTACATATACATACATAATATGTATGTGTAAACCATTTAGGGTGAATTTTTTTAAAAACAATGAAAGTAAAAAATAAAATAATACTGCAGTTTTCTTTATCATCCGCAAAACTTCAGTAAACTGAAAAAAATTATTAGTTAAAACAACAAATCACGATGATTGTACAATAGTAATTCCTGTAAATTGATTTGGAAAAACAATTAAGTGATTAATAAAATTGTAAGTGGTAATTAGTTGCAATTTCTAATTGGAATTAGTTGATTTGCCCTTAGTTGTATTGGAAAATACTTGAGTTGTAGCTTCTAATTTAATTACATAGTTCAGTTAACAAATATTTGATGATAAATTAATTAATAATATTTCAGATGATGTTTAGTAAAATCAATATATAAAATTATTAATTTTTTGGCAGGAACAACGTAACTATTTGTTTGTTTTTAAGACTATGATTTGTTATATTAGCGAATTTATCCAATTTATAAGTTCAACAAATAAATTAATAGATTTTTTTAATATGATGTGATTTTACAATTTTCTAAATTAACGAATTACATTAGTTGATATGAATAATATGATTCGCCCATAAGTTTAAATTTTAAATCACTGCATTATTAATAATTGTTTTTATACCCTAGATGAAAGCTCATAGGTCATACTGAATTTATCATATCGCTGGTAACGCATATTGCTGTTAAAAATAAACATGAATTGGACACTCACGCATAATATTTATGTATTAATGGTTATTTTTATTTTTGTATGTCCGTCAATAACTCGAGAACGCGTTAGCTAGAGAGTTAAAATTTTGTATATGGCATTTTCGAAAATATAATAACTATAATTTCAAAAATGGAATAAAACTTGAATCCCGTGGTGTTCTCACACAAAAATTAAGTGTACTGGAAAAACGTTTAGCGCCAATTTGTTCCTGCATTGAGAAATTACCTGCGAAATTAATTATAATCATTTTTACTGTCGGCTCAACGTTCTAGAAACTTATGAGTAAAACTATTAATTTAAACGAATACAGTTGTTGAAACGACAAATCTGAACTTTTGCTTTGACAAATCTTTTTTCAATATCAATTTTGTTGGACATGTTAAAAATCAATTCATGATTTCGGCTTATACCTTCGCTGAATCAATAAAAAGAGTGTATACAAAGATGGCCAAAATAATAGGTAAGAGTGAATTATAAAAAAAATTCTTCATATTGTGATTATCGTTCAATACTCTCGAAAACAGTTCTCATACAGTTCGATGCTTTGTCTAATTACATCCATTTTTTCATATGGTAACCCCGGCTCCTGTGCGAATTTGGTACCGTTAGTTTACGAATTTCAAGAGATGCGCTTATATCATATGGTCACAATAATAGGTAATTCATTCTAAACGTGTTTCTTGCTGTGCATACTTCTGGTTGATTTTAAACTCTTATTATTATTTTTCAAAAGTGAGTTCAATTAAATTATTTGTAAACAAAAGGAAGTTGTCCTATCGTTAATTACTGCTTTTAGATGGGTCGAAATAATCACTTTTCTTCGGAGGAACGTAAAAGCATTAAAAAATTAAGGGATCGGTCAATAAATTTTGTTGCAAATGCGTTGAAACCCAAAGAAGCACGGGAAATCGGAGGGAGACCTAAGTAATCATCGACTACCATGGATGACCGCATACATAGTAGATACTAATGGCAAAAAAAGAACCGTTTATTTAATCGAGAACAATTTTTGCGGTCATAAACACCGAAATTAGAGCTAGAACTCTTCGAAGACAAAAAATTACCTAGTAGAATCGCCCGAAAAATTCATTTGCTAAGGAAACAAATGTTAAGGAACGAAATGAGTTCGCTTTACATTTTAAAGATCACTCCAACGAAATGTTTAGAAACATTTCATGGAGTGATTAAACCAAAATTAATTTGTTTGATTCCGATAGCAATCGTAATGTGCGAATACCACCAGGAAAAGAATTTCATATTCGTTTTACCAAGAAAACGGTCAAACATGGCGGCGGAAATATAGTAATATTGGGCTGCTTTTCTTGGTACGGAGTTGGTCCAATTTTCAAAATTAATGATACCATGACCAAGGAGCAATACAATAGTATCCTTAAAGAAATTATGTTGATGTATGCAGAAGAAAATATGTCACTGAGGTGGCATTTTCAGCAGGACAATGATCTTAAGCAAACATCTAAATTAGTAAAGGCATGACTTAAGGATCATAAAGTCCAAATAAAAACGTTAAAAAATTGAAGAAAACTCTGGCAGAGCAACAATTACACAACAAGCAAGAGTTGTGGGAAGCAGTTCAAGCAGCCTGGTATGCAATTCCAATTGAAAAGTGCCAAAAGTTAGCTGACTTCATGCCCAGGCGAATTAGCGCCGTTATTGCTATAACGGAGGTCACTCTGGATATTAATTACTTTTATATAGATTATTATAATTTAACATTATATAAATTCATATTATTCTGTCTTAAATGTTAGCTTTTAAATTGTTACTTGAAAATTCCCTATTTTTTTGACCAGCTTATTCTACAATTTTGTTAGCTAGAGCAAAAAAAAAACTACAGTTATGTGATACCAAATATGGGTTAGGCTAATAATCTATAGCTAACCAAAATAAAAGAAAAATTTTGAAAAAAAAACGGAAATTCATATTATTTTTAAGTTTTTTCTCTTTTACCTATTATTGCCATCTGGTGGAGTGTATATGGGGTTTGCTTAATATTTTCTGCCGCGTCTACAGCAGGCAGAAACTCTCAGTCGTACTGATGAGTATACATAGAGTTTGTGCCCATATGGAACGCTTTTTTTCTTCTTTTGTAAAAATATTGGCAGCCTATTGCGGGCAGATAATAAAATCATATAAAAATAAAAATATGTATAAAAAATTATTAAATTCATAACATTTTATATCTTAACAAATTCGATTAGTTGATTACTGTTGTAAATAATGCGATATGCAAAATCAACCAAGTAATTAGTTAATTTGGGGAATTGAATGTGTTGAAAGAGTAATATTAATTAGTCAACTGTTCTAATAATTACCTCTATAGACTGGAATGTACAACGACTGTTTTAGCTGATATTTCTATTTTTTCGAAATTTATTATATAAAAATTTGTTAATTCAACAAAACGATTAGTTGAAAAAACAAAAGATTATCAAATTCACAAATGTATGACTAAACAAGATTAGCTAAATCAAGTAATTTCAAAAAGATTTCCTAACGAATATAATTCGTAAGCTAAAAATCAACTGTAATTATTTGTTAATGAAACAAATTCATTGGCGTAAAGCAACTAATCTTGTTTTTTTAATGTAGCAACCCCAGATCCTGTAAGAAAGTAATACAATGCTATTATTTGAGTCCAAGCAAAAACAAAGACAAATAAAAACTAAATGTACGCCATGCTGCGAGGTTGCACACATCAGACTATTCTAATTATTATTATTTTTTTATTGTATTGCATTTTAAAGACATCCCTGTCGCATGAAAAAGTTCAGTTGTATTTTTCGTAACAGGAACTAAGGGGATGGGCTCAAAAGGAAAATGTACAAATAAAGAGAGAAAAAAATATCCAGTTGCTCTGAATTAAAAAATAGAACTTCTTCCTAGCGTGTTAAAATACCTCCTCTAAACCACTTGTCTTTTCAAAAACAATTTCCCAGTCTGGAGATTTAATTGGACTAATAAAATATGCACATTTATAAATTAATTACTGAGTACAATTGAAATAAATTATTGTTTTCTATGAACGTTAGACCATACACTATACTCTCAGGACTAATGATATATGCCAAAATGTACACGAAGTGAAAAGATGACACAAATAATGACACAGTTTTCTTATTATTGTCCAGCACTCTCTGTTGAAATCACGAGAGTGAAAAATGGGACTATACCGACCTTCAACCTCTTTTCAACCCAAGTAAATATTGTTTGGATCCGTCCATCTGTCTGCAGGATATCAAGAAGGTTCAAAAATGATACGATTGCGATAAATTGGCATGGGTAACAAGAATGATAATTATGCTATTTATGTACATAAATGCTATCATTCCATCAAGTACTACCGTATAATTCATGCAGTACTTATGCTAAAGTGTAGGCGAAAATATCTACAGCATACACAATACACATCATCTGGATATGTTTACGTTTGAAGAAGAGATGGAGGGAAAGTCTTGTGTATTCTGACAATTGAAGCTTTATTCAATGCTGAAAATAAATATATGAACTTGGAATGAATATTTAGATGTTTCTTTTTTAATTTCATTTCACGATTTATTATTATCTTTTTTATTGAGTCTTATTCTTTTTTTATTATTGTTCACATTTTGAAATTTGAATAGGTTGAGAGTGCATGTGAAGTGTGAGTGTGGTGGCAAGTGGGTAGATATGCGTTTTAGTTTTTGTTTTGTTTTCCAAGTAATTATCCGAGTATTAAGCAGTAGTGTGGCTTCAGATAAGCCAATTACTTAGCCCTGCATCACTGTGAAACTTTTGTCTGTGAGAAATAGTGCAAATATGTGTAACTATTTAACATTCTAAGTTTCGAATCGCAAGCAATTAATATAGGGCAATAAGTGTATAAAAGCACTACCAGAGGAATACAACAATAGTTAAATTCCTATTTTGACGAGACGATACAGTTCCATTATTGCTACTGGCTCTGAATAAAGGACTAATGAAACATATTGCACAATTCCTTCATCATAGATTCTGTAAATTTGAAGATCTATTTAGTGTCTTTCGTAGGTTAGCACTTCCATTATCAGTTCATTATGTATAGCCATAATGAAGGATTTCATGAGAGAATTTCAGAATTGATCAACTTTCACCATATTCGATAACTCTTTGTACCAAGCCTAATATAGACTGATTCGTAACCATAACAAACAGAAGTAAAAATTCACCACTAATCGCAAAACTTTCCTCCCCAAATAAACGAAGAATACTTTTCCTAATATGTATTGAAAAGCTTTCGTATAGTTTAATTAAAATCTCCAATAGAATTTTGGAAAACGTTTCAATGAGTCTTGAGAAGACTAATTCTAGTATAGCTGGATTGGTTCAGTTTTAAGCAAAAAGCGTAAAACGTAAAGGCGAATATTTCAAAAAACAATAATAAGGAAATAAAATAATTTTAAACTTTTTTTGGTCATCCACAAAACTTAGTAGTAATCTCCGTCGCATAAAGGTATATATAGTTTGAATTGTATAGGTACAGGTTGGTTGAGCCACTTGAATGCATTTGAATGCAATTTCGGGATTAAAAATTGTACTTATTTTGGCCGAATCATCAGCGTATTGTATAAATTCTGAAATGTAATTTATCCTGCGCGAGCCGTACTTTTAGCGTTGTGGCACATTTAATATTTCAGAGTTCGCAACAACGTTTGCAAGACTGTTTTTCGCCTTTAAGCCACGGGTCGGTGATGGGATAGACATTGAACATCACTATCAAGTGCACTATCGTTTGCACCTAATCTTTTTCTAGGGAAAATTTTTAAAAAACATTGCCCTATAAAATTTGCGATTATACCCTCGAAAATAGTATCTCGAGTTATCTGTAATCTTTTTATATTATAGCGTAATTTTGAAAAAACTAAAACGATGAAATCACGGAAAAATCTATGCAAATAATGATTAGATTATCAAAAAAGCGGTAAGCCTGCTGATCCAAATGCCATTGAACTCGCTAGTAGTAAGTAAAAAATGGACTCAATTTAAGGTTCTTTGCTTAGCTTATTTATAATAATGACTTCCTAACTATTGTTATCTCTCACACCTACATTCATTTTTATGACGATGATGTACAACTTTACGTTCATTTACCTGTTGATATATTAATTCTAAGATTGAATGAGGATCTCAGACACGTCTACAAGTGATTCTCCCAACCTTAAACTGAATCCATCAAAAGTCTGATACATTGTTTTTTCGTGAGCTGAATGCATAGCCGTGATGTATGTTTAAAATTTAAATGGATCCCTCATTGAACCGTGCTCAGTGCGCGATGAATCCTAACTAAATACTGAAATGGCGTTTTGTGCTCAACATATTTAGTTTCCACAAATGGTGTCTCACTTGAAAGTCATATTCAATTAATTTGTTGTTAGCGTTATAGGCAAAAATCCAATGAAATGGTTCAAATCTATGAAAAATTCTACACACATCATTATTCCGAGTGTATCAAACGTGCCACAATTCTGAAATTACGGCTGGCAAAATAAAGTGTCCTTAAAATATTTAAATACATTCGAAGTAATAACACACCCACATGAGTCTGCATGTCAATATTATATAAGTTAAAGGCGATTGAATTTCTCTGTACAATTACATCATTTTCTTTTGGATATTATACAGCAGAAATCATTATATGTAAATTTAGGAAAATAAATTTCTTGATGAATTTGCCAAGGATTAGAATTACAAAAGTCTAACAAAGATAACCAGATTAAATTTACTTGTGTAATGCATTCTCGTCTTCTTTACATTCATCAAATAAATTTCTGTGTGAATAGCATGTTTCTTGAATACTTCCTTCTCAAGTAAAATTAAATGAGGATAAAATATCAACTTTCAAACAATTTATATTAAACCTTATACGCAATTTAATGGTTGCCACGAAATATTTCCCACATTACCGAAAAATGTTTCCAGCCAATTAAAAGTATACTACCGCTTAAATAAAAAAGTCTAAAATCAGGGATGACATTAAGTACGTGCGGAATGTATCTTATTTCGACTTTGATTGCTGTCGATTATTTTTCTTCTTGTACATGTTCTTATACGTTCCAATTAAATTAAGTTGAAATAAGTTCTAGTTCTAAGATCTAGCCGGAGTGTCAGGTTATTGGAAAAAAAAACAGATATTGAGGTACATAATTCATATTTTTGTTTTAAAGGATTGTTGACGGATCAAATTTTATAAAAATTTACAAATACATATTCCCATTATATAAAAATTTTACGGGATCATGGAGAACACAGGCAATTTGCATGTAATCTCTTCCAAGAATTCAATTATAAGGCTCGATAACTGAAGCATTTGACCCTAAATATCGTGACATATGAATATCGTTAAACAGGGTGAAAGGTCTTTTATGGAACAAGTTTGATCCTACAATATTCTTGAACGGACTTATGAGCATTTATGAAAGTGACTACACTTTGAAAAACAAAAAATTGATATTTTGTGACGTATATGCTATAATTGGACTAGGATAAATTTTGTAGATACCCTAGAATGCCCTAAATCTAATTACCCTTTTTTTTTTTAATGAAATTGATTTTCTTTCTAGAAGTATTGATCGAAATTCTTTCTAGAAGTATTCATCGGATGGTAAAAATTCTCATAACCATTTTCATAGGTTTTCATATAAGTGAGATATCGATTTTTGTACCCCCTACGAAACAGTTGCCTGATATTTACTACTTACTTACTATACTTATAAAAATCCCAATCAATTAATATTACCAAAGAGCATCTAACAGAAAGAATACATCTCGTATATTGAAAAGTTTTATATGGCGGGTCGTTCCATTACGACCCGCTCTCACAAATTGCATGAAAACTCTCTGCTTGTTAACGATCCGCCACTCACCGGTGGTGATATTACGACCCGCTTTCACAAATTTTACGAAACTCTGCTTTGAATGAACGCCCAACGCCAGTCACCTGTGGTGAGTGGCGGCTGGCGGATCGTCATCGTGAAAGCACCAGCACAGCACCAGAGGAAGTGCCCGCGCTCCGCATCATCCTCATGCATTGCAAGGGTTAAATTAAGGTCATTGATCTTTTAAAGTATAGTGAAAGATAAAACTGTGGGGTGACGGAGAACAGAGAGAACAAAGAAATATCCTCTCAGTCTCAAAGCTTTGTTGCTTCCCGTCTGTTACCTCCCGATCGTATCCCCAAATCAGCATACAACTTGTGGATTTTTCCAGGCCAGATGAAGCTTCTTCTTATGGAATTGATCATCTTTTTCCTAACCGTTAGATAAGGAGGATCAGACGCAAGAGCCGTTTAATTATTATAAAGTCAGAAAGAAAATTGGACAAAATAAGTACAATGTGAACAGCATAATGCTATATTTATTTGGAAAGAAATACTAATGTAAGAGTATGACACGCGAAAATTTAGCATGAAGACATGATACAAAGATAACAAGATATGGCCGATTCGAGAGGAGATTTGCGCGTTACTACGTCATTTTTTTCGTGTTATATTGACTGAAATACGTTTTGAATATATTGCAATTTTTAACAAAACATTAGTTTCTTCATTTAAATCATTTTGGGAAAAGTAATTATGTGCTAGTGGGAAAACAAAAAAATTTCCAAATAGAATTTTTTTTTACTTTGAAAGGACGATTGAAATTGAGATGAACAAATTTATGACATTTGTCCCAACCAACCAATTGACAGATAATTCTACCATACTTGTTAATCTTTGTATCATGGCATGAAGGTAAGTTCGTGGGACAGTAAAAATAAATATAACCAATTTTATATTCCGAAGAACTTTTTTCAGAGTATACGTATGGTAAAACCAAGAATGGGTTGCCCGATTTAGTCAATTTCTAAAATTATATTTGCTGTTTTTATGAAGACTCCGTGTACAAAATTACAACTTCCTACGTCGACGCATTGTCGGGCAGTACCCATGGTTTCATCATCTAGAGGTTATAAAGAGTTATTACATTTAAAGTCAATATACAAGGTATTCCAGAAAGAATTGACAACAGGCCAAGTATGGATGGACTCAATTTTCTATTTTTTACTAGTACTATATTCTGCACTATTTTCGGAAAATAAATTCTAGAAATTATTTCAACATGTTAGTTATGTAACCTAACTCTTTCTCTTAGAAGAGCTCATCAGCTCTGGGCAATGCAAAGCGAAGGTATTACACTACCTCTTATGACAGTCCCACAGAAAAGGTATGACTTTTTTCTTCCGGCAGTAATGCGACCAAGAAGTAATTGTTACTCCATAGAGCTAGTTGTAGAATCGGTTTGGTAAAAAGTTGCTTTCCCTGCTTGGATTATGATCTTTAAAACAATACATGATAATCTATACAAATAAAATTCCATTGCCGCATGTACATATATTACGTCATCACTTGAGAACGGATCGACCGATTTGGCTAAATTTTTTTTGTTTTTTTTTTGTTTTTGTAATTGTTAGGACAAGGTTTCTAAGAAAAGAGAATTGTAATCGGCAACCCCTTCTTTGTTGTTGCCATACAAAACTTTGGTTTTTCACTATATATTTGGAAACTGCCAGTGAATGTGTCGACGTAGAGAATTAAAATGTGGTGCATGGTGTTTTGTAGCAATAGTAAATTTGAGTTCAAAAATGCACATAATTTTGCAACCCGTTCTAGGTGTTGTATTCTGTACACTGCTTTTTCATATAAATTGCCAATACAATTTCAAAAATGGGTCAAATCGGGCATAGTTTCTCGCTATATATTTGGGCACTGCCTCACACGTCGACGTAGAGAGCTGAAATTGTGTACACGGGCATTTTTTAAAAAAATGTAAATTTAAGTTCAAAAATGGGCCATCGGGCAACTGCTTCTTAGGGTTACCATACAAAAATTTCGTTTTTAACTATATATTTTGGCATTGCCTGAGACGTGTTGATGTAGATAGCTAAAATTTGGTATATGGAGTTTTCATAGCAATAGTAAATACGAGTTCTAAAATGGACTAAATTTGCAACCCGTTCTTGGTGTTGCCATATAGAAAGTTGGTTGTCACTATATATTTGGACACTGGCTGAGATCGCGTTGACGTGGATAGCTCATATTTTGTACCCGCCGTTTTCATAAAAATTGCAAATACCGGTCTAAAAGTGGAGCAAATCGGGCCAACCTTTCTTGATGTTGCCATACAAAACTTTAGTTTTTCACTATATATTTGGACACTGCCTCGCGCGTCTACGTAGGGAGCTGAAATTTTGTACATGGGCCTTTTTTTAAAAAAAAAAAAAAAAAAATAAGTTCGAAAATTCGACCAATCGGGCAGCATTTTCGTAGGGTTGTCATACAAAAATTTGGTTTTTTCTATATATGGACACTACCTGAGAACGCGTCGATGTAGAGAGCAACACTCTCCCACACATATGAACGTATGCATGCACCCATATACACGCACTTACACACATGTAGAGACACAAAGTGGCATTAGGCATCTATATTCCCGCCAGGCAACGACAACGAACTCCCCTAATAATCAATAGATTTATTTCTTGGCAATTTTAGTGGTATCCTTGAATGCACTTAAAATAGTATAAACTTAAAATAATTGGGTGTGGTACCATAATTCTTAAATAGTAAAATTTTTCCCTGCGTATTGTCCCTTGTATAACATAACTTACAAAATATGCATGTCGTCCATATCAAATTTAAGACTTACCTGTAAAGAGAAAAAAAATTTATTAGAAATATTAAGAACATTTTTTATGTTTAAACGATTGTATAAAAAGTCACACAATTTTAGGATAAGTATAAAATTATCGGAAAACAAAATCAAACAATTTTAGAAATTCAACAAGCATTTAAAGCTAAATAAAGGAAGAAAGATTTATATACCGAACTAAATGTAGAAATCCGAAAATAACATTTCAGATTAACATTACAATAGGCACCCCGTCCCGTAATTTTGTTGGCGCTGGTAAAGAAATGTATTTGTATACATTGTTACGTGGAATACAATAAGAAATCTTCGGGAAAGTTTTGGAGAATTTGTAGAGTATAAATACAACGCTTATCAGAGAATACAAAAGAATGCCGAATTATTATAAAATCCACATCCAAAACCACATAATAGAGTAGAGGTTGGCGGAAAAAATTAACCTAAAAGGCAGATTTTTAGATATTGTGTATGTGGGGGGGGGGGGGGGGGGGAGGCTTAGAAAAGCTTAACTTGAAATTGTCGACCAAAATTTCACAATGTATCTTAAGAAGAAAACAGTGCAAAAAGTATACCTATACCGGAGAGCTGAATTAACGAAAAAAAAATTACCCCTTTTTCAAGATGGTGGAGAAAGCAGATAGGAAATCTTGGTCGACAATTTCAAGTTAAGCTTTTCTAAGCCACCCCCCCCCCAATATCTCGATTCAGTTTCTTTTTCAAAAATATATAATGACTGGATTATAAAACGAAAATGCATTCTCGTACCTGCATTAGAACTCCAGTAAAATCTTAGTTAAATAAAGTTACGGCTCTTTAACTCCAACGTAAAAGCAGTCCTGTGAAGTGCTTATGAAACGTAGAAGGTTACCCGAAATTCATAACCGCAACGATTATAAAATTATTTCATAATTATTTCTTTACCAAATTCTAAAAACTCGATGGAGACAATCGACGAAAAACTTTGGAGACGACCAAGGCAGGACAGAATCAACGTACAAATAAAAAGAAGGAAATAAAATTAAATAGGCCACACGCTACGACGTGGCAGAAGTAATAACGCAAAGCACTCCCTCGGCTGGAATCCTTGGGAACCCGTTGTACAGGACGACCAAGGACCACTGACGGAGAACTATTCTTATAGAAGCAGCAACAATCGGGAGGTCCCGGAGTCAACTAAAGCTGTCACGAAATCGAAATTCGGATGCAATCCGTAGGATAGGAATGATGATGACAGAAGATCTGTTGATTTTAAATGTTGAATAAAAGTATATATATATATAGGATGTAAATAATTATATTTTGGCCTTTTTATCGCTTTCCCCTATATTTCAGGTAAAACAACTTCAGGAAAAAAGGTTACCATATAAAAAAAAATAAGCAGTCTATGCATATGGATCAAGAAATTGATAAACTCGATCGATCCACTTTTGAGATCACATAGTTTCATGTCAGAGAAAAACGCCGGATGACTTTTCGAGAATAACGTCCTCAAATATCGTTCGAAAACGCAATTTCAAATATTGTATTTATGTTTTGACTTTAGGGATTCATTCAAAAGAGTGGAATGACTAAATTCAGTCCAAAGTAAAATCCGGGAAATTGAATTTTTCGTTTTTTCGAAAAAGCGGGCTTGAAAATCCAGACGGACCGAAACTTCAATGCAGAAAAAGATTTCGAAAATGAATTTTTTTTTGCCTTTTCGACAAAAGCTGAAAAAGGGGAACAAAATCCCAAAAATATGTTGTTTTGTTTTTTACTAGAAGTACCGACATTTTTACCTTCATCAGATTTGATACTTAAATCCCAGATAGCTCTATAAAGAAGGGCAGAATTTAAGGCATTTCCTACATCAGTAGGCGCGGTTGTTTCCTATATAATTTAAAAAAATGATAACTACATAACAATTAATTAATAAATAGTAAAAATCCATGAATTGACTTACCAATGGAAGAGTTAGCATATTGGTGGCCATTGTATGTTTATTAAAAAATTTAAAAAATGTTTATAAATTTTAAATGTTGGCAGTAATTAAATTGCTGGTGCTACTTTGTTCAGAGTCATTCTATTTTATAAATAGCAAGTATAGAAATAACAATGTCAAGATCAGTTTATGTTTGAGGCTCTGGGAAGTTCTTATACTTTTATGCTTCTTGATAAATCGGTAATCTTATGATCATTTACATGTGATTTTTTTAACTAAATGGACTATAAGTTTCCTTGAAATTAGTACAATTAAACTAACAATTGGAATCAGGAATTGGGAATAGTTTCAAAAGTAATCAAGTAAAGAAAACAATTTATATGCATACAAACTATATTACTTAGCCATCAAATAGTTTGCATACGCTTATTTGAATTAGAATTATCATCTACGAAAAAGCGGAATACAAATCTAGCCGAGGTTATAGATAAATGGAAAGCAGCAAATCAGAAGTAGATCTCCATGGATACGTCTAATTGAAGCTTAAGAGAAAAAATAGATATGGACTTTTAAGACCAGATTGTTCATAACTTTTTATCAACAAGTCTTAAACTGAGATCCAACTGTCCTGAACCTTAGGTGTCAGGTGGTGTCAGCTAACAGGCGGGTCCACAGGTGGCAGATTGTGGAAAATCTGTACGATCCGTTCAAGACAGCTTTGAATGTTAACAAATAAAAACTCTCGGACGCTATACACCATTCCTTTGCTGTGTTTGTTGTATCATCTAAAATCTCTATTGAATATACTATCAATTATCAATCCATTTTAAAAAACGCACTTTTATCTTATCTTGGATTCCGTTGTTGAAGTTGACCACTGTTTTCGAGCAGGGTGAAGGTTCCTGCAATATAGGCAAAACCACGAACAATATATTACTTATGGAGTGGCCACCTAATAGCCCAGATTTATCCCCAATCGAATCCTTGTGGAGTAAAAAAAAATCTCCACCTAAAATCTGCGGAATATGTGGAGAGCTTGCACTCGAAAATTAGAGGAAAAGTATGAGAACGACGCAGTCAGAACATTGCATATAATAGTATTAGCAATGCGTGATCGAATTAAAGCTGTTCTAAATAGTGTCTAAGTAATAATTGCGGCATTTTTGCTTTATCTATAAAATTAAGAAACTATTTTGCTTTGATTCGGTACTTTTTATACCTTAGACAAAATCATATAATAAAATTAATTTGTTATTTGGTTTGAAACGCATAAAAACAATGATGTTACTGCAAAACGGATTGGACACAAACGTGAAGTACTAACAAATTTTATTTTTGCATACCATCTATCTGTCTATCCGCAGGGTGTTTTAATAAAAACTGTAAATGCATTTTAAAAACCGGCCAAGCGCGAGACGAAGGGTTCCGTACCATCGTAAGAATATTTACAAAGCGCTCAGACCAAGTTTGACGCCCCTATGTATATGGCGCAAGAACAATTACATATTATTTGTTGTTTTACTTAAGAGTATATTGACTAATCGTCGCCTGAATATTGGTTTGCCCCATCCGCCATATTTGATATTTTGAGTTAAGTACAGTTTTTTAGATTATTACTTTTTTATTTTACTTATTTTTTATTACATTGCAAGTGTGACTCTGATCATTTATGCGCACTACAGCTGTCAACAGAAAGCTAAAACTCATACAGAGGAGGATTTTGAGATACATGTTACAAAATTTGCTCGCATGAAGTATCACAGACTGGATACGTTGGTTGCTTGCAAAACTTTCTAGAAGGAGAATAGACTGCAACCATTAATTAAAATGACTTAACATAAAAACAAACCGATTGAGTGAACATATTTTTAATAACAGCTGACTGTGTGTGCTACATATAAAACAGATAAGTCAAAATTAATCACATTTGGCTTTCCAACCTGGTGGGATGCCGTCGCCACTTTCCTATGCCGTCATTGATGTCAGAATGTCGTAAAACAATGTACCAACTACCAACATGCAAGGTTTGAAGTTGTTATACCCTCAACTTCTACAAATACGTACGAAGTCGCCATCCTGAAGCAGTTACGTTTCACTTAGTCAATGATATTAAGAAACATAATTGATAGTACCAGACATTACGAACAAAAACGTCGTATGCAGTCGCACGAATTTGATCAAAATGTTTTCCCTGTTGCTAACGTTAGCATTTTTCTTTTGGAGTCTAAGAAAAAACAGAGATTGGAACACTCTCTTCTGAATCGAGTTTCCTTTCGAAGCACCATTGTAATGTGAAGCAGATACCATTATTATTCCAAACAACATAGTTAGACAAATCTCATCTAGTTGTTTTTAAGTTCGAATACGCAGATGTATGGATTGTTGGTTCCATACTACAGTCACCTAATTGAGCAAGATATGTACAAGTACATTTACAAGAAGAAATTGAGAAATAATTCAGAATCCTACAACTGTCGTTCATTGTTCTCAGAACAAGACAAAGCAGTTTCTGCTCTTAGAGTCTATACAGTTGTGATACAATAGAAATTTTCTTCGGTTTGTAGAAGATCACAGCATTGAAGCGCATTCTACAGATAAATAATTTTATGTATGATAATACAGCGACTTGGAGTTGAAGAAGAACTATCCGACAAGTTGGTTGTTCAACTGTAGTTGTTAACGATTACGATCATCTGTCAAGTGGATTCCACTTACCTAGTTGCTTCAATCCAATGAAATCCTTTAACCAGAATCTGTCATGGAAACAGAAGCTGAAGAAGAAAAAGTCGGAGAGATTTTTTATGACTCATCCATGCGATACAGATGAAGAGTTCAGTGATTGATTGGAAGATAAGTGAAGTGAAGTGATGTGACTATCACATGTGCTACAAACATACAATTTTTCAATTTTTTCACGACATTCTCATCTATGCTTCAACAGACTATCTATAACTAAAAGGACATTATTTGGTAATCAGTTAGATGACACATAACCCCTACTTCTAAATAACATTTGTAATTTTGCAATTTTTTTTTTCAACCAATAGAAACATATCTTAGCCACCTGCTTTCTG
Source organism: Dioctria linearis (assembly GCA_963930735.1). Taxonomy (NCBI): domain Eukaryota; kingdom Metazoa; phylum Arthropoda; class Insecta; order Diptera; family Asilidae; genus Dioctria; species Dioctria linearis. The sequence goes on along the minus strand of OZ005743.1, from coordinate 120,924,263 downwards.
TGATACGAGCAGTAACAACATTATTGATTCTCCTTCTTTTTTCTCAATGGACATCTCATAGTTACAGCAATCACAAAAATTTAGCTAACCATTGTAACCATTCTAACATGTTAGTAACTTTTGAAAAGAATTTGTTAGAAAAAAATCTCTCAAGGTATCCTGCAACACTTAATAATTCTCATTAATTAATTTTTAACAATGGCAACAATAAAGCATTCAGCTTTATTCTTTTATTCTTTGCTTTCACAGTTACCTGAAAATATACGGTAAAAGAAGAAAGAGCCACGGTCGCATTGCGACGACTACAATATCCGGCGGAGAGGAGTGCCGTGGAAATGGTAGAGGATATAAAGAAAAACAAAATCTTCACATCTTATACGTAAAAAAAGGCCTAAAGCTTTGAAAATGCAATAGAGGGATGATGCCACAAAGCGGAGTCACGCAATGAAAAAGAAAATTAAACTTGAAAAGATTGGACGGAATTGGTTTTTACTTTCATCATTTTTGGAAGAGTTGCTTTTATCTTACAAATAGATTTCATTTGTGTCATATGGGTGGGACGGGTATATGGAATCGTTTGGCTACTTACTTGACCTTGTCTCTGCCCTTGAAGATAAGTAAAAAATATATCTGTACATTTTCTAACTCATGAGAATATTAAATGTGCCGTATTCTTTAATAATTTTTTTTAGAGAGTTGGAATAATAATTTCCCAAGAATAATGCCTAGTTTTCTTTGTTTAGTTAATTACTTTTCGTAAATTGTTCTTCTGTTATGAAATGAAAGTGGCATCAATTTTAAAATTGGGACTCGATAGCGCGAACCATGACAAACTTTTGGGAATTTTGGTTACTTATACTTAAAGTCCAGAATGGAAAATCATGCTTTGGGGAATGATAGAACTTTTTTGGTATCCCACAGGTCTGTCTTGATAACATCGACTGAAGACCGTAAGAAAAGACAGTTCCTCTGTTTGTTTCCACGCCAACTTTTGAGTGCTTGTAGTTCTATTGAGCTATGCAAATTTATATTCAAAATATTTATGAGAGCTCCATTGGTGCCCATTATTGATAGATATGCACTGAAAATCCATTGGGAGATTGCAATGTCTAATAAAGGATTTAAGGGAGTTTATGATGAAAGTTTCCAACAATGAAAGAGAACAACTAATTGAAAATTACAAAATTTGTCCACCTGGTATACTGGGCGAGATTAAATCTTACTTCCAGTCTTAAAATTCATTAATAAATGCTATCTATTTTAAATAATATTCTTAAACTCACAAATGGTATTATATTTGATTGCGACTTCTGTGGGAGGATAAATCCTGAGATCAAGGAAGAGGAAAAGAAATTACGTTAAATGTAGTGGTTTTAAAGCCCGATGTGCGTTACACTTTTCAATTGATTGTGAGCCCGTCCTCATATTTAGAACAGTTAATCTGCAAAAGAAAAATTCAATTTTCGAGTCTCGAATGATGAGATGGTTTTATTCTGCTCCCGTTTATAATTTAGAATCTTCTTTCTATCAAAAATTGATTTCTAACAAATTTTTTAAGAACATTTTTCACTCAAATTTCTGAGTCTAATCGCCAGGTGAAAGTAAATGTGAGTTCTTTTATTTGCTTTTAAATATGAGAAATAAAGTGTTTCCAACTTTAAATGGTAAAAAAAAATAAGAAAAACAAAAATGCTTTGCTTCTGCCCGCGCTGCCAATGGATACCCACTGCAAGAGTGCTGGAAGAAGTTATTTAGACTGAAAGAGCCATATTACTGGAAAACTTCTGATCATGGTCACAGTAGTATACTGACGACATACTTCGAAAACTATCTACCAGTGAAGACAGATTACACAATTCCAAAGCAGATTTTTGGTAAAGCCTTTTTATTACGATTCTAAGCAGAGAAAAGTGGAATGAGAAGCAAGTTATCACCAAGTGTGTGCCATCTCTTTTCACATATGCATCCAAAATAGAAGATAGGTTTTACCACCTTAAGGGTTATCGCCTACCCACGAAGTACAAACAGTGTTTTTCAATGTGAAGTTTTACCTGGAAACAAAACGGCAGTTAACGTTTTCCAAATAAGGCTGAAATAAGAAAGCCCCAAAGGCATAAATCGCTAAGAGCCCCTCTGAAATCAATTAAAAGATAAAAAGGTTTGAAGATCATTTAAACCATAGATGAGGCAATCTGCAGAGATCTGTCTAACGTATGAATATCTAAGCTGCTATTTCCGACTATTGTATTTTTAAATCTGCCCCGTGAGTTAACAAACTTCTTAGTTTCATAAACAGCAGCATCAGGTGGTTTTCATTAATATACTGTTGCATGCAGCAGTTACTCTAACCTAACTTATCATAAAATATTCATTTACATTTTTTATTGGAATTACATACATGAGCAAAAAGAACTTAAGAAGGGTATAATTTTGGATACAGAATATGATAAGCCATTTTAATTATTGGACTTTTCGACATAGATCCAATAAATTTATTAAAATCATCAACATACATATATCAGAAAATATACATACATTTATTTATAGTTATAGTTAACATTTGCACCTCCCAAACAGTTAAGAATTGACCTATTATATGATTTTTCGATTTCCTTCACGTGATCTACATACCTATGGCTACCGGAAGCAAAAAAATACCTATACATCACTAGTTAGCTAAAAATTGCTCGTAAGAAAGCAAAATTTAAAATCAAACCTACATATAAAAGGATAAGTACTAATAAACATTGAGCCCTTATCAAATGTGCGCATCTAAATGATACAAAGTTCTGTATCCTCTAGAAGTAATGCCTCCCATTACGTATACCAAGCAAACTTAGCATATCCCAAATGGCACCAAAGTACGTTATAGGAATATGTACCTGCATCATGAGTTTACGCTAAGAAAATATTTTTTTCTTTCTACGTAAACATAAGCGAAAAAAAATCATCAGGGAGCCATGGAATATTCAAATATTGAATAATACATTCATAGCATACGTGATATTATCATAGATACTATAAAAAAAATGGGTTGGGTATAAAATTTAATTATTATTTTCGCAAGAATTCGATATTTTGTTTTACGATATTTGAGAACACAAAGAAAGTACCCTCTATGATATGCATATTTCATTAAAAGTACTTTTAAGTCATATAACGTAAGATAAAGACATAAAAAAATCATTTGATATTTACATAAAACAAAATAGTCGTCAGCACTACACGTTTGTTCACAGCTTTCTATTCGTTCAGTACTTAAATTTGGGTTGAAGTGGAGTAGGGAAAAAAAATCCCAACGGAAATAAATGGGGATTTTATAGGGATATAAATGATAGAATTATGAATCAGACAGTTTCAGTATTGCTGGCTCCATCTCGTCTCCTTTATAGCTGCTGTCTGCATAACAAGTTTAAGAATTACAAATTGTTAGGAAAAAAAATAAGAAAAAACACCATTTACCCTTTCAGAAACCTTTTCTGATATCGATTGACAAGGAACAGGTCGATGTAGACAATTATTTATGAATTTTATGTACAATTTGCATAAAAGAATCCCACAAATGTCAGTTTATGTGGCCAGGTTTAGTTAAGCTTTAAGGATAAAAATGTTTATAAGAAATCAATAAGGTTTCCAAAATACATACAGGATCAAATCAGCCCCTAGGTTGTTTGTTTCAGACGACAAAGTTAAAAATTACTTATTGATATAGAGATGATAAGAAATTTAGCATTTTTAGGGGTTTTTGTAGAAAAGGTTTATGCCTTGTGGGCAATATTATCTGGCTAGTAAGAGATTTGTCAGGCAGTTGTCAAGAAACGGATAAACCGTTCCACTTGTTTCATGCAATCCACGCTAGTTTTAAGCAGAAACATGTAACAGAAAGAATACTCATCACGTATTTTGAAAAGTTTTAAATGGCGGGTCGTATTATTACGACCCGCTCTCACAAATTTTAGGAAAGTCTGCTTTTTGACGACCCGCCACTCACCACCCAGTCGCCTGTTCTGTGGTGATATTTTGACCCGCTCTCACAAATTGTATGAAAATTCTCTGCTTTATCACGACCCACGACTCACCACGATGGCGAGTAGTGGGTTGTCAAAGCACCAGCACCAGAAGTAGAACCCGTACCTGCACTCTGCATCATGCCCATGCATTGCATTCTATGTTCTCTTTGATTCTTTTATCTTTTATTAGGAAACCGGTTTCATCAAGAATACTTTTTTTGAGAGAATTTTCATTTACATTGCATTGCATTGCAGTGCAGTAAAAGAGAGAGAGAGAGAGAATAATAATATGAGCGGATGGAATAGGAATTGGTGGCCGACAAGCAGTCAGGGTCAGGCAGCAAAGTGAAACATAAAACTATGTGCATGACTGGCATCGCCGCATGTACATGTACAGCTATGGGGTTACCTCCCGACCGCATCTTCAAATAAGCATACAACTTGTGCATTTTTAGAGGCCAGATGAAGCTTCTTGTTAAGATATATATATGTTTTTTGTTCTAAGCAGTTAAAAATGATGAAGTAGGAGATAACAAATGTGTAAAAAATGCACACAGAGAAGTGATAGATAATTCTAATCTATATATTCGGAACAGAGTTGAATTTGACGGCTTTTAACAATGAACACAAACCAGATAGTGGAATGTAGGAACATACAACTCCCTTTTTGTACCTACCGTGAAAAGTTTTGCATGATATGATGTGAAATTAGCTGAAAATAGGATCAAGCCTATTATAGTCTGATATGATAGAAGATGGCTGTCGTAAACAAAAGGTGTATTTTCCCGCCAAAACTTACACAAAAGCCTGTGAGAAGCTTAGCATTTAATTCCAAGTTCCGAGTGAATAACTCAGGAATTAGTTACATTTGTGAAACACATTGACAATATAAATTAGAATGCAACGTTGACTAAGACAACTAAGATGTCGGGATTCAATAGATGATGGCATCCGCAATCACTTCCATATCGGAGATATCCGTTTCAACTATATCCAACATATTAAGATTTATGGTTAAATCCTCCAGAAAAATCTGCCGGTAGATCAGTAGACAGTGATCAGGCCAGTTTAGGGTCTAACATTCGTCTTACTTTACTTCAGAAGCTCCCTCTCCTTCGTCCTCTCTATGAAACACTTGGCCTGGAACTGCTCTGTTTTTCTACGCAAATGCACGCTATCTGCCTCTGTCCAGGTTTCAGCACGGCCTTAGCCGCACCGCATATATAGGTTCTTGGCCGACTGACACATAACCGAGCTTTTTCTAAGAAGCTCATCTATTTTATTATTGACAACAAAACCACAGTATCCAAATCAGGGCTGATCCGAATGAAATTACTTACTTCGTTAAGAGACTGGTACTGCCAGCTGACTTCGCCGTAGGAGAATTCTTGTATACAAGTAAAAGGTAAAAAGTACCAAATAAAAAGTAACACATAGTTTACAATTTGAAAATTTGAAAACTCAGAAAAAAAGAAAGATTAAGAATTAAACAAAAAGTAGCAGGAATTTAACACAACTGGATAAGGCATATAATTCTACGGTCATCAAAGCTGGAAATTACAAATGTTTTTTTTTAAATTCGTTGACAGAGGTTACGCGACGTATTTTAGTAGGAAGTGAGTTCCACAGAAATTAAGAGATTCCCGTCTCTGTGAAGTGAATGCATCATATTAAGGTCTTATGTCCAGTAAATGATTAAAGGCAGGTAAGTAATAATCAAGTAAGGCAAGTAAATAGTAATCAATATAATGTATGATCAAATCTTAAATGTATCTTCTGCTTTATAATTAATAATTTGTACCAGACGTTCTGTTTCTTAACTCAGTTTCAAGGATTTCAGGCACCCAAAATAATAGAAAGTGATAAGTTTACTAACGCCAGAAGTTCTCATTAGTAATAAAAAATTTAACCTCACAAGAAATTTCTTTATGCGATTTTGTGTGATTTTGAAATTTGTCAAAAGTTCCAATTACTCTCCTGTGACATCCAATAATGCTTCTACCATAAAATTGTTTTATCTCGAGATCTGTCAATCCGAAGTAAAGAAACAGAACTTTTATGTAGAAGTTTTCGGGATCAATCTCTTTATTATTTAGATAACGTGCAAAACTGAAAGTATAGCTTTCACGAAGGTAAGTTAATCGCTATATAACAAAAACCGTACACGTTCAAAGATAGCCAAACCAATTGCTTGTCGTATCACATTTTAAGAATTTCGTTTCTCTTTTCATCACAGATTTTCTTTCTGCTAAAACGAAGATCCTTAATGCAAGGCCAATTTATGTTACTTTGCTATTCTGCTCACGCATCTGCTCAAGTATGAATGAGCGAAAATGTAATATGTTGTTGCCACTCGTCTGGTATTATGTGGGGTACCTATATACATTTTTCGAATAAATTAATATAAAAGTATTTCATAATTATTCATAATATTATTCGTTTATTTCACCCCGAAACTATGGAACAATTCCGGGGCAACAGGTATGTATAATGCATAATAAAAATTCATAAATTGTAATTTACCACATTTACATGATTTTGTCAACGGCTTGTAATTCAAGTTCTTCAAATTCATTTGAATATTGCGAGTAACCTCAAGCGTTAAATGTTTTAATAAATTCAATCTTTTTGGGAAATTAATTTTTATGATAAATATTTTCATCAATTTTCTGGAACATAATTTAATTTGTTTTTTGCAGAACACGCTACATACACAGAGTGTTATTTTATTTTTCCAAAAATCACATTTATTAAAAATATGTTCCATCTGCATCAATACAACGGTAGACACGCTGGGCTAATGCATCGATGAATTTGTGTAAGTCCGTTACAGCGCAGCGGCTTATATGCCTTTAAATTCATCATACAACATTCCATTCGCTTCAATTTTCAATTGGAAAAGGAAATAACCCCATTCTGACAAATCTTGGAAGTACAGCGGATTTTGAACGACATACTGATGGTTGATATTGGGCCAATAATTCGCAGATAATTGACCAAATTCTGAACGCAATCATTTCGAAACAATGCTTGGACATGTTCAAACTCAATCCAATTAGTTTTTGCAATGTTGTGTAGCCGTTGATGAAACATGGAAATGAAGGAACAGTTAAACAAACAGTGGATTTCTCCGGTGAATCTTCTCCCTAAAAGCCAAAAATGGTTCCATCGGCCGGAATGGTCATGGGAGCAATTCTATAGAATTCATATGGCATAATATTCATCGACTTATCTGGAATATATAAATTGTCTAATTGCACTGCGTACTGCTGAGCAATCTTTGACTATTCTACGTTAACTATTGCGGAAGATATTATTTATGTTTTAACTATTACCCCAAACCCGGAATTTTTAAAATTTTTAAATTCTTTCAAAAATCATAGCTCGAAATATATTTCACCAATAGTGTTTCATAGTTGCAGCGTAACATTTTCAATGGAGCACTTTTTTCCAAATAGTTTGAGGAAAAATGCACACTCATTAAGCAAGCTGACACGAGGGCATAAAACTTGTTTTTTTATTAAAATTCGATATATTTTTTTACTCTGAAAAATACACGTTTCATTCAGTGATAAGCTCCTCGTTCGGGGCAAATTTATTTGCCATTTTTTCATGTAGCTTGAAAATGTCCAAATCTGGAGAATAATGTTGATAGCGAAGCAGTTCATAGTGCAGTTCGGCAATTTCGGAAATGATAATTGCAGACATGTAAGCTTATGCATTGTCGTGGTGGAATAGATTTAAAAAACATTCTATTTGACAAAAATATACATATGCATATGTAGTAAGATACACATCAATATAAATTGAAACTCTGTGTGTATGTTTAAATAAGATAACAAATGTAAAAAATGAAGCCCGCGATTTGAGCCCCATATATTATCAAAGCCACAGACTATTCGAACAGCCTCCGTATAATAGGGCAAGATAGTTGACTTTTTAAATTCTGTTATTTTATATTGCAATAAATCGAAATAACCTTAAGCCCTTAAATTACAAAAAATAAATTACGCTTAGGTTAAAACTAACTGTTGATGAATATTTGAAAAACTACAGTATATAGAAGATAATGGATGAGAGCATTTGGTAGAGCGTACTTGAGTTATATATGCAGTAGGATTATTACAAAAATGATGAATATGCATAAGCCTAGATAGCACTTAAATAACGAAATACCGACAACATATTTTTGGGACCAACAGGAGGAAGCAGTTGAGGAGTTAGCAAAACTACACCGAAAATATTCAACAATATCAATAAGACGTCGACGATGACACTCAATCAGGTCGTACTCAGTTTTTCATTACACAAAGTTTGAGTAAAATTCTGAGAGTAATTAAACACGAAAATCTTTTAATTATCTTAATCCGACGAATTTGGCACTTGAGTAAAAACAATTAATCTCAGTTATTACGCCTAAAGAAATAGGACGTCACAATAATGGCTGAATTTCACCCAATGATTATAAGAAAGTATAAACATATTGAGATCAAATAAAAGCATTTGCCAATGATAAATAATTCTCAAAATTCTTAAATTTGGTTCTAGTCGAAAATTTTTTTTGCAAGTTTATGAATTTAACTTAACTAAGATCATATCGTTTAGTGGCACAAATTAATATTTCTTTTGAATTTGGAAATTTTTAGCCTTTCTAAGTACAGTGTTGTGCAAAACAATAGCAACCATTTCAATAACAAAAAGAATTCATGTTTTTTCCATAATTTTAATTCACTTATAACAAAAATAATCAATAATAATCCACTCATCAAACACCAACAAATAATATACTTCACAAAAAACAAAAGATTTCATAACTGTAAAAATAAATTAAAAATAGCTGGCTTCTGCATTTTAAGTGTGCAAAAAAATAGCAACTTTTTATAAATGAAAGCTGATTCCTCAGTACTTCGTATAATAGCCCTTTTTTTTATAACTTCAGCACATCTCCGTGGCATAGACGCTATTAAATTTGTAATTATACCCTCAGGTATATTTTCCCACTGTTTTTTCAAGGTTAGTTCTGTTTTATTTCGGGAACGTTGGAACCCAACTCGTCGTTTGAGGATTCCGAAGAGGTTCTCAATGGGATTTAAGTCTGGAGATTAGGCCGGCCAATCAAGAACTTGAACCCTATTCTCATTAATCCATTCTTTTACCAGCTTCGATGTGTGTTTCGTATCATTGTTATATTGAAAAACCCATCGAAGCGGCATTTCCCATTCGGCATAGGGAAACATAATCGTCTCTAAAATATCCTTGTATTTGAAACGGTCCATTATTCCATTTATTTCGTGGAAAGGACCTAGTACAGTCCGGAGGCGCGCTTTGGAGAATAATTTAAAAAGTTATAGACCAGCCAAGAAACCAATTCTAACTAAGAAACACTTGCACAAAAGGTGAATTTAATAATGTGATCTACTGCTTTACATTGATTCCAATTTACAGGTTGAATTTTGCAAAAACACATTTGAATTGGTCCATTGACAAGTGGAAAACAGTCCTCTTTAGCGACGAATCCAAATTCAATTTAATTAACTCAGATGGAAAGAATACTGTACGAAGACGAACAGATGCACGACTCGATCCACGATACTGCAAGGTCACAGCCAAGCATGGAGGTGGTAGTGTTATGGTTTGGACATGTTTTTCAGCTAACGGACTAGGTCCTTTCCACGAAATAAATGGAATAATGGACCGTTTCAAATACAAATTTAATAGCGTCTATGCCACGGAGATGTGCTGAAGTTATAAAAAAAAGGGCTATTATACGAAGTACTGAGGAATCAGCTTTCATTTATAAAAAGTTGCTTTTGTTTTGCACACTTCAAAATACAGAAGCCAGCTATTTTTAATTTATTTTTACAGTTATGAAATCTTTTGTTTTTTGTGCAGTATGTTAATTTGTTGGTGTTTGATGAGTGGATTATTATTGATTATTATTTTTGTTATAAGTGAATTAAAATTATGGAAAAAACATGAATTCTTTTTTTTATTGAAATGGTTGCTATTGTTTTGCACAACACTGTATGTACATAAAATATTCAACAGAAACTAAACGTTTTTATGTAGTAACAATGTATACCAAAGAATAAACGTGATTAGTGGTTTTCAATGCGAAATTTTCACTTCATTAATCTCTCTTTGATGCTTTTATATAGAGCACGTGAACAACATCGAGAATAATGCTTTTATCGACAGTTTCCCGTTTAATTCAATTTAAGTTCTTTAATAAGGACTTAACCACAGGCCAATGATTTGCGATAAACCTTTATCCCCGTCTATGCAACAGTCCGGTGAGCATAGTATCGACCAATTTCAGATACTGAGAAATATATATCTCCCTCTAGGGTTTATTTCCGTACGCAACAAAAACAACAACGTTTTTCTTCTATTTCCGTCCGTGAATTTCTTGTTTATTTTAAAATCAAACTAATGAATAGGGAAAAATGTAACATTATCTGCCTCGAGTCCTTTAAACTGAAATTTAAAATTTCTATTTCTTGCTTCAGCAGCAGCAAAATGAACAGAGAGTCTTTAAATTGACAAGATAAAATGCAAAGCTTTCTACAAATTACGTGATAAATGTTATTAAATAAGGAAAATGCTGAAATAATAAATATAAATTAAAGAGAAAGCGCTTGTGTCTGGGAACTGAACACCGCAAACAAGGACATAGTACATAATTGCTTTCTCTAAATGAACGAAGCAAGTTACAATTTAGATTAATTTCATCGTCCTCGGTTAGCTAGATCTTAATATTCCCGCAAAATTGCAGAAGTAGCTATTTTGGAGTGAGAAGTCTGTTTTAAGAAACCAAGCCTAGCGCAACTGATTGGCGGAGTTAAGTGTGGGAAATTATTTCAGGTTGAGTAAGCAAGCAAGACACGGAAACAGAGGCAAAAGCTTTCAGCATGGAAAAAGTATTTATTAAGATATGCATACATACATATATCGTAAAAGAGACTGGTGTTTTGTGTAAAAATTATACATAGCCATTGCTCTCCTTGAAAGGAGTAGTCGATGTGGAGTTCAGGATATAATGCAAGAACGAATGCGATGGATTGTGAGCAAATCTAATCACAACCAGATCCCAACAGATCGTGTACCATCGGCTGAATATTGAAATTGAATAAAGTAGGTGAGGTTTAAAATTAAAAAAAATTGGAAGTAATTTTCCGCATGGAAGGTTATAAATTTAGTTGAACTTAAAATTAATAGTTGATTATCCTGGCTGTCTGACACTAAACTGTTTAATTAATGTGTACATTACGATAGCCTATAATATAAAAGAGATAAAATGTCACTGTGCTTTCAATAAAATATGGTTAGAATATTAAAATAACTTAATTGATGTTCTAAAATTTGTTATTCAACAAATACCACAATGGAAATTATACTCTTCTCTATGTTCCTTGCACTAATCAATGACATATCCTCCACTGTTGGAAGCAATGTGGCTGATCCTCTTCTGATATTTTGTTCGTGTGCTCCGTCACTTTTGTCTTGACTGCATCTACGGATTCTAAACGGGTTCCTTTGAATGCAAACTTTATCTTTGGAAATAAAAAACAAATAACATGGGGCCATGCCAGGTGAGTAGGTATACATTGGTTTCACCAACACATGGATCTTGCGTTTCACCAAAAAGAATGACTCACAGCTGGTTATTTTATTTAAAAATCCACGAATCAGTCTTCTAACATTTCAGATCTTTTTATTATAGGTTCAGGAAGGGTTGTCAAAATCATCTTACAGTAGATCTGGTTAACGGTCTATCCTTAATGCACCCAATCAACATGAACAATCCCCAGGATATTTATAAAGCTTCAACCATCATTATTGGTTTGAGTTTGGATTAGCTAATCCGTACATATTTTTCTCTATGTAAAATCTGACTCTTCCAATGCATAAATTAGCGTTTTCATAATTTAAAATCCAATTATTTATCACAAGCTACTACATTTCCTAAAAAGTTTAGATCCTTTTCAGCTCTTTAAAGGATATCAGCATAAATTTATATTCGAGCAGGATTTTTTCATGTAAAATCTTTGAAAATTTCTTTACGTACGAATATTAGAAACTAATTCCGAAGCTCAAGAAAAATGTTCTTCGAACAATTTCACAGACTTTTCTAATATAGAACATGATTAACAAAAATCCGAATACTCACTTCCGCTTCATTCAAGAGACTTCGACATAAATTATTGTATGAAGCGTAGAACCGGTCATATTCCAATGAGAGAATGGCATGTGACAATTATTTGTAAATTGCAACCATGTTCTATATGTAGATTAACTCAATATGCTTTGCATACATTTTGAGATATGTGAAATTTTTTAACTCTAAATTTTGATTTTAAGGGCCTCGAACTATGAAAATATTAGTCACAAGAAAAATTATCTTTTACCTGCTTAACGAATATTCGATTGCATATAAAATTAATAAAACAAATTTCCCTCATTTCAATTCTGTGAAAAATCTAGTTGATATTGTAAAAAATATTGATACACTTAAGCTACATTTACACGGCGAGAGCACTGACATATATAACATGGACTGCCTGATTTGCTATTTCATATGGGTCAACTTTTTTTGGCAGGGTGTGACAATTATCTTAATTTCAAGTTTTACTTTTGCTTTAATATTCATATTAAAAGTTCAACAAATTATAGAAGCACTCGAATTTATTTCTCTTCTTGAAAGCTTATCTCCTACAACACCAAATATTTTTTAAACTTGATTTTTAAAGAAATAAAATTAGGCAATTTTTGTCTACCTGCCCCTAAAAGTAGCTATGGGGGACAGAGAAAGGATTACAAATATTGTATTGCCATCTATTTCTATCCCATATATTCATTTGGAAAACCACTGAACTGAAACTGGACTATGGTGTATTTTGTATAGAACTTATTATTTGTAGTTCAGCGGAATAAGGTAGTTAAACCAAAAAGGGACAACTATAGAAAAGTGATCCCATAATAATGTCAAATAATGTAAGGAATTTCAGTAGTATCAGCAGTCCATTTCATATGTCAGTGGGCGAGAGTAGCTTTCGTAAGTAGTTTCATTTTGACGTCTCCATACAAATTGTCTACTTACGAAAGTAACTTTCCACTTTCTGGGCCCCCGGAAGTAAATTTCATGAAAGTTGAAAATAATGAAAGTGATTCGTGTCAAACAACAAGGAAATAAGCTGAAATTGGTAAAAATTATTGATAAGGTGGATACAGTGTGTGCTAATATAGTTTTATATTGTAGAGTGGAGTGATAAGTAATTAATAAAATGAATAAAATAGTTTTTAGATATGAATAAGTTGTCTACCAAGCAACCCATAAAGTTCCTGGAAAAATATGGGGAACAAATTTGTTTGTGGGACTATAATCATAAAGATTATAGAAACCGCAACAAAAGGCTTGCTGCGTTAGAAGAGCTGGCGGAATGTATGGATATACCAGGTTTTAAAGCGAACGAAACGCCGAACAAAATTCATTTGCTGAGGTATACATACCTATATGGCAGGGAAAAGAAAAGTCGCTAAAAACAAGAAATCGGGAAGTAGAGTAGACGATTTAGTATATGTTCCCAAATTACCTTCTTTTGTATCGCTCAATTTCTTTAATAGATATTTCGATAATAACATCGAAACCAAATTTTATTTGCATCCATTGTGCTGAACACTACTTACATAACAAATGGTAAACAGAAATTTCATGAAAGTATTTGTCATGAAATTTACTTACGAAAGCTACTTTCGCCGTGTAAATGTAGCTTACCTTTACTGAAACCAAACTTCAAGCACTATTCGCACATCGGCAACGAGAAATGTCACAACACAAAAAATTTAGTTTTTGGGAAATCGCATTATATTATTTCATGTATCAGAAAATCTATAAAAATCATATTTAAAATTTAGTTCATTTATTTTGCGCCATCTCTCGGAAAGGAACTACACACAAATTATGACTTTTTTAGCAGGTAAAGTTCGAGACTGTCGATCTTTTGGCATAATGTCAGTTTCGTATTTTTTTGTGTTGTGACGCTATCGTTGCCGATGTGCTGCGATATGTATGTGATCTCCTCAAATATTTTTTTTTACTTTTTACCATGATAATATCACTTTCTACAATATAGCCATCCTTATTTGAGACAGCATCTATATTATTAAACTTATCAATCATACAATCGTTTTCGTTTGGAAATCCACCAATATCATCAAAATTTTGATAAAATAGGAAAATTTTTATATATTTTTACTTTGACGATGTTAAAGTACCCAAAACCACAAAGCTCCCCTTACCATCCATCTCCACTCTCCCTGCCACCTTGAATTATACATAAGATATGGAAGTAACACTAACATATTTCTTAAAAACCCAGAGGAACAAAGTTTGAAAATTCCTAGATTAGGAAATAAACTTCCGAAGTTTAGCAAATATTCTAAAGATCCAATGAAATCTTACTACAAGTTCACATATTTATAATGTATTATGTTTAACTGCAAACTCTGCGTGATAAATGTCGTTATTTTAGGCCTAGAGTTTCGAAAATATTGTGCCCTATCACTTCATTGATTTGTACCGTCGCGTACTAACTATAATAGATGGCAAGTAGTAAACAACCTCTTAGAAAGGGCAATTGATTGATTGGTTGTCCGATGAGATTCCAAACCTTAAAGGCAACGCTGTACTCTTGGCAGCAGGACATGACATTGACGAAGCTTTCCTATCCCACATAAAGAGTGCCTTCCTTCAATTGCTGAACGGAAGCAAGAATTATTCACTTTAGTCATACATATGCTTAAATGTAGTATATGTGTGTACAAACATAATATGTATATACATTTATGAATACTGGATATATATACACAATCTATACACTCGTGTGGAAAAAATAATTAAAAATATTCCAGAAAATATTCCAGCCTTATGGCGTCTCCCTTGACATTCATCCTCATTTTATGCAGTCTGACCATGAAAGAGTGAAATAAAAATTAAAGGGTGTATACGTTGAACTTCTTGTTTATTTCCTGGAGTAGGTCACGCTACATAAGATGTGTTGCTGTTGCTAACTTTAATACATTCTATATACGAAGAAAAACATTCGTTGGGCAATTTGACGTACTTAAAGTTGAATTTAATGCAAGTCGATAGCCTAAGACTTATTAGAATAAAGAGGAATTATCGAAGGTTATTATTTTTGAATTTTATGTGCAATAAAATAATATATCCACCTAACCAACAAATATTAGGTGTGTGTGTGTAAATGTTATACCGTTTTTAGTAGAGACTTTCCTACTGTAGGCAGTACAGGTCAGCATCTATTATTAGGTTAGGTGCAACCAGCGCGCAGTGCATTATCCCCTTACATCGCACTAAAAATATGATAACAAAACTTTCTCGGATACGGTCCCTCTCTTGAAATTGATGAAGCAAGCTCTCCAACCGTCTTTTTAATCGTTTAACTATACATACTTCAATAGCCGTCACTAATTGGTCCAAGAAAATTTCATTTCTGTTATGCGCAAGCAAAGAAACACAGGTGAAAATTTTATCTGACTGATTTCATTCGGATAGATCTTGTGGAAATACAGGGTGTTTCATAATTGGTCAGCGCATAACTCAAGGGTTTGATAGCTGAGGTGAAGACAAGCAAAAAATTATATGGTAAAACGTGTCGTTAGGCGGTAGGGCGGGTGGTTAAGATTTTTAGAACTTTTTTTCACTTTACACCCTGTACATTTCTTTATATACACCCTATCAAGGTGAGATTCATCTTAGATGATAGCAAACCGTCAAGTTTTCCAATCATCCCTCCTGTCACCATCCGTCGGAAGTTGTAGGACGTCAAAGTCAAAAAATTAGAAAAAAATCCTAATTTTTTCAAATTATAACGATTTTTCCATCTCGTCAAAATGCATGATAACTATACAGTTTTTTTTACAAAATTTAGAAACCCCGAAATTTAACCTTTAATTTGACTATGCACGTCGACGTAAATTCATTCATAATCATTTTTACTGTCCAACGAACGAACCGTTCTAGAAATCACTTCAACAATCCAACTTGCACAGATTATTTTATTCCAGATATTTCGTTCCAGAGATATGGCTCACGCAACTAACTTGCCTACTTTTTAAAACGTTACGCTTATCTATAATTTTTGTGTATAAAAAGTGTTTAAAATAAAAAATATAAATTTTTTTTCCTGCATTTCGAAAGTGTGGTTATTAAGTCCAACAACTTTTATATCAATACCTATAATAAAAAATTCCAAAAAAACATTAATAAAAATAGCCTTTTTTTGTAGCGCGCAAAGTAGATTAATCCTTTAAACTACTTTTCGTTTTCTACAAACTATGACTAGAATCCTTCCGATACATATATATGTATGTATATATAAGCTGTGCTCTTTTGTGTCCGCAGAACAGAGCAGAACAGAGCAGAACAGAGCAGAACAAAAATACACAAAAGAACACCTCATACATTTTCATAAAAAGATTTATATGAAGCGAACAGTACAAATAGTTCGCTTCAATCGACAGAACAATTTGCTCTCCAGTATATGGAAGCTCTAGAACAAGGTACACAAAAGAACACAGCTAATGCTTTTGAATTATTGCCTTTTAAAAAGGTTCAAAATCGTAACCTTTGAGCCATTATTTCTCGGAAACGAGTGGGAGACCCAAAACTTTGATACAATACATTTCACTTCTATATAACGTAAACACATAAAATTAAATTTTTGCCTCATATTTATGCCGTGACCACGTGTACATTAAATTACACGTTATCACGTAAATATCCGGACTTTTTCACGTGAAATACACCTGCCCGTGTTCCGTGTACACATGTACATATTTCATATCACGTCTTAAGGTTGGAGCTTTAATATATACATATATATATCAAATATCTACAACGTACGTAAAAACGATAAATATTACCACTAAGCCAAAAAAACAGTTAACTATATCAATGATAGATTCATCTCGATAATAGCAAACCGTCTCAGCTTTTTAAATAAATCAGTCTCCCTGTCACATTCCGTCGGAAGTTGTAGGACGTTAAAATCAAAAAATTGGAAAAAAATTCCTAATTTTTTTAAATTCTAACGATTTTCCCGCCAAAATGCATTATAACTATACAGTTTTTTTTACAAGATTTAGAAACCGCGGAATGTTACCTTTAATTTGCCTATGCACATGTACCTACCTAAATGTAACCGATTTTGATATATTCCTGTTTCTATGATTCATAATTTTATTAATTTTGCTTGGAGTTGCAAATACAATAGTAGGCGCGATTACCATCGTCAGTAGCATTGGAAAGCTGAGATGGTTTTCTATCATCTGAGATGAATCCCACCTTGATAGGGTGTATCTCAAGAAACTTACAGGGTGTAAAGCGGAAGAAGTACTAAAAATCTTAAACCCACCCCCCCCCCCCCTACCCACAACCGGCGAAAAAAACGCGTCTTACCAAATTGATTACGGGTCTTTTGATACCCGTCCTGATATTCTGATAAATCTGACGAGGGCAAGTAGGAAAACACTTAGCCCTTACAACACTTTTAACCTTCACATATTGAGCTTTTGGTGTCTTCTGAGTAGGAAAGGTGAACGCTCCATTGTCTTCTACAAATAGGCTAAGAAACCAAGGATGGCACACACAAACACCTCAATAATTAAATCATGCTTAGGTACTTATAAGTCATGTGTGGCAGCCAAGCTTAGGTCTCAATCCAAAGGCTAAGTAGGCATCGCAAGATTCACGTGCTCTATGGCTACTGCCAATTTGATGGTATTACTTGATCCTCAGATTACATACCTACTTGCAATGTACCACAGTTTTCTGGAATGATGTCCTGGATAATTAAAGTAAATAGCTGCAAATTTAGCTATTTTCAGACTTCTTATAAGATACAGTTTTCCACGAGGAAAATGAAGGAAGTTGATCAATAAATTAAATAAGAATTCATTTTACGAAAATCCAACTGGATTTATTTCTTATCCGAATATCTACGAAATTTGTAAAACTTTTCATAATATACACGAAGAATCTGGCAACATTTAAATCCTTTTGGAAAATTTATGAAAGAAGCTACAGCTTTTATCATCAAAGTACAAATCTCTTATAAATCTACCATTCCGGAACGCAAAAAGTTTCTCTTTACACAAAAGCACGTGTAATACCTTTTTTCGGTAATAACGATTGAAGAACAAACCCCATATTTGAGCTGAAATAGAATTTTCTACAGAAAAATGTTTGATAAATAATAATTTTCCTTAACGTTCGTGGCGATATGACGCTCGAATTTTTTTTTTTTTTTATCAAAGAAAGAAGATGTCACCACAAATATTATTTTCTGATTTTATAGAATTATCAAATAGAATCCTTGAAATCAATATTTGTATATATATAAGTATGTAATTGCCAAGAGCACTTTTTGGGAGGGTGTGTATTCGCATCACCCCACACCAGATCCTATTAAAATATACTCTGAAAATCTATGGCACGTGCGGGACAAAAAGAAAATATCAAACTTGTCAGTAAAATTAGAATTAAAGAGCATTTTAGTAGTGCTATACAAATATGGAAAACTTCTAGCATTCAAAAATGATTTCCCTTATGATAAGACCCTAAAATTCTCTGTTACGGAATGGAATTATGTAAACTTAGGAGAGAAACACACAAAACTTCTAGATATAATTCCTCTGTAAATAAATTCATATAAATTAGTAATGCTGGCATATATTTCATTTACCATTCTGTCACGTCGTATTCAAGGAAAAGAAATTTGCTTTCACAAGAAAGAAAAAAGGACGAGGATTTTAGCTGCGTGAACTTTTCTCGGTACAAGGAGGGGATGGTGTTTTAAGAAATGATAACTGACGTAATATAGAATGATTGAGATAAAACATTTGTGATTTCACTAAATTCGAAATATTGAATGTAGGTAGTACGTACATATATAATTTTCCGTTTACTTTTGGCTTGTATAACTTATACACATATAACTATAAAAATGTAAATCGATTCTAGATGTTTGTACTGAATTTCTAAAGACTTTTCAATCTCACCCTCGGGATATTTATTATAAGACGTTATATGATGAGGCTTGCTATTTTTCTACCTACATGAAAACGAACTTTAAGTAAATTTCCAAGTACAAAGCGTTATAAATTAAATTACCACTGTGTACGGGTATGTAAAGAGATTATGTTGGAGATTTAAGATCATGTGGGTTGTGAAAGTGTAAGCGTTTGGAATATTCACAGGTAAATAAGGGTAAATTGAAGAAAATCAATGATGAATTTTGGTTTGTGAATGCGTGACAAAGTGTGAAAAAAGTCGTAAACTCAGAGTATTTAGTTTTTTTCTACGGTAGCGAGAGGAATTATACTATCCAAGAGTAACGACACACAGGTAGGAGAATCATAAACATGGGATTCGATGGAGGAATACATCTGTTCCTGTAACCTAGGGTTACACTAGGAAGTACAGTTTGTATGCAAGCCTCCCTTCCAACGCGTTTTTATATTTGACAGCAGAAGGCAGTTCGTTTTATGTCTTATCACCTTGCATACAAGTTCATTAAAAAAAAATCGGTAATTATATAGCAATAAAAGAAGTAGCAGAATCGAGAGGAAGGTGTTGGTAAACGATATAATGCATATAATCCCAGAAGGACTCATTTTACCAGTATAAATTTATTAATTTAAAAAGCTCCGCTGTCGAATTTTTTTTCCGCCATCTTGAAAACAGCATAATGTCAAATTACTATCACCTGAGTTGCTACGATTTTTCAGCATGGAAGTTCGCTAAAAGCTGAGCTACCTACATGGAAGTGTGGATTACAAGTGCAAGAAGTATGGCAGTATAGTTTCCATGCAAGATGTACTTGCTCGTCTAATCCCCAGGTAAATTAAACTCATGTTCCATGAAACTATTATTGTACATATGTATTATGTCGAAGACTCTAATTCTTCTAGACTGTTTCAGCTAAACTATTTCGTAAAAATTTTAGTGCTACGAATAGTGAAATAATGCCATTGATAACTAGTTTTTCGTGTTTTCGGAGTTGTCGGAAAAGTCAACCGATACAAATTGTTGTTTTGGCATTTATCAAAACCAAATGAAACAATGTAGTTTTGATGATGATTATAATCCTGCGTACCAGATCAATTAAAATACATGAAAATTATGGAAAAACAAAAAAAAAATAGAGCCCGACTGAATGAGATGAGATGCTCGATTTACTAGAAAAGATCGTTGCCATGTCGGGACAGGAATTGTCAGTTCGGCCCCTTCCACACCAGTCTTGATAATATCATCGTGAAATGAAGGATGATTCGAAACATATGGAAATATAAAGGGTGTCATATAAAGAATTCCACTTGTTTTTCTAGAAAATGATTAAGATAGGGCAATAACAATATTTTAACATTTTTAGAGGAAAAGGGAGGCGCCTGTTTGTGACCTTGAATGACTCTTAAGATCACTCGTTTTGAAGAAATAAAGTTGTTTTTTTAAATTGAAAGGTGTATTTTTGTGATGTCCAATAAATAGTCGTTGTGGCGGGAACTAGCTCAATAAATCACAAAAGACCTTAAATTTATAGTTTATTGTAAGTTTATATAATTATTCCTTAATGCTAAACCAGTAAAGACCCTGGAGTGCGTGTCTAGTACAAGGAATTAGAATGACTTGCTACTGGCGACGAATTCCCTTTTATAGTTTTGGATGATACACTTCTCGGTATCTAAAAATGCGATGAGTTGTGTTGTGATGCGATGTTGCCAGTTATAAACTTTTGGCTACTACATCCTTAAAAAATTAAAAATGTTTTACTAAGGGAATTTTTTCAAAATTATAAACCGTTTTGATGTTGTGAACTAAAATAACATACATTTCAAAACTAAAACAAACAAAAAACATTTTACCCTTACCAGTTTCTGGTGTTTTCTTTTAGCTTGTAACTTCACAGCAATGCAATATTTTTAAAAGTGTCCTTAGTAAAACATTCAAAATTTTTTAAGATCTACATATCTATAGGCCATTACGAAAATACTCCTTCCAATTTAAAGAAGACAAAAACAGCTCTAGTTGTGAGTGAGTTGAAAGTGACCTTCAAAGTCACCAACGTAAATTCTGTTTTTTTTTTATAATATGCATGTGTTTTCATTTGACCTTTCTTTAACCGTTTTCTAAGAAAACAAGTGGTATTTTTTAAATGACATCTGACTGTGTATCACTGTTGCCATCAATGTTTGTAATCATAATACTTTGTTTTAGCAAGACTGGTGTAGACGGAGCCAAATTAAGAGTTCCTGGCTGACACTAACATTAGCTTTATAAACAAATAGATCCCAGATAGTATGAGGAATAGAAAACAATAATATGTAGAGGGCCGCTCCCAAAATTGGAAGGGTAGAATATAAAAAATGACAAGTCATACTAACTTGAATTGATTCCGCTGAATTTAAGAGCCAGCAGTGCGTTCAGCCGCACGCAGAATGTCACATAATTTCACATTTTTACACACCATTTCGTTCAGGCGACCGAAGCGTTGTCATTTCCGCAGCACATCCGTGTGCACATTTTTACGCTACGGTCTGCTGTTAGCGTAGTGTCTCGGTGCGCTTAGTAGTTTTGACGTTTAGCGTAGTTTTATTCTTAAAGAACTTTCAAAAGTGACATTTCGAATCGAAGTGCACACCAACCTTTCAGTTGCTATCCCTACTTTTTCAATCAGGTGATTCGCACACCGATGTGCTGAAAAGCACATCTGTGTGTACACCTGAACGCACGGCAGGTAAACCAGATCTGCTCTCAGAGAAGATACAAAAATTCTGATCTATGTAACTTTTCATAGATTTTAACTTAATTGCACAATTCAAGTTAAAGAATTTTTGTTTTTTATATACCACACTGGTCTCGTCGGGGCTGATTCTATTACAGTTTCAAGTCTCATCGATTCTCATGGAACACGCTCTATGAAATTTTTAGCTTAATATAATATAGGTATATACGCCTTTGGATTATTTTCAGATCATATGCACGTACTTGAAAATAATGATTATTTTTAATCATTAATTCCTTTATTAGATTCAAGCATGCTTGATTACATTCTGCCGTATTAATAATCAAATACATCAGTTTTAACTAAGTTGAAATTTATTGCTATTAAAAGTTTGCCTCAAACGCCAAACTAGTTTTCATTTTGACTACGAATACATGCGACCTACCATTTTCAACTTTATATTGATTTTAAAAGATAATTTTTGAAATTTGATTAAACCTAAAGTGAACGTAAAACTAGTTTTCATCCCACAACCACAACAATAAACAGAAAACTTTGTTTTACGCTACATATATACAATACACATAGTGAAAACTTTGGTAATAAAAGACATGAAATCATTTACCACTAACAATGTGGACACTTGTTGCTGTTTGTTGTTATTACATAATTTTTTTTAACGATTCGCTATTGTAATTCAAAATGTTTTAAGCATTTCAGATTTACCTGCAAGTATGGGAAGGTATTGTTGAGAGTAGATTACTGGTTCTCCTTACTGGGAAACATTAGCCAAAAGGTGACTTTCAGAGCTGGCGAACTAAAAGTCTGTCACGTTTTTAGCACAATGACACCTATAAACAACAATAGTACAATCCCTAATTTCGAGTCTCTTTATAGGCATTACATATCTTTAAAGGTATAAACATGGTATACCCGTACATGGCGTGAGCTTGGGCACAGCAATAATACAGATTTTTGCACCTTTACCTACTAGATTATGACCGACTTGAAAACAAGCATTAACTTTTTAGGAAGCTTTCCTAGAGCAGAATGTGCAATAAATAGGTCATATCGATACTTAATTCCGTAAATTGTAGTGATGCTTTTGAGGCCATCGCGAAACTACGAAAAATCAAAGCATCATTTTTGGCTAGTCGTTAGTCAGTCTCCTGTTAATATAGGAGTTTGAACTAGTATATCGAATAATTTGATACTCACTAGGATTAGGTATTCATCTTTCTTCCACTTTTTTTTACAGTCTGAATATTGATCATTCGAGAATCTCATGATTCACTGTAGATAAAAGTAAGGCATGCAAACGCCTCTGTGTGTGACTAAAGATATTTAATTTCGATAAAATTGATTATTGGTCTTGTTATTTCAGCAGCCCTCTCTTTTTCTATGTGTTTACATTAAGACCTTTTTATAAGATATGCACGTCAATATGCACTATGGAAATCGTTATTCAAAAACGATTTGGACAGCCGAGAGCAACCATGAAAACGTATAAATTGTTGCCACTTGGATCCTATTGGATCCAAATGGATATAATTTATTCTTCAAACTTAATTTGGATACTTTGAACCTTTTTTCTAAATTTGTCTAAATGGATCCATTTTCAGACACCTAACTAATTTCTGATGGAACCTATGTTTCATAATATTTCCAGTTTCATGATGGACCTGATGACATTTCCTCACAGCTCAGCGACTGATTTAAGTGTGATTAAAAACAAAAAATTAAATAAGTTCGATATGGACACAATTCAGTCTATGTTTGCAAGGAGTTAATTCCGGATAATAATGAACTATGACTTCCGCCTGCAGAATTTTTGTAGTTATAACCAGCATAACTTTTTGAGTAAATAACATACTAATAGTTTGCGTACAAAAGGAAAATGTGTACTTTTTTTATCTACTAATTATAAAAAATAATGAAAATATGATTGTTAAATTTATGTTTTTTGGTAATAAATCTTTTAATTCGTAATTTTTCGTGCTTATCATAATTTTTTAATTAAATTTTTAGTGGATACATTTGGATCCTTTTTCCCTTCAATTTGGATCCGAAAATTTTTAGACTTGCGGCAACTTGTTGCTCGTTGTTTTCGAATACAAATATTTGCTGTAGGCAGAGATTTTCACATAAAACTAATTTTCTGTCATCCATTTTGAAAAAACAATCCAATTTATCCGGAAATAAGAGTAAAAATGATTTTTAAAAGTATGTTTCTCATATATTTACTAGTTTTCAAAATACTCAAAATACGATAAATAAACTTAATCTAGTTTCAAATGCAGCCAGACCCATGGCATCGATCCCTTGGACATATCTTATATAAGTTGTAATACATGAGCTATAGGTAAAGATTTTCTCATAAAATATATTTCTTTTCATACATCTTGAAAAAGAAGACTAATTTTTCAGGAAAGAGCAACTAAGTAAAAATATATAAACTTCTCTCCACTTCATCTGTGGAACTAAGATAGACTTTATAGCTATGTTGTCGAAAATAGACGAATTATATACGCAAGCAATACGTCTCTTTAAGGCTGAAACAAGGCTTCCTTCTTTACATATATCTACATTTTATGGAATAGATTTGTAAACAAACAGGTCTTAATCAACACCAAATTGAAAATTTGCTGAGCTAATGGTGAAATCAATCCATGTGATTTGTTAATTTCAAGACTAAACAAAAGAAAGTCTTTATCAGTTACCAGTTATTGAAAAAAATAATCGAGATAAAATATTGTCAAATTAAAAAGTTATAAAAGAAAATTTTGAAACAGTTTTCCTGAAAAAAATCACTATTTTGATTTGAGCGACTTCTAAACATTAATGCATTTCACTGAAATTTTGCATAGAACTTTAAAATTATATTAGCTAACAAATTTTAAATAAGTATTCATACTTTTTAATACTTTTATTCTCATTAAGATGTAAATATTATGAAATTCTAGACAGACACCTGATTGGGAGTTGTATGTAGAGCGATCGTTTAGTCACCTAAAGCATCTACAAGCACAGGTGCAGCATAACTAAAGAAAAGCTTTGAACGGAACTAATATTATACGTTAATAACATTACATTTTAAACTCTTTATTTGTCTTTCGTTTATCTTCGCAAGTTCGGTGTGCGAGACTTTTCAATTATAATCATTTATTAAAGAACAAAACAAAAGAACGAATTATTTGTGATTAATGTCTACTTGTGACACAATTTAATTCTCTAAATTTATTATCCTGATGTGCGATCGACCTTACGTACACTTCCTCCAATGCCATACTTTTCATTCATTCGAATCCACATCTTGCCTCCTATACGCAAGTTAAATTGATATAAATCCAACATAGCTGTCTGCTTGTTACCCTCATTAATTGTGTTAAGCCCAAAAAACACCTATGAGATAATTCCTATCATCGTTATCAGAAAAGGCTGACTCAAAGCTTGACATGGAAAAGGTTTTCCATGAAGATACCTAATATACTTGGGTGAAGTCTTGAAATTTCCAAATTTTGAGAATAGTTTATAATTGGCAGAAAGCCTGTTGAAAATATTTCCAATATTTTGACTTCAATGGTGAATTTATTGGTTTAACGAGAAAAATTACCCAAATTAACAAGTCAATTCCGAAGAGGCGCATTTTACTGTCTCTACCCCATACAATCTTTTACTTATTGTACTGTAAGAAGATTGGCACATAAACCGAGATATCCTGCAGATTATATTCCAATTACAATTTTACATATACATATACAAATTAAGCTATAAAAGTAAAGCGCACACAAATAGGCCATTCTGGATCGGTTCTTGTGATTCAAGGCATCTAAAAACCCATGTACATTAAATATTTGAATGAATGCGAAAGTGGATAGATACGTGAGTTCAAAATGACATACTTTATCTAACAATTTCTCTTCATCTGAAAATAACACTGTGTAGAATAACACTAAAGATTATTTCAACTAAATTTCTTGCTTAGATTACTATTTATCTAAAGAAAAGAAATGATTTGTTGACGTAGGCTTAATAAATCGTTAATGAATTATAAACTCCAGTTAACTTTACGTATTATTATAATGCATATATACCCATGAAAATAAACTTTCCGATTTTTGTAGACACAGGTGATAATAAAAAGAAAACTACAAAAATAGGAAATAAACAGCACGAGATCTATACTTGTTTAATTCTCCATATAATTTATAGCCTGCACGCGAGGTAATGCTTAGCATTTATGAGAAAAATTTATTGCGAGCTTGCAGAGCTTTTTATAAAAGCAGAAAAATCCTTTAGATTTACGAACACATAGTAAGTATAGCCCTTGCCATAACTGTATCTCAATCTTATAGACAAATTGCTGTTATTTCTATACCAACTATTTACACTTGCTGTTACTTTTAAAACAAATTCATACAAACTGAACGATATTTGATTGCGTGAAAAGCACTGTTATTTTACACTTTTATAAACTTGAACTTGACTTCAAAATAGTTGTTTACAAACAAAATGCTTAAGGAAGACCGGAACTTGTAGAGTGACGAGCCTAAAGCACGTTCGCGTCGTAATGACGACAATAAACTGAGCGTGGATGAGAAAAGCCAACCAAAGCACAATAATTGAAGCTTATATTACCATGTAGTACAGACTATACTGACCTTCAGAACTTGAAATTCTTGGATTCCGTGCCAACACACTGTTACCCAAATCTATATAAGCACAGACTTTAAGGAGCTCCTTTAAACACAAATTCATACAAAGCATATGTATTTGAAAAAGCTCTGAATGGCGTCATCACGTCCCATGCCGTCAGTAATATGGTATGGTATATTGACGCCGACGTCGCATTCCAATTTCTCTGTGTTGTTGAATCAGATACACACCTTAAAAAATAATTTATGCCCGAATCCTTTGATAAAATAAAAGAAAACCTGGGAAGATACCGATTTCAAGGGAAACGATACAGGCGAAATTAAATTGAAAGTTTTCGTGTATATTTTCCAAATAGATTTGGTTGAATAGATTACGACTTTTGTAATTACATTGTAGGACATTTTGTCAAAGTGTAAAAAAATCCTTTGAAAGTTAATGAAATTCTTTAATCAATTTCACAAAATCTATTCCTAAATATATCCAGAGAAATTGAATGCAATAATTAATGTATAGGTGGAGGTTGGGTACTTACGTTTTGCGTATGACAAAGAACACTTTTTTTTTCAAACCATTTGCCTGTATATGCTACACATTGTTGCATACGCTTCAACAAATCTTGAAAGCATTGATTTTGATGTTCCACAGTTATCTCAGAAACAAGATTGTAAGCTTCCGCCGCCACTTAAGAGCTATCAAATGTCAATCCTTGCATTCTATGAGAGACTAAAAACAAGTTACAAAGTGCAAAATCCGAATTGTAGGACGGAAGACTCATCAATTCTACCCTTGAAACGGCCAGGAACTCGATAGTTCCAGATGCAGCGTGTGATGTTGCATTGACGTGATGAAGAAGAATTCGCTCTCTTAGTACCTATTCACTTAAAATCCGACTGCAGGCCGTAGAGTGTTAGATCTGGCCTGCAGATGAGAGCTGATGTAGGACACACATTATTCAGTTTAACCGACAGTCCAAACCTGCAGGTAATATTTGTCAGGCCGTGACCTGCAGGCAAGCTGCAATTTGGTCACAGACAGGTCTGTCAGACCGTGGCCTGCAGGCAAGCTGCAATTTCGTCACAGACTATCAGTATAGACAAAATAATAACATACAAAAAATGGGCACGTATAACAAAAATATGCAAGGCTTTTCTGGAATATAAAATAGACGTTGCCTCGACTTGCACCTGATGACATATCTAGCAATGCCTGGCTGCAATACAAGATCAATGTTGCCTCGCCTCGACCCAATGAAGGGAAGTCCATAATTTTTTCTTAAATATTTACTGGAAATTTCTTCCTTCGAATTTTTATGCATTAGTCGAGGCCGACAGCAATTCGCCGCTCCAATATAAAATCAACGGTGCCTCGACCTGATGTAGTGAAGGAATTTATCTAAGACCAATTATAAGTAATACCCTAGATGAATGCCCGCCCGTATGTAAGTTCGTATGGTCTGTCACCCATCTGTGCAGGTTTGATTTTTGAAGTGGTTTTCCAGATATAGTTCTAGAACGGTTATAAGTATTATAACCAATTTCATAGAATTTCGTATTCTGAAGAAGTTTTCAGTACTACAAAGACGTCTAGGACCGACCGTGCTCACAGTATACCTAACACCAAGAAGAGGTTGTCCATTTTTGAAACTATATTTACTATTTTTGTAAAAAGCCATGTAATAACTTTCAGCTCTCTATGTTGACGTGTTATTAGGAAGTATCCAAATATATGTATAGTGAAAAACGAAATTTTTGTATGGCAACTCCACGAAGGAGATACCCGATTTGTTCCATTTTCGAACTTAAATTTAATTATTTTGTTAAAGCCCATGTGCAAAATTTCAGCTCTAAGTACACGCGTTCTGGATTTATCGTGTGCACAGATGAACAGACGGACATACAAAAAACAAAAATCAAAAATACTTTTCATATTATGGATGGGTGTTCAATCCAGTTTGTTCTAGCAGAAGTATCTCTACGCGTTACAAATGGAATGGCAAACGTAGAATACTCTATAGATTTCAACCAGGGTATAAAAATAATACCTGATTAAGACGCGCTATAAGCGCAGAAGAGAGACTTATCGCAACCTTGGAATTTCTAGGCACTGAGCGTAGCTTCGGAGATTTGAAATTCTCGACGATTATATTGCAGCAAGCTGTATGAGCCATTATGCCGGAGACAATGCTTTGAAATAGGATCACTGGATTTTGATTTGATTTGCCATAACGCCTAATTATTACGACAAATATTAATAAAGCTGGTAATACAATCCTCCTGCTTGGTCATTTTTTTGCTGGATTGCGACTAAAATATTTACGGAAACAACAAGAGTTCCAGACGACGGCCGCGTACGGCAATACTGCAGCCCACACTGTCAGTTACTTATCAGTTTCGTTGGACTGCAGGCGGCCTGTAAGTGTATGGTGGAAATCAGCCGGTAGGCCTCTGGCCTGCAGGCGGACTGTAAGTGAAGTACCATTTTGAAAAATAATCCGGCAAAGAAAAGGTAGAGCACGTACAGTGACAGTGATAGGAAGGAGCAATATCAGGGATATAAGCTGGGTGTGGTAAGACTTCCCACTCGAACTGTAATAAGGTTTGCTTCATAGTAGCCGCAGCATGTGGTCGAACGTTATTGTATTGAAGGATGAACTTTTAATGGGAGCAAATGTATCCCATTAGATAAAAAATTCTAGTAAAATAATTCCCCATTACCCTGACATGTTCTTTGAACTATGAAACTCTTTGCGAATTACTAAAAATGTGATAATGTCATATGTTGAAAAATAAATTAATGGGCTGAACCCAAATGAACAAAGGTATATGGTTGGAATGATACGTTTTTATTAATATGTAATTTTGTACACATTTTGTTATCTAGATGCCTGTAAATCTGTTCGGCGGCACGATAACTTGAGAGTGACTTAGAGAGCTGAAATTTTGGGTACAGATTTTTTATAAAAATTGTAGATCTGCAATCGACAAAATCGAGCAACTACTGCGTAAATTCAATATTTATCAGCAGGTACAAAAGTAAACATCTGATATAAAAAAACAAGTAAAGAAGCTAGAATTAGTCTAAGACCAATTCTTATTATTTCAGCTCTCGACGTTGACGCGTTCTCAGATAGTGTCCAAATATGAAGTGGTTTTTCGAATATATTTCTAGAACGGTTCATCGGACAATAAAAATTATTATAACCAATTTCATACAATTTCGTATTCTGAAGAAGTTTTCAGTACCTACTACAAAGACGTCTAGGTTTACAGTATACGTAAAAATCCTACATTTTTATAAGGCAACACCAAGAAACGGTTGCCCGATTTAGTCCATTTTTTGACATTATATTTACTATTTTTATGAAAAGACTATGTACAAAATTTCAGCTCTCTACGTGGGCGCGTTCTCAGGTAGTGTGAAAAACGAAAGTTTTGTATGGCAACCCTACGAAGAAGTTACCCGATTTGTCCCATTTTCGAACTTAATTTTTTTTTTAAACCCACATGCAAAGTTTCAGCTCTCTAAATACATGCGTTCTCGAGTTATCGTGAGGACGGACTTACTGCAAAAATCAAAATAACTTTTAATTTTATTCATAGGTGTCTAACCCATTTTGGTCTGCCATTATTATTTCTAGGTGTCATAAACGGAATGACAAACTTAGTATATCCTTTAGATTTCATCTGGGGTATAAAAAACAGAATTAATTTTTTTCAAAATTAGGACTAATTAAAAACTGTAATCTATTATAGTCTCCATTGAATTAAAAATCAAAACAAGAAAAATATGAATTGGACAATGGCTGATGAAAACTATTATTAGATCAATGCTTAGTCAGATATAATAAATCTTGATTTCCTTTACAACGGGATTGCGCATCAAGAGGACAGTCTATACCACCAGAAATGCGAACAGCAGACTTTCTGCAGTCTCCATTCTCCTAGAGAGTGTTAACGTTTCCAAAAGTTTCAGTCTGTTCTCATAAGGAAAAAGATGTGTAAAATCAGCCCAAGGGACATGACAAACATCTAGAAGTAGAAATCGTATCTGGACAAAGTAAATACGCTAGATGTGAACATTGTAATAATTAAGGCATCTAAATAACAGGAAGGAAGCACAGAAAATGGTTTTAATTATATACGGATTGGAAATTTCTTTTCATCATAGCTTGATAGAACCAAGCGTAGAATTTTTACAACTTAATTAATATTGTAATTAAAAGTGAATTTAAAATTAAGTATTCATATTCTCGAGACACGAATCTTCAAAACAATACATAGTCAATGGACTCGTCTAATTGTAAGACCAATAATATTATACCCTAGGAAAAAATAAAAATGAAATAAAGTGAAAAACCAAGTTTTGTATGGCAACACCAAGAAGGGATCGCCCGACATAGTCCATTTTTAAAATTGTATTTAAATTTTTTATGAAAACGCCGCCTACAAAATTTCAGCTTTCGAAACGTGTTCTCAGGCAGTGTCCAAATAAATATGTAGTGAAAAACAAAATATTTGTATGGAAACCCTACGAAGGGCTTATACGATTTATCCTATTTTCGAACTTAAATCTACAAATTTTTTAAAAAGCCCGTGTGCAAAATTTTAACTCTTAAGTGAAAGCATTCTCGAGTTATTGTAAGGACAGTCAGACAGACAGACGGACATGGCAAAATCAAAAAAAAAAATTTAGTATTATGCGTGAATGTCCAATCCATTTTACTCTAACAGCATTGTTTCCATGCGTTAAAAACAAAATGACAAAATTAGTATACCCAATGAGATTTCGTCTAGGATATCAACATATAAACATCTATTAACGTTAAGAACCAACAATTTTTGGAGCACCAAGTTGAAAGGCCACAGGAATCGATATGATCTATTACAGCCTATGGAGATAAAGACCTTCATATGTTCGGTACTCCACTCGTGGTAAAAACTTAACCCTGAGAAAAAAACAGTGGTAGGTAATTTACCTTTTATGTATCCATCTTGCTTTTCAGAAAGTAGAAATGTATATATAAAATATAATAAATATATAAAAATTTATATATATAAGTCATGCCTTCATAAACTGTGGTCCTGAATATAGTTGACTTCAGTTCCTTTACTCTTTTTATAACAACAATTTCCACGGAATCGATACTCCAATTAAAGGACAAATAAAATGGGCAGGTTGATAGGAGAAATTGAGTAATATTCACCAAGAGATAAACAGCAGGAAAATAAGTGACTTTCTGTCTGTTGGAAAACGATTTAGGGCTAGATTTAACGTTTATTCTAACACTGTGAATTGTTTCCGTACATTAGAGTAAATCACAAAATCTAGCTTGTAATTTTATTCTATTTATGCCTGGCGATATCTTAAGTTATACAATCCTTACTACCTACATATCATCATATATAGGGTGTTCCGGAAATGTCTTTAATCCTTTAAGGTTATGAAAGTAGAGGTCATTTGGGTAAAAAAAAAACCATATACTTTTATATCGAACTCCGCTTGGTTTTCGAGTAAATCGATAATATCGATTTTCGATATTTTGCATACATCTTCAGAGTAATTTCGTTATAAGTTCTATTGTAATTAATGGTTATTTTAAAAAAAAAAACAGTTTTCTCTATGACTTTTTATTTCACCAATATTTTTGTCGCGCTTCAGTGTACATTTATTCGAAATATCACCATTGAACGAACTTGGCAAAACTATGAAAAATTTTGCGCATTATGTCCTCTTTACAAAATGACCTCCCTAAGTGCTATCAACAATAACAATCAAAAGTTATAAACAAACATTTGGAAGATGTGCCCATCGAGGTAATCTTCAGTTTTTTCGTAGGATTCTATCTCCTCCTACAGTTTTTAACCTACGATAACCTTTTATATGTCATTGTACGGGAATCTTAACTGGCTATTAGATAGCGTACTTTTCGATTTCGAATTTCGAAAATGGAGGGGGTAATTTCGAAAAAAACACTTTTTTACCAAACTTGATATTTACGTAGATTTCGTTATTCCGCATCTTTTAGTGCTATTCATTTTTGCGGGAGTGACAAGCTCTGGGAGGGGGGGGGGGGTTCAAAGTTTCAACTTCAAGCGGCCATATTTTCTCAACCAAGCATTGTTCTAGCAAGTAAGTCCTAAATTCATAAATGGAAAAGACATTTTTGGTGTACATTGTTTTTATTCAAATATACCAGCAAAAATGAATATCACTAAAAGATGCGGAATAACGAAATCTACGTAAATATCAAGTTTGGTAAAAAAGTGTTTTTTTTTCGAAATTACCCCCTCCATTTTCGAAATACGAAATCGAAAAGTACGCTATCTAATAGCCAGTTAAGATTCCCGTACAATGACATATAAATGGTTGTCGTAGGTTAAAAACTGTAGGAGGAGATAGAATCCTACGAAAAAACTGAAGATTACCTCGATGGGCACATCTTCCAAATGTTTGTTTATAACTTTTGATTGTTATTGTTGATAGCACTTAGGGAGGTCATTTTGGAAAGGGGACATAATGCGCAAATTTTTTCATAGTTTTGCCAAGTTCGTGCAATGGTGATATTTCGAATAAATGTACACTGAAGACAAAAATATTGGTGAAATAAAAAATCATAGAGAAAACTGTTTTTTTTTAATAACTGAAGGCACGATTATAACTTATTATACCTTCTTAGAAAGGCCAATATGTGTTCTTTTAAATAAAGGTTTGAACATCATAATCCATTAATTACAATAGAACTTATAACGAAATAACTCTGAAGAGGTATGCAAAATCTCGAAAATCGATATTATCGATTTACTCGAAAAACAAGCGGAGTTCGATATAAAAGTATATGGACTTTTTTGACCCAAATGACCTCTACTTTCATCCCCTTAAAGGGTTAAAGACATTTTCGGAACACCCTGTATATATATCAAAAGCAACGAAAAAGAAATTCCATTAAAAGGTAAAGGTAATTAAGGAATCCGAAAAGTAATTGTGATTAATAAAGTCAGATGCATCAACTTGCATTGTGGGAGGTGAAGAAGAAGCTTCGGTTATCTTGTAACAAGTACACATAACCTATATCTACTTCTTCTAATTTGTTTGGAAATTAGCTAAAGACCCCGCTGATTATAATAATTTGTTTATAGGTAGATCACCCCCAGGCGCGGAGGTAGCTCTAATATTGCCTTTGCACTGTACAATATGCCAAGACGAAGACTGGCCTGTCGTTACCAAGCTATTGACAACTATTTGCGGACACATCTTCTAAATAAAAATGAAATCACTACCTAATGATTATTACAAGGCTCACTGCGATCTGAAGTAATATAAGGCGATGCTTTAGATGATAATTTTTTACACTATTCATGAGATCTAAATAGATTCACATTCATGTAATGCTTCTATAAACGTATGGAATAACTCAGAGACTAAGCTTTATATAAGCCATATTGACTGACAATGCAGCGATGGGCAATCGACACTGTAATTTTAAAGAATAATTAAGGCAGGTCGAAAAAGCCATAAGCAATTACAGTCAAGGGATAAGCAACTAATTATGGGACCATTGAATAAATACAGATAACTAGCAAGCGCCCGGGAGATACTCGACCCCAAATCTGAAGAATTCTTATTGTTAGGATGAAAAGAAAATTATTGTGTATCCCAAATTATTAACTTAATCTAGCTCTGCTTTCAAAAGTTTCAAAAATAATTATAATACGTGACATTTTAACAATCTCCAAGACTTAATTTAATCTTATGTTCGTGCCATCGAGAAAAGAAAAGTTGAATCAATTAAATTAAACTCCATAAAGGTTGCAATATTCTCTGTTGAGTTTATTAAATTTAACAAGACTTTGATAGATATTTTCACTAAAACAATATGTACTTTCCTACGATATCATGCGAGTCTACCACAAATTTGTTGAAAGTGTTTGTTCAAAGTGTTAAGGTAAGTTCAAATCCACTCAACTTCAACCCACGTAAAATCTTTACTGCTCCCAACCACATACGTACACATTTACATGTGCTGATGAATAATTTGAAATTTAAAAAATGGCTTATAAGTAGTCTAATTGAAACACATTGGCGCCATTCGAGCGAAATTTCACTTTCTTCAATTATGATTTGTTAAGTTGGTAAATTATAAGATGTAATAGAGCCCCCATCTAATTACAGTTATTACATATTAAGGTGCGCTGCAGCTTCCGATAGCTTTACCCAGGAAAGAGGTAATATAATTATTATATAATCGTCTTATTTATTCAAGCGACGCATTTTGAGGTATTACCCCTTTCGGTGTTAAGACTGAATGTTTATTTCATTTGCCCCACTTTAAATAATGTTTGACATTCATTAAGAAGCTCTGGCTAAAAACCAAATGTACCACCATCGAATAGAACAAATCAGGCGTATGCGCATATAAGCGTAATGAAAATAAGATAGCCAGATAACATTCAGAATATTTAGTGCACACATTTCTCAGTGCAAATTGAACTAAGGTTGAAAAGCAACGCCATTAATAAGATCACGCAAATCTTGGGATGCAAAAACATCTACGTTTGTTAGTGCTGTGTGCCGTCCTAAGATCATTCAAAAAGTGACCTACCGAACGGTCGTGTCTGTCTGGGAAGGAAAAAGGGGGGAGGGGAAGCCAAAATCCATGATCATCTTGTAATTACCATTACCCAAGATTTTTTGTACTAAAATGAAGAATGAAAAAACATTTCGCATTTCTTTCTAGAATGGTTCGTCGGAAGGCAAAAAGAGTTGTAACCGATTTGATAAGACTTTTACACTCCGAAGAGCTCTTCAGTACATTAAAAACATCCGGGACTGACCATTTACACAATATTATAAAATATAAATATTGGTATAGCAAAACTAAAAATGGGTTGCTCAGTTTAGAGCTTAGATCTATAATTTTTTTTTTTTAAAACCGGATACAAAACTTAAGATCTCTAATGGTGATTCCTTTTCATCTGAACTGAATCATCACTCGGTTCCTCGACGTGAAGAATGTACTCAGCACATCGAACTAGAACTCTTTCTGAATTTGTCGAAAAGAATTCAGCAATAATTAACGTGTCTCAATCTATATTTTAATTATTTTCGAAGTTATTTAAATATTATAATATTATTATCTATAACAATGAGAAGGGATAGAGGCTGAGTAAAGCCCTTCGATGCAAGCTTAAAGTGTCCTCTTGTTATATAAAGGCACTTTCACATCGAAACCGAAAACCGATAAGTTCTACACCGAAAATTCGCTTTTGCTTTTACATCAAAAACCGAAAACTTTTTTGAGTTAAATAGAAGTAACATTCAATTATCATAAAACTTGTATGATGAGAGCTCATACAAAAAACGTATTTTAATTTTACTTCTGAAATCCCTATCCATATTATAATAATATACCTAATAAATAATAAAATAAAATAATATAATTTTCAATGTAAACACAAAAGCGGGGACAGAAAGAGTTATAAGAAATATTTTATAAGTCTGGTTATAACACTTCGTTATTGATAGTTTATATTTTATCTTCTAATGAAATAGTTAAAGAGAATTTAATTTTCTTCTGAGTAAATAACAGTCTTATCTTAAGTTTTATATTTCTCTCTCGGTTTAACATTTAAAAATGAGTTTTATTTTTTCCCTCAAGAAATAAAACTCCTTAATTGAGTTTATCATTTTTCTCAGCATTTAACAGTTAAAAATTAGTGTTATTCTTTCCCTAAGAAATAAACCTGTCCGAGTAAGGTTCTTAGGGAAAGAAAAATTGGAATCGGCAACCCCTTCTTGGTGTTGCTATATATAGCTTTGGTTTTTCACTGTAAACGGCCGTCTTAAAAAAAATGTAAATTTAAGTTCAAAAATAGGACCAATCAGGCAAAATTGATTAAAATAATTTACAAATTGTATCTTCTAACAAATATATGACAACAAAAATATAGAACGTCCATTGATAAGTTTTATTTCCTGAGGAAAATATAAAACTCGAATTATGAGTTTTATTTCTTGAGGAAAGAAATTAAACTCATTTTTAATTCTTATAATAGACGAAATATGTAAAACACTGGCAAAGAGTGTTATATCGCTGTAAAATAATATAAGTATTTTTTTTAACAGTTAAAATTGAAATATAAAAAATATGTCTTACAATAATAGTTAGGATTGGATTTATATATTAAAATCGAAACTTTCTTGATTTAAACGTTGGCAGCTAGTCTAAGTGCTGTACGTAGACCCCTTTTGTACTACGCTTCTTCCTAGAAAATTTTATGAAAGAGTTTTTTCGCTCACAAAAAAATAATAACAGTTATTTTCGGTCCCTGCACAAAAGTGACGTTTAGTTCGACCGAAAAAATTTTTCGTCCCGAAACGTTCCACATGTGGAAACCGAAAAGAAATTGACAGATGCAACCAAAATCTCGTTTTTCGCCCGAAAAAAGATAAAAGTTGTGTTTTTCTTAAAAATCTATCCTATTTCCCATGATTTTATTAATCATTGGAGCAAAAATCTTGTTTTAAAGTGGAATAAATTGAGTTTTTCGGTTTATATTTTCCGGTTTTCGGTTTTGATATGAAAGTGCCTTAAGACCTTAATTATGTTCACAAAGTTCTCAGGTTACAGGGTTATTCATAAAAACCAGGGACCGAACCAGTTATTACTTTTTACGAAAAAATCCAACTTTACCTGTTATTCCTGACCGAAAATAATTTGAAGCTACAAGAACGAAGCTGGAAAGGCTTTTTATTTTATCTGGCAAAAACAAAAAAGCCAAGTTGGCTTTTTATTTTATCTGGCAAAAATATAAAGCCAACTTGGCTTCTTATTTTATCTGGCAAAAATATAAAGCCAACTTGGCTTCTTATTTTATCTGGCAAAAATATAAAGCCAACTTGGCTTCTTATTTTATCTGGCAAAAATATAAAGCCAACTTGGCTTCTTATTTTATCTGGCAAAAATATAAAGCCAACTTGGCTTCTTATTTTATCTGGCAAAAATATAAAGCCAACTTGGCTTCTTATTTTATCTGGCAAAAATATAAAGCCAACTTGGCTTCTTATTTTATCTGGCAAAAATATAAAGCCAGCTTGGCTTTTTATATTTTCTGGCAAAAATATGGAATTCGAAAAAATGTTTGAAAACAAGTTTTTATGTAGAATCATGTATATTTCTCGAGATGTTCCAGGTGGTAATTTAAAACGGAACACTGTGTAAGTATTGTGTGAATTCAATGCAATGTATTATCGTATAGCTATCACCTTTGACACACCACTATCGAACCGAAGAGAACTGCTGGATAACCCGATTAAGGAGATGTGGAACTTCTTTATTAGCCAGATTATTTTTAAAGAACAGAGAAAGCAATAGCATTATCCCTCTTATAAAACGCCACATATTAATAAGTTTTTGTTCTGACGAAATTTCGCTCTTTTTGATGTTTAAGCACTTTATTTGATTCTATGGCAGATCACTTACATTTGTAGTGATAGTCACCAAGGATCAAACAGAGCCTTACAAGCTGAGTTTGCAACAGGTGAGATGTAATCTAAATACAATCCCGCGGTTTCAGTCCTATATTTCACGAGACATCAACGGAGTATGATATTGATAATTATGTAAATTACAATGTATTTTAAGCTCCTTATTCTTTTAACCCTCTTAAAAAGATCAACACATGCAGCTCATTAACTTTAAATAAGTATCCTGTTCTTAACATAATAATATACAATACAAAGAGAAATCAACTCGAAGAGAAATATGTTCATAAAATTGTAGGTCTTTTCCTTCAATACTCTGAACCCACAGCGAATATCTGCCTAAAGGAATCAATCCTCCGACCTCCAGTTTATTGTCATTGAAACTAATTGAAAGGAAAGAAAAACAGAAAAGTGTGAACCAGTTGGAGCCACAGCATTCAGAAGAATACATGCGACGTAGCTTTTTGTACTGGATAACTGCTCTACTTACTGCAATTTTAGTACTTCATCCCCAAATTCCCTCTTGTTTACTAGAAAATTTTAATTGTGCATTTAAATTTTTTTTAAATTTATCTAACACAAAAAAAAATATTTAATTGAAAACTATAAGCAAATACAAGTTTCACAATGTCAATACATACACAGTTAACTTCAAATAAGTTATAACCCTTATTAGGCTTCATAAAATTTCCCAAATCATCCAATATTGCAAGACCTGCAACACTATCTTCGCCAATTTTATACTCAATATTTTTTATCACATTTTCTTTGGGATTGTCACTTTCTCTTGATAATCCTAATCTACTAAAACTATTGCTTAGAATATTATGAGCGTTTGTTATAATATTGTTTCCCATTACGAAATTACCACGCTTCACTTTAACATAAAATCTCGAAAACTTTCTTAGCCTTGAACTTTCAGCTTTCTTTCGATTTATACACTATACAGCAGATTTATACACACTGCAAAATGTGCGTGTATCAGAAGAACTAAATGACTCACATTTACTTTGTTCAAATTCGCACTAAGGGAAGTAATTAGTAAGCGTGTCATAAAAGGTTTATCTACAAAAGCTTGGCCTCTTGATAATAATATCGATTTCCTTCGATGTGATTCTGATAAGAGAATAAAGCA
Organism: Dioctria linearis; assembly: GCA_963930735.1. Lineage (NCBI taxonomy): Eukaryota > Metazoa > Arthropoda > Insecta > Diptera > Asilidae > Dioctria > Dioctria linearis. The sequence continues at coordinate 120,885,177 of OZ005743.1, read as the reverse complement.
TTTAATATGAATGAATAAGAGGATAACCTTCCTTGCAGGCAAAATTATAATTATAATGCAAGCTAGTTTCCTTAACCTTACTTGTGATCTGCTGGATTAATACTTTTTTTTTATAAATAAAAAATATATTTCGGTATGACTTAAATAATATTTGCTTTGCAGCCTACCTCCTAACACATATCAATATACAATCAACAGCAAGGGCTGCAATCTCTTTTTAATATTTCACACTTGTAAAAATGTAGTTTTAAATGAACTCTAAATTAAGAGCAATAGAGAATAGGAGTCCGGTCTCACGTCCCGCTGAATTCCTATATGAAAAAGGACACAAATATTACCTATATCATAAAAAATTCTAGGCTATTGGCCGAACCACTAATACGCTTCACTCGAGATCCCGTGTCGAGGATGTACCTATCCAAGTATAAATTCGTTTCATTCTTATACCTTAGATGAAATCTATAGGGTATACTAAGTTTGTCATTCCGTTTCTAACGCAAAGAAATAATGCTGCTAGAGCAAAACGGATTGAACATCCATTCATAATATTAAAAGTTACTTTGATTTGATTTTTGCATGGTCGTCTGACCGTCCTAACAATAACTCGAGAATGCGCTAGCTTAGAGTGCTGAAGTTTTGCACATGGGCTTTAATTTAAGTTAAAAATTGCAAATAAGTTCAAAAATGGACCAAATCGGGCAACCCTTTCTTTGTGTTGCCATACAAAATATATGTATATATTTGGACACTGCCTGAAAACGCGACAACATAGAGAGCTGAAATTTTGTACACAGCGTTTTCATAAAAATAGTAAATGAAATTTTAAAAAATGAACTAAAACGGGCAATATCTTCTTGGTGCTCCATACAAAAATTTGGATTTTCACTTTATTTAACTTTTATTTTCATCTAGGGTATAATATTATTGGTCTATTGGTCTATTGGACTAGATTATATCAAGTACACAGAGCTTTAGTCCCGCGGGGAACGAAATCATGATATCGTTTTGCGTTATTTACATTTGTTTGACGGTCTATTCGGCCCACTTGTAATGGGCATGGTGTAATGGATAACATGAGATGGCTCTCTTGACCACATTTTATTCGATAAAAAAGCCATGTGGATGGAGCGATGCTGCCTTACTTTCACTTTCTGACGGTTAACGCTTTTAAAAAGATAAAATGTGCGCTTTTCTGCATCTGAGAATACTGCTGTAGACTTTCACAAGAGATTTAATAGGATTGATAATGACTACTTTCTTCAAAATAGAAAATAATTCAAATTGAATGGAATTCACACATATTTGCTTGTGTTTGAAAAAAAAAAAAATTATAAAAGCTCTTATTTAATTACAGTTTTTTTCTATGTAGGTGAATAAGCCGAAAAATCTTTCCCCAGCAGCAAATATCATAAAGCATTGATGAACATAATAAAAATGTAATTAAGAAAAAGTCTCCTCACGGTAATGCAGAATGTAAGCCAGCAAATCGTCTTTTTCTCAAGTGACATGTCGTAGTAGCCGTGCAAAAAGAATAAAAAGTAGACTCATTTTCTGAGAACGAGACTACTGCATTTATCTCGAGGAATCAGTTTCCTCTAAAGTGTTTTTATGTTTCATCATTCGAACTTTTCTCCTATTCAAATTATGGAAGCTCTACTGTGTATATTGTATATTGTATATATTCAATGGTCACAAAAGTAATCATCCACATTTACAAATTTCGCGCTATGAAAAAACATTTTTCATATGGATTTGAAAAAAAATAATATATTTTTGTCTTTACATAACAAAAGATAAGAAATACGAGAACGTCAATAGCAGTTTATATTGCATCTAGGCGTAACATCCAGTATACAAGCCATGAAGTACGACTTACATACATATGTAGCATATATTCAACCGGTTAAGTGGCTGAAATTATATTAATGCTTATTGAAAGTAATTAAAATTTTGTTTCAAATAGATCATAGAGACTAAGACTTGAACCGAATAATGAAACTCCCAAAAAGTTTTAGCTAAAAAGTGTAGATAGCCAGTAAAACAAATTTACAAAAATATTTGATTTTTCAGAAAAAAATTACTGCCTTTATTCACAGCTGACGTTTTGATATTATAGTAGCTTGAATATGATTTAAATTTCATGATTTCAAAATTTTGTTCTACTCGCTGTTTTTTAGACCTCATTAAAAAGTCAACGGATTCTATAGCAATTTTTTTCGTGAGAGTGATAATTTTGGGCTGTACAACCTGTTTAAAATGAATTTGTAATTCTTTCTCCATTAAAGCCACTGTAATTTCTGTCGGCAAGATGACAGAAATGTGTAAGTAAGAGCTCTTACTTCATGACTCGCACCTTTTTCGGATGTTCACCAGCCAGATTTTATATAATTTTAGCATTTTTGGACTTACTTATGTAATAAGTTCTGAGACTCGTTCCTCATCATATAATTTAAAAAAAAAAATCAGGATCGTAGTCGCAATTACTCTGTAACTTCACTGTGCTTAAAATTTCTGCTGAATTAAGAATGACGTTTTCCAAAACAGTTTCTTAATAGTAATATGGGAACAAGTACAGATTAGGGAAAACTCTCCGATGTTCAAACTTTGTGTACTTGTTCCAATTTACACACAAATCACGAAGGAACAAGTACAGATTAAGCCGTAATATGTATTAGGAAAAAAAATCTTCCATTTAAAATTTATTGCATTACTATTCCGCTCATTTTCATCAAATAATTGTACAGTTTTTCATCCATAGAATATGGATGATCTGATTTTCGAGCCATCATGACGTATACTATGTGACACACAAAATTTCAGCTCTCTAAGTACACACATTCTTGAGTTATCGTGAGGACGGACAGAGGGACATACAAAAATCAAAATAACTTTTAATATTCTGCATGGGTCCATTTTGCTATACCATCATTATTTCTAAGTGTTACAAACGGAATGACACACCCGATGATTTCATCTAGGGCATACAAGTGAGAGAACGTAATATTACCCGAATGATAAAATCGTCTTGAATACCTTCAAAATTCTTTCATACTATTCATAATAATGTACAGCGAGTCACACTACCCTTTTTTTTTAAAAAAAAAGATAAATTTCCCTTTGAATGTAAAATTCATGTCATTTTTCCCCAAAATATCAGGGAATCCAGCAGTGCTGCCAAATGGCAACATACAAAAATCGGGAAAATGCTGGAGAGAAAATCGTGAATTGAGTATGAAAATCGGTGAAAGAAGTAATTAAAATATTTACTTGTTCAAAACATAATTTACAGAAATCCAATAAAATATAATTAAAAAAAAACTTAAGGATGTATCCAGAACTACAAAATAGATTAGATTAGCATTCTTATTGCCATTTGCCCTATTTCAATCTTATCAGTAAGATTTATACTATTTGTAAAACATATTAGAATTAAAGCGGTTAAGCATGTTTTCATTTATATGAATATTAAAACATTTCTCTCTCTTTTGTCAACAAATATTTGGACAATAAAATGCCCTTTAAGGTTTCCGCATCCAATCAATTTCTCAGCTTTGTTTTGTCGATATTTATCTATGAAACAGAGCAGACTTTGCAAAATACAATAATAGTTTTTATTTTCAACCAACCAGTTATTTAATTTCGGATCATTTTGGCACAATTTGCAAAATTTTTGCACATACATTTTTGCTCACAAATACAAAAGCTCATTCTAATTCAAACCCTGTAATTTTACCGCTATTTTCGGCATTATTTCATCATCTAAATCTGAATCATCTGGCACTGACCGTGGTACAGGTACTAAGTGTAAGTCCTCCTTTTCAAAAAAAAATCAACATTTTTTCAAGATATGTAAATAGTTTTATACCTGCATTTAATGTTACTTTTTCTTACTAACAATTTATCCATCACATAAGAGAAGAACTAAATAAGCGGAGATCCTATTAGAAAAATACCAAGTTAAGATTGTGAAACCAACTGAACAAAAACAAAAAGTGACAATGGAAAAAATTTTAGGTTTGCCCAATTTCGTCAGATTTCACAGCTGAGTCCTAATTTGCAATATCTGCAATTTTTGCGTCCATTTTTTACCCACATATCTCCATTGTTTCGCGCGTCTGATCTATATTTTTGTATGTATATAGGAACTAGTTCGTTGCTTTTACAAACTTCTCATGTTCCTTAGCTTAGTGCCAGAAGGGTTAATATAATAAAATATGGGTTAATAGTGAAAATCTCTAAAAATCGGAAGAGGCTGTAAAATATCGTAAACAACATAGCCAAAATCGCCGAATCGGAATTATACTTGAAAATCTGGGAATCTGGCAGCCCTGAGCATAAGTTACAATTACTTAATCTCTTCCGAGCAGAACAAATGAAAAAAAAAGCACGTGCGTTCAAATATCATAGGATTGCAGAAACAACTCAATATATCAGAAAAACCTGTTTTCACAAAAGCGCGGGAACATTTTTTCTTTCTTTGCTTTTCTAGATGTGTACAGCTGCATCAGAACTAACTGATTGATCACTGTCACTAATATACGTTGTCCTACCTAAACCATAACAACACTAGCCATCCACATCTCACAGCACTGAACAGTAACCCATTAACTTCAAACGCCCCCTCCCCCTACTTCAACAATAGGGTGATCATTCTGTACATACATATAAAGATCAAGACTGTAGTAACTGTAACTAAGACAATAACAATAGCTATTAGCCAGTTCAAACAATAGATCGTAGGTTACTAACTTTTAAGGAACAAACCATAACATGGCCATAAGCCAAACACGGATCAATGAGTAAGCAAATATATAGGAAAAATAAGTGGCATAGGTATTTAAGTGATATAGGAAATATGGGTCGTCTATAACTACAACTTTAAGTCAGTTAATCTAAGGATAGGAAACTTGTGTAACTAATATATAAGTTGTTAAGGAATATACTTTGATTTGAAAAGACAATAAATCAGAAGTGGGAGTATTCCAGCGGGTGGGAATGTCCCCTTATAATATTAACGCCCGCTAGTCGACTGGACTATGTCTAAGGAATAATTTTAGATCTTGCTAAAAGTAAAAATAAATACTCTTATTGTACCCGAACTACATTTGTTTATTTTGCTATTTTTATACATACGCTGTCTTATTATCTATCTAATGGCGTAATGCCCAGCGTTATAACTTGCTTTGTAGGGGTTATATTAATAAATTCTGATTTTATTTGATTTGAAGTGTAAAACAGTGGAAAATCTCGCCTAATTCTTAGCTTTGCTCCACTGCCCGAAAACGTGCAACCCGGATTAGTTCCATCGATATCAACATAAAACTAGTGTTGCACTTCTACTATAAAATCTGTCCTACCCATCACCCATTTTCAGTGTTGCACTGCTAGGAAAGTGCACTACGACCGTGGGTCAAAGCAGTCATATCCTGTTACTGTCAGTATACCGTATATGGTCAATGAACTTCAGTGGTCCACTGCTAGGAAAAGTGGATCACTTATATCAGAGCATTGTTTCCAGCAGCTAATGCGGGACAAATTCAAAAGTTTCTCTTCTTCAGTGTTCTCATACTTCTATTAGTCTCCTTACATGGTGTAAGAAATTACCATGCATCGTTAGTTATAACTAATAAATTATGAAACTGCGAATCTTATCATGTTTTAATAAAAGTGGCTTCATAATCATTTTCTATAAATTAAAAATCAATACAAACTCTCAAATAATCCATTTTATCATCGTAAGGAAAGCCTATTTTTTGTTTTTTTTTTTTTTTAAGAAAAATGTAAAATATAAACAAAGTTTCTATTTTAACAGTTGGTAGCTTAGACAACATGAATCTTAACAGCTGATTAGGTCTTTTTAGAAATCCATGTACTCACCCTCTCAAGTTTTTGGAAATATTGTCGCAAAAATGATATTGGATTTTCCGGGCGGCTAACACATAATTGCACAATGCAATCTTTTAAAACACGTTGAATACAATGTGTTTGTATATAGTTTTCACATTCTCGTAGACTCTGCTCCTCTTCTAGGGTTGACGCCATGTTTGACGACATTGCGTTGTATTTTCTGTAATCTTCCTCTTTAAGCGCTATGATTTCGATTATTTCTTTTCTTGCGGAATCACAAACACTTCTAAATGGAATTTAATAAATTTATCAACTATTTTATTTACAAATTTTGTGTTTAAATGCCGTCTTGAATATATTTGCAATACACCACACCACTTTTCGCTTCGTACAGCTCTGCCCGAAATGTCAGACTACACAGGGTGGGTAAACACTAAACAAAGATCGCCAGTCTATTTTTTAATGGTGGCAACTGGCAACTGTTGAAATATTAATTATTAAGTAACTTAAGTAATTGTGAATTAATTTTTTCTTAACGTTTTATTACAAACTGTAAGGAATAGGGATAATAGAACTTATTAGTGAGATTAGAAATAAAAAGGTTAAGTTGGTTCGCTCAGTCCTCACTCCAGTAGCTTGCCTGTTATTGGCGCTCATTTTCAGTTTTGATTCGTACTTTTGGGTAAAAAATCATGTCACGACAATGTACAATATACGTAAACAAGAAGCTATGCATCGTCTCAACTAAACTAAACAGCACATCAGTTATATTGATTATATCAAAAACTGTAACAATTGAACACGCACACAATTAATTTCGGTAATCTATAAGGAACTACCGCGGAGAAAAACTTTGTGTTGGTACGTCTAAGCACAACGGAAGGAAATTCCTTCATTCCCGAAATATTTTTCGTGCGGGAGGGCGCTATTAGATCGCTTTTAGATCGTAGGTAGACATCGGAGCATTTAGCAGTCCGTCAGTTATACCAATAGAGTGCAAAAAAATCCTATTGAAAATGTGAATACATTTTTAAATTCCATAGTTCTTTCCTTTCCTTAATCCGCTTAGTTATTTTTATAACTTTATTATTTATATATTAATATGGTCGCAGCCTCGCAGGACCACTCGATGCAGCATGCTATATCGTATGGCTTCGTCATCTAGCGACAACTACGCCAAACCCACACGGCGAAGGTGCTGCTTTTTTTGGCATGGACACGAGGAACCTCTGGTAAGATGAATGAAAAAATGGACGGGAAGAAGAAGAGGGAGGCGAGTTATTCTGAGTACTGTCGAGATAAAATGTGGGAACGGAAAGCAATCTGAAAGTAAATAAAAAGGAAGTTTATTTATCTTTTGCTGGACCTGCCGTCTTTATGTTCCTGGCCGTGACATCAAATTCTTTGAATGTATTCGAGTAGTACGATTTCGTACTTCTGCAAGTAAAAAAAAAGCAAAATCTCATTGTGTCAAAGCCTGGAACATAAAGAGGGCAATGGCCGGACCCCCAAAAATTGCGAAAAGAGCTAATCCCAATTTGGGGAACATAATTATTAAACCACTAATTAATTAGAAAAGGAAAACTGAGAAGATAGAAGAAACCTGGTCGAGGCCGCAGTGGCATGCGGCCCCTTATTAACAAGTAAGGAACCGTCAAGACACATGGAAAAGAAGCGAATCACAAGGAAAAATTAAGATACCCGTACTTAGACTTTTTGAAACCTTTATGTTTTTGTTTTACCTCCACTGGAGAGACTTTAAATCGTCGTGATATGTACGAGACCAAAGTGCACGGAGGTCTTGAAGCTGAACCTGATTCATGCCGAGTTCTGCAGAAGATAGGTGGAATAATATACGTTAGAAGTATACCAGCTGCAAATAATTTTGACGTTTCGGAACAAGCTTAATAGGTAGATTAGTGCATGACGCATAGGTGTAGATGTAAACATAAAAAGTGGATATGTAACATCACTACTTTGAAAAGCGATTGTGAGAGGAATAGGTTAAGAGAGCGGATGATTACATATCATCCAGCAATTACCGAGAAACTTAAGAACATCTTGAAGAAAACCGAAAAACAGGTTGTTCCAGTGTATAAGAAAAACTTGTCGCTCATCTTTGCAGAACCAAAGACATAGTTGATCGCCTGGATAAAAGTGGTATATATTCCTTGAATTGTGCGTGTAATTCTGTATACATTGGCCAGTTATCTAGGTCGGTTAAAATGAGATAGTGTGTGTGAAGTGTGATATGAAGCTTACTTAGATGACTATTAATTATAGTTGAATGGAATAAACTGAAACTAGACGCGTGGGAGTCTCTTTTAATGCATTTATATGAAGACCGCTTGATGAATTCTGGAGAAGCACCGACAAAGCATGGCCTTTTTTATTTGCTAGATTTAATCTATGGATAGCAGATACTATTTCAGTCAACATACATTTTCCTCAATAGATTTTTATCAGTAACTGGCACTTGATGTTTGAGTTATTTTCAATTTATTGTAGTGACCCTTTATTGTATTTTCTGTACTGTCAACTGAAATTGTTTCTCAGTTAATACAGATTACTGATATAGCTTAGCTATCGAAACGCGTTTATTAAAATAATTTTGTGAAACAATAAGTAGCTCTTTTTCTTGCTCTAATTCTTATGCACTATGTACCATGCATAGTTACTCAACTCAGTCCTTTCTAAAAACTTTTGAATAAAGTTGGTTTTCTAAAATTTGAAAAATGAAATGGACTACCTAATACTTTTATTAAAGGAATATTACCGGATTGCGCTATTAGATTTCGGAGTACAAACGACAGCACTGACTTAGTGTGAACCATTTTACTTTGGCCTTATTTCATCCCTCATCTTATATCTTTAATGTGTCACTCTTCTCAGGTATGGAAGCTTTTCTTGCTGGGGCATACATATTCAGAAATCTGGTGTTAAAAACGATATCACAAACTATTTTCCAATTTGTAAGCTTTCCGTAATTTCTAAGTTGTTTGAAAGTCTTGGAACGGATAAAAATTCATGATTTCATTAAAAGTAGATATAATTGGAGAATCACGGTGAAGTTTACATTCTCTTTACTGATTTTAACAATCCTTTTTATAAGGTTATTATTCGATTCCTATTTATATAAGTGTCTTATACTTCCATTCTCTTTATTATATGGTTTTCTTCCTATCTTTATGATCGGTAACAAATGATCATGGTCAATAGAACATCTCAAGCCCTCAGGTACCCTCTGGAGTTCCAGAGCGTAAACAGTTGGGCTATACTCCTTTTATAGTCTTTATTAAATTTTTTTAAATCTTGATTATTGTTCTGTTCCTGGGGTTCTTATTATGCTATTCATAGCAGTAGTGTCGAGGCGGTACAGAAGGCAGTGCTGACTTGCTCCCGTATGATGTAAAATGTCAGTTAATTGACTTAAAAAGGTTTCTAATCGACGAAAAACCCGAAATTAAGTAATTAGAGTTAAGATACTAAAAAAAGTTGTTTACTTATTTGTAATACCAAATAAAAACTAGACTGATCTCAAGTGCTCGAAGACTTTGCATTTAAATTTACCAAACGTACTTGATTCAAACAACAATCTCTATTTATTGGCAGAGAATTCCAAATAATAATGGACTAGATGTACCTATGAAAGAGTTCTATAGAAGATAATTCCCATGTTAGAAGTGGAATCGACAACTTGAATTTGTGTTCCATTGATTACGACAGATAAGAAATAAGAAGTATCTTAAACTGTTTTGTATATAATTATGCACTTAGTCTTGGTAAGGTTCAAGTGTAGCCTGTTCAGATATATAGAATGGAGATCATCGTTTATGCAAAAAACACAATTTTCAGCTAATCCAATTGGTCTTGAGATGTACAATTGAGCATCATAACATAAATGTGCAGTCTGCTTAACACAATCAAATAAATCATTAATGAAAAAAGAGAACAACAGAGACCCCAAGATAGATCCTTGCAGTACTCCTGAAGATACCAGTTAAAAAGTGGAGTATAAGTATTTAGAATACACAGATTGATACCAATCCCTCAAGTAACTGCCGATAAGGTTTGCTGCCTGGCTCCAATATGTCGGCGTATTTGACAATTCAATTTTTCTAGCGGCATGATTGGTTTTAACGAGAACAGATACTGAATTATATGAAATTAATTTCACAAGTTTTGAAATAATCTCTTTCCGCTAAGGCAGAATAAGAAATGAACGAAAATTTGTATGGAAACGTTCGTATCGTTTTATATTTTGAGGCTGATCTAAAATCATTTAAATGACGAGAGATTAAGGTGAATGTAATTTTTGGCGTGCATCTTGCCTATCCATCTAACCAATCAAAACTTTCAGGTTCAAATTTGTTCAAGAAGTGACGAAGCGGAGGAAATGTTTCATATCAACCATCAGAGCTTATAACACTGTCCAGTAATGTGCATTCTTCTCCAATTGTGATCTCCGTTAATTACTATGGAATATACGTATTTTAGTATTTCATTTTGCCTCTAATCAGAAATTTGTATCCACCGTCAGTCAGTACAACTCAGTTCATTGAATACACCTACAATATATATCTTCCATTCAAAAACTCATCACTGCCGTGCAGATGCAACAGATGTACCAAAGTAATGCGCTGAATATTCCATCAACAGTTAGGCGTTTTGAATTTACTAAACGTCTGTTAACCACTATTTCTGATACGCGTGGAAATAACAACTCTTAAAAAAAAAATAAGCTTTTAACGGGTTTTGGACAAAAATCTCGAGATTTACCGTTTAATACATGGTTTTGCGTCCATTATGTCTATTTTAAAAGAGAGCCCGTACATATTCCAATAAATTATTTATTTAATTTCAAAATATATGTTTAAACAATAAAATGACTAGAGACATAAGTTGGTTCAATATAAAATCCTTGTTATAGAGGGGTTTAAATTGCTAATATCCACAAAAAACTTTTGCTACCTTAAAGGCATGTCGCACACCAAACGATTTTCGGCTTAATTCATTGTTAACTTTTCTTCGCTAGAATCGAATTGTATCCGTTTGGTGTGTGATCTGCTTACTAAATCCACGTTAAAATTGCAAACAGATAAAAAATATTTAGAAATCTTCGGTGTCCTTAAAAATGTTGATTAGTTTTTTTCTACCTCTTCGTATAAAAGGGGTAACTCAGATTCAAGGCGTAGTAATTGAACGTAGGTCACTAACTTCCATTCATTTTTATTATCTTCCCTCTTGACGAACGTCGTGTAATATGACACCAATTCTTGTGACCCGTCCTGATCCAAGTCTGCAATAAGAACAGAATTTTCTTGATAATTGAGATCGGGCTGGCAAATCATTTCATTCTTATCGGAACGGCAAAATTGAACAATGTTGCTCTGACTAGTGTTCTCGATGTGAATGTCGGCAGAGTTGAAAATAATTAGAACGACAGTTTCTTTAATTAATCTCATTTTGTAGTTTTGTAAAATGTTACTACTTGTTTTCTGTTTTGTTATATTTGCTATGCTACGTTCAGAACGACTATTCTCACTTGCAACAGTGAATGACCTTCGTTTGTGGATTACATGATCAAAAATGTTATACTCATAGGAGGGATGTTCGTGGTCGTCACGTTTCTGTCGGAAATTATCAAAGCTGTCATTATCATTGTTTTTATCCCAAACCCAAAATTTCATTACAAATCCACTCAACTTTGAGCCACCATCTTTTGTCTTAAACGACAGCTGGGCTGGAACCATTCCATACATGGTAGTGCCACTGCAATTTTTTACGATGTGAGTTTTACCATTTCTTTCTTCGCTCAGGGTGAATGTAAAATTACAATTTTCAGGGCATTTTCCTCTATTCTCGACTATCAATTCCCGTCCACTAATCGAGTAAATATTACGCTGAGCCTCGGTTTCCTTTCGTTGGCCGTAGAGCTTGTGCTGCCCCAGCGGCGCAGAAGGCTTTACTTTCTGTCCAATTGATTTATTTGTTATAAGCGAGTAAAGCTCAGATAGAGATTTAAAGCGCTGTACTTCTGTGTCGTTATTGATACAATTAAAGCTTACAATTTGAACATGATCCACTTGAAATTTGTGAACATATGAGCATTCAGTTACCTTGTAACCGTGCTTAATTGGTTGTCCTGTCCGACCTGACAAAATACGAAGAAAATTCCTTGTTTTGTCCCCATTATTGGTAGCTAGTAGTACCTCGTTAACCTCATCTCCATCTAAATCGGGGAGAATGGCAGGAAAGTCCAGTTCATCTATTTTTCTTGAAGATTTATCAAAAAATTTCCAAATCCACTGTCCAGAGACAGGATTTATGACACCCAGTTGACCCTCTTCATCTATTACTAGGCAGTCAGTTTTTCCATTTTTATCAGCATCAACCAAGGTGCAGTCGATTGCAATTGGTTCGTTTATCATTTCATCAAACCAAGCTATCGCTCCAGAGCTACCAATTAATGAAATTATTCCATTTCGTTTCTTGCTGTTTTGTTGAAATTCCGGGAAGAACTTATCCCTTCGGTACATAAAAATCAGGTTCCTCTCCCAACTTCTCAAACCATCAACAACATTTACAACACCTTTCAGTTCAATTTTTGTGTAATTATTGAGCCAGTTGTGAGTTTTTATTCTATCAACAGGTGCTGGACAGGTACTTCCTTCTCCGCATGGGACAACCCAGACAAATATCACAACAGTTAGAATACATACGAGTATAGATAAAACAAAACAACACTTTCTCAGTGGGCTCATAGGCTCCTTTTTAGAATCTGTTCCTATCCCCAGAATAGCTACATTGTCAGCATCTGTGTGATGTCTCTCATCTCCGTCACTATTAAAATTGGTGAAGTTCGTACAGGGAACCTCTGTCATGGTGCTTCGAATACTATTTTGTAGAGAGATTTGATTTGAGTTTCGGTGGTGATGCCTGGATGAGTTATGAATTTCCTCTTCACTTTCAGAATCTGTCATTGCTTGACTCAAAGGCGCATAAATGCCCTGGGGTGATTCACTATTCCGCATTTTAACTGCAAAGTGCAACATAAAGTTATTAGATAAAATCGATAGCTCATTAGATATGTTCATTTAGGTGAGGGTGCAAGAAAAATCGTTTCTATTTTAAATGATTACCTTAAATTTAAAATATTTTAATATACACCGTCCAGCAGGCATTATATCCGTTCATATCACGTATTGGGTTTATCTCAAACCAATTTCTATACCTTTTAAATAGTTTTTAAAAGATTGTCACAGTTGTTTTCTTCTACGGGCACTTTGACAGTTCAAAATCAATAGGTTTTCGTTCAAGTCCCAAACAAATTCGGAATTGGTTGAAATAACCGCTACGATATTTTTCGGAGTTTAGTTTTCAAAGGCCTAACCCACATGTAAGCGCACAAAGCACACGTATTGTGCTACACTTGTTCCTAGACATGTCATCACATTAATATTGCTACGCTGTAGTTCTCTATATGGTTTTTCGCAATATATTTCTGGAACGGTTCGTCGGACAGCAAAAATTATTATATGTTCTAATTTTATAGGTTTTCATTTTCTGCAGAAGTTTTCAGTACAGTAAAAAGGTCTAGGATTGATCGTTTTTACAGTATTTGTAAAAATCCTAACTTTTTTTTTGTCAACACCAAGAAACGGTTGCGCGATTTAGTCCATTTTTATACCCTAAATGAAATCTATGGGCCAACCCAGACGAGAACTTTTTAGGGAGGAAGGAATTTGGCTTAGTCGTGCCACAACAATAATGTCCTTCGCGTAGTTCTCATATGTTTACCGAAATTAATTGTGTGCGTGTTCAATTAAGTCACAGTTTTTGATATAAACAATAACTGTATCACAAATTCACAACACGTAATGATTATTAAATTATTATATTATCACCTAAAATCGCAAATAAACACCTCACCTGTACAGCCGGCCATGAGAAATTTCGCAATTTCAAAATGGCCGGCTTGCTGTAGTGTTGTTTATTGCCTTTCACATCGAAACCGAAAACCGAAAACCGATAAGTTCTACACCGATAATTCGCTTTTACTTTCACATCAAAAACCGAAAACTTTTTTTCGAAATAGAAGTAACATTTAATTATCATAAAAGTTGTATGATGAGAGCTCATACAAAAAAACGTATTTTAATTTTATTTCAAAATCCCTATCCATATTATAATAATATAATAAATAATAAAATAATAATAAAAATAAAAGTGCCTTTATACAGTAGCCCAAAAAAAAACCTCAAAATTTCTCCCATAAGAGGGAACAATTAAGTATGATACGGATGTAAATGAACGAACAGTAGCTAGTTGCACAATGGTTGGGAGAAGTATTAGTTTTATGTAAGTAAGTAATCTCAGCACCAGTCTGCAAATGTATTGTTCCATTACCAAACAGCTGTTTGATTGCAAAGTGGTGTTCGTTCCATGGACAGTGTAACAGGCAAAATGGCTGTAATAATGTTTGTGACAGTTTGATAGTTCTACTTGAGACAACTGATGTACATACATCTATGTAGATGTGCAAAACCTCTCAAAAACGCGGTCCAACTAAGACGAGCTAATTTCCCTCCAATAGAGAGCTCTACACATTCTCTCTCTTTCTTGCTGTATTATGCAACATAAATTCTTCGCAATGATAGCTTTCTTTGGTTAAAGAGCTTTCAAAAAGTGTTCCTGGTTTATATGGAGTTTTGCACATCTAGTTGTAAGTTGTCTCAGGTTCTACCAAGCCGAATGGCATGGGAAGTGGAACAAATTGTTTTTAGCTTTTTTTTTCTTGCAGAAATAGTTTTGATTGTCATTTTGTCCCTCTTCCTCTGGTACAAGTTTGTGCATGGTGTAGGTTCTGTTTCTTCCACTTTAGATTTACATAGGAATCTTTGTATTAGAAATTGACTAGTGTGTTAGTTAAAACTGTTGAAAGAGAAAGTATAGTCTCTTTATAGAAGCATCCTGCTCGTTTGATAGTTTTGACAGAGCTGGGCTACTGTATGAATATACTGTGGTATTGGTATGCTGCCGTAACCCCCGGAATATAATACAAGCCATGAAGTCGGTGAAGGCATAGACACACTAAAATGTCTTAACGTGCAGGGTACAGCATGCAGTAAGAGCTCACTCTCACTGCTTTTTGTATACTCGTCATGGAGGAAAAACTAAAATTTCATCTTAAACAGGTCCTAAAGCCCAAAACTGTCGCTCCCACAGCAAAATGAAGTTAAAGTAAATTGCAGGCAAATATGTTTCTTTCTATTTGTTTAAAACAAAAATAGCATGTAGAACAAATTTATGGAAATTATAGCGTTTGAACAAAATACAAGCAACTTTTATATGAAAAAGTCCTTCAGTAAGACAAGGCAAGAAGACTGTGGATGTCGCCTGCTGACCGGCCTGCTGCTCTCTTTTTTCGACTTTTTCACAGTAGTTCATATGGCTATCTCTGTTTGGCTCAGAGTAGGGCAGAGTGGAGCTGCGTGAAAATGGGTTCTATTCTAATTTCACGCTGGCATTTCCGAAAGCTTACAAACTGTAATTGCGAACTACTAGCATGAAGATGGCGTGGAAAAAGCTCCATACTTTATTTTTATCATAATTAACATGTTTTAATGTTATTTTCCGATTTAGTATTTTTTATGAATGCTAATAAAAACAAGATGTATTTTTTGCAAACTTAATGATTTAAAAACCAAAAAAAATACGTTATTTTTTATCTAGTTTCGAAGCAATCTGACGGTGCAACGTCTCTCCTTTTTCGAATTTAATATTTTGACAACGACAAGCATGGTGATTTGGCGTTGTTATAGCTTCGCTCTGGACCCAAAACTCAATCTGCTCCACTCTGCATTATTAATGCGGCGTAAAAGTTAATGCGTTTTCAATCAGTATAACTATACATATTTATATGCATATGCATATGCATTGTGAAAAACTAAATGTTTGCATGCAAATAAGAAGATGCCCGTTTACACTCAATTTGGAATATATATTTTCTGAATTTAGAATTTAGTAAATTAGTGAAAAAATGCCTCTAGTGATATCATTAACTGTTATATGTAAAATGTATTAAAGAATGCTTACCAATAAATGATAAAAAAAAATCAAATTACAAAAGAAAAGTTTATTTAATAAAGATAAATAAATTATTCTCTTAGGAATGTCCACATACAAACTTATAATATGGTTTCGTATACATAAGGCCCCTTAGCCTAATACAGTAAGACTTTGAAAAAACTTGTGAGTTTATGTACTACTACTACTACTAGCCTAGTGACATAGTTAGAAATATAAATTTATTTTTTATTATAAAATGCAAATACATAAATAGTTTGAAGTTATTTAGACTTCGTATTCCCTGAGCTGATGGCAATCACAATGCGGGACACCAGTTCTGCACAAATTTTTTGTCTGCTTTTTCCCACACTAACAACCTCTTCATGATTTGCCTCATCGTCACTGCTGTCATATTCTGTCGAGCATTTGTTTGTAATCAAACTCATCGCCAGAACTGTTAAATCACAATGTTTGGCAGTAATTACTTCATGTACAGTAGACATGCCAACGGCATCAACTCCCAAAATCCTAAGCATTTTAAGTTCAGCGACAGTTTCATAATTGGGCCCTCCCAAGCATGTGTAAACACCTTCATGCATCTCATTCTGGATACCCATATTTTTGCCAATTTCCTTCGCCAATTTTACAAGATCTTTATCGTATGCATTTGTCATCGGTGGAAAACGTGGTCCGAAGCGTGGATCATTAGGTCCTTGTAACGGATTATTGCCAGCAAAGCCCATTATATTTATATGATCTCTAACAATCATAATGTCGCCGACTTTGAATTTACGATTTAAACCTCCGGCAGCATTTGTAGCAAGTAAATGTGTGACACCAACCAACTTCATTACTCTTACAGGCATTGAACATTTTGATAATGGGTAACCTTCATAGTAATGGAATCGTCCTTGCATGCACATAATAGGAACTCCTTCTAAGTATCCAAAAATCATTCGTCCTACGTGACCTTCCACCGTTGATACTGGGAAATGAGGAATATTTTCATAATCAAAGGCATCGGAATTTGTAAGATTATCGGCCATCGAATTCAATCCAGATCCGCATATTATTCCGATTTTTGGTCGGATTTTTGTTCTTTCCAGGAGGAAGTCTGCTATGTCCTTAATGATTTCATACGAGTAACTAGAAGAAAAAAATTATTATTAAGATTTTTAAAAAGTAACATTACAGATTTATTTTCATTTCGCAGGTTGTCTGATCAGAAAATACTACTTTTTCATTTTTCAATTATATGTACGTAAATCAAAGGAAAGTGTGAACATAAGCGAGTACATACATAGTATGTATATGTGCTCATTATGCAATTGACCTAGTAGAAGACTTCTCTTAAAAGGAGGGTCTTAATCCTAATGCTATCGTAAACAAAGCAAAGAAGACAAAAGAAGGAGAATAGATCTTAAAACTGGGAGTTATTCTGGACAGTAAGTGGTCTTAGCTGTTGTTGTGTTTCTTGGAAGGACATAAGGATTCTCAGTCTTAGAGTGATCTGTGTACATTGGTATAAGCATTTATTTAATGGATGAGATAAGCCGCATAGATTGAAGTATCAACGATTTACACATTGATCAGGTGCCATCTGTACTTATTTTCTCGCGCCAGAGCTGAGCGCAATCCTCAGCTGTAAGGGAACAAAAATTCAATAAGTAAAAAAGGTAGAATTGGTCTAAGATCGGCCTAGATGAGTGCCCGAATGTAATTCCGTATGGTCACCTCTCTGTGCAAGATTGATTGCAAAAGTGCTTTTTCGAATTTATTTCTAGAACGGTTCATCTGGACAGTAAAAATGATTCTATGACCCAATTCATAGGATTTTATATTCTAAAGAACGTTTCATTTCATTTTTTTTTATATTATTAAGATAAGCTCAGGGGATACCCTATGATGCAAAGCACAGCTCGGCAGGAAGGAAAAGTGAAGGGAATTGAGAGCATGAGGACAGTGGCGGACGTGCCGATGTATGTCACTCTTAAGCCTTTATAGATTGCATGCCGGAGGACAGACAAAAGATGGTAGACTGTTCCACATTCGCACAGTTCGGGATCAGAAAGCATCACGGAATTTTACAATACGGCCGAAAGTAATTTAAGGGTAATAGGATGTGCGCGGTTTGCAGTGCGAGTATTGCATTCGGGAATTATTCTACAAGGGATCAGACTAGATATTTCATCAGAGCATTGACCATGCATATAGCGACAAAGGAGCGAAAGGCATCCAACATTGCGGAGGTGCTCGAGCGAGTCAATATGACAAGTTACTGCCACATCGATAATGAGCTTGAAGGCACTCTTCTGGACAATATTCAACGAGTGTGATCAGCCCCAGCCCAGATATGGGAATTGTTTTCCATTCTAAGTCTGATGTAGGTCTTGTAGAAGAGCGCTAGATTCGATGGGCTGAAGTATATCTTACACTTTTTCAGAAATCCAAGACATTTCGATACGTCTTTGGCAACAGAGAAGATGTGATCAGTCCAGCTTAATTTACTCCACCTTCAAAACGGTTTTAAATGCATTGAATTCGACGCGATTCGCTTTGCCCCAAGCGAAGATATTTGCAAGATCGTTATTCAAAATCTCGTTTGACAGATGTGGAGTACTGTCGTCAGTGAAGCTATGAATGGATATGAAAGTAAGAGAAAGCAGATCAATAATGAAAATTCAGAAGAGAGTCGGAGAAATAACGGAGCCCTAGGGCACATTTATAGGATGTGGTTCAGATGTAACACCATCTAATACGACCCGTATCAGGCGACTGGATAAGAAACTTTCAATCAATAATAGGAGGGGAGGGGAAACCCCGAGTGCTTTAAGTTTGGCTAAAAGGGCAGGATGCCAGACTCTATCAAAGGCCTTTGAAATATCCAGAGTAACGGGTTTAGACTCACCAAAATTGTGAAGACTACGGTTCCAATGTTCCTTAAGAAAAGTCAGCAAGTCTTCAGACGAGCGAACTGTCCGGAAACCGTATTGGCAATCATTGATGAGTTGATTGGATTCTAGATACTTCATTAATTTGGAATTAATGATAGATTCAAAAACCTTTGAAAGAATCGAGGTG
Source organism: Dioctria linearis (assembly GCA_963930735.1). Classification (NCBI taxonomy): domain Eukaryota; kingdom Metazoa; phylum Arthropoda; class Insecta; order Diptera; family Asilidae; genus Dioctria; species Dioctria linearis. Next base: position 120,866,178 of record OZ005743.1, on the reverse strand, counting down.
ATTACAATTAGTCGATAATTTGAGGGATCGCTACCCTTTCCTTTCTTGGGAATAGGCTGAACGTGGGCTAGTTTTCATGCAGTTGGAAATTTTCCTGTCGAATAAGACAAATAGAATGAATATGAATAGGATGAAGTGCAACTTTTAATTACACAACCATACGGGAGATGCGAAATTGGTATCTCTTAAGTGGTTGAAAGATGATAATTTGAAGGGAATCAGGCAGCCAAAAGATTAGTTTTATCCAGGGAGTCAGCAACCACTTCACCGTTGTTAAGCAGTGAGGGTATTGAGGAACTTCTGAAGTTGTTCCTGATGGTTTTGTCCAGGGACCAGAAACCTTTGCTGTCTTTGCGGCTTTCCAAGTTTCTTTGCCTAACATTGTGGTATAAGAAAATTTTCTCTCTAGATAATAGACTTGCAGTTGTTCCGTGCAGTCTTGTTTCAATTCCGGAAATGGATGCAAATGATAGGTGCGAAAAGCAGACTCTTTCCCTGTTATTACTTGGTTGCATTTATCATTAAATCAAGAGCAATTTTGCGATCTGCTTTAAGAATACGGAATGTATTCACGCATGCCAAGATTTAGAATGTTATTAAGTTCTAATGTGTAACCATCAACAAACCTCGAAGCAAAACAGACCGACCAATAAATTTCTTTAAGATACTGATTGAGACTTACACAATCAGCATTTTTATAGTGCCAGAGAAGCCTACTTGTAGGAGGAGAAGTAGGGCGGCATATGTTTGAAGTGGTAAATTGAGCCGTGATTAAACAGTGGTCTGAATCTGAATTATCAAGAGGAGAACCGACTGAGATGGAGTATTTGTCGGGGTGAGATGTTAGAAACAAGTCAAGTAGATTAGCTCTATCTCCAACAGTATCAGGAATTCGCGTTGGTGCATCCACTATAGTTGTTGCAAATTAAAAGACTCCCAGAAGAGTTCATTCTCCGAATATGTTGTAAGAAAAAATTTATTAGTAGCTAGTAGAATAAATTTTGTTGGAATCTTTACTATTCTTCTATAAATAATGGCAATACGAAAAATTCTAAAAAATTTACATATTCAAAACTGTTACAAATAAGCGTAGGTGGTTCGAATATTTTAAAATATGTATACATATGAGTTTGAATGAGATAAATATATTTTACTATATTATTGAACAATTTAGTTTTTGTTAGTAATGATTATTGTTCTAGCAAGACTATTGAACAACGAGTTTGTACTACTAATACCTAAGTAGCATGTAAGAACCAAGAAATTCTACTAATTATAGGTACCTTGCTTCGAATGTTGGACATTGTGGCACTCCGATAAACTTGGATTCCAATGCCATTGTTTCATTAAGTATTTTATACTTCTTTCAAAACATCATTTAAAGACTGCAGTACGAGTTGAACAAAATAAATAAAATTCTAAATTAGAATAACACCATTTCGACTAATATTAATTTGTTGTAGGTATGTATTGAGGTTGATTTGTGTGTAACTACATATTTTATACTCTCGGCGGACTGGATTTTTATTGAGGATAACTATACTATGAATTCTGTTATTTGTCTATTATTTAATAAAAATTGTTCTTTTTTGTTTCTTGTGTTATATACATTTGAAAATTATTTATTTTTAAAATTATTCTCTATTTTGCATTCATTTATTAAAATGTTCATATGTAAAGAGGAATTTTATAATTATTTCTGCCCACCCACAAATTTTGAGTGCTGGTCTCTTTGCATATATACATACATATAAAAAAATGTAGTTGATCTATTAAGAATAAAGACCAACCAATAAGACATGCTTAAAAATTAATAATATACAAACTGTTGAAATGTTTCCCCGTCCTCAATAACTTCTGGATCAACTGGATGATACATTGCTTCTTCTCTGCAATTGAAATAAATTTTGTTCGGGAATAAAAGATTTTATTGTTTTTCAAATTTAATAAGATTTATATATTTTGCTGAGAAATAACAGTAAATGGACTGAATGATTTCTCAAATTATATTATATCAGTTATATCAGTTTTCTTCGGACTATTCTAAATCTTCGTAGATATACAGGGTGTCCCGTATGTGGTCTGGCACCCGAAGGCTACGGATAGGTCATAATTAGAAAATCAAAAAAGTTGTATGGGGGGGGGGGAATCGTAACGGTTTCCGAGATAACGGGACTTTGAGATAATTGGGTATGTTTTTATAGATCACCCTGTAACTTCTGAACGTTACACCCTATGATGATGATTGAAACTTTGGTAGATAGATAATTGTTAGACCTGCTTGAAAATAGGTTCTATTCTAATTTAACGCTGGCATTTCCGAAAGCTTACAAACTGGAATTTCGAACTACTAGCATGTAGATGGCGTGGAAAAAGCTCTATACTTTATTTTTATCATAACTAACATGTTTTAATGTTATTTTCCGATTTAGTATTTTTTATGATTGCTAATAAAAAAACAAGAGGTATTTTTTCAAACTTTATGATTTAAAAACAAAAAAAAAACGTTAATTTTTATCTAGTTTTGAAGCAATCTGACGGTGCAACAGATCTCTCCATTTTCGAATTTATTATTTTGCCGTTGCTATGGCATTTCGTTATATTAATTTCAAAGTTCGTTGTTGATTTGGCGTTGTTATAGCGATTTGTTACGTTTAATTTCCACTGAAAAATATAATAAATAAATGGACTGCTTGAGGAACCAAAAATGCACGAAAGCAAATGGCGCCACTTTCATATTCCTGTCTCTCTCCGTGAGAGCATACTTTCCCACTGAACTGTAACGGTTTAGCGGTATTTCCAACCAAAACAGCCTTGTAAAAAACACTTCTTTCGCCTTTTAATTAAAATTTAACAATAGTCCCAAATACTTTTGTGGTAAATTCGGTAAATCCCTCTGACATGCATATAAGTAAATTCCCAAATAATTTAAATATAGCGCCAGCGAGAGCATACTTTCTAAAATCAAAACTAGTGCCACATGAAACATGAGATCAGTCAGTCCATTTATATACATGTCAGTGCTAATTTGAAAGCTCGAATTTCACTTTGCGCTGTATTTTCGCTCTTGATTCAAACCTCTTTTTGCTCCACTCTGCCCTCTACTCTGCATTGTGAATGCGTCATTATGACAAAAAATTATTTATTATTAGATCTTCAAGTTCCTTGATTGAGAAATTTTTTTATAGTTTTTATCGAGACGGATTCTCTGCTTCGAACCTGTAAAATTCAAAGTACAAGTACCAGTACCAATACATCTTTTAAGTGCAAGTTTACAAGTCCCGGTACTGGTACTGGTTCTTATAAGTTCCACATATCTGCTTTTAAGTACCTTATAGGCATGTGATACCGCCATACCGCCAAGTACATACTTAAGTTCTTGTTATTTATTTGAGTACGCCTTCTAATAATAGAGGTTCAAGAGCTTTCGATCACTTGAAAAATCTATAGCCAACTAAATTTCTGGATGAGGTTCCATTTACGAAATACATATCATAAAATATGTGGCGAAAAGATAGGAAATTAAACAGAATCGTATAAGCTTTTGCAGTTTTAATTGATTAATTAAATAAATTTAAAAAAAATTACCGTTACTAACCTGTTACAACTATTATTAGAAAGTGTATGTAAATAGTTAGCAAGAGGTAAAGTTCTTACTTCGCGTTATGGCGGTATTTGTAGTATTTGTTATAAGGTACTTAAAGCTTATATATTGAATTGTACTTAAACATTTTTTTAGTACCAGTTCCGTGACTTGTAACTATACTTAAGAAATGTTTAGGTCCAGGTGCTGGTATTGCCACTAGTACTTAAGTACCAATGTACTACAGGTCTGTTTTCGGTCAGCTTTCACCGAAAGCAGAGAATCCGTCTCGAAATTGACATAAATATAGTTATTTTTCTTTTTTGTTCAAAAACGTTGCCTGTCTGGGGTCATCCATAGCAAATCGACCAAAAATCACGAAAAGTGTAACATTACCATCACCAATATTTTTGAAATTTTACATACATAATTGGAGGGTTTTTCTTTTACAATGCGTATTTCGAGAGTTATGGCATTTTCAAAATTTCGTAAGAATGCTGTCCAGGTCTTCTTTAAAAATTCATATATATTTTTCTATTCATACTAGGACAGTGAAATATGGCTCATATGAAAGATAGGATTTGAAACTATTTAAGAAAAATAAAATCTAAAAAATATACGCGAAAAGGACATCAAGGATAAGGATTTTATTCTTTATCCTTGGATATCCTAGCAGACGTACTTTTGATTTTTTTAATTTTTTTATATTTTATACCTTATATTATCCACTAAAATATATTAAAATTTCAACTTGCGATTTGAACGGGATCAAGGAGTAAAAAATCAAAGAAGTTTCACCAATCTTACATTTGCTCACAATAAATTCTTAGTTTTTTGAAAATTTCATAAAAGTTTCTATAGAAATTTATAACTTTCCAGATATTTTCTGACTCATAATAATGATGTGGTCTTAAATTTTATGGCATTTATAGCATGCTTTAAAAAAATAAGTCGCCCCTTTAGGGATATTCAACTAGACGTGCACGTGGGAACCGAGGTGAATGAGCAGATTAATTAACATCAAGGAAGGCGACCGAAATTTCATTGGCCGTATCATAAGACATTGAAGTCCTTTTCGATTTATAATTCTTTTAGAGCGATATACTTGAATATAGAAGAGGTAACTCCCTGGACTATCAGAAATGCGTCCCTCCTTGGTATGAGCTCTGTAGATATTGACTTATAAAACTGTGATCATGCTAAATAGACTGCCGAGGTCGAAACGCTTAAAAAAAAGACATATTTAAAAAATAGTTTATATAGTTAACTATACTCAGGTGGATGTAATAGTACACTGTGTGTTGTAATCCTTCGGGAAAACACGGCATAATCCAAGGTCAACCAATTTAAGACCTGTTCAGCCTTGAATGACTGAAAAACCTGCAGTTGATTTTAATATCAAAAATCTGTTCTGTGGGGGGGGGGGGGGGAAGAGCTACTGAAACGACCAGGTACATCAAGGACAAATACAGATGATAATCCACAAAGAGAAGAGCTTGATGATGCCAATATTAATATGGATAAAGACGTTGATATTGAAATTAGAGATATGCAAGATGAAGGAGATGATGCAAATAAAGGACTTGGTGAAGTTGTAACAGAAATATATATTTACTAACCAGCAGGCAGCGTTACAATCACTCAATGACTGCTTTCGGTATTTGGGGGAAGAACCATTTGATAAAAGGAGGTTTGCCAGAGAAATCTATAAGCGAAAAAAGGTTGTTGAAACTAAAAAGTACATTTCGTAAAGAATCTTCGGGCTAAAGGATGAAACAAAGCAGCCGTCTTCGGACGAGAACAAGATAGTTCATAAACTGAAAGCATGAAATATAATCAAACAAGTGACAAAGGTATAAGGTCCTTCATTTTGACATTGCTTCCTGAGAATTGGAGTGTAACAAGAATAGTCGAAAAGTTCCCAACTTATCAAAAAAAAAAAAAAAACAAAAACTCTTAGAGAGTGACGATTTTAATCGTACATGTTGTTCGAATCGGCTTAATAGAAGTATTGATTCTGACGTCATTGAGGCAGCAGAAAACTTTTACTGTAAGTTGATAAAAAAACACTTGTTTTATTTCACAAAAGATCTTATTTATTCAATTATTTTTTTAGAACATCCTAACGCGTTTCGACCACTTAGGTCCTCTGAAGATGACCTAAGTGGTCGAAACGCGTTAAGATATTCTAAAAAAATAATTGAAGATCTTTTGTGAAATAAAACAAGTGTTTATTTTATCAATTTAAAATGTTAAGAAAAAAGTTTCACCAAGTGCCGTCAGTATATACTATGAATCATATTTTACTGTAAGGATGAAATTAGTCGAGCGATGCCCGGAAAAAGCGATTTTGTATCACTTAAGGTTGGTATTATAATATCATATTATCATCATTGGTAAAAACTCATATTTTCTTATTCCTAGATTGAAGGAAAAAAGACCACGTACAACATCGTTTAATATGGGGAAGTTTAAAAGAAATTTATCGTTGTTTTAAAGATACATATCGCGAAATGAAAATCGGATTTTTGAATTTGAGTCGCTTCGCCCAAAATATTGGGTTTTGGCAAGATCTTCGGTAGCACATTCAGTATGCGTATGACTAGAATGTCAAACTTATGATAGAGGGCTGCAGGACAAAATATTTAACAATTAATGAGGACATTCAAATTCTCAACTATTGGTCATGTCTTGTTTTGGGGATATGTAACCCCCCAAATGTCCCTTGTTTTTTAATAATTTCCACGACTGTTCAGAATATGGAAAACTAAGAGAATTTTTATAAGAAATTTTTGAAAAAAAAACAACGGAATTGAAAGCATTACGTTTAGCTAATGGAAATTTACAGGTCGGTCGAAATTGGAAACAAAAATTGGAATCTTACCTGTTGCCTATTTGATATGGACCCCTGGGTCAAATCTTGAAATCATCGAAAAATTAAGTAAAATAGTAGGGGCCGGAGGATTTATCAAATGCTCCAAAGAGGATCGTAAAATATCTTGAACTCAATTTTTAAGCTACTTCTACCGAACTTAGGGAAGTGTTCGAATATTTTTCGGTCAAGGTTAGGAACGTTTGAAAAAAATCTTGAAATCTTGAAAATGCTCGTTTTTTACTTTTGCACCAGATCAGTTCACTTCACACAAAAGAATGTAAGGGAGCTGTTTTAGAGCTGTAAGATCGCAAGTAAAAATTTTACTGATGATTTTACTAATGCAGTTAGGGAGTTCGCCGGTAAAAATTTAAGGTTCCCTCTTTATAAAGTAGATGGCACTATAAATTCTCCACACATTTTACTAGGCATTTTAATGCACGAAGCAATAAATTACTGGTAAAATTTTGACATTTCTATTTCTATGAAAATTTGCATATTGTTTTTTGATTGATTGAGGAGTTTCGTTTGTGTTATCAAAATATAAAAATTAATTATTTTGTTTTCTCCAAATTAACATACGGCAAAATTTTACCAGCGATTTTAATGTGAATTATTTGGCGACCGCGTTAAGTTTTACTTTGCCCGAACTCGATACTACGCTTTAGGTATCAAGAATATGATTAAAAATAAAACCATGGAGTGCTTATAGCAATATTTTGAGGACTGCATACTTACTGGAATACATTCACAGAGAGCTCATTTTGAAGTATTTACTTTGAACGCCCCATGGCTTAAATTTTAATCATATTATTACAACGCTTTTTGTTTTTTTTAAGTAATCTACAACAATATAACCAATTTATACGAAATTTTATTCAGGCCTCTATTGAAGAAAAAATTTTCTTCTCTAAACCCATCCCAATTTGAAAAATTAATAATTTACTAACAACATTACTGAACAATAATTGAAAAATAACAGAAACTATTAAAATGTTGCAGTTTGAGATGTTCAAGAATATTGTTATTTATTTATTTATTTTTTTCTTATAAAAATCATTCTTTACAAAACATATCTTAAAACATTATACTTTCCTTTTTAAAATAAGCTTAAGAAAGACCATGTCACAGTATTAGAACGAACGACTGAAAAGTGAATTTTAGAATTTATATTATTTTAATTACAAAAAAAAAAAAAAATCAGCACTGTGCGAGACGGACTCGCGCACGAAGGGTACAAAATTTAACACTATAAATTTTTTTTTTTTTTTAAATGAAAATGAAAAAAATGCCTACTTATGATAATAATAAGAATAAGAATAAAACGAGGAAAAACACCGTAAAAAATACGTTTGTTGTATGGAGACCCCCTTTAATTTTTATTGTATTTTTATTATTTGTTGTTATAGCGGCAAAAGAAATACACAGTCTGTAAAAATTTCAACTGTCTTCCTATTACGGTTCATGAGATACATCCAGGTTACAGACAGACGGACTGAGATCGGAGGCTTATTAATAGGGTTCCCGTTTTTACCTTTTGGGTACGGAGGCGTAAAAATCCTCAAGATTTCTGCCATAAGAGGGAACTATTAAGTATGATAAGGAAGTAAATGGGCGAACAGTAGCTAGTTGTACAATAGTAGGGAGAAGTATTAGTTTTATGTAAGTACACATCTCGGCAAAAGTACTGCAAATGTATTGTTCCATTACCCTACCCTAGTAGAAATTGCTCACAGTGTAACCTTGTATCATGCCCCGCAAGGAGCAGTTATTATGTAAACAAAAGCATTAAGGTGTTTGCATCTCATGATGAAACATATAGAAATTTAAGTCCCGATTAGCCTTCTGATGAGCATTCATTAAATCTCTTCGAAGCGCTCATTGGATATCATGAAACTGCTCCCTATATATTAAACCAGCAATAAATAAATATTTATTCTTGTCATCACCTGGTCAGAAGACATTTCTACTAGAAAAATTTGAGTTGATTTTTGTGTTTTATTTATTTAAATTTTTAAAATATTTTATTTTTCCGTAGAAAGACTGTCGCCCATATGCTGAACAAGACGTTATACCCAAATCCTCACCGTCAAATTTGGAAAATATGAAATCAATCGTAAAATCAGATTACCATTATTATTCATCCTGACACTCATTGCTCTGCTCTTTAATAAGCTCATCGCGACACTCATTGCTCTGCTCATTAATAAGTTCATCGTGACACTCATTGACATGCTCATTAATAAGCTCATCATGACACTTATTATGTACTCATCTAATATTGTAAAATGCACAAAAGAGAAGTAAATTATACATTTCTAAATAAGTGAAAGAGATGCAATATCTCATGCACACTAATAAGTAAATAAATGATTTTTTCCCGGTTTTGATTCAAACGCGAATAAATTTCATCAGGACGTTCATCTGATTACTCATGAGGAGCTCATTGATGAGCTCATCATGATTGTCTACCAGGGTACTAAACATCGGTTTGTAGGTAAAGTAGTGTTCGTTCATCAAGATGCCATGAACAGTGTAAAAACAAAATGTCTGTAATAAAGTTTGTGACAATTTGACAGTTCTGCCAAGCCGAATGGCATGGGAAGTAGAACAAATTGTTATTAGATTTTATTTCACTTGCAGAAATGGTTTTGCTTGTCATTTTGGCCCTTTTCCTCTACCACAAGTTTGTGCATGCTACAAGTTCTCTTTCTTCCACTGTATAGATTTATATAGGAACCGTTGTATTAAAAATTAACTATTGTATTAGTTAAGATGTTGAAAGAGAAAGTATAATGACATTATAGAAGCATCCAACTCATGTGACCATGCCTCTATGATAATTAGATCAAAAGTTATGATTTTTTGTTTTTAAATACCATATAACTCAGCAGACCAAAATTTGGGGAGTTTTAAGAATTTCAAAGTCCTTTAATTTAGGCAGCATGCATCGCAGAACAAAAAAATAAATCAATTCGATCTAATAATTATTTAACTTTTACCAAAAGAACGAAATTAGTGATGATGTGGGTTGGGAAGGTACGCATTTTGATCGATTTCCTATGGAATGACCTATGATGACGTACACTATTCTCTGAGTGATCTTAAATTCATGAAGACTGACTATAAGGGTTAAAAAAATACGATTTAAAGCTCTCACTATACCAAACTAAATTAACATTCGACTGGACAATACTAGTCCCGTTATTATTGTTTACATAATGGATTAATGATGAGTATATACATTAATCCATTTTCTAGTTACATATATATATGTATATACATACTTTCACCAATAATGGTTGGTATCGATTGAGTTCGAAAATGAAAACACCCCAATTTATTCGCCGGCTCCTTATCCTTAAGATTCTCACGTAAATCTATTACAAGTTACCCGTACGGAATTTTGTGGCTAACAAAATCCATCAAAAGTTATATTATTATAGTCACAAGTTCTTCCTAACTGCAATCACAATTTCTCTGTAATGGTATAGTAATGTACATATTGGTAGAAGCTTTTAACCTTGACATCACCTTTCAAAAACGAAATTAAAAAAAATTCTGAAGATGATGTAATATTTTGACATTCACTTTCACTTATCGCCCACAAGCTTTTATAAAGTGGAGTCCTTTAATTTTAGTGAGTTTCCTTGTTTAAATTTGTAAACAAAAAAGTCTTGAAAAGGCAAAAAACAATTGATTCAAGAAGTAAACTACTGTAAGGCTATTGAAAGCATGCATTCACCGGTTACCTAATCTGCCTCAAAAGCACAAAAAAAAATAATTATATATATGTATAAACAAAACTCTATCCGGGAAATGGTAAAATCAATTGAGATTAAATAATTCCTTATCCGTATCAATATTTTAGAGGTTAATTCTAAGACATGGTATATGACACAATCCACTCGAAAATTGTAGCTAACACAAATAATGTTTCTTTGCGAAACATTCAGTATTTCACGAAACCGCGAGATTACGTCAGACAAGATGTTAAAGAAAGCAATGTACCAGATAAGATTTTGTACTTGTACATATATACAAATACTTGAATACTTGCATAATATCTAAGCGTAAAGATGTCTCCAGGTATTGATATAAAAAATTAAAAACTCACAATTTATTAACTGAACACTGTTGAATCCTGAGAGCGTAATACGTACGTAGAACGTGGCAACGGTGGCAAACTAGCACGTAAACTTCTACTCTATCTATAAGGAAGTCCACAAAAAAATAATGCATCAGCTGATGGAACATCAGCTGTTGGGAAGCAAGCGCACTGTACTGTTTTGATCGGTATTATAGATAAAAAATCGAAGTTTTTATATACTCAGCAAGGCATGAACATTATAAGTTATGCACACTAAAGATATTTATGAGGCGAAATATTGACGAGTTCACAGTCCAATGCAGACGATAACAGTTTGGCCTACTTTACGTTAGAACAGTTTGGTTAACAAAAACATTTTTTTTTTTAATCTTTGCCACAGTTCAGGTACTCTGAGTTATGTAAACTACCTATATCAGCTGAAAAGCTTAATTTTATCCAATTTTATCTGGAAGCATTTAAATAATATGTGCTTGTGTATAGTATATACATTACATATATGTATGTAACTAACAGATAATAGATTTGGGTGTTTAAGCTTTGTCTAGAGTTCGGGTATAGCTTTTCTCATACATATAATTTTTAGAGCACACGCCAATTTGGTTATGAATGTTTAAGCTGAAAGTTGAGTCATCCCTAGTAGTTTTTGAGCCATTCTTTACAAATCTATCATGAAAGCGTTAAGCCATACATATGTATAATATTGACTGTCGTAACCCCCGGAATATAATACAAGCCATAAAGTCGCCGAAGGCACCGACACATTAAAAAGCCTTAACGTGCCGGGCAGTGCTGTCGTTTGTACTCCGTTCGGAGTATTTGTACTCCGAAATCTAATAGCGTACTCCGGTACTACTCCTTGTATAAAAGTACACCGGTTTTGTTATTAAGGAGTTCATTTCATTTTTTAAACTCCTGTATTTGTTAGTAAACCAAGTTCATTCAAAAGTTTTTATTCACCTAGGATGGAGTACTGAGTTTAATAACTACGCATGGTACATAGTACAGGCTGAACTTGTGAGGATGGTTTTGTAGTGGTACTACGTTGTAATATACCCAGTTCAATCATATCAGAACAATTATCTTATTGAAAAAAGTAGAGAATAAAGTAATTTAAAATGTGAAATGTTATTTGTTTCATTGTCATTCGTTTCGCTGGCTTGGCTTGTGTAATATTTTGCTATTGTGTTGGCTGTGGCTGATGCGTCCGTACTTGGACAAATGTAAACGCTCTCTCGAAGAATATATAATTCTGGAATTTAATTTAAAGTTTTAATTTCAATCGCTCCTTTTTTTCACAAAAGTTAAGTTTGCTTCAAGATCGCGTTCAAATCCAAATCCTTTGAACATTTTTCATGAAAATGGAGGAATTAATTCATAAAAAACTACTTCAAGAACAAGAGCTACAAGAAATAACAAAACAATGCCGTGATTTGTATATTATCTAATGTAAAGAAATATTACATCGTACAAATTTTGAGGATCCAGTAATAAAAGCAGTTGTAGGAATGGATCCAATTTGTTTAACTCCAAGCTTAATACCTTTAATTACATGTTTCTCAAACCTAATTGATCGAAATTATATCGATACGTTAGATACGAATACAAGAATTTGTACCAAAGTCACTGTTATTTGAAGAATACTGGAACCCGATTTTTAATGTAAAAATGACCTAGAAAAGTTTATTAGTTGCCTTATGTGCCTTTACATGTTCCGGAAGTGCGGAAAGAAGTTTTTCCCCGGTCAATCTTTTTAAAACTAAAACCAAAAATTCTCTTAACATCAAAACTGTTAATTCTATAATAGTTGTAGCAAAAAACGTTATTTATAAGTATTATAAGAAAAACAAGGACAAAAACCAGAATTGGTCTTAGACCAATTCTTACGATATCTTTAGATGAATGCCTGTGTGCAATTTCGAATGGTATGCTGTTTGATATTGTTAAAGTGTTTTTTCACATTTATTTCTAGAACGGTTCGTTGGACAGTAAAAATTATTATTTTTAATCAATTGTACCTATAGGATTTTTATTCTGAAAAACTTTTCAATACGATAAAAACGTCTTCACAGTATACGTATGTAAAACGTTTTCACAAGATATGTAAAATATATTCTCATGGAAAGACCAAGAAGGAGTTCCCCGATTTAGTCTATTTTTGAAGTTGTATTTACTAGTTTTATGAAATCAAACTAAAATCTTTATTTTTTAATTGGCCACGTGGAAAATAACTCGAGAGTGGACTTTCAATGATGACAGACAGACAGACGGCCGGACGGATGGACAGACGGACAGAGGGAAATTCAAAAATCGAAATAATTATTAATATTATGTGTGCGCGTATTGCCATTGGCTCTATCAGCATTATTTCTGTGTGTTACAAACGGAATCACCAAGTTAGTATGCCCTCTGGCATTTCATATCCTAGGGTTGTAAAACGTGCCACGATTGCTTTTTATTGTGAAATAAACATTGATAATGGGATGTCCATGATAATACGAAATAAGAAGCGGGCAACATGCAAAAAGAGTATTGCCAACCAAGATTTTTTTTTATTGTACAAAGTTTGCCATTTATGTACTTGAAGAAAAGTAGAATGTCTCAAATGAGAACATTGGCGCAAAATAGGTTAATGTATTTGCAGACGTCCATTGTGCTGTTTGTAAAGAAACATTATATCTACAACATTTCATCTACATTAATCGAGGTTTATATGTGGTTCTCCGTTGAGGAGTTATATTCTCCATGTCCGAAGGTCTTCATCAGATTTTGATCAAATTTTTAAATTGAATTGGTTTAGAAATACCGGATATATAAGGTAACATCCGTAAAAAGAAATCAATCGAACGGATAACCTAGTCTTTTTGAAGTCAGTTAAAAAAGGAATTCAATGATAGTAATAGCCTTTACTGGATTCTTGAAATCTCATAAAAAAAGGAGAACTCGAGAAATTAAAATATTTTCAGCTATGGATGATTAAATACGTTCGACGAAAAATGCATGAAAAGTCCGTATTTCACCACTAAAACTTTTTCAGAGTTTTATCATTTTAGTTTAATATTTATCTATTATTTTTCCAAAAAAGGCACCGCGAAAGGTTTTGCACGGCACTCTGAGGGATAGGTACACAGCCCCGCCACTGATTATAAACGAATAACTTTTAATTATAAAACTTTGATTAAATATGATCGGTTTTAATTTCGTTAGTCGTGTACTCCGTTTTTTTCCGAAAGTACTCCGCTTTGGCAGCGAACGATACTACTCTTGAACATTTTCAAACGACAGCACTGGTGTCGGGTACAGCATGCAGTAAGAGCTCAGTCTCACTGCTTTTTGTATACTCGTCATGGAGGAAAAACTAAAATTTCATCTTAAACAGGTCCTAAAGCCCAAAACTGTCGCTCCCACAGCAAAATGAAATTGAAACAAATTGCAGCCAAATATGTTTTCTTTCTAATAGTTTTTAAAAAAAAAACTAGCATGTAGAACAAATTTACGGAAATTACAGCGTTTGAACAAAATACAATCAACTTTTATATGCAAAAGTCCTTCAGTAAGACAAGGCAAGAAGACTGTGGATGTCGTCTGCTGACCGGCCTGCTGCTCTCTTTTTTCGACTTTGTTCATGGCTTGTATTTTGCGGGGGTTACTTACGAACGACTGAGTATGTTCGTTGAAATACACTACAGAAAGTAGGCTCTAAGTATCAAGTACTAACTGAGAGAGAACTGTAAACAACAAATAAATAAGTCGATTCGTCGAAATAAAGGTTTTTGTACCTTAGATGAAATCTGATAGTGTCTACTAAGTTTGTCATTCCGTTTGTAACACACAGAAAAAATGATGGTAGAGCAAAATTGATTGGACACCTTCGCATAATAATAAAAGTTTTTTTGATTTTTGCTTGTCCGTCTGTCTGTCCGTCCTCACGATAACGAAAACGCGTTTACTTAAGGTGGATCCACACTTAACAAACATTGACCAAAAACAAAAATTTGTCAAACATTTGACAACCAATTTATAGACAACAATTGACAAATGTTTGTCAAACGTTTGTCAAATATTTGGGGAATGTTTGTTATGTGTGGACGCGCCCTTAGAAAGCTGAAATTTTGCACACGATCTTCTTTAAAAAAAAATGTAGATTTAAGTTTCAAAATGGGATAAATCGGGCACCTCCTGTATACCCGACACATACCATACAAAAATTTGGTTTTTCAATATATATTTGGACATTGTCAGAGAGAAAGACAAATTTTTTCACGGCGTTTTCATAAAAATTGCGAATACCCCAAATCGGGTAACTCATTCTTGGTGTTGCCATGCAAAACTTAATTTTTTAATTTTTCACTATACATATATTTCAACACTGCCTGAGAGCTCGTCGACATAGAGAGCTGAAATTTTGTACACAGCGTTTTCATAAAAATAATTAATAATATGTAAAAAAATGAACTTGGTATTGCCATACAAAGCTTTGACTTTTCACTTTATTTAACTTTTATTTTCATCTAGGATATAATTTTATTGGTCTTAGACCAATTGTAACTTTTTCTTTTGTTAAATGAATTATTTAGTGATAAAAAGTATTTTACAAATAGGCAAAAAATATATTCATTAGAATCGCAGCAGAAATTCAAAAGATTGAATGAAAATCACTTTTCAAGCTGAGCGTTCACTTTTTCAACTTCCCACCAATGATGTTTTTTTCAATGTTGGCACCAACGTAAAAACTCTTTTTGACACACAAAATTGAGCCCAGAATAAATAGTATATCAACCAGTCCATATTATATATATCAGTATATAATAAATATTGCCTGCAGTTTCGAGAAGTTCCGTCTTGGCTACTACAAACAAGTCAAGGTCTTGTGGAGCGATGACCCGCACCATCTAGTGAATGAAATTTATTCTTAAATGTTTTTTCATACAAAGTAGATTTTATAATTTTCATCAGAATAACGGTATACCCTAGAACAATAATTTTTATACAGGGTGTTCCGATGGAAATGATTCATATTTGAGAGCGTTTCTTTCTGAGTAAAAAGATCTTTTAGAATATATTAAAATACTCACTCCTGTAAGAGATATTCGTGCTTTACTGTTTATTGTATTCTTCAAGTTAAACTTTCAATGAAGCTGTTGTAAATTTTCAGAATTAAATCCATCTATAAGTTTTGTTTGTTTATCCAAGTGCGACAAACGGGAATAATCGGCCAATTTGAAAATGGCTGCCATATGATTCACACTTGCTTTTGATAAAAAGTATTTGTATGGGCAATTGGTGTGACCTCTATTATCGAACTTCTGTGGTAGGCGATCAGAGATAACCATACTGATGAGACCTCTCTGATCGCTGGGTCGAAAAGTACGATTTTTTCTACATTTTTAATGCATTTTAGAAATTCATTGAAATTATTTTCAGTGAATTTCAGCCTGCTATAGACGAGAAATAATCCACCTACAAAGCTTTTTAGTTAGGGGCTAGTGAGTAGATAAAAGTTATTTAAAAAGGATTAAAGACGAAGGATAGTGGTGTGCGTTAGTATTATAATATTGGAGGATATATTGAATATTTTTAAATTCATAATATATTAAGAAAAGTTGTTGTAATGTTATACACTTATCTGCATCTTTCATTTGCATAATTATTTCATTCAAAAACTCCCCAAAGGTTTTCTTCTTCACGTGAAGAAAAGCATTATGTTACTTATTACAGGAAAGTAGTTTCTAGACGGCAGAGATGCAAATAAAGACGTTATATCAGATATCTAAAGAAATTTTAGCTATGAATTACCCTTTATATAGAAAACCGTTAAAATGACCCCCCCCCTCCATTTTTATTTCCAACACTTGAAACTATCACCTATATCTTATTTATGATCACCAATTACAAATGACCTTGTAGTGGTGGAATTGGCTCCCTAAAACCCCTTTCCGTGTTTATTTTTAGTTTTAGTGGTCCATTATCATCCATATCCGAACTAATACCCTTGACAGATTGTCTCCATAATGACTTAATTTTTAATTAAGAAGAGTCAAATGTGCAGAGTGTCACACAAATGAAGTCCATCAAGAATCCATTTACAACATTTCACTTCATTTTCAAATGGACCAAATTTTATTCCATTAAGTGAAATTTGCTGTAAAATCGCCACCTATCGTTATTTTAAAATGAGCTGAATTTATTGGAAAGTGGTAAGTTTTTCCAATAAAGTTAGCAGTGACAGCCATCAGCTGATATTTTTTGGTCTCTTTCAACAACAAAAATTGTCTTCTACTAAATGCTTTGCAACTACAGTAAATACTAGCAATTTTTTTTTGATAGCATTTAATTAAATTATTGAACTCTGATCTTTACTCACATTGCGGAGCTGTCAATAACATTTGAAATGTCTATAGTCTGTCACCTCTTCATTTGTTTGAAATGACAATTTCACAGTCTCTTTAGGGTATTACTTCTCATCAAAGAAATCAGAGACACAAATCAGGTCTCAGATGACTTCAAATTAAATGATTTAAGAAAAATTGTTTCTCTCTATTCTCAAAATTCAGAACTGACAGAACTGAGCACGAATACGAATTCCAAGCCTGTAAGAAGAACGATGAGTTGCGAAAGAAACAAGGGAAGGGACCTAAATACAGTAATGTAGATGTATATGCTATACATATACATATACATACATATATACAGGGTGTCCCGTAAGTCGACGTAAAGCCGGAAGTGATAGACGAAATCATAACAGTTATCAGAAAAATATAAAAAAAATCTAAGTCATGTATTTTCCAAATTATAGACATTTCTTTTGTTTTCGAGAAAATGTACAGCCTGTGATGGTTTTTTAGCTCCTGTTGCTACAAATCTTTACTTTTTTTCAATTTTATTTTTCTTATGTAACCTGTTGCTTTAAATTCTAAGCCAACTGCTCCAGCTTGGAGGAAAATGTCACATTTTGCCAAACCAAGAACAGAAAATTAATATTTCAACCAACTTTAACTGACTATACTGAAAAAAAAATGTACTACGCCAGTTTGGCAAGTAACTCTAAAAGTTGACGCATTTAATAAGGATTCTAAAATGGTATAAAACTTGCTACAATATTTCTT
The DNA here is from genome assembly GCA_963930735.1 of Dioctria linearis. Classification (NCBI taxonomy): domain Eukaryota; kingdom Metazoa; phylum Arthropoda; class Insecta; order Diptera; family Asilidae; genus Dioctria; species Dioctria linearis. The sequence goes on along the minus strand of OZ005743.1, from coordinate 120,848,509 downwards.
AGATTATGGCAAAAAAAAAATTTCTTCAAGAAACACAGTTTCGAAAAATTTCTTTTCACCTACTAAAAATGATTCTAGTGTACCCAAAGCTTGCCGTAAGACCGTAACTTTCAGATTTTAGTTTAAGTGAGACGGAGAGTCATTACATAAAGTGTGAGTGAGACAGATAGTGACGCTACCTCGTCAAATCATTGAGTTTTTACAAATGTGCATCGTCTACTCTCCACAGAGCGCCGACTTCCAAACCAAGTACATGGTGAAGAAAGAGTTCCTTACCTCACGAGGACTTAGTACTTCAAGCAGTTGAAGAAGACCCAAGTACTTTGCTACGTGCAATCCAGGAAAGTACAGGAGTGCCTAAAAGTATAGCTCAGCGAATTTTACAAAAACATGAGTTCCAGAATTACGGAAGCAGTTGAATTTGTCATCAATGGAAGATTTGCCCGTCTGATAACCCGATCCTTTTTAAGAAGATGTCGAACTTGTATTTCAGCTGAAGGAAGGCAGTTTGAACATCTTATCTAAATAATAGATCTTAGCATCCAAATAATTGGTGTTTAATTTTAAACTTAAGGAAAATTTGTCCTAAATTCAACAAAAAGTTAGGATCTCTAAGTTGAAAGCGTCACTATCTGTCTCACTCACACTTCTTATAATGACTCTCCATCTCAGTCAAACTAGAAGCTTAAAGTTACGGTCTTACGGCAAGCTTTGGGTACACTAGAATCATTTTTAGTAGTGAAAAGAAATTTTTCGGAACTGGGTTTCTTGAAGAAAACATTTTTTTTCCGTAATCTAAGAAATATTGTAGCAAGTGTTATACCATTTTAGAATCCTTATGACATACTTCAACTTTTAAAGTTACTTGCCAAACTAGCGTAGTACATTTGTTTTTCATTACAGTCAGTTAAAGTTGGGTGAAATATTAATTTTCTATTCTTGGTTCGGCAAAATGTGACATTTTCATCCAAGCTGGAACAGTAGGCTTATAATTTAAAGCAGCAGGTTACATAAGAACTATTCGGTATTACATAAGAAAAATAAAATTGAGAAAAAGTAAAGATTTGTAGCAACAGGAGCTAAAAAGCCATCAAAAGGTGTACATTTTCTCGAAAACAAAAGAAATGTCTATAATTTGAAAAATACATGAATTAGAATTTTTTTTTATATTTTTCTGGTAACTGTTATGATTTGGTCTATCACCCGATTCCGGCTTGACGTCGACTTACGGGACACCCTGTATACATCTTGCATGCAGAGCTCAAATAGAAGATTTACATCTGCTTTTTGAATAGAGTTGAAATCACAAAAGTCAAAGGAAGAGACAGAGTCCCAACAACAATAATGTAGCTCATCCTGATCACTGAATTGAACCCAGTGTACCGGGTAAATCTAAAGCTACATAAGTCTGACGTTAGCGCCATCTTGAAGAGCTTTGCAGAACTAAATTGTAAAAAAACGAATTTAATCGTATTTTTTTATTTATCTGCATAAGGATTCACAAATTTATTTATGTCAATCGAGAATTTGTATAATTTTTGCCTTATTGAATAAAAGCCCTTTGAGCTTCATTTTCGTCTTGAAATAAATTCTCTTGAAGTTGTAACAGTCTGAATTTTTGTGTTATAAAATTAATCATAACATTAAAATTGCTTTGGTATCATCTATAAGTATGACTGGACTGGAGAGATTATGCAAGAAAAATAATAAAAATTTCTGTGTAATGTACATGAAAAAGATGTTATCGGGGGAGACAAAAAATCACGTTTTATGTCGATATCTTAAAAAATATGGGAAATATAATATTAGCGCGAACGAAAACATTAATACTCCCAAAATGATATGTATTTATTACTTTTAAAGTTTTGTATAACAAAATATGCAGCATTTTGGCGTGTTCGGGGTGATTTGCCGCTTTGATGATAATGAGTTCGTGATTTTAATTTTTTACTCAATATGAGATAAGGAACTTGTAATTTTCTTCATAAATAAGCAAACTTTTAAACTTTATTTGTTTTTAGTATTTAAATTTTACATCTTTAAATTATTTGTTTTTATATTTTGGAATTTCACGTTTATCATGTTTTATAGTATACCTACTTCATTTGAAAAAAAAAAACATAAATTTTGACTATACATTTTGACAGTGATTGAAAATGCGTTGATACAGAAGAGGGATAGGTATGATGCCTAGATGATCGGGCTGGTATATCAAGAGAAATATTAAAAGGCAAATAAGGGTATGGAGACTTTTAAGAGCTTACACCAGGATTTGATTATCCAACTAATTGATAATATATTAAATTTATCTAATCTTTCGTACTAACCAACCTAAGGTAATATGTACTGTGTACCTACTCTAAACAATACAAAAGTCTAGTACTATAACTTTTGAATGTCTTGTTCAGAATAGGAAAACTAGAGTATTTCTAATTTCCTAATTAAAGATATGTAGAGGCACACAATTGAAGAAATCGACTGCACGTACAAAAAACAAAATCAATAAGACTAGAGGTTTTACCGATAACATAAGTTCTATGTGACACAAATAGGAGCTTATGATGAAAATAGAATATCCACATACCTACATCATAGATTTTTTGTATTGGATTAATGAAATTAGTTCTTATTGTATAATCAGCTTTGGATAAATGTACTTAATGCCATTGCAATTACTAATATTCATTAATTATTAAAATAATTTGATTTTTTTTTCTCTATATTATAAAGCCAAGCTCAGGAGATACCTTATGATGCAAAGCACAGCATGACAGGAAGGAGATAGGGAAAGGATTAAGGGAGTTGAGGTGCTGATGTGTGTCGCTCTTAAATTTTCGCAGATTGTATGCCCGAAGAAAAATAGAAAATGGTAGTTGTTCCACATTCGCACAGTTGTTCGGGATAAAAAGCATCACGCAATCTTACTGTACAGCCGAAAGTATTTGGCAGCGCGAGTATTGCGTGCAGGAATCATTCTACAAGGGATCAGAGGAGATAATTAATCGAAACATTGACCATGCATGTAGCGATAGAGGAGCGAAAGGCATTCGACATTTCGGCGGTGCTCGAGTGAGTCGATATGATGAGTTATTGCCCAATGAAGCTAAGCCTATGCGACTAGCCCCGGCCCAGATATTTGAATTGTATTCCATTCTAGGTCTGATGTAGGACATGTAGAGGAGTGCTAGATTTGACGGGCTGAAATATTTCTTACACCATTTCAGAAATCCGAGACATTTCGATTCTTCTTTGGCAACAGAGAAGAACTGATCTGTCTAGTTTAGCTTGCTGGAAATGTTAATGCCAAGAATGCATAAAGACGGTGTGTCGTAAATCAGTGTTCCATCAAATGAAACGGGAGTTGAGAAATTATGATCTTATTTCTAAGAGATGCGACAGATATTGGCTTTAGATGCATTCAATTCGACACGATTCGATTTGTCAATATATTGTCAAGATCGTTATTCAATGATCTTGTCATGCAATCTCGTTGGGCACATGCGGGATTTCCACTTGAGTCCGCAAGAGTATAAAATGAGTAATCGAAATCAAGGGTACTGTCATCTGAATGGGATTGGGAGTAAGGGAAAGCAGATCATTAATGAAAATTAAAAAGAGATTCGGAGAAATAACAGAGCCCTGGGGCACACCGGCATTTATGGGATGAGATTCAGATGTAACGTCATCTAATACAACACATATTAGGCGACTAGATAGGAAACTTTTAATCCATAATAGAAAAGGAGAGGAGAGACCAAGTGCTTTAAGTTTGGCTAACAGGGCAAGATGCCAGACTCTATCAAAACGCTTTGAAATATCCAGCGCAATGGTTTTGGACTCACCAAAATTGTGGAGACTATGGTTCCAACATTTCATAAGAAAAGTCAGCAAGTCTCCAGATTGGCATTCAACTCGGAAGCCATATTGGCGATCTTAGATGAGTTGGTTGGTTTCTAGGTACATCGTTAATTTGGAGTTAATGATGGAATCGAAGTGATTGCAATTGGTCGATAATTTGAGGGATCGCTACCCTCTTCTTTTTTGGGAATAGGGTGAATGTGAGCTACTTTCCAAGCAGTTGAAAAGATTTCTGTTGAATAAAACAAGCAGAATAGTTTGCGGAGAGGTTTAGAAAAGGATGAGGCGCAGATTTTAATTAACAGGGGCGAGAAACCATCAGGTCCTGCGGCTTTGGAGACGACGTGATGATGTTATTTAGAATATTTCTTGTTACTTTGAATACTTTGCAATAAACCCTCAGACTGTATGTATGGTAGCATGTCATTATTGTAAATTAGAAAACTGTAACGACATTTTTATAAGGCATCGATTCTTCTTTTATTGCAAGGCCTTATAAAAGTTAATATAAATTACGTAAATCTGTCGTTCCCATCAAAAGTCGAATCTATAGTAAGTAGGTATAACAAAAAAAAAAATGGTTTAAAATTCTTCCTGTTGAACGAACTGAAAGAGAAATAAAAGTTGCTCAACGAAATGCATAGCTCAATTTGGTGGAATAGGTGATTTTACAAATGTTTTTCAAATACAATTTTAATTTGTAATTTGATACCAATCTAGGGCTATCTTTAAAAATTAGTGTGATTAATCCATAATTTAATATATCCGAATAAATCTTTTTCCGATTGCTGATCTCAAAGTTGGAAATATGATGGGATTTGACTAACTTTGATTATGAAGATAGTTTTAATAAAATTTCTTTATTAGATTTTCTTAGCGGATATAAATAGCAACCAAATGGATCGACCAAATTAAAAACAAGTATCTTGAATTTTTTTAAATTTAGCAGTTCAAGAACAAACAAATACAAAATAATCAAACCAAATTCGTTCGATTAAAAAAACAAAAAAAAAATTAATACTTACATATGCGTATGCACAAACATATATATTTCTTATGACTATGTCATGTCCACTTAAGAGCATGCATATTGCGTGACAGTTGTTATGTGGACGACTTTAATTAAAGAAATTGAAAAGACTTTAGCATCAGCAACGTCGCATTGCTTTAAGTTTGTCGCAATTCTTTAAATATTAGGAAGCAACTATGCCATTATACGACTTAGCTACAACATCCGATTACAGACACACATATATGTATAGAATAAATAATTGGGTACTAGATAAAAACTTGTTTTGGCATTATACAACTTTTCTTCAGCCCTCTCCCACCATAAAATAATCAATAGGTAAATACAAATTTTGCGGGAAATTTTCTTCGAGAATAATGTAAGGAATAGTATCTAACAATGGCCCCATTTTGTTTTCTAATCTATGAACTAAGAGTTCACTTGAAAATTTGCCAACAAAGCTAAAAACGGGTGAAAGGAAGTTCATATATCGATATAATGCGAAAGTAATAGAAGTAAGCACTCTCCATAATGCCCGGAATGTCATTATTTCTGAGATGGAGTATAGTTAGGACATATTCGTCAGGCTTCACCAATAAATTTAAAATTTTTATTTCTATGTAACAGAATACTGAAAACTATTGGAATGTTGTATGTCAAGGTCAACTCGCAGATAGATCAATAACGGCATATAGGTGAGAATAATAAACTGTATCGACAAATTATGTTAGGCCTAGGAAAAATGCACGACTTCGCAGATTCTAGAGTCCTTCCGCCCCATACCCTATTATAGGCTCTGAGTTACCTCCCGAGAAAGATTGGAAGATAATTCAGATGAGGGAACCAAAGCCGACGAGGAGGAGCCTAATCATATAATTAACTGATGAGTCAAAACTCTCTCCCGAGAAAAGTAATTACAAGCTTGATTGTGGCATCAACGGTGAACGTTTACATGTGTAGATTTGTGGAGACGATCGAAGAAAGACTGGAGCAATCAATTGACGACTCCTTGATACCGTCTGAGTCTTCATTAAAACCTGTCTATTACGAAGCCTTTGGAAAAGTGTTATTCACCATGGTGGAGGGGAACCTTGATTTACAGACGTAAAAGGTACGGAAGCTAATTACTAAATTAAAATGGAGGAAGAGTAATGAAGATCGGGCCATCTTTAAAAAGGCCCTAAAACAATTCTAAAGCACAAAACTATCAAACGTACTTCATTACTTTATTTGTTTTTGTAAACATAGCCAGGATATGCAGTGAGCCTATAATTTAATTTGAAAATCCTAGGTACCTAGGTATGTACCTTCACAAAACACAACAAAAACAGCGAATACTGTCAGTTGAGAAATATGCTTCTTTCTTCGCCACAACTAACACAGCCGAGAGTTTTGTCGAGTGTAATAGAGTTTTAGTGCTTCTCAATACAAATTTCCCGAGTTAGAGAATTCCGGGTGGAGAGCTAAGTGTCAAAAGAACTCTCATCTCCACAGCTCCATAACTCTCCGAGTTAGTGAATCCGGCCCCTGGGGAGAGATTCTAATCTTTTGTCTTACTTTAATGTCAGAATATACGACAAAATGAAATGAACTTTTCTACTGTTTTTTTTTGTGTTTTTATTCAGTTCAGCAAATCGTTCATTACGCAGAATGAACTGAAAATGACACTTTATATTACAAATTCGAATTATAATTTTTTGTATTGCTTTAAGTTTACCATAGTTTATGATTTTTGTCATAACTTCGAAAGAAATCGACTAATTTGTCGTATTTTTAGGTGGATATTTTGACATTTATGCACTACAAATTCATTTTAGTTTATTTTGTGTTTGATGAAAAGGATAAATCAAAATGAATATGATGAATATAAACAAATTTGTGGTGAAATGTAAAAATATGAGACTAAAATATACGCCTAAAGGCAAATCAAAATTTAACGCGGTCTCCAAATATTTCACATTAAAATCGCTGATACAATTTTGATGTAATGTTAATTTGGAGAAAACAAAATATTTTATTTTTATATTTTGATAACATAAACGAAATCTCTGACTCAATAAAAAAACAATAGGCAAAATTTTCTATTTCTATGAATGTCAAAATTTTACCACTAATTTAATGCTTCGTGCATTAAAATGCCTAGTAAAATGTGTGGAGCATTTATAGTGCCATCTGTTTTATAAAGAGGGAACCTTCAGTTTTTACCGGCGAACTCCATACTGCACCAGTAAAATCATCAGTAAAATTTTTACTTGCGATTTTACCAACGCTAAAATTTGAATGGAAATGTCAAATTTGACTCGAACTCGATACTAGGCTTTAGCTACGACACAAGATCAGAATCACCCCACACCCCCCTCCAGCGTTGGTTGTGTTCTTATATAATCAAATCGTGGTTAATTCAGAGATGTCGTGGCACTCTGTGCAGTTTAGGTGTTATATACACAATAATTCTATTGATTCGCAGATCTTAACGTCATAATTACGATTAATTACTATTAATTACTTGTAGTTTTCATTAAATTTTGTATTGCTACACCTTTTTTACTTGAACTTAAGAATAAATAAAGAATTCAAATCAGAAATTATTGCTTGGGGCAATAAATTGCACTTAACTTGCAAAAGTGTAAAAAAGAAATATCACAAAAACATAGTGCCTTTACACAGGCTGCTTAGATAGAATACCCTTGGCTACTAGGATGGTTGTTCAAAGCTATCCCTTGATAAAAGACGGAACAAGTTTTCTAAAGATATATTTTTATTATCCATTTTTAGAGGTCCTTTGGGACCAAAATTAGAAAGTTGACTAAATTTATAACAATACACCCAATAACCTTAATTTTCGAGTAAAATATCCGAGCAGAGTTCGTGGGACACCTGTATGCAGAGTTACGAAAATGAAAATAATAGCCTGCTGATCGATTTTGTAAAATCAACATATTACACAAATCTGAAATAATTTGACAAGGTTGCATTGATTTATTGCAAGACTTTTAAATTCTATCATTAAATAACGACGCCATTGTGAGATATAAATAATAAATAGATAATTCTTTATTAAAAGAACACAAGTTGCCAAGAACTTCACAGCAATAAGTAATAATTGGTAGTAACAGAGCCTTCACAAGACGAATCTTTATATACCTAGGAGAGTCGGATGCATGTTGCCAGAAGCCCTTTAAACCACCATAAATTTCTCCAACGTGAACCTTAATTTGCCTTATATTGAATTGGGGCTCGACTTGAATAAACCATGCCCCAGAACAATCTGTCCGAAATGGAGGTAATTTTATAGAAAAGGCCCCTAAACTGGATAAAATATTTTTACCAGTCACGCCGTTATTGCCTCCTGTGGAGCTATTTTTGTCTTGTTCTTCGTTTCCCATATTTTTACTCTCTTAAAGAATTTTAAAGAATATTAACTTTAAAAAAATGGTACGAACACATAGTTTTAAGGTAATTTTAAGGTAATTTTAAGGTATTGACAATTATTGTAAAAAAAAAATGTTTGCGAGGAAAATATTAAAAAAAAATAATAAAATAATTGCTAGCCGTTGTCCAGTCAAACAAATAGCAAGTTATCAATGCGCTCTCACAATTTTCACTTTCCCTTGTGTCAAAATACACCCCAAGATGCCGAACTGAGTCACAGCGAATGGAATATGCACATCATTAAGAGTCATACAAGGCAGTGAGACATATCGATGTGATCTTTAAATATAACAATAGATTGCGACTTAGCAGGATATAGAATAAGATTTTTTTCAATTTTTCTCAGCTAGAAATAATGTTCAAGTTAGCTTGTGGATAGCCGCAATTGGACATCATCAGCATATAACACTGCCTAGGAACTTTCACCATGTCATTTATGTAGATATAAAACAGTAGAGGACCCAAAATATACCCCTGCGGTACCCCTTAGTATAAAGCTCATTGCTGGACACAATTCATTCCGTTTACAACAGCTGCTGCCTACCCGATAAATATGAGTGCATAAACTTTAGAGAAGAACTTGAAATCTTGTATTCAGCTTTAAGTTTATTACACAATATATTAAAATTTATTGAATGAAATCAAGCAGACATATAATTGTTACCAGGTTTTTCTCTGTATTATTTCTAATGCCTTCAACTAAATTTAGAATAATTGAGACTGTACTGTGCCTGGCACGAAATCTAGATTGGGCAGAGCTTAAGAGTCCATACATTTTAATATAACCTATAAGCTGGTCAAGGACTTTTGATAAAACGGGACTTTTGATATATAATATATATTATAAAATATAGGAGTGAATTAATTTTAATAAATTCAATTAATTTTAAAATTTGGAATTATTGGAATTGGGATGTTTTTTAACATAAAACTTTTAAATAATAATGAGCCGAGGAGGCACTGTAGCAAGGCCGTATATATGGGGTGGGTTTGTGGTGTTAAAACCCCGCGCTCATCTTTGTAGACTATACTTTTGTTATTCTGATAAGCCAAATTTTTCGCCACATTGCTTTACATACATGTAGCAGTTCAGAACAATTGATGTTGTCATTTTATAATTTTCTTCCGTGGCCCTTACAGGTAAAACAATTTTAGAAAAACGTGTGCAAAATAGAAAAAGCAAATAAGCAGGTATGTATGTATGTATGTATAATACGATCAGTAGATGGTAACTTACTTTGATACACCTTAGCTTAATCGCAGCGGTTTTTTAAATTTTGTTGACATTTTTAAGGGAATATTAAATCTAAGTCGAATTGTGTTTTCGTTGTTAAAGCAACCACTTTTGTTGTAACTAATTATAATATGTTAACTAATATTTTCAATGAGTGTCCCTTGGTTTTAATTTTTAGGTCAAAATGGCTTTTGATTTTTTCAAATTGCTTTTTTGGCCCCGGCAATAAAATAAAATCGCCCTGCTAAGCGTTGATTGAAATGTTAAAATTGCAATGAATGAAGTACTTTCCAACTGCAGAGCAAAAAAAGAAAAGATTACATTTAATTCTTTATATTTACATTTTTTTTTCTTAGAATGTATTTAAATATCTGTAATAAAAATAAAGTTAAACAGCATAATTTTCAAACAAAATTTTTTAAATTTCAGAAGCCTTTTACTGCAGACCCACGGAGCATTAATTCAGAATTACCGTGAGAATAACCGTGAACTTCAATAGAATTTTTCAATTCAATTGGAATGTCATCACAAATTACATATATGCTTAATAAATTAAATTTATCCAAAAATTCCGATTATTGAGTTCACATTAATTCTCAGTTATTCCTTCGTCTCTAAGTCACACAACACGGTCCAATGAATCAGTACGTACTAACTATTCATTAAAATGCCGTGTGTCATATAGTATACGTCATAATGGCTCGAAAATTAGATCATAATAAAGTATACACTAGTAAAGTTGTTTTCCTTCATTTTAGCTATAATGAGGAAAAATGTGCTAGAACTGAACGTATTTTGGCATATAATATAAAACTCAGCTCCGCTGGGCATCTGCAGTTTTGAAAAATAAGAAGAAGTAATGCAAAGAAATGTAAAACACAAACTATATTGTCAATATTCTTTTTGATATAATGTTTTTTTTTCATTTATAAATTGTTAAATTGAAAAAAAATTAAAATAAAATAAAAACAAAGTTTATCGCGTTAATTCGATCCATATAGTTTCTTTAATGTCATTATAAGTATATCAAAATCAGTTTGACAGTGTGTCTGCAGTTTATAATGAATCATTATAGACTAATGAATCGTGTTAGTTTGTTCTTCATTAGGAGCGCTGTGTGTGTAAGGTATAAAAAATTTTCCCATTCGTGATCTATATATACGGCCTTGCACGGCAGCCACCATTGCTAATTTGAAAACTGGTATAATGAATAATATTTATACCGAATATAAATTCCATGGGAGTCATATATACATAACCGCCATTCATTTTTTATTTTAATTTATAGCAATGGAATTTTCTTTTTTTTTAAGTAGATTTACGCAATGCAAGCAGCCGTAATCTATATAAAATTATAAGAATAGTTATGGATAAATTAATGATTAAAAGATAGCTACATAATTCCACCTGGATTATGTTCTAATTCCAAAATAACAAGCATTTTTGTTTAGATGAAAACTTATACACAAAAGAACAAAATCCCGGAATCAGTGACTTGATTTTTCCAAAAAGTGGAAGAAATTAAATTTTATATATTACTCCGAGATAGTCTTGTGGAATTTTATCGAAAGAGACTTTGTCTTCAAAAATATCATATTTAACATGATTGCTAATAACTTTTAGCGTTTCAAGTTTAATGAGATCTTTTCATTACCAAATCAATTATTTGAGGTAAAAAAAAAAACAAAAGAGATTTCTCATGCCCATGACTGATGCATTTTATGGCGTACTAGTAGAATCCACATAATTCGATAATAATCTAATCAAAAATATTCTTTCTAATATTGCATTATTTTCCAAATATTTAGATAGACTTGACAATAAGTGTACATACCTATATACATATGTACATATCTATGTATTTACGTTATCTTGTTAGATAATTTCTTTCATAGATTATTTTTTATTATAGATTCTGATATTTTCTAATCTTGGATTAAGTATTTTTCATCTCAATTAAATTTTATAATATTGTCCACATCTTCACTGTACACTTATGAAGAGTGGGTTTTTCCGTTATTTATATAACACAAAATGAAAGCAATACAAATTAAATAGGTACAGAGAAATTGAAGAAAGTGCAAATTTCCTTCCATTATAATTTACCGATTTTTATAAAGCTTAAGTTTGATACCCCTATTTTAAGTTTGTTGATATTATTTGTGCTTGAAAAGAAGGTGACTAATTATATCGAAAGATAATTTTAAGTATTAATAGGTATTAGAGGTGACTCACGCTCCTAATACATAGTGCACTTTAGAAATGTCCACTTTCAGGTATATGTAGTATTATTATCTTAATTAACTGCAATTAACTTAAGTTTTGAAGATTTACAATGTATTAATTGAGATATTTGGTTAATAATTACTGAGAATATTTGTCAAGATACTCACGTACTATAAATTTGTCATATGCTAGATAATTTGTAAGGTGATTAGCAGAATATGTAGACATAAAGTGAGTTACTGGTCTAAGGGGCTATTATTGCCTTTATGAAATGCTTCTTGTTTTTGTGACACTTTTCTAGTAGACTTCAAACATCTCAATTTTCGTAGGGAATTTCAAAAAATTATTGAACTAATCAAGGATGTTTATAATAATTCAAATAGAAAAGTTCTTAGAAATGGCAGATTGTCTGATACATTCAACGTAGACTTCGGATTTCGAAAACGATCTCACTGTCACCAATGGTATTTCTCAGAATAATTAATAGTATTCAGATTTTTGGGACGGTATCTGTCATATATGCTTCAGAGGTTCGTAATGGAGAGCAGTGTAACTGACACAAAAAAAAAAAAATGCGTACTTCATTTGGTCAATTATCTCTTGTATGAAGCAGAAATGAAATAAATGTTATAAATTAATTATAGTAAGGTTGTAATACATTTGCAAATAGGTTAGATGTCTGGATTGAGTCCTGAAAATACATTAGAGAGAGTGAACTAAGGACAGAGAAATAGATTCAAAACTGATTGATAAGATAAACTTTGAAAAAGTGTTCTGATAAGTCTTTTTGAACATGTAAATTTTATATTTTAAGGATGCAGATACAAAAAAAAAATAATAATAAAAAATATTCAGTAGTAAAAGGAAGGTTTCGGATGAACCTACATAGTTATTTCAGCCGTTCGCATAACAACTGTGAGAAATACAGTTGCTAGTTTTCTGGCAGGATTTAAATTAAGTTTATTCAGAGATGCCCAATTACTTATACCTGCAAGATCTATATTTAATTTCTCAATTCCAATAGAGATAAGTGAAACGGGAACAGAAAGGGAAATCTGCACATCATCAGCATAAAACTGGATATTTCATTCAAGGTCATTGACATATAGGGAGAAAAGGATGGGCCCAAGAATAGAGCCTTGAGTTTGATGTTATCTTTAAGGCAGCAAAGTAACGAGATCCACACACTACTATCTGCTCAAGATTTCTGAAGTAGTTACGAATTAACTTAACAGCAACAAAGTTAAATTGATGACGGGAAATATAGTTATACAAGAGCATAGAAAAGTCTACGGAGTCAAAAGTTTTCGAAAAGTCCAGCAGAGCAAGTATCGTTTCTTCTTTATTTGTAATACTACGGCGAATTTTTTAACCAGGCATATAAATTAGGATACGAGGCTAGGTTTTGCACGAAATCCACATTGAAAGCAGTAGCGGATTCAGCTAAGAGGCGCATGAGGGGATTTGTGGCAAGTAAAGGCCGAAATACAATTATGCTGACATAACATTTACGGCAATAAATTTAATGTTAACCTTATGGAAATGCCATGCTGTTGTACCCAATGGAGTTGGACATAATTGAACTTTTGTCTTCGTAGTTTGAGATTTACAGAAATTGCATTGCTTCCCAGTAGTAGGTACTAATTTTACACGAAGAAACTGTTTTTATCAAATATTTAACAGGGTGTTGCTTTTGGTGCTTAACACTGCACACTTGAACCATCTTTCAGGCAATATATATAGCTACTCTCGAATCGACCAAAGTTTGATAATCTTTGTTCCATGCCCAGCATGCCCTTTTTTTATATTTAAGTTTGTATATGATGTTCGTGTGGCAAGCACATTATTTTCAATATTTTTAATAACTTTTTTTTGTCAATAAACATATGATTTTAGCATTGATTGATGTCAACAAGCACAAGAGTGTCTCTGGCATTGAGTTAATTGCATGTCGCCTTATATTCCATGTAGTTCTTATTAAATTTCAGCCTTAATTTTGTAACAATAAAACAAAAAGAGATACTAGATCTTTTTCTAGTGAAGAATCTAAAGAAGTTTGAGTCTTAATGAAATACAATAAAAAAAAATTTCTCCATTCCCCAGCGGACTTTTAATTAAACCCGCTTCAATAATTATTTTAAGTAATGCTCTCACACAATATTATTTACGCGGATAAATTAATTTAAGACTTTTTTCTAACGGAATTTTTTAATTCTAATTATTTGATGTTAATTTTGTGTGGAAAATTGATTTGACCCCGATATCACGTACTGGACATTTCGTGTAGTTTTGAGATAAACGCAGTTAAAGTTGAGACCTTTATTATAAATCAAAAAACTGTTCGATAAATTTTTTAAAATTTTTATAAAAACTCAGTTGTTTTCCGTCTTTTAATTTCTTGAATTATTTTTGTTTCAATAGAACCCGTTAAAATGAACCATTAACAACATAATGGAGCAAAACTAGATATCGAAACAATATATTTCTTGTATGATATGGGGCAAAACAATTTACAAATAAAGTTTACGGCAATTTTTTTTTACTTCATCAACTTTATTTAGCCTTGAATAATTTCTAGTATTTCCAAGCAAAAATATTTCTTCTTTCGCAATGAATATAATTTTATGGTTTTTTTTTATCGGGTAAAGTTAGTACTTGTTCAAGTAGGGCTTTTTGGACAAACGAAATGCAAAAAAAGGATTTTTTTTTATTTATTCTATCACACAATAATTTTATTTAGGGCGGCAAAGATTCAAGTCTTGATTCGACTCATTAACTGGTCCTAAACAACAGAATAATTGACTCGTAAGAAATTAATGAAAATAGGAGAATGCAAACAAAATTCTCCATTCTCCTATTTTCATTTTGTTTTTCGAGTCACTCAATTTTGTTGCTTAGGACCTGTTGATGAGTAGAACCAAAACTTGAAATTTTGCTGTCTTAAATAAAATAATTGTGTCGTAAAATATATATACAAAAAAAAACACTTTTTTGCTTTTCGTTTGTACGTGAACAAATATTACTTTATTCAGTAAAGTTAATAAAAAATAACTGAAACAAAATAATACGCAATAACTCAATAACACTCCTTATTCGAGCATTAAAACTGTTTGATAATAATTTATATTTGTATCTGGAAGAGATTTTATACCTTTCTGCTTATCTTTAAATTCAGCTTGGTTGATTTTAATCGGTACATTGTTTTGAAATAAGGACTGTTTCAGAAAAAAATCTACCACCTATCCCCGCTTCCATTACTCATCACCAGGTAAACAAAATTAGGGACCCCTGGTAGCACTGAATCTATAAAAGTGTGCGCACATATAATTGCAAGCTATTGAATGCAAAATTCTTATACAATAAACATGGAAGTCAGGCCAAGAAGAATGCCTCAAATTAATTCTTTCCACCCATATGGAAAATCCGAATATGTTTCTAAGAGGCTTAGCTAAAAAAAATTTAAAATTCCGAAGACGATCATTCAAAATGTTCTCAGTAAATCTCAAGAATCTTATAGTGCCCAGAAAAAGTCCGGGTCAGGAAGGAAATCAGGTTCGATAGACTAAAAATTGGTCAACAAAGTGGTAGACAAGTTTAAACGAAATGACAACATGTCGTTGAGAAATAAGGCTGATAAGGCTGGAGCGTCATTTGCTATGGTCCACCGAATGCCCAATGCATATCCGTAGTACCCAAAAAAGCGAATCCCCCAAATTGTCCAAAACTAAGGCCAATCGACAAATATTGATCTAAATCTAAATTTTAAACGAAAACAAAAAACTCTCCGCTAACATAGGCATTTGTAAGAGACAGTATAAAAGAGCGTCTGATATGTTCGATACTGTCTGTACAAAATTTAATGAAGAACGTTCACCAATTTTATAGGACGTAGTAATTACCGCCATGATATCGGTTGTGAATAATGTATGTAGATAATTCAGCAATAGATTAAAAAAAAATTTTGATAACAAAAAAAAAAAAAAATTGGTGGTGCTTTCTTATTCATAGGTGATCTTTTTGTATTTTTTTAAACAGTCCCTAAATAGCTCAGTGTTCAAGTTTATTTCTGCCAGCTGTCATCAAAATTTACTCCGAAATAAATGGTGCCTGTGCTGCAGACATTTTCCAATATACCTTAAAAGGTTCTTTGTTTTTTAAATACAAGAATTCTATTTATATAAGGCAATATCGCTGCAACTGCATAGAGTAAAACAAGATTTTGGCAAAATTGATTTTGATTGACTCTACGTGGCAGTCTTCTTATGCTCATGGAGCAATCCAATTTTAAATATAGTTTTAAATTTCTGCACGTGTATCACAACAATATTTAAAAACATATTTTAAAGTATTTAATGTAATTCAATACACAAAGTTAATTTGGGGTAAACCAAAATAACTTTTGTGGTAAAAATATGATATGGGGCAAACATGAGATGATTTATCTCGATACATATAGTATATAAATTCGAAAAAAGCTGGTTAAAGCATTTAATTCAACTTCAGTAATAATCTCAAAAACCGTTCTTAATTCAAAATATAAAATTTGGCGGATGGGAGGTGACGATATGTATTATGTAAATTTCGAATTATGGTATAATGGGTATAAATTTCGATAAAATACAACAAGAAGGAAATTAAAAAAATTCTTTCGTCCTTTCTTTCTTTTACTATTGTTACAGATGTGCATTATGTTAAATTTAGGACTGTGTTAATCAAATAGGCCTTAAGAACACAAAATATTTTTCTATAAGCTTGCAGAAAATCATACCACAGAGGATTAGGTTGGGTTAGGGGGGAGATCATCTCTATGTATTAGTGTTGGGCGTAATCTGATTTAATTAATAATTTCATTACAGTTTAGTCAAATTACCAAGTAATCTAATTAAATTGTATTTGATTATATTGCAATCAGATTACTTATGAGACAATATGTAATCTAACAAATGTGTAATCTGTTACAATATAATTCGATTATTTTGTAATCTAATTACATTGTAATAGATTACTTTGTAGAGCTCATCACGCGAGACATGGAGTGAATCGAATCGCCTGTATTTTTTAATATGTTTACTTAAATTCTGTAAACAGTTGTAAAAAATTATAGTCAGTGTAAGTACTTTTTGCAATTATTTTCAGAACTTAAGCAAAGATATTAAAAAAAGATAGCTGATCCAATTCACCCCATTTAACGGTACTTCACTTGTCTATGATACAACATGTAACCACATATGCCGGCTACCAATAAGTTTTTATAGTTGTGTATATACATGAAGATTTATAGCAACAGTTTTCTTGGTGATAAATTATCAAATTACAAAATTAAAATAGAATGGAATATGTATAAGGATCGTTGGTACTTGATAAAGATTATTTTGAAGTTTCCTTTCGATATAATAAATAACGTATGTTACTTTAAGTAACTATAAAGCATCCATAGGTGATTCATAACTAACTAAAGATGGTCACGAAATTATGTGTATGTTATTAACTTGCTTTACTATTTACATAATACTGCAGTATCCAAGGATTCTATTCGAGAATTAAATTCATAAAATTTAGAAGGCTTAAATCTCGGCAATGTAATCACATTGCATTGAAAATAAATTAATATGTAATCGATTATTGTGTAATAAAGTAATCAATCACACTACAAGTTAATCGATTACATTATGTAATTATGGAAATGGATTACATTAGTAATCTGTTTACCG
Source organism: Dioctria linearis (assembly GCA_963930735.1). Lineage (NCBI taxonomy): Eukaryota > Metazoa > Arthropoda > Insecta > Diptera > Asilidae > Dioctria > Dioctria linearis. The sequence continues at coordinate 120,831,039 of OZ005743.1, read as the reverse complement.
ATTACATGGTTAATTGTAATTGTTAATCGTTAATCAGATTACATTTTGCCCAACACTGCTATGTATAACACAACATCGTTCTAGTTTTCTCAAAGCGTGCAATTTAAATGGAAAAATAAAAGCAAGCAATATGACAAAATAAGGTTTTTGAAGTAGTCATAAAAATTGTGTCCTATTCCAGAACAAAATAAACAGAAAGAAATGCTTTGGTATGTACGTGTACTTTTAAAAAACATTACAAATTCCATTTCTATTTGCCAAAATGTAAGGTAATAAATAGATAATTCCGAACATGAAGCTATCTATGTATAGGTAGATGAATTAAAAGAAAAAACAAAAAAAGGTTTGCATTTTGAGAAATAACAAAAATTGTAAAATTATGTATTACCATACTGGAAAGGCATTACCTCGTATCTATACAAAATAAATTCTGTAATACTGGACTGGCTTGTAATTGACTTTAATCCTAGTGCAAGGCAGTTTGAAAAGCTCATTTTTCAAAATCTTAGGCGAATCACTATCACAGTTCAAAAACTGATAAAACAATTTTCAAATTAAAAATACATGGTTTGCAGGCAAATAATCACAATTACTTTACACTTAAATTTTCTTTAATGTAATTTCAGCAAATTATCATTAATCAACACTTACAAGGTATTTTCCACCGCAGAGTATCCATTGTGGGCACCGTTTCCATTCGTTTGGTTACCGTTTAAAGAATTTACGTTTTTAACACCGGTCATTTTTAATTTGTATAATAATGTATCTATAAAAATATAACACAGCTATGTATATATGTATAAATTGCAGCAGTTGCAAAGGAATTTTTATGATCTTAAGTACACTAAATTGCTTGTCTCCGTCAAGAGTAATAATACAAAAGTCTTTTCTACAATTAACGTTTGACCACTGCTATACCACAGAAATGTTATCGAACTTAATAGCTTCAAACTCGCAAGCTGACTGAATGCTGAGTCTTCTTTGTCTCAATAATTTATAATTTCTTATTGGAGAGATAATTGGAGTACGAGTAAATATATGTTACTACAATGTAGTAAAGCAATAGCAACTCGTTGTCGTTACTGATAACAACCGAACCGATTTGTTGAGGAGGTGCAAGTGTTGAATCTGGAAATGTTCCGTTTCCTACACTCTACAGCTGCCAATTTGCCTATACAACTTCATCTATAGAATTCTTCATACGATTGAGAAAACTGAGCAATTCTAGATAGAATCTCTCTATCTCCTGCTTTTAAAAAGAGAGAAAAGGGGATATGAGATTGGCGATTAAAAAAACGCTGTCCGATATTATGTTTTCTCGATTGATGTTTTATTATCGCAGAACGATCGGAGAACGATCGCAGAACTATTTACGGAATTGATTACTTTTCAAAAGGGGAAATTTGTTCTCGTTGATTCTTATTATGTATGCGTTTGTATATACACACTGCAAATGTTAGGGAAACCTATTTCTTGTCATAGTAATTTGTAATTATGCAGGAGACAAGGAAAGAAAAGAAGTCTATGTATGGTAAACGCACCAATTCGTCCATTTAAGGAAATGACATTCTAAAGGCACTTTCACATAAAAAACAAGAACAGAAAAATGTAAACCGAAAAACTCAATAAATCATAAAAGTTGTATTGTCTCAAAAATTCTAAGATAAATAAACTATTTTATTAGTAAAATTATTAGTTTATCATATTTCCCATGATTTTATTAATTATTGGAGCAAAACTATTGTTTTAAAGTGGAATAAATTGAGTTTTTCGGTTTACATTTTTTCGATTCTTGTGTTTGATGTGAAAGTGCCTTAAAAAGAAGTTCTAAAAACTGCTTTTAGAAGGGAGTGGTAAATTAATGTTGCTTTGAAAAATGCGAATTTATTGATTTTTTCGTTATTTCCAATTTGAAAAGTCATTAAAAAATAAAATTTTAGAATAAAATTCACAATAACATAACATTCTTCATATTAAAACTAATTCAATTCGAATTGTGTTGTTTCAGATAACGGCATCTTTTACATTTTATTAAATTAAAAGGAAAAAATCAAGAAAGAATTATGTATATAGGGTGTCCCATAAGTGGTATAATATACGAAGGCTATGGATAGGTCATGTATAGACAAACCAAAATTGTATGGGTGCTGGGGGGAATCTTAACGGTTTCCGGTGGACTTGAAGTTAATTGGGTATGTTTTTATAGATCACCTTATAATTTCTGAACGTTACAACTTATGATGATGATAATCGTTGGACCGTTCCAATCTATAAATTTGTCTCCTATCCTTTCAGTTTTGAAGTTATGGGTCAGCAAAATCAAAATTTCGGAATTTTCGTTTTTTTTTTACTTAACTACTATTTTTATCTAAAACCACGTCATAAATACCAAATTTTCCGTATTGGATTTCAAAAGCCCAAAAGCTTAGCTTTAAAATGATCTATCACATCACCAAAATGTAACCCTTTCTGTGTTTGTTGCATATTTTCTCAAGTATATCCTGAAAAAAGTCATTTCGAAATGATAATTGCCTACTTTCTGGCATTTATTGAGCTTTTGGTATTGATGACGTATTTTTTGATAAAAATAGTAGTTAACTAAAAAATTCCGAAATTTTAATTTTGTTGAGCAATAACTTCAAAACGAAGAGGAGAGAAAAAATTTATAGAACATTGGAAAGGTCCAACGATTATACATCTATCAATGTTTAAATCATCTTCATAGGGTGTAATGTTCAGAAATTACAGGATGATCTATAAAAACATACCTTAATATCTTTAAGTCCCGTTATCTCTGAACCCCATAAGGTTTTTTGCTCGTCTAAGCATGCTCTATCCGTAGCCTTCGGATATTACGCCATTTACGGGACACCCTGTATAACATATTGGAATTAAACGTTTTATTAATTAAAATAATAAAGCAAACTGTTGCCTTAAAGTTATATTTAGTTCAACATACTTTTTAGCCAAACTTGGTCTCTCCCTCCTCTTCTATTATGGATTGAGAGTTTTTTATCTGGGCGCCCAATATGGATTGAATTAGATGGCGTTACATCTGAATATTACCCTATAAATACTAATACTTTTTTTTTCGAAAACAGGGGAAACAGCAGATACCCAACCCAAGCACGGAGGCCACAACGGCCCATTGTGCTATCCTGAATCCCATTCACCAAAACCTTCCTGTCCTCTTAATGAAGCGCAACAAGTCTTGGTGAGAAAGGTTTTTCAGCTCATCCACAGATAGAAGGGGAGACCCTAGAGTATCCAGTCTGCTCCGGGCGAAGGCCGGACACGCACACAAAAAGTGTTCGGTTGTCCCAGGCTCTCCCTCCATGCAGGACAGACACTCAGGGCTGTCAACAACTCCCATCCTTGTTAGATGAGCGTGAAGTGAGCTGTGGCCGGAGATGATGCCAACCACGGTTCTACATTGTTTCTTTCCGAGCCCCATGAGAAAATTGGAGATATTCTCATTGGGCCCATCAAGAAACAGTTTTGTACACCTACAAGCACTCAGGTTCTCCCATCTCTGCTGATGTTTCCTATGAATATCCGCTTTGATGAGAGCCCCGATATTCGAGGTGGCAACGCCTACGGCGGGCTTCGGTCCGAGGAACGGAGAATCGGAGCCAGCCCTAGCTAAAAGGTCAGTCCTTTCATTCCCCATGATCCCCATGTGACCAGGAACCCACAGGAGGGGCACATTGTTGTGAAAACACAAATTATCCAGTCCCTGCAGTCCCCCAGTAACTTAGACGTTATCCGAGGGCCATTCAGAGCCATCAAGGCTGCCTTTGCATATCAAGGGCTAACTTCGCTGCCATTGAGATGGCGAATACTTCAGCCTGGAAGACAGTGGTGTGTTTTCCAAGTGAGTACTCCATTCCATAATCAGGCTCAGGAAAGTAGACACCTGCCCCAGCTCCCTCATTAGTGAGAGAGCCGTCGGTGAAGATTTTTAGAGCAGACCGGGGAAGGCACTATAAGGCACCTCCCTCAGTCCACGATTCCCTTGCAGGAAAGCTTACAGAGAAGCGACGCCCGAAACGAAGCTCTGGTACCATCGGATCTCTGTTATCTTACTTTCAATCCCATGCATAGTTTTGTCGATAACAGAACCTTGATTTTGCTTACTTGTTTGACACTCTTACGGACTCCGGAGAGAATGCCACACATGCGGTGTGCATGATTAGATCATTGAATTACGGTTTTGACAATATCTTCGCTTGGGGCAACGATAATTTCGTCTACATAAATCAAGTTCGTATCTTTAAAACAAGATCATCACTTAACCACTCCCGTTTTGATGGCGCATTAGTTGAAAACACCAAACTCCACTTTTTGTAACATATGTGTTATGATGAAAGGAAGTGCGTATAGAATTATCCCGTTTGCGCTGAAAGTCTCGTTTAGCTCCAATGTTAAATGGGACTTGTGGCCATCAACAAAAATTATCACATATTTTTGAATTTGTTCATTAATGAACCATATATTTACCCCATTCGTGATATATTCTTATGCAGCCTGACTTAGAACGACCTAAACACCAGTTCTCTGGCCTGGCTATTGACTGCATCCTTATGTGGTCGTACGTAGGGGAAAACATCTTGTTTTTTCAAATATGTCTCCTGCATTCACCTCCTTTAAATAATTTTGCAGCTCATCAAGCCATTTTCGAATAACTTCTTCAGAAACCGTATCTCCGGCTTTAATTAGCCTTCGAGAATTCGATATGCAAGTTCTTGATCCAGGTTATACCATTTTTGAAGGATGAGGCTAAATTTTTTGAACTATACTTAAAAGGCTATTAGGACTTGATTGAAACCCACATTTGGCAAACGGCTCCACACAACTTAGCTAGTTTTCAAAACTTTCCTACGCCTTCAGAATGTCTTCTAGACAATTCATCCTGCAATGATGTTTTTGGCATATTCCATGTCCAAAAATGCTTCATTTACTGTTTCAGCAGTATATCCTTCCATATTCCCTTAAATACAGACTAATTAATAAAGTGTTGCTTGTAGGCCGCAACTGGGGGCAAGGTAAAAATACAGCTCTAATTTCCGGCCACTAGCAGACGCAAACTGGCTCATGGCAATACTTATTGATCCATTTCGCGGCCACTAAAATTAATGTGGTTATTCCGAAAATTAATTTAAATATGTGAAAGAATTTTTCTCAAAGGTACACCAAATTTTAAAATAAATAAATAAAGAAAACTATTTGACTATGTAGGCACCTGTGCAGGCTTAACATTGATTTTTTTTTACATACGTATCCTCATTAATTGCTTTTTTTAATAGGTTTGTTCGATGAAAACACCGGGTAAGCCCCGGGCTACACCGGGCTGTACTATCTTGTTTTTTGAAAACCCTGGGCTTACACGGGGTTATAGAAACTTGTTCGATGAAAGCCCGGTGTTTCTGATTACGTGCCCCGAACTTGCACTAAAAATTTCTAGGGGTAAACGTTTGACATTTGTCATTTGTGAACTGTCACATGGAATTTGTTCGGTGATTGCGGTTGAGTGCTGTATATAAAAGTGAAAAATCGTGGAGCTCATACCAAATTCAAATTATATAAGGAAGTTGGATAAAAAATTAGATGACACAATACCCATCGATAATATGCACATAGGAAACTCGAATGAAAATTTTAAGGAAATATTTGAGGAGGCGATTAAGGTCGAAGAACATGGATGAAATCTTAAGATCTGCCTTTCTAGTTAGTAAGAAATTTGTTGGTAAAAATGTTTCGTTATCCCTGCAGCTACCAAGCAAATAGATTTGAAGCAAACAACATATAAGAAATTCTCTAAATTCTTAAATGAGATGTCAGGAAAGGGTTTAATAGTGGCTCGAGAAGAAGCCAACGGGATAGAGAAAATCATTTCTGTAGATTTTGATCATCCAAACTATTATTTTTATACCTAGTGTCAAAACATCTGATGATAAAAGTGAAAATAGTGCAGCACAACTGTTTCTTTAAGAAATGATAAAGCTATATCTGGTCACAGATGAACCAATTGTCATTTTTTCAAAGTAAAGTTACAGAAAAGGCGACAATATCGATGTAAAAAAGCTAATAAAAGAATATGTAATTAAGAAAAAACTGAGAAATATTTTTTGTGCATTTTAATATTTATTTATTCTTAAATTTTTAATTATTTCACCTATTTTATAAATAAATTTTCACAAATCACTGGAAATTAGAAGTTAAATTATGCTCAGGAGAACTGTCAGAGAAATGTCATTACATTAGATTTACCCGGTGTTTTAAAAAACTTGTTCGATGAGTGCACAAAACCCCGGGTAAATTTGGGGAAAATTGTAGGGGAAAATTTACACCGTGTTTTTACACGGTGTTTTCATCGAACAAACCTAATAATCCATTTACAATCATGGCATTCTTATAGAACTCTTCTAAGACAACTACCGCTTTTGTTATCACCTATGTATACATAAACAATATGGGTTTGGCTGTAAATATGTCCTGTTGCTTCTGTCAAGATGCACACGAAGCATTGGAGCACTTGCTCTATGCAAGATTTCTCCACCTCAAGAATGAATTTTTCCCAACAAGTAGAACCTCAATCTCAAGAAGGTTCTACACTTAATCAACACTCTTAACCTAGAATGGGAATAATTTTAAATGGAGATTCACAATAGATCTTGTAGCGATTGTGTGCTTAACACTTATAAAATGCGAAATGCATTTAAAAATTAAGTTCGAAATGCATGATTAAATTTAATAATATTTGATCTCATCCATTACTTAATGGTCATGTTAATTGATTATTTATCAACTTTAGTAAATGAGTGCTGGCCTGATTCTAAAATTTCCAAATCCATAACTGGCGGCAAAATGAAGCAACATATTTAGCAGAATATCTGAGGAAACAAGAGAAAAAGATACAATTGGTCTAAGATAGTGTAAAACCAATAACATTATACCCTAGCAACACCAAGAAGGGGTTGCCCGATTTGGTTCATTTTTGAAGATTTTTTTGCAATTTTTATGAAAATGCCGTGTACAAAATTTGAGCGCTTCACTCGACGCGCTTTCAGGCAGTGTCCAAAAATATAGTGGAAAACCAAAGTTTTGTATGGCAACAGCAAGAAAGATTGTGCAGAAATTTACGGAAAAGAAAATTTGCAAGATATTTGGATGGCATTATTCACTCAGTGAAATATCTGTAGGTATGTGCATATGCATGTATTTGAGATACGGCCAAGCGTTGCGCGAGTTTTCCTAGTTCAGCGGCCAGATCCACCGTGCCGTAAATAAGGAGTAAAAGGGAGGGAGCATTGGACAATATAGGTGGAGAATAACCACCCAGGCGATAAAGCAGTAAATAAGAAAAGCAGCCCGAGGAATTTTATTTCAAAATTTATAATATACATAAGTATATATTTCTTTAGTTTCTTTTAATTTACCTATGAGCAGCAGATCCAGTCCAAAAAATCCCGATTTTGGAAATCGGTGGTAGAAGTGTCCTGAACTCATGCTTGGTTTGTGACCTTCTCTGACACTTGCCAAATGGGGTTTACAAATGAGAGGTTCATTCAGGGACGGCCCCTCTAAAGGGGCAGACAACTTGACAGACAATTGGCAGACAAATTTGAGATTGATGTTACACTTACATGTTCACACTTATAGATACTTGTATCCGGTCCTAGTTTGTATGAGGCAAAACTAAATTCTTCAAATCGTGATACCACTGTTCATATAAATGCTCATACATTTTGTTGAGTCTCACACAAATGCTCACATACATTTTGTTAATGTTGATTTTGCTCTTGATTTGATCTAACGCGATAATACTTTTGTATTTCGTTCTGAATTGCAGTTGATTGCTTAAATTATAAATCATATCAGAAAAAGAACTGGTCTAAGGCCAATTTTTATGATACCCTAGACTAATGCCCGTATTAAATTTCGTATGATCACCGATCTATGCAAGTTTGATTTCTGAAGAAGTTTTTCGCATATATTTCTAGAACAGTTCGTCGGACAGAAAAAATGATTATAACCAATTTTATAGGATTTCGTATTCTAAAGAAGTTTCTGTTACAATAAAAATGCTTAGGACTGATCGTTTTGACAGTATATGTAAAAAACCTAAATTTGTATATGGAAACACCAAGATGGGGTTGCCCGATTTAGCCCATTTTTGAAATTTTATTTGCTATTACTATAAAAACACCATGCACCATATTTCAGCTCTCTATGTTGACATGTTCCCAGGCAGTGTCAAATATATAGTGGAAAACGAAATTTTTGTATGGCAACCCCAGGAAGGAGTTGCCCGATTTGTCTCGTTTTCGAACTTAATGTTACTTTTATTTTACTATTTATTTAAGGTTCGTGTACAAAATTTCAGCTTTCTAAGTGAACGCGTTCTCGAGTTATCGTGCGCACCGGCGGACGGACATGTAAAAATCAAAATAATTTTTAATATTAAGCGTGGGTGTCCAATCCATTTTGCTCTACCATCATTATTTCGAGGTATTATAAACGAAATGACAAACTTAGTATGCCCTATAGATTTCATCGAGGGTATTAAAAGGATATCATTTTATTACTGCTCGGAAAACAACTTGTATATATATATGTGAACAGAAGTCAAAACACGGGCGAAAAATGTGGCGAAACAAATGTAGATACAAGTTCCAATACAAGTGCCCTATAGGGTCAATCCATAGCAAATCGACAAACTTTCACGAAAAATGTGACATGACCATTTCTTGAAATTTTACATACTTAGAGGGCTTGTGAAAACAAATATACGAGTTAAAAATTTTCCTAATATAATGCGTATTTCGCGAATTATGGCATTTTCAAAATTTCGCAAAAACGACGTCCTGATCTTCTTTAAAAATTCATAAATATTTCGGTGGTTTGGAAAAGGGTTTAATTAAATTGTGACCAAATGCGTGATGTTGGTCTAGAAACACAGTTTTAGAAAAATGTTTTGGAAAATTGTACAGTTCATCCGATACGATCTCAGTGATTTTCTGAATCTCACAAGTCATAAAAGTCATCATCATTATCATGAATCAGGAAATTGCTGGAAATTTATAAATTTGTATAGAATCTAGAATCTTGTATAATCAACTTGCACCACTTTCGAAGGTAGTTACTTGCTAACTTTCATGCAATTTTCCAGAAACTAGAGTTTGTTATGAGCAAATTCAAGATTGACGAAACTTTCTTGATTTTTTACTCCTGATCCCGTTGAGAACCCAAGTTAAAATTTTAATATGTTTTAGTGAATAATATGAGGTAAAAAAAATTATGAATAAAATCAATAAGGATTTTATCCTTTATCTTTGACTATAAGGATAAAATCCTTATTCACAAAAATCATTCTACGTTTTATTAGATAGCTTGAAATCCTGTCTTTCAAATGAGCTATATTCACTATCCTAGTATGAATAGAAAAATATATATGAATTTTTTAAAAAAAACCAGGACCACATTTTTGGGATATAGCGGCCGAATCACCGTAATCGCTCTGCCTCTATGGTCTTCAAAAAAGTAAGGTCCAATAATGCACTTTGCCGACATTGCGGTCCAAACTGTAACTTTGGGGCTGTGTAAACGGCGGTGATGTAACGTTGTTGGATTGCTCTCTGCCCGAAATCGGCAACTTTGACGATTCACATAACCATTCAAATGAAAATGGGCCCCGTCGCTGAAGAAAATGTTGTCAAAATCGTCGAATCTCTCTAACACGAATTTAAGTCTTAAAACATAATCATTTTCGTTCAAAGCCTGCACAATCTGAATTTTGTAGGGCTTAAGTTTTAAATCGTATCGCATTATGCGGTGAATCATCGCTCTAGATAGCCCCAATTGTGATTCTCGCTTCCTAATGCTAACACGGGGCTGTCGACTTACAGAATTCGCAACCAACTCGATGTTTCCAGGGGTTCTTGCTGTTTGTCGACGACCATGATGAATCTCGCCTATTACGTTTCCAGTATCGTTGAATGCCTGGATCCAAGCGAGAACAGTGGCGTTACTTGGGATTTCTGTAATATTGCGCAATCCATAATGTAGTCGAAATAGCCGACGAACGCGAATGAGCGACCGATCGTTCTCGACATACGCGCGCACGCAAAACAAGCGTTGTTCTCCCGTGTAAGGCATGGTGGCAACTAAAAATGTCATAACTCGCGAAATACGTATTGTATAGGGACAATTTTTAATTCGTATTTTTGTTTTCACAAACCCTCCGAGCATGTAAAATGTCCAGAAAATTGGTGTTACATACATAAGTTGCCTATTTGATATAGACTGATCATATATACTAGTATCTAAGTGTAAACGTACCTTTAGGAGACAGAACTCGACAAGAGTTTCTACTTTCTAGTGTAGTGTACATAAATGACGTCATACCCACATATTACATTACAAGCGACCAACAGTCAGACGTCAGACAGAATCACAACATTGCTTAGCTTACCGGTGCTTTGCTGCCTGGGTCTCTGAGCGTACTAACAAGAGAAATCCTTGAACAGATCATTAATACACTCTTATTCGCTAGAGTGTAAAAAGCAACGAGCTTGGTTAATGAAAAATGTAGACATTTTTCCTTCTTTGTCACACACATGCTCAATTTCCGTCTATTGAACAGATGTTCAAGAGATATCTCTTGTTAGTATACGCTCGTCGGACAACCTGTTCAAGAGATTTCCGCTTTGTATACGCTAGTCGGCTGGGTACGCTCTTAAAAATAACCAAATAAACTTATGAGGTTATCTTTGGCACTGAGTTGGGCATTGGACCAGATAAAATTGACCACAGAAAAGGAGATTTTATGAGAAAGTAAAGAGAAATAAAGTGGAAAAATTTCTCATTTTCTTGATAAAAAAGAATTGAGTACTGCGCCGGCCGTGAACGGCTCTTCCTTGGATAGGACTATTGTTATATTATACAGTTGCATGTAGAAAACCTTAATTTGTGAAACTTAGAATTTATGAAAATTTACAAAATTCTACGTATTAATTAATTAAACTTAAATTTAATGAAAAAGAAAAGAGCTAGTATTAGTAGACTAAGCTCTGTTATATGGATGGTTTCCCAAAAGAGCTCTGCAATACTAAAACAAGTGAAAGTAGAGATGTTTATCAGTCAAAAAACCTTTGCATAATTTTTTGAATTTCGTTTTAGTTTTGGAGAATTTAATATATTCCTTTAAACTTTTTGACTCAAACCTTTTTTCTATTATTTCTTTTATAAAATGTTAACTTTGTTTTTTTTGTTTTTTTTTTAGTTGACAATCACCTCTACGTCCACTTGTTTCAGTAATGCAGAGCTTCTTTGGGAAACCATGGGTCTAAATATACACATACATATATCTTAGATTCGTAAATTAGAAATCTTATCATTGGATATATGAAAATTTGATTTTAATGTTCTTAAAATATGTACTTCTGGTCCCACTTGATTCTGTTATAACGAGCCGCTAAGTTTTGAGAATCGATAAAACAAAACACGATGTGACCATAAATCACAAATTAATTTGCAAAAGCCATAGGCCGGAAAAAAACAAAATCACAGTGAAATTTCTATTGCTGAAAAACTCTCTAGCACTCTAAAACGCCAGACCGAAATCACAATTTTTACACAATGAAATTTATCAGTCAAAACCACGTTTTGTCTTCATATAAAAACAACAGACGATAACACTCAAATTACACGACCAAAACACATTTCAAAAGTTCCCCAATAGAGTAAAACAAAATGATCACTGCGAAATTAAAACAAACTCTCCACTCGTTATTCGCTTAATGAAAAATAGATTTCTTACTTTATTACCTATAGATAACGACGCACGATGCGAAATCAATTGTTTGTGCCTTAAGAAATTCTTATTCGTTTCGTTCCACCTTTGTGCTTGCCGTTCCATCGGAACCTTTTTTATATGCATACATATTACTAAGCGTATACCAAATGTTGCAAAAAGCACACGATGGCAGGAAGAAACATAAAGAAAGGATTAAGTGACATGAGGAGAGTGGCCGAGTTGCTGATGTATGTTACTCTTGATCGCAGACTCACCTTTTAAGAACTCTAAATATGGAAGAAATAAATTAATTACACGCTACAATTGATCACACACTACTCAGACTCACTAATATCCGTCTGAAAATTGTGCATATGCATCAAGAACTCATTTCTACCCAAAGGACGCGGAGTATTGCTCTGAACTGAACCTCAGGCAGCAGATCCTGCTCCTCTGTCGCCAATTTTATGCCGGTTTATCAAGCTGTTTCAAGAGAACCACATGGCTCAAAGGTGTTCTTTAAGACACCGCTCTGTTGCCAATTGCTTAATTTCCCACAGATACTGTTTTATACTATAGACGTAAGTGTATCTTACCTTTTTCTTCTATTATAACTTATGTTCAAATTTAATTATTTGTTACTCGGCCAAAGTAATTTTGATTACTTTACAACCATTATAGCTTGATAATAGTTACGTTCAAGCCCTAGCCAGAACACTTGGAATTGCATAGATTTCTTAGAGATGATGTCACACTTCAGCTAAGAAATTTCCTAACTATGAGTCTCACACAGGCCTCAATCATATAGATTGCATAGCTGCAGGCCTTTACCATACAACGTTATTGAAGCCAGCGTTTGCCCCCATTAGAGGGGCAAAACATCCCAAATTGTCTTTCATGCTGCGGGATATTACATAAATAGGGCTACCATGATTAGCTAAGATGAAGGGAAATTTTCACTTTTATTTTTAAGTTATTTCTGTACGTAACTAGTTCTCAGTTAGGTTGTTGCTAAATACGTTTTTCCAGTTTCAAATTTATTTATTAAACTTTCTGTATAACCGAAAAAAACATTTTTCTGAGTGACGATATTATCAATCTTGATCTATTATTATGTAGATAAGCAGAGGTGCTGTAAGATTCTTAATTTTTTCTTGAGGAGCGGCAGTTTTCGCATCATAAAAATGAATGAGTATGAGAATAGGTAAATAAAGAAACAAAATAGTTAATACCCTGTCAGAATACAAACCCCATTGTTTCGCTTTAATATAAATTTGGTAGCAATAGTCAGAATAAAGTCATCACTTTCACATCTCAGGTTGAAATGCGTATTATCTATCATATCCGTCAGGTATCTATGTACTAATCCAGAAAATTTTCAAGCGTTTCAAAGAAAATAAGATTCTAAGCGCTTGTATTTAGGTTACTGATATGCTTCCAAAAAGTACTTTTCTGCAAGCAATCTGAAGCAATTTCGAAGCAAATATTGAATGCGAACGTGATCATGCAAGTTTCATTTTCTCGTGTTAAGGTGCAGCTACACGGCAAGAGATTTTGGAGACCCAGAGACCCGTGTATACACTTCGGAGACGCAAAAAATCTCTAAAGGGACCTAGGCTCTAGAGACTTTTTTCGTCTCCGGTCTCCCGTCGTGTATTTTAAAACAAACAGGTCTCCAGGCTCAGTCTCCCGTCTCCGGAGTTTGTTCATTTCTCGTCTCCAGGTCTCCGGAGACTATTTGTCATTTAAGTGTTAGTCTACGCCGCAGAAAGGAAAAGGAATAAAGTGGAGTGAGTTTGACAAATTGTTAGAAAGAAATTTTTTTGTTAATTTTTATTAAATATAATTGTAGTAAATGGAGTGGACAACAGAAAAATACAATAGTTCAAAGCACAGGTATGGGATATACCGAGTCAAATGAAGTGGAAGTTATTTTGGTATCTCCTGTTCATGAAGGCAGCAGAGAAGAGCAGAATTGCGAAAACGATAGCCCTGTGGAAATTATATGCAATTCATCATTTTCGCATTTTCAATTTTAATGTTCTATTATATTGAAATCAAATAAAATGGATTTAATTATTTTTCATTTCGATTTGTTTTATTCAAATAATTAATTACCTTAAGGTATTCTTCCTTTAATGAATTAAATATAGCAGCAGTAATAGCTTTCTCATATTCGTGTCTTGTTTCTCTATTTATGGCCGGATTTTTTCAATTAACCAATCAAAATCTTGTATAGTCATTCGAACAAAATTTTTATATACAGCAGATTCAGCACTGAAAAAACAATTAACACAGATGATAGATCTCTGGAGATCTAATGCAGAGACCAAACATAAATCTCGTGTATACACTTCGGAGACGTGTCTCTAGAGACTTTTTTATTATGGTCTCCGGAGACCTAATTTGTTGGTCTCCGGATACAAAAGCCTCTTGCCGTGTAAACATTTCGGAGATTTTAGCCTCTGTAAACCGGAGACTGGAGACCAAAAGTCTCTCGCCGTGTATCTTTACCTTTACGATTAGTCAATATGATTCGCGGTTTCAGATAAGACGCTTGGTGAAATTAAAATTATAAAGTGTATAAAAACTTGCGATTAAAGGTAAGTTACAATTTTTTTCATATTATAGATGATGAAATCTACTGTTTGTTATAGCATTTGTAACACATTATTTTGATTTTTGTATGTCCGTTTGTCTGTCTGTCTATGTCTGTCTTCACGAAAACGAGAGTGCGTTAAGTTAGAAAATTTAAATTTTGCATATGACCTTTTTAACAAAATTGTATATTTAAGTTAAGTGGACAAATCAGGTAACTTCCTCATGGAGTTGGCATACAGAATAGAATATATGCGAAAAATCACTTCAAAAATTAAACTTGCACAGATGGGTGCCCATACGAAATATTCATCTAGGGGTAAAGAATTGGTCTTAGACCAACTCTAGCTTTTTTACTCATTTAATATTCGAATAATAATTTTTTCATAAACCTGGAATAAATTTTGAAAAATTATCCTATAGTTGTTCGATTTTTTCAACATTACAGATACTATAAAAATGAAAGCAGGCGTAAGTAAGCGACATTTCCGAAGGCTGGTTGCGCATGAAGTAAAGAAAATAACTACTAATGAAAAAATGACTTCAACCTTATGTAATGCGGATTTAGAAGACGTAATAAATGATAAACAGAAGCCGACTCAAACAAATAATGTTGAAATTGAAACAAATTCAAACGAGACCACCGAAACAGTTTTTAATGTCAATAATAGTAACTCCAGTAAACCGGAGGAGCATAATTTGCCTTCAGATTTAATGGAGTGTTGTATGTATAAGGCATAGAATAACGCGTAATGCTTGTGATAATCTTCTCCGAATTTTGAATGAAAATGGAGTAAACTTACCAAAGTCGATGAAAACACTTTTTGAAGTAAAAAGTAGTCCAATAATTCCTGTTTCGGTTACGCCTGGTCATTACATATATTCACTTCGGATTGGAGAAAGCCATTAAAGCTATGGCTTTAAGGGTAAATAAAGAATACATAGAAATTGATATTGGGATAGACGGTCTGCCACTTTTTAAAAGTTCTGGGACATCATTCTGGCCAATATTAGGGGTTTTTTCCGATTGTAACGAAGTTCAACCGTTTTTGATTGGTGCATATATTGCACACGGAAGCCGGATAACATAAATGAATATCTAGCAGAATTGAATTTGTGAGAGAAATACAGAGGCTAGAATCTGAAAATTTGATTCTTAATGGGAATACTGTCAGCTTAAGAATTAGACTTTTTATTTGTGATACACCGGGAAAAGCATTTGTGTTTGGAACGGTTGGTCACACGTGCCGTGATGGCTGTGCAAAGTGTACACAGAAAGCTGAAAGAAAAGACAATACATTGACATACAGCACTTCAGTCGGGAGTTTAAGAACAGATACCGATTTTACTACACGAAAATATCCAGAGCATCATCGTCAATTTTTCCGAACGAATCGCCATATCCTAGAAGATATAGGAATAAAGTTCGTGACACATTTTTTTCCGTGGAAGTGGTTTTAAAAATAAATTCGGATGGTCGTCCTAACAAGGTTGCCATTAATAAGTATAGGCTCTTCAAGGAGTTCATTTATCGTGAGTGTTGAATTTTGTGTTCATGATACAATAATGTAACGCACTTTTCCTTTCAGTTACTTTAAAAAAGGATAACTTTAGCTACTCGGACTTTGAGGCACAAATGAAAGCGGGCTTTCGAAAAGCTAAAAATAGATTCTATCGACGTACGTTCGATTAAAAAATTCTCAGAGTAGATTGTCCCCGATGTTACATGTTTAATTTTATATCTCGAATTTTTCCTTTTTTTCATTTTCTGTTGAATATGTTTACTTTTGTACTTTGAACTATTCCTTTATCTGTTATCTGTTTTGCTGAATATGTTTTTCTTTATATGTTGAATATGTTTTATTTTATATTTTATATTGAATTAAAATGCTAAAGTTTAAGCTATATGATTTTCTTTTATATCACACAATCATAATCCTCAAACTTTAAATTTTCTATAATTAAAAGAGAAACGATGGTAACTATTTGTGCCGACACTGTAGCAGCTGAAATCGTGCAGAGCCACAAATTTGCTTCTCACAAAGTGCTTTAAAAGCGATTAAAACGAAGCTAAAAGGAAGTGCTTCCCAGAAAGTGCTTTAAAAGCGATTAAAACGAAGCTAAAAGGAAGTGCTTGTTTCTGCGGACATGCAATGTTAAAATATATATGAAACTGAAGCTAAATCGAAGCGCTTTGTGCTTCCGCAGAAACGTTTAAAAAGGAGTTTTAAAGCGCTTTATTTCCCGCTGGATTATAAGAACATATTTCAATGGAAATTTGTTTCAATGCGTCCACAAACGCGTTCTGCATTTTTTCCAGATCTTGATTTGTCAATGTGCTTGTGTCCGGAACCATAAAAAGACCTCAAGCATAGTAAGTTTTCATAATACCTGAAACTAAAACATTGTTATTGGCAAGCCTAATTTGTCAATTTCGACTACTCGTGCTGCCATATTATCGTTACTATAATTTTATAGAAAATATTTATTAAAACATCTGTCAAAGATGAAAGAAAATAATTAAATTTTTTTAATTTGTAATTAAATATTGCGAAAGCCAAGTTCTTACATATTTGTTTATAGAAAAGATTGAATTTATTTCGGACATAGTTTTTCGTCCATTTATTAACAACAACTATTATTATACAAACGATTAAAAAAATTTACAATTCGACAACTTGACAATGTGACAGTTTGCGATTTGTACCATAAAAACTGTAGGGTTCTGTACGTGAGAGGTATTGCAGTGATTTCTTCGGCAGCATTTAAATTTTAATAAACTATCTCCCTCACAATTTCTGTAAAAACTGCATGCCATCATAATGTAAATCCTGCTTAAGGAAGAATTTGGTCAATCAAAGCATATCTTTAGAAAGATTTTTCTGAAATAGGAACACTTGTGCTGAACATTGCAGATTGGGGCATTTAAAAAAAAATTAAATGCTGTAAGAGCTTGCCAGTGCTGTCTAGGTTGGTCAGTCGACGAAAAATCTGCTGAAATGATTGAAAATGGGAAAAATTAATTGAATGAAATAAAAAGTTGAATTTGTTGAATTTTTCTGATTTTTTAGCAAAATTCAAATGGCATATTATTCAAAATTACTATTTCGGCAAAAGACGTGATATTAACGCACTACAAATGCACTTCTCTCTTCCATTGTCCTAAGAGGGCTTTTTCTGTGCTTTTTTGGCAGGCATCTAACTTTAGCTGGTATTTATTGACGGACTTCGTTGGGATGGGTGTTGGCAAAACCCTCGAGAATACTTCACAAGCCATGAAACAGACTCCCTCCCTACCCCATGCGAGGCCCAACGTAGTCCTTACATTCTAAAATATTTGCAGTGTTCTTATGTAAAACTGACAAAAGTTTAATTTGAAGAGCTCCTCCGCCCTAAACTACTATTCGTACAGACAAATGGTGTTCTGATAATCTTAAGCTTGCTTTCTTATCTTTCGAACCGTAATAAAATTTTCATACCTTTCCTAACAAAATTATTTAAAAAAATTTATCTTAACCAAATGACTATGATTCCTCAAACAAAAATTCTCAGTTGAGTAATCATTGTAATGTCGCTGAGCCGTCATGGCACGCCGTGGGCTGATGATATCGAATGTAGCTGCCTACAGATTCGGACTACGGCTGCACATACTCACATGCAATTATCACTCAGCTGAGAGGTATTGAGCGTAAAATGGTAAGGTTACTTTGTAATCAAAACTGTTTTATTATTTTGTTAAGTAAGGTATATAGGAAGTGTAGCCTTTGGGAAGGTAAGGAACCAAGCTTTAAATTACTATGGAGAGTAGTTTAGGCTCTATGGCATATATAAAGCCAATGTTTAGCACTTTTCCATAAGTATCAATATAGAACATTTTAGAAAACGGACTAAGCACGCACACATATAGATTTCCATTTCATGGCTTGGGAAGTATTCTCGAGGGTTTTGGTGTTGGACGTTTTTTAGGCGTCTTCCAAGCACACAATCATAGTAGGCCAAGTCTGACTCCACAAAGTGGGCAACCTTGCCGACAAGCGCCATTGCCGCATCGTGTGATACCACAACCAAATATTGTACAGGATTGAATTTTCCTCTTGGTTTATATTCAAGCATGAACCACATAATACATTTACCATGCTAACTTGGACTATTGCATATATTCTCCTCACTTTCTGGCCGTATTCACTGCTGCTAAAAAAAACTTTGTTTGGAATTTCAAACTACTGAGTGCACAACACATATTTTGTGTTCACGCTCCAAATTTCTAATATTACGAAAAGTTCGCTGTTACTGAGAGAAGTTTTTCCGTGTTCGAGCATTGGTGGCACGGCGCTAGTGGTCAAAGCTAAAAAAATTGCAGATGGCCGACCTAGACGACAGGCCAACCCTGACGACTACATATACATATATAGCTTTTTTTTCCCATAGTGCAATTAAAAAAATTTCAGGAATATTTATCTCCCAAGCCGAACAAATTTTTAGTCTTATCTATCACAAACTAGATGTCTAGATGGAGGATGTCATTAATAGATTATTGGAACAATGGGATGCACTTGAATTATACTTTATATCATCTACAATTGAAACGGTTACCAGTTGAGTTATTTCCAAAATCTAGCAGAAATCTAGATCAATTAGAAAATAAAGAAATATACTTCACATTGATTGCTGAGCTATTCTAAATTATCATCATTTCAGGTGTACTTCTACTTTTTGGGTTATATCTTACATAATCCATGCAATATAGCATTTTGGTTACAAACTTCAAACTTATATTAAGTGTGTAGTTTAGTTAAAGCGCATTGTAGTAATAATACCTATATCTTCTATACAATATCTATAGGAACAACTAAATAACTGACGTTGTGTTTCATAATTAAAATTACTTGGATTTAGAAAATATAATATATATATGCACGAGTATATATGATGGGAGTGAAAATTGAAATACTTGCAGAAAGCTTATCCAAGGAGATACAGATATAGCAGATAACAGGAAAAATAAATAGCCAATGGAGGATTTAAAATGACAAAAAATTAGCTTTAAGTTTGTACCGTTGTGTATATTACAAATGATAGAAGAGCTTTCGAAGGGAATTGCCATTTAAAAAAATTAAATTTTTATATACATACTTGAATTTTGTCTTTTCTTGTAATTTTAATAAATATTTATGATTAGGTACATATAATTTTCGTTTCTTTCATTCTTGGAAAAAAAAAGTTTATTAGAAATATATTTCGTCACAGAACTTCTAAACATAATCTAATTATAATTTACAACGAAAATTAATACATATAAATTATTTTGTTGCGATAACATGTACAAGTTCGGGATGGGTTTCGGAATTGGATGTGCGGAAGTTCAAATGCTTTCGTTTTAATGGTAAGCATTAATTTAAAAGTGAAAATATTTATAGCTATTACTAATAAAAATATACACATCTACGTTCCTAGTGTTGCAGTTTATTTATTTATATAGTATACAGGGTGTTTCCCACTAGGAGGTCAATACAGCGTACTCACCTAGACGAACCAAATATTGTATGGCAGGGGGGGGGGTGCATATCAACCGTTTAGGAGTTACAGGGTGATTAAGAAAAAATGCTAGTTTTTCACAAAACACCCTGTATCTTAAAAACTACAGGCCGTACGGTCACAGTTAAGAGCTCATTGTATGCAAAACTTTATGGCCTTTCCAACGACTTTCAGAGCACGGAATTTTTACAGCCTATTTATATCAGATATACATACTTATATAAGTTATTTGGAGATATTCCTACTGTACATGTAGGAACGTTGGTTGAAAAGGGGTCTGTGACGCGCGGGGCTGCCAAGGTGAAAGTCATATGAGAATGAATAATGCATGTTTAACGACTAAAATCACGTTGAATAGAAGAATAGAAATATTGAAGATGGTATTGGATCTCCCAAAGTGGTCGATTCCAATTGTTAAATAATATATGAGACTTCGGTGACACTGTGGGCACGGTCTTAAATGTGCACATTCCATATGTCAATTGTAATAGGTCTAAAAAAGCCTCTTGGACAAGGGGCCGAAAGATGTAGAGAATTGGCTAATTGGAGGAGTTAATGCATGTATGATGGTATTTCTTGTAAGTCGAGTATGTATGGTATGCTATAAGATTACTGGTTGAATTTCCGTAACCTCTAGCTTCTCCAGACCTGAATCCGGGCATATATGAACCTTCTCGTGGTCAACACTGACAGCGCCTATTAAAGATTGTGTTTGCCTGTATAGGATAAATACAATCTTTTTTAGACGTTGCAAATAAGATCTTAAGCCCGATTGGAGTAACCAGTTCCGTTTATAAAAGGATAACTACATGTAAATATATCACTGGGAGTACCCGTGACCTTATGGTCATGGACTACGAAGCCATACCAATTGGGTAGCCGACATTGCTAATTTGGTACCACGGGTTGAGGAGCCCTGGATGGTTCTACTATAATAGCTAGTTATTATAGTAGAATTATTCACCTCAACACAGAGTAGTCCCCCTTCTGGGAGCAGTGTTGTGGTTATGGTAGCCCATATGCGGGCAGAAAAATGGTGTCTGAGTCTGCGTGAGGTAGGTGAACATTCTTCTTTGAACAGAAGAGTATGTCCTTTGTATAATTGCATACAGCGTCCGAGGATCTGAAGGATCGTCGCTTATTAATATGTGCTTGGATATTTGGCTTTTGGCGTGGAGTTACCCTAAATCAACCGGGTGCCATGACCCAGAGATCGGCAGAGATTTTAGAAAGCTCAATATTAAATATGCACTGGAATAAACTGGTACTCATTGGGACAGGATATACTGTGATGCGCAATGCTGCCGTGGAGAATGAACATAAGAGGAAAACATGCACGCATTAATGACAAAATTTTGTTGAACTTGGAAGTATTTAAGATGTTTTTGGATCTTCCATCGTGGGTACTGTAGTTGGAAATGATAGCGCCTCATGAGGTCTGAATGTAACGTACAAGGAAGTTAAGTGCTCACACGGCCGATTCCACTGCTAAATAAAATATGAGCTTTTGACTCTGTGGGTACTGTAGTAGGGTATAAATGGAAAATAGTCATTGTACAAAGAAGCTATGTGCTCACGCGAGAGTCGAATAAATAAAAATCTCAAACATAGCCCCTTGGGCAGGGGGCTAACATGATGTATAGTTGGTAAATGGGCGAAGTTAATGAATGTATGCTAGTGGACCTTATAGATCTAGTAATCACGGCGGCTATAAGATTACTGGCGTGATTTCCGTAATCTCTAACCTCTCCAGACTTGAAGGGTGGATCATCTCGTGGTCGACTGTAGCCACTTTATGTGTTAATATCACTAAGTCCGGACGGAGAAACCAGTCTCGTTTAAGGATCTTTATGAAAATCCACTGGGAGTACCCATAGCCTTATAGTCATGGACTACGAAGCCACTTGGTACCACGGGGTTGAGGAGCCTTGAATAGTTCTACCATAGTAGAACTATTCAGCTCAACATGGAGAAGGCCCCTTCATTATGGAAGCATCGTAGTTATTATGGCAGCCCATATGCGGGCAGAGAGAGAATGTCTGAGTCTATATGCCATTAGGCGGACATTCTTCTTTTAACAGAAAAGTACGTCTCTGGTATAATTGCATAAATTGCATGCGGATCTGAAGAATTCTCGCTTATGAATGTATGCTTAGATACGTGGCTTTTAGCGTGGAGTTGCGCTTAATCAAGCGAATGCCGTGACCCAGAGATTGGCAGAGATTTTAGATGGGTCTCGCTTCGACCAGTAAGTTCAATGTCAAGCATGCACTGGTATACATATACTCTGTCTCATGATTGTCGCATTGATACTAATCCGTGCATTACGACTGCCGTGGAATTAAAGCTTGGTGCATGTAAAACCCCCGACAGAATCTGTACATGTAGGAATATCTCCAAATAACTGATTAAAATAAGCAAATTTATTTGTAAAAAAGCTCTCTAACTTAGGGAACACGATATAAAACACGTTTTCGTCATGAAATTTATCTGACTTTGTAAAAACTGAATCAAATAACTTAGTTTAAACGGAAAAATTATAAAATTTTGATCAGGTTAAATTGATAAAGCAGCAACGCCAAACTAAAATTTCCTAACCTTGATAGCTCAATTTTCGTGGCGCCGACTATATATCAAGAGCTTCTGGAATAAGATCTATAATGTAAATTATATACATATATGTATATTAAATTTGTTCATAAAGAGAATTAAGGTCAAATTTGTCGATGGATGAAAACGATCAACTTTTTCTTAGGGTGTTACCATACAAACATTTTGTTGTTTTGTTGTTCACCATTATATTTGGACACTGCTTGAGAAAGCGTTGACTTATTCGAAAACGAAATGTGAAAACAATGATTTAGACCAAATTATTGCTTCTTTCCTAGTTTTTTACCAACCAAACTATTCAAGGGAAACATTTTTTGTCAATCACTAACAGGAGTTTTATGTAAAAGGTTAATGTGATGTTATTCCATTCCTACATGAATTGAATAAATAATGTTCAGTAAACATAATATGTACGTACATGAATTTTGGTTAAAAACGTCGCATGGCATACTAGAGCAGAGTATACAGATTGTGAAATGGGTAGTGTATTCTGGAATGGACCATAACATCTTTTAGAGCGTGCCGAAAGCAAGTTTTTTATAATTGCAATTTTGTATACATTCGATCGATCAGATACGAAAAAATATGAATCACTCGACGTATACATCATTTCAAATGTTGTGGTCCATTCCGCAATGGACCATCCATGCAGCCATATAAATTTTGTATACTTTTTTGGTACTGCATGCGAATCTAGTTCTTGTGCCATCTATGATGACAACTAGCCGTTTTGCGCTCCGCGGCGGTCATTACGGGTCATAGGACCATAGAAGACCATGCTAGACGACTGGGAATAGAGGTATACAAATTCTGCATGACCTGTAAGGATTCGGAGGAAATTAAATCCGTCCAACACGTACTTTGAGAATGCCCCGCTCTGATGAATAAAAGAGGTAGGCTATTGGATGGCTACTTCTTTTCAAATCTAGGGGAGTGCAGAGCAAAGAGTTAAGTTCCATCCTAAGTTTCATGAGGGAGGCTAACTTAACTTAGTATAGTGATCAGGAATATTCCGGCTGTCTAATTCTGATATGTTTTCTATCAACCGCTCCAACGCACTTGAGAGAGCTAGTATAGATCTTGAAATCCTGAGGTATTTGTAACCATTATGTGGAAAACAAGTGTTTTTTATATTTTCCAAAATTTCAGAACACGCTCGCTTTAAATCTAATTGTTGTTATTCCAAGACGAAATTAGTAAAGAAATCTGCAAATAGCTGTAGCAGCTGGTAGCAAGGTACCTGAAACAAATGTATTTATTTTCCAGGGAATTAAATGACAAGTACCGAGATACTGTCAGTTTGTTCGGTTACAGCCGCAAATCAGAATTTCATGAAGAAAATCTGAGAATATACTGTATGTATGTATATGTTTCGACCAACAGTACAGGGCGATCTCATCAGGACAGCAATGAATGATTCATACTTAGATTTTGCAAAAAATCTTTATATGATCTACCATCAATGTTTGGGCATCCCAGTTCATTGTAATGTAGACAGCATCCCAAGTAACAATTTTTCCAATTTTTGGTGACTGAAGGTAATGGGTAGTTTTATTAGGGGTATATAATGGTTACTCGGTTATATAAGAATTTCAGTGGTTATATAAGAGTTTTATAATATTACCAATTGGTGATGTAGTTATATTACAGTTTTTTAGGTTACTAATGGTCATCGTGGAAGTAAGTTACTAAAGGTTTTATAAGTTGGTGATGGAAATGTTTCAATCACCGGTCTATATAACTTAGAGTAACCATTACTAGAAGGTACATATATAAGAAATTTTTATAATTGTTTTGATCACCACATTATAAACTTATTGGTAATAAGTGTTTATTACGGTATCCGTGGTTACCCTTATATAACTCGACAACTTTCAGTAATTTAGGTGACTTTAATAAAAATTGGGAACTTTCGTTAATACATAAACCCACTATAAAATATCGTAAAAACAAATTACTTTTAGTGTCGAATGGAGCCATTATAAAACTGTTTTTATTTATATAACATAATATAACCAAAGGGTATATAGGAACACTAACGTCTGTTTTTGTGACTATAATTAAGATATATAACATTACCAAAGGTTACATATTATGACTAAAGGGTATATAAGGACCATTTTCGAAGCATGGTAGTTCCTTTAGTTTATATAATATTTCTAGAAGTTTTATAAGGGTCATTCAGTTTATATAAAACTACTTGAAGTTTTATAATGGTAATTTGTTCATTTAAGTACAAGCCGCCATTTTTTCATCTGTCCATTGCAGATAAAAAAGAAAATGTCGGTTAAGCCAATTTTATTTTTATCTGAAGAAAATACATATTTTTAGGTAATAACATTTCTAAAGTATGTTATGTAATTTTTCTGAATTAATGTCACATAAGTGAAAATCTTAAACTTTGTCATATTTAATTAAAATTATTAAATATTGCTTATTTTTGGAGCGGTCTGTATTTTTTGGAAGTATCTATGATGATATTCACAATTGCAGCTGAATTTCACCACATATACCTATGCCGAAAAATTGTACTTCTAAAATGTAAAAATATTAAACCATTACATTATAAAAATACAATACAAAAAAAAAAATCGAAAGTCTATTTCAAGATAGGTTTCGTAAATATTTGCATATTATTGTTTTATAAAGGTAACGAAAAATAATTTCCCTAACAGTCTGAGAATTCCAAGCGTTGTGGAAACGTTACCATCACCATTATAAACAAAGTTTATAAAGGTAACCGAAACATTACCGCAACCACTGCTATGATCAAAATAAATTAATCGAGAGCACATTGGGTTATATAAGGGTTATATAAGAAGTTATATTAAAATAACCAGAATATTTTGGTTACTCATTTTATAAAACTTTTAGTTATATAACCTTACTTAATTCAGTTCACGGTAACCTTTATATAATCCTCCATTTAAGCTCTATAAGGGGTTTATAGTGGTTACGAAGACGTTTCGAGTACCAGTCTATATAACTCAAGTTATATAATTGGGTAATGGAAACCTTGCGGTTACTACTATATAAAAAAAATTGTTTCTTGGGCAGACAGTTCAGGCTTTCATTGCTATCTTGATGAGATCCGTTGTACTGCTGATCGAAACCTAAGCATACAGCATTTCTTCATGAAATTCTGATTTGCGGCTATGAGCCAACAAACTGACAGTACCTCGGTACTTGTCGTTTAATTCTTTGCTTAATACAGTAGGTGGAAAAATTGCCTGCAGACTCTATATGGATTTCGAAAGAGTAAAAACTCAATCCCCCCTTTCTATGTATTTATTTTCCGTACAGGTCTTAGTCTATACCACAGGAAAAAAAAGGGAAATTTTACGTAACAAAGAATTAATTATTGAACAGAATAAATATTACTAAAGAAGATTAGCCAGGTTTTTGAAGAGTATAGTTTCAAATAACTCAACGGAGGGAGCAAGTAGAGAAGAAGTATTGGTGGGCCCACAAAAAGCAGACCCGTATACTCTGCTGAAAGTACTTCATGCCACAAAAGCAAGAAGAAAATGTCTGACGATCTCATTAGGAAAAAATTGATCGGCGTTTTGCAGAAACCTATCCAAAATAGAAAAGAATACGAGAAATTTTGAAATTCCTTGCTGAACATCGCAAGCTCCAAATTAAAATGGAGCGAATGACTTTAATTTAGAGAGCTTTAATTGAGAGTATACCAGTTTTTATTATTATCCTAAATAGCGAAGTAATATCAATACAATTGACCTATGGTGATTTTCAACTTCTGGAAGTAGATTCAAGAATAAGTTGAATTTATTTCCGAAATTCATCTTACTCTAACCACAGACAACATACAACTAGATAAGAAAATCTCCATATAACCCGGATCACTCTTTCAAAGCTCTTTAACTTTTTATTCAACCAAAGAAAGCTATCATTGCGAAGAATTTATGTAGCATGCAAGAGAGAGAAAGAGAGAGAGAGAGAGAGAATGTATAGAGCTTTCTATTAGAGGGTCATTAGCTCGTTTTAATTCGACCGCTCTTTTGTGAGGTTTTCACATCTAGATGTAAGTTGTCTCAGCTCTAACTATTGAAAATTGATGGAACCAGCTCCAATAGAATTACGTTCATTTTCAATGCTGTGGAAACACAAAGATTTTAGTGACATCGCTGCAATTTTGATGCGAGGAGGCTTATGCTCTCGCATACATATAGAAAGGATCAATCACATAGCCGCGATTTTTTTTTCAATATTTTCTACAAAATTCCATTAGAAGTGGTTGGTCGTTCGTGCCGAATAGATAGGAAATCAAGAGTTGCGGAAGTATGTGCTATATAGTGTGCTAACATTGTAAAGAAGTAACACAAAGCATTGTTACATTGTTAAGAACTCCCCTATGGTTTATGAAATAATTCCGTTTGTATTTTATGGCCCACTAAATAATAATAAATAGTTAGGAAGTCGGAGGTGCAGTAGATAAAATTTTAATTTATGAATAATTGGGTCCAAGTTCGAGCCATGTTGGTTGAATGAGGCATTTTGTCAACTGAAAGTCGTTGGATGCTGCCTACATTTACTATAAGGAGTGCCTGCGATTCCACAAAAAAATTAGAGGTCCAATTGTCAGAAAATAGATGAATAGCACAATATCCGAAGGATTAAGGGGAGTTGATTGAATGAATGAAAAATAATGAAAATATCAAAGATATCGAAATGTAATAACGTATTGCATCATCATTTTATTAAATACAATTTCATCTGTGTGGTCCTTTGACCTAATAAATTTATTGTCAATATAATTGGGAACATACATATCCAAGCACATTGCATATGTATGTGTCACTTCATGGCTTTGCTCGTAACTATTTCTGTTTAGTCTTACGATCTGGTTGCGTCAGAATTTTAATGAAATGATTCCTCTTTTATTTTTCTGTTAATCAATATTGTTTTATAATGGTGATTTACTCTAGTGAAAGCGTGTTCAGATTTATTAATTCATTTAAATAATTACGAGGAGATCTCGTGATATTTTTGCTGGAATTCACTTTTATTTTTCGACGACTTATCGTCTAATTAAAAAAAATATATATTAGCTGCCATCTCATATAAAAAGAACACTTCTTGTTTTTACCATAACGTATATGTATATATATTTATTTACATACATTGCAACCGCCAATGCGTTTCGTTTTATTAACTTAGCTGCTAACTAAACTCTCATGGGTTACTAACGCATGCGTAGTATACGAAATAAGCATTCAATAATGGGCTGTTGTTTCTGAAATCTAGCTGATCGTTTACTGTAAAATAGCCATCGTCTTTTGCTTTTTTAATTTCGAAAGTTTCATATCTTTCTGGAATCTCTTCTCTGATAAATTATTTAATAATTTAAGGTCGTTTGGGTTAGGTTTATGTCCAGTTAAGCTTAGGTACTTAGCGAAACCAGCTAATAATATGCTCCTTAAATCTTGTTCTTATAGATCTTTTAGTTTGCCCAATAGAAATGGCAACACAATCTGCACAATTTACCTTATAAACCCCACATTTGTTAATTTTACTGATTTTTCGTTTCAATTTGTTACTATTGTTAAAGAACTTAATATTTTTTTCCCTAAATAATTTATTGAAACTTCTTGATATCTAGCCAAAGTAGGGGATCCTTCTCCATTTCATTAGATCGTGATCCAAACTTAGTTGCTTGGAAGGAAAAATCATTTCAATAGGAGATAAGCCGTATTATTATTATTACTTGTGGGGGATCTAGACAGAGTTCCCGTCTCTCCTTTAGTCACCACGACCGTGCTCAGCAGTTTCATCGTCTTCCATAGAGAAGACACAGATCTCATCCTCGACCTTATCCATCTTTTTAAGATGATATCTAAGTGGGTCGTGTCCAGTAAATACGCCAGTTATGAGCTTAATTTCTTCTGTTGACTGTGTGAGGAATGCTTTTGTCCTCTGTGGCGAATATTTTACAAATTTCTTCGCTTGTCTCAGCCCCGGGGTGTTTTCCCAATGTGCCTGTTTAATTTTATACTCCCAAAGCCTGATCTGAGCTGAGAGGTGACTTTTGGGTGTCCAAAAATGGGTTCAGGCCCAATAAACATAGATTTGGCTCCTTCCTTTGCAAGGCGGTCCGCAATCTCGTTGCCCTCGTTGCTTCGACATGTTGCTTCAAGTCAGTAAGACTGTCCTACGCTTAACGCTTTGAATGCTGCTTGGCTGTCTGATATTATGTATATTTTTACCCCACGCATATTTTTGTGAATTATTTCTCGAACGTATAGTTCTATTTCGTGCATTTCTACGTTACCTGAAAAAGGGTTGGCGAGGCCCTCAGTGCCTTTGCGAGATGTCACTTCAGCCCATAAACGCCCACGCCTGCTCTACCTTCCATTTTGGATCCATCCGTATATGGTATATAAGATATCCTTTTTCAAAGGGTAGGTCTCCAGTGTGCCACTATTAACGGTTCCCTAAGATCACCTTAAGTGGAGCTTTAAAGTTATGGCGTTTTTGGATGGCCTACCAAATCGTTTGTAAACAAGATATTTGCCCTCTGCCAGTAACACACCCAGGATTTAGCTTTGGGGGGGACCATAGGTGTCCCAAATCTTAAGAAGTCGGAAAAATAGGGCTCTAAAGTCATGTCCTGCACCCATCTGAGCACTTAAGAACTGCTGTTGTGTATTTTATTTAATTTTATCGTACTTTGTAATAATATACAGACTACATTTTATACATAATTTGTAAATTATTTTCAAAAAACTGACATTCTGGAGGGGGACCGGTCCCGCTCGTCCCCCCTCTCGGTGCGCCCCTACTCTCTGCAGTCTAATTGCACTGACGATGGCCTCCTTCTTAACATGTAAATGTAAAAGCAGTAGGTCTAGCATAGCCTCTAGGGCTGCGGTTGGGCAGGTACGCATGGCACCAGTTGTTCCTAGACATGCAAGCCGTTGTAGTTTTTGTAAGCTAGCTTTAAATGTTTTTTGCTTTATTTTTGGCCACCAAACGAATGAAGCGTATGTGTCTTGTAATAGATGTACATATATGACCACACAATCACTTTTTTTTAGGTGGGAGTTACAGGTTACTCTGCTATCTAGGGCTGTCCAAGTTTTTGGAGGTTTTGGGGTGGGGGTGATAGCTACACCCTTGGAGTGGGGGTCCAATTTGGACCGTGTGTTATATCAAATTAAAGCTGCGTGTTATTAAATGACCTGTTTTTTTCTTCTGTAAGAAAATTCTATTTTTCACTTGAATATCGGTAAAATACGCGATTTGTGTAGCTTGGTGCTGAGGGGAGGGGCTAATTTTTCTTTTAAATGCTTTAGCATAATGTTTTACATATTTAATGGCTACATTTCAATTTTCTCTGTTTAATAAATGTGAAATAATTTTTTGTAGTTTTAATGGAGCATAGGAAGAAAATTACCTCTTGCATTTTAAAATTGATCAATTTAAAAATTTCTTAATTATTTGACTAAAAAGTAGAAAATGAAAAATATTAAAAAAATGTAAAAAATATGTTTTTCTTTCTCAGTGATATACCTACACAAGAAAAGTTTCATTGCAAAATAAGAAATACTAGAACTCAGATTAAGTCTTTTAATTGAATGTTATTAAGAATATTTTTAAATAACAATGTCTCGTTTGACTCTAAATGTTTGAACTCTTATCAATGATTTGTGTAAATCCACAGCTTTTCAAATGCATTAATAGGAATTTGAGCATGAGTTGCACTTAGACAATTGTGATTATAGTTATGGATGCATTTGTTATATAACTTTTATAAATAAAAAGCACTGCATAAGTTGCAGGTAGACAATGGTGATTATGGTTATGGATGCCAAAACTTTTATTACTGCAGTAGTAATGCAAAGTTTCGACCGACTTATTTTCTTAACTAGGCAAAGGCTTTTAACTCTGGTGAAAGCAGTCAAATAGAGAACGCTGAATACTTTGACACTGAAGTGCCGAAAAGATCATTGAAATGTTAAAGAAGTTTTACTGCTATTCAATGTACAGTGCTCTCAACCATGGAAGAGAATCAGTATTAATTCCGCAGTTCGATAAAGATACCCTCGTGCTAGACAATGGGGATGATGAATTGTCTCAACGACTTGCATTATTGCAAGTGACACCTGCTTCTTGGTTCACTGACATCAATACCTGAACACCATGATTCAAAGTTTATCAGCTAAAAATAGTCCAGCTGATCTGAGACTAAACTCTGC
The DNA here is from genome assembly GCA_963930735.1 of Dioctria linearis. NCBI lineage: Eukaryota > Metazoa > Arthropoda > Insecta > Diptera > Asilidae > Dioctria > Dioctria linearis. The sequence continues at coordinate 120,800,280 of OZ005743.1, read as the reverse complement.
GAAAACAAAAGCGATACGGCTTAACACTACCACCATCTCCGAAAGTCACAAGAACAACATGAAAGTGTAAGTGATGAAGAGCTTCTTTTATCGTGACAGGATAATTACCAAGCCTGGCAGTACAGAAGAGGACATCTATTCCCGAATAAACAGATTAAGGAGTTCTTTTTTCCAGATGTCCCGAATATACTCTAGTCCAATCTTAGTTAGAACAGAACTTCTACTTTTTTACTGCAATATAAAATCGAGCTGGTTTAACGCTTGTTCTTGTGGCGACTTGACGACGCCAGGCGCGGCGTTTACGACCTTGGGCAGCCGAATTAAATCTGTTCGCTTTTCGCTAAACTCATCAAAGGTCACTTTAAGAAATAGAAAACGGTATGTGTAAGTAGGCTGCGAAATAGATGTAAAAAAACAAAAATAGAAAGAATTCATTGTTCCGTCAGAAGTTAGTGAAATTACAAAGGATGAAGTCATAAGTTTTAAAACAATTTTAACAAGTTTAATTATAACGTTTCATTTTTGCTCAATCTGGGTGATCAATAAAGGTACCCCGATCAAGAATAATAGATACTTGAGAGTTTTAATTCTCTACTCACTAACGAGGCCATATGTTCATGCACGCTCAGACAGTGGCAGGAAGCATCAGCTAATAACTAACAGTTACTCATCTCTACCTGATATCAAGCTAAAACTCGAGACGTACATTATCTAACTGCCGTACTTGAAGATTCTAACTATTGGATCGCTGAAATCTATGTAGCGGGTTTCATTATTTTCATCAACTGTAAATAGTTAAGACACCTCGATCAGTTTGACATTGGATCAACTGGTTAGTCACCGAACTCTATTACAGTTATCAAGCCGAAACAATACTTACCCTCTAATCAGCTTGACATTGGGTCAGCTAGTAAATCGACATCCTTAAGGGTTGTCTCCAATCAAGTGATGTCAGCGACAAGAACCTTATATAAGGAGCAGTGCTTCTATTGGTTTGGTTAAAGTCTTGTCAAGAAGATATCCGAGTCCTCGAACATTGTGCCTAATTACTTATCAAGTGCAAGCTTTCATACTAGAATTTTAGGAATAGGTATCAGTGGCTCTAACGATAACCACCCGCACAGGGACAGCTCTATGGGAGCCCTACAATAGGTCACACGACTTCAACCTGCTAGACAATATCTACTGGCAGTGATTCCTTCTGGTCGACATATTCAGCTGCTTTTATTAACCGGAGGAGTTGATTTCTGAGTTACTGACCGTCAACGTTACGTCAAATACTTCTATAATACAATTAAAAACATAATCTAACCAGAAACTCCACGTCAACCCAAGAGGTTCTGTCGACACAAGACTTCCTCAGGAGTTCAGTACCTAAAGGTACACAGCAACTTACAACGTAAAACAAATGGTTGGTACTTAGGACATTATACCTGAGGTATCCACTAAATTCTCTAGTGCGATACGATACCGTGCGATATTCTGGTGACGTCCTACTCTTTAGTAGATCTATCTGTATTTGCGATTCACTAGGTTAACAGGGGCTACAACATAATTTGTTTTGGTTTTGTGGTGGCAAGAAGATATTATTGTGAAATTTACACTATATATTTAAAAGCGTGGCTTTACTTCGTTATTTCAAATATAATGTATAAGTCCTCTTTATTATAGACGAAGTTGGTCTAAAATGACATAAGGTAAACTAAAATTCGTTTATTTTCCAGATTTATAATAAAAAATAAACATTTTCTTAACAAAAACCAAGAAATATATGTGATACATATTAGAAATGGTCGTGAAATAAAAGGTAGATGTCATTTTATCTAAGGAGATGTTGGTAAAATAACATAGTGCATTTCATTTTTAATAATTGTTTGCAGACATCACAAATGAACTTCTACACGCTATTCTATAATTCTGCATATGCATTATATGCCCATTTAGAGCATAAACTGCACTATATCCACGTTTCCCAGGTTTATACCTGCTATAAATAAATATCATTATCGTTTGGGTCGAAATCCTCACTAGGCTCACCAGCCGTAAATCTTAGAATAGAATAGAATAGAATAGAATAGAAAAATCATTTATTAAAGAACCTCAGCTTACGCTACGTTACAACGTTAGGTACATCGAGTAATTAATAGCTAGTTGGCATAATAGAAAAAATACAAAGTCGTTTAGCAAAATAAAAAAGGAGCAATGAACAGACTCATTGCGGTAGAAATCATTTACAGTATTTACAGTAATATAGTCACACAATAGACAGCTTAGGCTTACATTTGCACGAACAAATGCCAATTATTAAATTAAAACATATCTCTGACTGAATATAAAATGTATTATGGAGCTTTAGGGTAAGATAACATAACATATGTCGTTTTACCCTCAAGCATGATATGTCATTTTACCCTTAAATCATGGCTATTTTTTTATAATAAAGCAAAAGTAATAACGAGCAAATAACTAAAAGTAATACGCACACACCGCATTACGTCACAAATACCTTTGGTTCTTTCTAAAAAACTGAACTTTTGCACTTCACTTTTAAATATCCGTTGTCACTCTTTGAAGTGTTGGCTTTCACAGAAAACGCCCAAAATTGATTAAAACTTTTTCAGCTTTACTGTTTGCCAGATATGTACCCAGTGGCGTGCTTCAAAAAAAGTCATTGTGTCATTTTATTCTAGTGTGTCATTTTAGAACAAGTTCCCCTACTCCACTGTTTATTTTTATTAAATTCACAAAGAATCATAAATCAACTCTAATTTTAATTATCTCTAGTACTGTACTTCAACTTATCGCAATTCAACACTTCATTCTATTTATTCGCTTTCAACTTGTATTCACTGCACTATCTAAGATAAAACCACAGACTTCAATAAAATAGCCTGATGACAGCATACAAAAAGTGGAGCCATCATAAAATATGCTTTTTATGTTGCGAGCGATTGGTGCTGCCACAAATTAAGAAAAATATTCACAGAAGGGTAATTGTCACATATAAAAGGAAATTATTTATTGAAAAATTATGTTATTAGCTGGATAATTTATAGTTATTTCAAGCTAATATAAAAAATTGTGTGCTTTAACATTCATTTTTAATATATATGTAGGTACATATATTAAAAAAATTGAGTATTAATTAAAAAAAAATAACAAACACTCTAAAGAATACAAAATTTTTCCATAAAGTTCCATAAAATACAAATATTCGTTATTGACTACCAGAAAAACCTCTATGCTGTACAGTTTTAATGTGCACGTATTGAAACAAATTTCCATCGAAATGTATTCTTATAAGGTAGATGTGTAGAAATGATTCATATTTGACCAAGTTCAGGTATTTGCAGAGATACTTGACCGATATGATAGGTAATTCGCCTTTCAACCTGGGATGTGAACGTGGTGGCTTTATTCTGGATTTATTCAACTAAATTTATAATAAAGCGAAACAATCGTTGAGGTAATCTGAAATTAGGGTATTAACTGAGGTACCTGCGGCAAAGAAGGCCCACCTATAATTTGAAAATGAAATAAATCTAGTATTTGGTGATATAGAACTACAAAAACAAGTTTTCCGTGAAGTTTATTTTTTTTGCGCAACTAAAAAAATAGAAAAACTATAACAGAAGTGTGTGTTTTTGAAAAAATAATTCAGTTTTATAAAACCTTTTCCAATAAAAATAAGGCCCAAAGCAAAAATTATCCTTTTCAAAATCTTAATCAGATTAATGATTCCCTTTAAATTTGCTAAAACTAAGAAAATCAACAAAATTCGGTTATTTTTAATAATTTTGAATAAAAATATAAATGGGCCTTTTTAGCGCCCAGTTGAGATAATAAGGCGCCAACAGCTTTAGTTATAAATTTCATAACGTACAACAGAGTAAATCTAAACAGTCTTCATTCTTTGGATCAAAAATAATGTCACAATCATAATTCTATATACAAATATTAGTTTCATTGAGAATTTAGGTTAGGTAGGGTAATAAGGCCCACGGTATACTACAGTGGGCCTTATTACACCTATGACAAGATTTTACAAAATTACTCATTAATCAAATAAACACAATGGTGGGCGATAATAAACACCGAAATCATAAACTACATTACCTAACGTTCAAACTAAACAAGTTACTGCATGTGGAAATAGCAATTAAACAATGGAACTTATGATTTTGTCTAGGTGAAAATTATAATTCCAAGCAGACATACTCCTCTCGGTGACGTACCGTTCGCTACTGGTAATATGGCGGCGCATGCTGCCAGAAGCCCCCTCGATGGCATTCGTGTCGACTTAATGCATGTGCGCATAAAGTATGAGATTGCTGCGATTCATTTCAGTAGGAATTTTTAAATGTGGGCCTTATTACCCTCCGGCCTTTATTTACCGCAGGTACCTTTGTCGTTAACAATTTTAATAACCTATTCCAGTACTCATTCATTCATTCATTCATTTTTTAAGATGCCCAAACTGACTATGTACCTAATGATAAAATAACCGGTCAAGATTGACAATATCGTCTTTCACAAGAATGTTTATTTCGCTTATTCAGAAAATTCAAAAAGTGGTATTATAACTTTAAAACAGAAATTGTTGCAATTATTACTTTGATTCAAGAAAACACAGAGTACAGAGAATTTTCACAATATTTATTTCTCAAGTTTAAAAGGAAATACCTGAAATAAAAATTCGTGAAGAAACATATAAACTTAAACTTTTAAGATTTTTATACACGTTCAGATTCTTAAGATTTGGATTTGGATTTGGAACGAGAAAAACGTAAATACTTAAATATTTTGTGAATATTTAGCAAAAACATAATTAAGAACTGAGTACAGAATTAATTGTTAAAATAAAATTGAAAATTTCCCTTAATTTTAGCTAATCATGGTAGTCCTAATTATGCACTGACTTATAATAATACACTGAGCGATTTGCTATTTCTTGTGGCACAAATATTATTTTTCTGTATATCGCCGTTAGAGCACCCTTTAAAACTTTTACTATATAAAAAACATGTAAAACTCAACCAATCGGATAAAATTTTACACACGAAAATCGAATTAAATTAAAATAAAAAACCGGCCAAGTGCGAGTTGGAAAGTCATTTGAAGAAAAAATGCCTACTTATGATAATAATAAAGAATGAGAATAAAACGAGGATAAACACCCCTTTAATTTTTAATTATATATATTATTTTTATTATTTTTTGTTATAGCGGAGATATTAATACACACTATGTGAAAATTACAACTGTCTACCTGTTACGGTTAATGAGATAGAGCCCAGATAATAATAAAATTGAGAATAAAACGAGTAAAATAACACCGAAAAAATCACGTTTCTTGTATGCGGGTCCCCTTTTAATTTTAATTTAATTTTTATTATTTGTTGTTATAGCGTTAATAGAAATACACACTCTGTGAAAATTTCAACTGTCTACCTATTACGGTTCATGAGATACAACCTCCTGACGGACGGACAGCGAAGTCTTAGTAATAGGGTTCCCGTTGTTATCCTTTGGATACGGAACCCTAAAAATACATTTTCTTGTGTCCAAGTGATATTTTAATCGCTTATAAGGAATTAAACTCATTCCGACTTTAATTTTCAAAAATTATTCTTAACTGAATCCTGCATATGGGCAAGAGAGACGGAGCATAGTAAACACTATCTTTACCTTATTCTCTCTGCCGTGATTGCATCTGAAGCCAACATAAAAATATCAAATGGCATAAGAAAACGTTTAGTAATAAATATTTTGTGTTGGTAGCTCCAACTCTGCCATAGGCCGAAAGAGAAAACTGTAAAACTTGTGCCATTCTTTCCTATAGGAAAATGGCAATACACTCAGTCCATTGTTATAAGGCAGTGTAATTATGTAATATCCCGCAACATGACAGTAATTTGGGATGTTTTATTTATTTATTTTACCGAAAATGTCTATGTGATTAAAGAATACATTGTGATTCTTTTTAGCTCTATATAGGGGATTTAGTTTTTAAATTTGTTTTAGCAGTAGCCAAACCAAATGTTGAAGGTGGGACTCGTTCGGCAAGCAGACGCGGACTATCCAGATAATCATGTAAGATTTTGTAAAAAAATATTTCATCTACATATGTACATCCTACGCTTTTCAAGAGATGTAATAAAAAGCATACATAACCTTATAGGATATTCCACAGCACTTAAACAAAACAGTTTAAAAATAATTTTTTTTGTAAATTTCCTTAACGGTAGTTCCAACTGCTCAAATATGTTTTATAAAAAGGGTTCCACACAGGGGTCGCGTATTCTAATAAACTGCGTATTAGGGAATTGAACAATGCAATATGGGAGAAAGTTGTTTTAAAAGATTTACAGGTTCTGAAAATGAATCCAAGCAATTTAAAGGATTTACTTACAATGTAATTAATATGGCAAGAAAACAAAAGTTTGTCATCAAAAACCATTCCCAGATCTTTAATTTCAGAGACCCTTTCTAATGTGGTACTGCATAGCTTATATGCAAATTTGATAGTGTCCCTTTTGCGGCTAAAAGAAACTTGTTTACATTTGGTTATATTTAATGGTAAATAGTTTTCGACACACCATTTCTCAGCCTTACTTATATCTTCTTGCAACTGAGTACAATCTTCAAAATTACTAATGACACGAAAAATTTTAGCGTCGTCTGCGTAGAGCAGGCAATTGGAATCTAGATTTATTGGAAGGTCATTTATATAAATAATAAAGATAAATGGGCCGAGGATGGTACCCTGAGGGACACCTCAAGTTTGCTCAAAGCTCAGTTATTCGAACCCATTAACGACTACAACGCTGTGTCGTCCATCTAAATATGAGGAAAACCATTGAATGGTATTCTTACCGAAGCCTATGCTGGCTTCAAAAATTTTGTATGGGAAAGGCTTGCTGCTAGCAGTCTATATTATTGTAGTCTGTGGATAAAACTGCCTTCTGACGGTGACAAGCGATACTCTTTAAATTTTCCTAGAATCTTCCTAAATATTCCGTTCTCGAAACAAACTAAGAGCATCTGTACGATAAATGTTTTTATCAGACGAAACCTAGAAAGAATAAGCATGTTTAGCGACGACCATATTGCTGCAGCAAATCAGAGCTCTGTCGCGCTTGTGAGCAAGCCCTCATGATTTCGAGATGTGGGTGATTTCTCAAATCTCAATGCGCCACACAGTAGAGCAGCGGCCCTTCAAAGTTGGCCATAAATCACAGGCATAATGAATGGATTCCTTAGTTGAATATTTCTTTTTAAGGATGTTATAAAAGGTGTATTAGAATTCTAATACTAATAATATTTTCGAAAATATGAACTTCGAAAGTTTAAACGAAATTGAAACGAGGGGAAATAAAGGGGTAAATCTAAACATACTTTTTTGTTTGCTTTCACTTCATAACTTTCACACCTTCAGCTATACCAAGATGAAATTTGGTGTGCTTATGCATTTTCGAAACCAAACCAAACTCTTGTGGTCGAAAATTTTCAAAATTCGAAATTTCATGTAACAAAAATTTGAATCAGATTTTTTTTAACCGTGTTTTTCTTCGTCAAATAACAACCAGTAGATATCATACGCTGTTATTTGTTATTCGATATCAGCATCTGGGTACTATGATCCTGAGACGAGATTTAAAGTCCGATTTGCAGCGTGTTAAGATTTTGTTGAAATCATTAAGATTTTCTTCAGGACATTTTGTTCTGGTGTTTATCTCTTCTCTCAAAAGCATTATTTGGTCGTCAATTTAATTGTGCCCTGAGCATCTCATAACCTCAAAAACATCTTTTCTTGGAATAAGTATTAGATTTTTATTAAAATTGAATATCTTTGAAAAAGCTCGAATCAGTTATCAAATATACAATTAATGTTCGTTAGAAAACAAGAAAATCAAAACCGGATTGGGGGAGGGTGGCGCAACTAATAATTAACATGTTTCTGAGAATAATTTAAAACAACTAATAATCAGCGGAAATTTTATGGTGCAGCAATGATTTAAAACTATGTACATACACTTTTTTGCAAGTATTGGTTACTAAAATAATATTACATACCTGAACTTAAAGGTTCCATAACGATAGAGTGGAATATTTCAAAAATTAAACTCACAATAAATGCACAAAACCAGGTAAAAACAAACGATAATATCACACGTGTAATCTCTGCAAACAAATGGCTTCGACTGAGTGAGAGAGGGAACTGAGTTGACGACCGTGTACGCTTTCGATTTATTGTGCGCAGGACAGCTGTGATGGGACTTCCCTGGCAAATTATGCTAGCAAATATGAAAATAAAGGGTAGCAAAATCGCCAAAAAGGTAGCAAACAGACTACAGAGTACGGATAAAAAAAATGTATGTAATTATAGAATGTTATGTTTTATTTTATTATAATTGTATTTATAACATTAATTGTGAGAACTTTCTATTATTTCTTTATAAAAACTCCATCAAAAAAATTTATACAGACTGCTGTACTTAATTAGTTCATTTGACGGTGTAAAAATATTTTCTCTATCAGTTCCCTACAAAGCAGTACAGCCGAAGCTATTTCAATATTCAACGTTTACGTTTTTTATTTTTTAAGTTATTAAAATCTAAAAATGCTTGTTCAGCAGCAGCCGTACTGTGGGGAAGGACAAATAAATTAATTATGTATAGTTGTAAGGATTCTCGAAAATTGGTTGTTCAAAAAGATTTTTCTGTTTTGATAAATTTAGCCAAGTTTTAGCAATATTGTTACAATCAACAAGTTAGTCTAACTTTGCAAAGATTATGAGGAACCTTCACTTTGAATTAAGTTTTTCAATATCTATTTCATTATGAGAAGGAAAGGTGTCAACTAAAAGTGGTATTGAAGTCATTTCGCCTGGTCTAATTTTCCTTGGATCCAGAGCAGGGCAATACTTAACCCTTAGCCACCTGACGTGTTTTTCAGTAACACTTCCACCTGACATCGGTCCTGGAGACCGCTTGCGTATTTTCCAAATTTAATGACTATTATTTAAAATATCACAATAAATAAATTAAAGTCACATCTGTATTATCACTATATTTTTATTCACCAAATGTTATTAAACTATGAAAAAGTATGCAATTATTTTAAAAAAATCAACATTTAACATAAATCTATTCATTTAAAAAAAAAAATAGGATCTTTGACAATCTGAGATCACTCAAGGAAATTTCACTTAAAGATATTTGTTTTTACTTATTTACGAAAAGTTCTATAAATAGTCTCTAAAATAAAATACTTTTTGGTACGATTAAGACACAATTATTACAAAATTTCAACCTACAAACTTTCACAATTTGCAGCGGTTGCTGAATGATGTTATGCTGCTTAGTCCTTGACCTTGAAACTGGAGGATGGGCTGACCAACGAAACCTGTTCTTACCAAAGTAGTTTTTATACCATGCCAGGGGAACATCGTTGTCAGAAGATAAATCTTCCATCGGTGGCACGGTCTTGTTTTCATTCCCAGTAAATTGAAGCTCAGACCTGTAATCTTCTACTTCTGATTCGGACTCCCACTCGCCTTCAATGATGTGATCCACTGAAACATCTTCTACGTCACTGCAATCTTCACTTGGAAGTTCTGGTATATTCTGGGTCTCACAGTCTGAATCAGATTGCTCTAACCATCGTTCTATAGGCTGAACCACAATAGACGTAAATAACTGTACGAAATTGAACGAGACTGAGGTTAACTTACGAAAAATTGATACTTTTAGCCTAAATATATATCACATTCCGTAAGAGTTATTATCTTGATATTTAATGTTTTCAATTTTGAAAAGTGGTAAAAGTGAAAAAACTAACAAATGGAAGTTGATTTAATTGAAGATTTGTGCTTTCTATCAATTCGCAGTACCATTTTTATTCCATTTTAAGTTTTACATTGCACTTTTAATCATTTAGTAATAAATTAACTGTTTGACACATCGTGTTCTTACGGAATGAGCGATTCTTACCGCACCTTTACTGACTGCAATTTGACTTTTAAATTTAACGAAAGTTCCCCTCACACGAGTTAAAGTTAATTTGTGTACGCCTGTTAAATTAAAGGGCGCGTTCGCTTTACGTAAGTAAATGTACTTACGTTTACTTCTATTGTGGTTCAGCCTTATGTTTGCTTCAGCCATTATAATTCTACTAAAACAAAACAATTTATACATTAACAAAAGTAACGTAAGTACCTGACGTCGGTCACACGGACCGCACGAGAAAAATATTTACCTCAAATTTTTTTACGCGCCCACGTCTGGAGCTGCCGAGCTTACGGCGCGTACTGGCAGGCAAGAGCAAAAAGTACATGGACCCACATTTCCGTCGCGTGCATAGGAACAGAATGATTTGAAAAACAAATCCGCCGGAGTCTCTGAGACCGACGTCAGGTGGCTAAGGGGTAAAAAAAGACTTAAGTACTACTTAAAGTACATTTTCGTTACTTAAGACTTATTACTCAATACTTTTGAGATGCCCTACTTAGTACTTGAAACATAAGTACTTGCTTCTATTTACTTGTTCTTAAGACTTTGTACTTAAGTACCTAGATTTTTACTTAAGTATTTCTGAGTATATTAAGTACCTACAAATATCTAACTTTTCGTAGAAGAAAAACCACAATCTCTAGTGCATCTCCTTTTTTTCTGTATTTTAAAGCATGAAAGAACTGTCACAGCATGTGCCGCACTCGTGCGTCAAAGACCCTTAGACAAACTAATAACATACAAACAAGACTGGACAAGTAGAATAAAAACCAGAAACGCCTCGCTCCAATATAAGATTAACGATGCCTCGACCTGATGTAGGGAAGATTTCAATTTTTTCTTAGAAATTTACTGGAAATTTCTTCCTTAGAAATTTTAAGAATTATTGGAGGCGACAATTGGTGATTGAGCGGACTTCTAATAGTATATGAGTGTAGAAATGAGAAGTGAAAGTTTTACTCTACGTGCTGCGTCGAAAACTATAAAAACTATAAATAGTAGCCACTGATTACTATACATATTTAGTTTTCAAAAGGTATTTATTTATTAATATCTATTAACTGAGATCTATAAACTTCATTATATTACTGCCAACGTACAAAGATTCTAAAACAGTACTGTAAAAAGTACTTCAAAAATTACTCAGTACTTTTTATAGACTTAGTATTTAGTTACAAGTACTTTTCATATATGCGGTACTTGTACTTACGCTGAAGTACTCAGGCCTTCGGTACTTGTACTTAAGTACTTTTTCGTTGGTACTTGCCCAGCTCTGCTTGGATCCAAATATTCTAATAGTCTCAATTTGTGTTCATTAAGATTAAAACATTTTTCAATTTGTTGGTAAAATTCTATGTAAAATGGCAATAGATTATCTTTCATATTTCTTATATTTTCACAAGCATTTGAAGATTGAAATTGTGCAAATTTAATTCCAAAAAACATTCTTAATTTTTCGAGATGAAATGAACCGTCATTAAAATTGCAGTCAACTGAATGTGTTCTTGCTTTACACAATTTTTTAAAATATTTTTAAAGTTATTTTCAATTAAATGTCTTAGTTTGTGTATTGACATTTTTTTAGACTGGAAGGTTTTATTGAGATTATTAAGCTCACCTAAAATATAGCACAAATATAGCACAAATATAATCAATACAATTTTATCTCCGCACTATTCAGACAATCAAGAATTGAATTTGCATCAAAATTATTAGGACTTTCAAAAGTAAAGAGGGTGAAGTAGTGAAGGAAAGCTGACCACTGATTTGCTCCAGCTCCAACCAGCGTGTACCGCTTGATTTTAGAATCTTATTTAAATTTAAATTAAAACTATCTTGAAATTCTGCCAACTCACTTTGCGTCTTAATATAATGGCAAAATGATTATATACACATTTTCAACTCTCCGAGGAATTTTTTTCATAGCAGAACACAAGTGGAGGGAGTGGCAAGTGCATCCAAGATAAAATAAATGTTTATTCGTTTTCACTAATCGTGCTCTAACTCACGTAACTTCACCTCTCATTACTCATGTATTGTCAGTACCAAGGCCAATAAAATTTTACCCAAAATTTCTTACTTGCTTATCCTTTTTGATGTAGGTATAAATATAATCTCAACAACAAATAGCAGCCATAAATACGTAATTAATTTATATAGCAATTTTCAAACACAGCAATCAGCAGCAGCTCAGCAAGCAATGACACTGACAATTACGATGATCAAACAAAGCAAAAACGTGCTGCAAATTTTAAATGCATTTCAAGTGAAATAGAAACACAATTCCTTAATGGCTGAAAGAAACACGCCACGCCAACTTGCTGTCACTCAGTACGTTTACAAGAATACTTGAAGATAGTCTAAGTATGTAGGTTCAAGTAATCAAAATATCATGTAAACGCACATTGACTTCAAGTATACTTGAGTCAAGTAAATCAAAAAATTTTGTTCGATTTACTTGAAAAAAAATTCATGTAAACGCAACTTCAGTACTTGAACGTTTTTCATTTGTGCGAAAACGGCAAAGAGGAATAAGAAGAAGATTATTGTTGATATTCATGTAGTGCTTTTTAGAACTTTTCTCAAGATATTTGTCTAAAAATCCGCACCTATGTAGAACCTAATGCAGAGTTGTCAAAGGTAAAATGTCATTTCAAGTAAATTTCAAGAAAATTTCAAGTCAAGTAATTGGAATTAATTCAACCAAAAACTCTTCTTGAGTTTGAAGTGGATTTTACGTCCAGTACGCAAGTATTCATGTAAACGTACTGAATGACGGTTTTGTCTTATCCAGCACAGCAACAGCAAGGCAAAGGCATCGGCTTCGGCGCCGTTCTCGCAAGCAAGATGCAAACGCATGCGACGTACGTAATACGAAATTAGAATCGGCGCGTTCTCTTTCCACAATTCCTTTCCTTTCCTCGTATTAGTAGTTTTCTTTAAATGAATAAAAAATTCCAGAAAATCTGAAACATCACATTCACAGTAAATTTTTTTAAATAAATTTTTGTTTTGTTACGATTAATGGGAAAAAGCGAAAAAGTAGCAAATTTGGATTTAAAGTAGCAAGGTAGCAAACATGCTTAAAAGGTACCAATTTTGCTACTATTGTAGCAAAGTCCCATCACTGCAGGATAGTAAGGTATACGAAAATAATAAAAACGATCGCGCATGTGCTATTTAATTTTTTTTTTATTTATGGCCAAATTTATAGGTGCGCCGTCTAGAAACTTTTGTTAATAAGTGTTTTTTTGTATTTATTGTATTTATTGTAAAATTCAGTTACAAAATTTATTTTCAAACGACGAATTGCCGAGGACTTCTGATCAGGATAAGAGCATTAACGAAATAAAATGAAGAAAGTGGAACTAGATTAGCCAAATGCTGCTATGGGACAATAATAATGTTGTGAAGCAGACGACTCATGACGGGAATCGAGTAGAAACACATCAAGTAGGCCGAGAATTTCTTGGACAAAAAAAAATTTGATAGAGATCGCATCATCTAGTAAATTTTAGATTGAGCTGAAGACTGTCCTTAAAATCGAGTTTTATAAGGAAGTATTGTTGCTGCTTTATGTCCCTCGAGAGATTAAATAAAATTGATGATGATTAGCTTGCATTTCGATCTTGACATTCATTTCCTTCTTAGCGCCATTCGTATGCACTAGTTATGCAAATTTTTGAGATTGTCGCAGATATCTATAATTTCTCTTAGCCGACATCGGTTGACTATCAGCTCTACTTGTAGCTCATACATATTAATGCTACGGTCAGGTCGGCTATATCTGGTGAACCTAATCCGCATTAGTAACAACTTGATTTCTGAAATATCAAGTTAACCTTGAATTATTCGTACATTAAACTGTAAGTAAATATTCTGCGATATTTCAAAAGTCTAATCACTCAATGATAACGATTAATTTTGCTCGTCTGTCGATGGCGGATACAGTTGTATGCTGTGCAGAAAACTATAAAGTTATTTATGTAGGAATAGGGACATTCCTTTTCATGACAAAAAATGAGGCCGGCATCATTGATTGTTTTAATATTATATGCCAAGAAATCATAAAGTTGAAAGGTGTTGTTATGTGTCATAATTATGTGCTCAATACAAATTTCGTTGTCTAAACTAGTAATGCCCTTGAATGTTCTTTCTTTTAGGACCATGTATCATACAGTCAATTCAAACCAAAGAACATATAACTTACCTGTTTGATATTGTTTGGTCAAAATTATTCGCACACACTTACAACTGGGTATAGAGTTCATGCTACTTCCTACCAAATAGTCACTTAGATGCTGAAGGTGAATACCGGCTTCAGGAAGGCAGTTATGTCCTCAGATATATTCCCCGGATTCCCTATACTTAGTACATATATTTAAAATAATTTTTGTGTTATAACATGTAAATAGTCTTTATATTGCTATAAGACAGATCCTCTTGTTAGTATGGAGATATCATATTTAGAATAAGAAATTATTTCGATAGTGCGCTATTATTTAAAATATTTTTGGCAAAATGCAAATTTTCAAACACATTGCATTGAAAAATACTTTTTTACATAATAATTCCTTTATCAAACATTGATCCATTGAATAAATAACTAATAAGGAAGCGGCATATCGGGTGAAAACCTAAGCCACTCGGCGAATTCTATTAGTGTCATGTGTTTGTAATGTAATGTAGCGAAATCGTGAAATTTTGAAGGGGGTATTTCCTATGATTCAAAAACTGTGGAAATAAATTGTATACTTCCAATATTACTAATAAACATTTAAAAAATATAGTATGTCAAAAAATTCGTTTAGTTAATATTAGATTACAGCAAAACAAATAGATTTATGTTTTAGTAATGTTTAATTAATTAAATTATTCCTATTCTATTTAGGTATATATAGGTACTATTTGCCAAACAGCCAAATGCAATAGGTCCCCCTTCTCTTTAAGCCAAATCAAAGTGTTCATTATATAAACATTATAATTTGTTATCACTACGTGGAGGTTATAGATAGGAGTATTAGGTTCATGTATCATGAGAATATACAGAATACATTTACCTCCTTCAGTCTCAATGGTCATTAGCTTCTATTGCTTTTGACATCTTTTTAATTTTAATAATAAAGCACATATATATATATGTATACAGTGCTTTTTTTGTAAAAAAAAGGTAGTGGAACATCTCATTACTAAAAATATATACATATATATAATATATATAAATTACATTTTATTAGTTGTATTTAAAGCAAATGTTCACAGTATATTCCAAAGTTTGGTCCAATTCTCGTCGAACAAATTTTCTCGACTTCTTTTCTTTCTGTTAGTATCCGTGGCCGAATGACCTTCTCTGCGTAACCAGAGATCAACGTATTTGGAAGTGTCGAAAAGTGTCAGAGGCGGTCCGGTAAGTTTGATGAACAAAAGAGCCGAAATTGTTTTCGTCTTCAACGAAGCACTTGTTGAGATATTGAAATGGTGTTCAAAGTACGTATCAAATGTATAATAGTTATATATCTTTTCGAGAATATATTCACGGAATCCGCGGATCATTTCCCTTTCATTTAATTGCAGTCTGATTGACAAGTTTCTAATTTCCACTTCTCCGAATGTCAGCTGATTATTAATATCTTTAGGCCAATACCTTTAATAAAGTCCACGAGAACAATATGCCAACTCATCGTCTTTGCTATAAAACAATCTTCTTTCGATTGACTTGAAAAGATTTGCCGTTAGAGAAGTACTTGTGGAGTAATTCGATAAAAAGTTGCAAATTGAGTGTTGCACTATTATAGACACACTTAACATTATTTATTTTAACAATAATGGGCTTGCATAAAAATTAATAGACAATTTTTATTAATAATCCGTAGCTCCACCTTTGTTCACCATGATGTTCAGAAGCCCTTTTTTTTGGCATTGATTCCACGAAGGATCTAAACATTCTGGAGTCAAGGTTAGCCCAGCAGCTTCAACAGTATCTTGAAGCTCACTGATGGTGTTTGGCATCTTTATAAACTGTTGCAACTAACGATCCCCATATATGATTAGCATCTGGAGAACGGATCGGATAGCCGAGAAGGTTGATATTGTACACCAAGAACCATCTTTTGTGGAGCGTTTTATATGGATCGTAGCGTTAGCCTCTTGATAAATTAAATGATCGGCAGGATATTGTACAAGATTCGGAGGGAGTTTTTGTCTAAGAACTTTCCGGTACTTCGGGCTATTCATACGATAGGAAGAAATCCTTTAAGACGTCCCCTCTAACGGCAAATCTTTTCTTCGTCTCAGCGATAACAAGAAGGCAGATCTGTTTTGTCATCAGACGTTTTTCTCCTTCTTGCTGCAGAGATAGTCTACCGTACAATTGCATGGTGCGTCCTTAACTTTGCAATGCACTGTACTATGAGGGTAGTTTTTTTTTGCTTATTGTGGTTTATTCATCAATTTATCAAAGAAATTTCATTCTTGGATTGAACAAGTTTTTTAACCGCAGTATTCTTTATTTCTTCATTTATATGATTAACAATGTTAATGCAAATGAAGAATATGACCCATTGCAACTCCATGTAAAACAATATGGAAAATTTTGATATAGAAAAAATCACCGAAATAATGTAAAAAGAAAAGATATATTGTGGGATCTCTTGCATCCCCTATATAAAAATTTTAAAAATAAAAGCAGAATTATGGAATAAAATTCATATATCTAATTAGTTTTGATAGAACTAAGCGTTGTATTCATACTCGCCTACAAACTGAGCGGCAGAGTATGCGCCAGCGCCGGCACCACATTCTGTTCCCGCCTTTAATATAGTTGAAATCATATATGGGAAAGTTCCAAGCTTCAACTGATTTCGAATTACGCTTGCGATCGTTTTGTAAGAATTTTTGCAGAGGGAAATGAACTAAAATGAACTCAAATTCATTTTTAAAACAAACCAAACATCAAATTTAAAAAATATTCTTTTAAAACTTTTAGAATCTGTCGTGAAAAGGTAGTGGAACGCCGTTCCAGTGCGTTCTATGACAAAAAAAGCACTGTATGTATATATGAGGCACTTAATTCATATTCTAGCTTAAGAACTACAGATTCCTCTTCCATAGTTTCATCTTTAATATTAAAATATAATACATATATGAATGAAACTTAATTTATTTTCGCTTTTATTGCTTTTGAGATCTCTGTTGAGTAACGTAATATAAAGGAATTTAACCAAATTTACATTCCCTTAAAATGTACTATTTTGTTAAGTTTTTGGCGGATCGAGCATTTATCTGAAGCTCTTTTGGCTAAAACGAAATAACGCGTTTGTAAATATTTAGTTGTAATTAACTTAATAAGGGCACTATAATGGCAACTCTCATTCATGTCTACTGATTGGTCTTGAAATAATTCTTTTCCTATGAACTGCTTTTGAGCGTCTAAATCTGATATTTGTTCATCTTCCATGGAGAGTCTATGGCTTATTGAAGGCTGAATGCAGAATTATTTTCTTTACCATTCTATTGTATCGCTCCTAATGTGGCTGCCTTCATAAATCTATTAAAAAGCTTATTAATATTTATAACTAAAATGAAACAAAAAAAATTACCATCATTGCTGGATAAGTAGACTAGCTGAGTCCTACTTTCTCAACAAAGTCTTCATTAATTGCAATCTAGTTACTTTTACTTGTGTTGCTCCTGTGCGTCTCTTGGGTTGCAAAAGTAGTATCCCCAATCGAATCCTCTTAATTTATCTATAATAAAAATTATGAGAGTAGTTCTATTTGAGATGTCATAATATAAGTACCCTCATTGCAGGTGGACTAAGTACATTTGAAAAATCTGCTTCATTTTCATATGTGTTACCTCTCTGAGAAGAAATATTATGAAAGAAAAATGTAGGTAGGCAGTTATGAGAAATATTAATAATATTACAGTTACTATAGCCTTCGAATAGTAATCCTCACATTCAGCGAAGTTATGCAATGGTATTACACAACGTTTTAGGGTTTTGCGAATTTTTTTTCTTAATGTCGTTTTCATTGAAATGGACCGCACATACGTTGATTACTTCAATAACTTCAAGCCATTCTTTACACAGTCCTTATCTTGAGAAAACGTTGTTTTCACAATTTGGAAAAATAGAAGAAAACTTGAAAAACTCTAGCTGCGAATAAACGAAATGTAATAGAAGAGATTATATCGCAACATTTCTGAATTAATTTTTAATTTTTTTATAACTTTTTTTAATTGTTAAGAAATTTCCTAGTGCACCATTTATTTTCAGATAATATTTTTTGGCGTTGCCTTTTTATGGCTTAGATAATTTAATGCCCATATGACAATTCAATTGTAAACAAACAAACCGGCATTGGAAAATGTTAAATATTTTGCCATGGCCGTTTATTTTCATATTTCATTTTGATTTTACTTAAAACACTATAATTAATTAGTAAAGCTATTAAACTTGCTTGAAGAATGCTTTCCCGCGACAATAACACCGGTTGTTTCTGCAGCACAGCACAGCGTATTTCAACACCATAATTAAAAACTCCGGAGTCTCGAGTATATAAAATCTCGTTCATAAAACAATATTTCACTACACACTACCACACTAAGGACTATTAAGTAAAAATCCCTTTTGATTAGTTACTTATTAGAAAATTGCTAAATCAAACCTGAACTTCTTTTCATGAAATATGAGAAATGTCAGAAATCAAGCAAAAATTTCGAATAATGCCAATCCCTCTTGTCACCCCCTCCCAACCCTCCCCCCCACCGTCATAGGATCTGACTGCCATTGAATTACTTACACACGTACACTGTATTCGGACGATACCCCGCGTCCTTATTAGTTATTTATTTAATGGTTTTAGGTTCAAAATTTAACACTTTTTTATCTACGTAACTATTTCATTGAAAATTTTTATTTCGCCAAAAATATTTTAAATCAATTTTAAATCATAATGCGGAAATTACTTCGGATCTTAACCGGATCCGTAGGTAGGCATGTTCCAAATCAAAGGCAATAATCGAGCTCGTAAAAAGGCTAGAATTAGTTTTACCGGGAAGACACAAAGATCAACTTTGAAGGTGGTGCCCGCAGGGTCCTAGTGGCTGAGTCGCCCCCTACTCTTAACCTATCCTATAACCTATCCATTCTTGCACAATTTGAATTAATTTATTTTTCCGGTTGATGTATAAGAGTTGTCCATCGACTTTCATAATTTTTGTTAATGGTAGTTAGTTAATTCCCATACACAAATCATGCTGATAAATGCAGCTTGGATTATCACCCCGATTTCAGCTATCGTTGACCTTCTCATGGCGCGGTTCTTAATGCAGTCATGTCCGTAAAATCTGAAGCGTGTGGTTCTGATGATATTCCACCAAAATTTTTAAAATTCTTTACCCTTTTATTTCTGATAGCTTAGTTTATATTTTTAACTCTTGTCTGACGTATTCACAATTTTCATGTTTTTGGAAATGAGCTATTGTTTTCTACTCCGGTTGTTGCTAATGATTTTCGTCCTTTAAGTCTACTTTGATTTCTCAGCAAGATTCTGGAGAAACTTGTACACAATCAAATAGTTCAAAATATTCTCGAAAATGGGTTAGTCTTCTGATGACAATCTGGTTATCAATCAGGTTATAGCTGCAAGACAGCACTCTTAAAAGTAAGTTCGGATATATATGTAAAGCATTGGACGGCTTTGGTATTGCTTAATTTTAGCAAGAGGTTTGACACAGTTAATCATGGCTTACTTCTTGCTAAACTTAAAAAAAAAAAAATTATAATATTTCATCGTCGTCGCTTAATTAATCAGAGCTTTTCTGACTGATCGCTTTCAGCAGGTCAGTATAGGGAATGAAAGTTCCACTTAGAAAGGAGCTTATATTGGAGTCCCACAAGGATCTATTCTTGGACCTTTGCTATTTTGTCCATTCATCAATGATCTACCGGACGCAATTCATGATGTTAACATTAATTTTTACGCTGATGATGTTCAGATTTATTTATCCCGATCAATATGAGGACTGCATTGATAGAGTAAACTCTGACCTATTGAATCTATCTGCTTGGGCGTGTAGGAACCAATTCAAATCAAATCAAATCAAATCAAATCAAATTAATTCTAAAGAAAATTTGTACAAAATAAGGCATAGCCTTTTAAAAAGTCCTTAGCATGAAAATTTAGAAATTATAAAAATAACCGCAAGAAAAATATGAATAAAAATAAAAATAAAATAAAAGGAATTCATATATAAAGACTAAAATAAAATTATGTAAAAAAAGAGAAAAAAAAGATTAAATTGCTAAGTCATAAATACAAAAATAAAGAAATACAGAAATAACAATTATAACGAAAGTAAAATAAAAACAGATTGCCTGAAAGTTTTTTAATTTATTCAAGTGTGTCCGCAAGCCTGTACTGGAAATCGCCCACAGTTCCGGAACCGCTAATACTGATAGGTAGTGAATTTCAGATCTTAATTGCTTAGACGAAGAACATAGCGCCGCTTTGCAAATACCTGTGCCGGGGGTATAAGAAGCATGTCTATTACGAGATGACTGAAGGAAAGAGTTTTTGAGAAAAAACGACAAAGAACAACCCAAAACCTGTCTAGAATGCTCAGAGATATGATCATATCTACGCAGGTTAAATACATACCTAACAGCAGAATTAAATCCCACTGTTAATCTCATCTCAGAGACAGATCAAGCTTGCAGTGAAGAACGTTGGCATATGTTATTATGGGGATAATTAAGCATTTCACCAGTCTCAAACGAGTTGTCTGTGGTGCGAAATTAGCGGACGGCCTCAAACATTTCAGGCATCCGTAAATACGTCTAACTATATAATTTATGTGATCATTCCAGGTTAGGGTCCTATTGAAGATGACACCGAAATTACTAGTCGTAGTTACAAATGGAATAGAAATGGAATTTAGAGAGATTTGAGGTAGACGACTAAATTATAAATTGGAATAGCTTTGGACTTAGACCGATTAATTTTCAAATCATTTGCAACCGACCATCGACATATAGCTGGAAGGTCCAGATTATTCAAAGCAATATGCTCGTCTAACCTGTTGGCAATAGTAGCATAAACCTGCACATCGTCAGCATAGAGGTGGATCTTGACGAAAGACAACACTTGAGCAATGTCATTAATGAATAGACTGAAGAGGAGAGGTACAAGCACAGAACCTTGTGGGACGTCAGCACTCAAAGGTAAAAAATCAGACTCATGATTGTTAATTGAGACACGTTGTTTGGGGTCGGAGAGAAAATTAAAGATGAGTTTCGCTGGTCTATGGCTAAAATTGTACTCAGTTCGGAGCTTTCCACAGAGTAATAAATGGTTTACCGTATCGAAGGCCTTTGAAAAGTCTAATAATGTGAGAACAGTGAGCATATCAGAGTCGATATTCTCTCTTATGTCATCGGTAATCCTCAAAAGAGCCGTCATACAACTATGCTTTGCACGAAAACCCGACTGCCATTCACACATAAGAGAATTGCCCTCCAGAAATCCCAACATTTGTTCCCGCATAAGATATTCGATTACTTTAGATAAAAAGGGAAGTGACACTAAGTCCTTTAAAATCTCTGTTTTGCTTGTTACAGATATGATCTTACCTTTTCTGATCTTCCTTCAATATATCTTAATGGATTGATTCTTCCCTATACGAGAGAACCTAAAACAATATCTTGGCAAAATGTGTAGTGCCCTTAGGCAACTGTGGTTATCCACTAAGCTACTTTCTACTAATCTAAAGCTGAGACTCTCTGTTGATGCCACATTTCTTTTATTATAGTACTGTCTACCCTGTTTTGGATTCTGAGTATTACCGCAAGATTAATACTGCTTTTAATGATTGTGTACGATTTATATATGGCCTAAATTGTTATGATCATATTACCAAGTTCTTGGGCTGTTCATTGGGCACTTATCTGAATATTAGGGCATTGGTGTTTTTTCATAAACAAGTTAGTGCAAGAGTTTCTTCTTATCTGATAGAGCTTTTTAAATTTGTACACTCATAAAAACCTTCTTATACTTAAAACCTCATATATTGTGCTGTAGTGCTCTTTTTTGTTGCAATAGTTCGGTTATGGAATACCTTTCTTAATCATGTCAGAATACTTGGGAGAACGCATGAATTTAGACTTGTACTGTAGAAACATTTTTCTGTTGCGGAGTAATGCGATAATGGGCACCGTTTTCGTTAAACACTTATTTATATACATATATATCTATTCGAAGTTTTTCTTTTAAAATAATTTCTTTACTTTTACTTAAACTTTTTTTCATCATTTTGTTTTCATTTATTTTAAGTTTTCTTGTGAACTTAATTTTTGATTTGTCATAGCTCTTTATTTGGTAAAAGATTATAAGCTTCTGTATACAGACCAGAAATAAATTATTATTACTGTTATAGATGTCATTCATTCATAATTTTCCCAATTTTATAATTTTTGCTGGAGTTTAGCTCGAGCAATGTGCATATAATACAATACAATTTATTTGGATAATGTACAAAGTGCAATGGTGAAAAAACAGGAAGTTTCAAAATACAAATAATCTACAATAACCAAAATTACAAAAAAAGGAAAAGAAAACCTAGGTATAAGATTAGAACAAGTTAAAGAAAGTAATGAAACATATAAACCAAAGAAAAAAGAAAAACAATAAAAATAAGTAGATAAATAATAAGTAATGATAAATAAGAAATGAAATATAATAATAAATTATAAATAATCAATAATAAAGTACAAAGGTTACAAAATTTCATATTGTGCAAAGTGAATTGGGGGAAAAATAAAATAATTAGCTTTTTATCGATGTTATGGCTGTGTGCTTGCTAGAAGTGTCAATTTTGTTGGTTTATATGTTTTTTAGTTTAATTTATTTTTATTTATAATATAAATGTAAAAAAAAAATTGTAACAGATGCGCAATTTAACTCATTTCCCCCAAAACATTGGTACACTCTGGCACCAACCAACCATTTTTTTTTTATTTCTGTTGCGGCAACCAATCCCTAGGGAACGAAAAATTACCTACATTTCGAAACAACTTTTATCCGTGAACAAGAGTTGAATTCATTTTTACAAAAAACTTATAAATTAGTAATATTACAATTACAACTCAGGTGTTATTTCAACAATTTTTATTTTATCAGAAAGAAAAAAAAAGGAAATTGTGCAATAATGCTTAAACGATAACCAATAAAATTAAATCAAAACCATTATTTATGGTAATTTTTATCATAACTTATAGCTTGGAACAGGTTCATTTGGTTCTTACTTTTTACTAACTATTATAAAATATAGTTCAGTCCATTGAATGGCGTCGCTAGCTAGTTGTTAAAAGACGTAATCGAACATTTAGATTGCAACACTCTACTAATCTACATATACAAATCCAAATTATTGTTAGCAAAATTGAAAACATAAACTGAAACTCTACGCAAATTTATTCAATTTGTTTATGGTGCGGCCTATTTGCGAAAACCAGTATTATCAGCATGTCCTAAATCAATTATCAAAAAATTCCATTTTTAGATCGAGCAAACAATCGGTTATGAATAAAATTTCTCTGACCTTTTTCAGATATATATAAATTTTCCGAGTCTAAACAAACATGGAAATTTAATTGAATTTATCAGTAATAATTATAATTAAACCTAAGGTAATTTTACCAATCATTGCTTTTACTGCATGCTCAAAAACAATTCAATATCATCTTACCCCGCTATCTGCTAATTCTATCTAGCCCCGGGAGACAAACAAAGCTTGATCAGAAATAACGAACAAAACTACTGTGGCAAGATTATTGCTAGCGGGGGATATTTTGAGCTGATAAAAGCATTTCTTGGTTCTTATAAGGTGAAAAGTTCGTTGTGATAAGAAATATTTTCATTTGGCGGCGGTTATCAGTGACGCTTGTTGTCGAGAACTTTTCTAGAACACCACAAGCATAATCTCACTTCAATGTGAAGGTAGAAATCTGGGCTACTGACTTTACGTTACCCTGAATATTATGAACAGTTCTGTCAGTTAGGTTTTAGTCAAATGAAACAAATTGAAATTATTTAAATCTGATGTGATACAACTACAAATAAGTACCAACGGCAATAATTGATACCCAGGTCAAGATCATGATCGCAATTTATTGCACAATAATTAGTCTGAACTTGAATTGTTGTGAGCACATTAAAGAATTTATATAACTTTTATTCATTCAACTAGAAACAAAGATGTCATTTAGTTAGACGGAGACAGGTCAGAGACAGGTCAGAGACATGTCAGAGGCAGATCGTTTTTTCCTTTAATATGATTACTAAGCCAAGTACACATCCACATATGTACATAGTGTGGACTGGTGGTAGTCCATATTTTTGCATATATTATGTCTGCGCAGTTAATGTCATATTTTATGGACATAGTTAAAGTTAAGTTTTTCTTTACTCGGGACTCTTATCGGTAAACCTCTAAAAGGGAAGCATTTTCATTGCAATATCCTGTGACGAATAAAGAATGATACAAATTTTGGTACCCCCTTCTAATAGCCATAAGTATACATCATTGGATAGCTCTTTTTGAGCTGAATAGAAGTTAGTATTGCACCTAGTTCCAAATTCCAGTCCGTTCAGAGTTACACTGTACTGCAAATTTGTCAGTTTTAGAAATAGCCAAATAACGTATTTTTTTCACTTCGACTCCACACAGAGAGTTCATTTGTCGGACTCAGCGAGTACAGTTCCATCCGTCAAACAAGACAAATGTCATTGTTCTTCAACAAAGTAAAACTCAAGTATTTTATATATATGAATAAATAATGTTAAGTCTTACATTCGAGTCAATAATTTATTTATCCAACTCAGAAGGAACATGTCTTCACTTATTCAGATCTCGTATTCAAACGAAAATAATCCATATCTTCTAAAATAATGCACAAATCAAAATATTTTCCATCTGCAACTGTACATATTTTTCTTCCTATATGGCAACACATTTTCGACCTGTACGCACCTTCCTTCCAATTAGCCTCTGCAGATATAAATGGACCAATCTCTATCTCTTTTCGAAAACATCATGAATGAATTTATCTATTCATTACCATTAACTTCTCTAAGTATTCCTTGAATAGAACATAACATACTCAAAAGAACGACGCATCAATACAGTGTCATTACGCCTGTCTTCCTAAACAAGTAGCTCATGAACTCATTACTAATGAATTCCAGATAATGCTTACAGTAAGCCTTATCTACATAAGTCAGAATTCCCATATTTTTCGTTGGGAGAGGATAATAGGGGAATGTAGATTTAATACTATATTTAACAAAGTTTCAAGTCAAGTGAAGTCAAGTCAAATATGCGCGTTATTAGTTTCCTTTTTAGATGGGCGTTGTTGTTGCCCTCGATGATCTTCTTCTTTAGTTATCTTTGGTGGTTGGGGCTCATCTTTAGCAATCATTTTGATTCTATGTCAACTCTTGTCCTCTCGTTGCTGATTATCAAATTAATTTTGTTGCATTTCTGTTTCGATGCCATCGTTTCTTCTACGGCGCAACGTATCAATCGTAATTGATGTCGTTCGCCTTTTGGAGTTATACCGTCGACAGACGACCAAAAATAATTTCCAATTATGTAATTGAAAATTATTTTTAATTTCCAATTAAATATATGGTGACAGACGAATTTGACATTTAAGTCAAATTTTGTTTGCAACAGCCAGTATCAGTAGACAGCAGCCAATTGAAATGTTTTACCAGGAGCTATTATATCTAACAATTCTTTTAAATAGACGTAAGAAGCTAAAAGGAAATATTTATAATAGTACACGAAGGCTTAGAGCAAATAGAAGACGCATGTTAATACTTGCAGCAATGTGGAGACGATATTCTGTTAGAAAAAGGAGAAAAATTTGGACTGTAGTAAGTATAATCGTAGTTGTTACCTAATATTAATTTTATTATGCTTTTATGTAACTTTTAAGGCCCGAAATAAAAAATTCTGGGAAGAAGATGTTCCGCTTCAGGACAATAACAAATTTAAAGAGAACTTTCGTATGAGCAGAGGCCTATTTAAAGAGCTAAGTGAACGCTTGCAATCCTTGCGACGGGATGACACTGTTATGAGAGATGCAATTCCACTAAAAAAGCGCGTTGCGATAGCACTTTATGCACTGGGGTCATCTGCGGAATATCGAACAGTTTCCAATGTTTTCGGAGTTGGGAGGTCTACTGTTGGTGAAATAGTTCGGGAAGTTTGCGAGGAAATTTGCAAAAAAATGGAGAAAGAGTTTATCGTTGGATATCCTCCTACCCAACAAAAAATTGAGGAAAATGTTGCTGGATTTGCCGCACTAGGCTTTCCGCAGTGCTATGGTGCCATAGGTAGACTAAAATTTCCAATAATAGTTATTCAATATTAATAAATAAATTGTATTGTAGATGGGTGTCATATAGAAGTAAACGTTCCGAAAGAAGACGCCACCGATTATTACAATTATAAGGGTTGGCACTATGTGGTTCTACTTGCGATTGCAGATTACAGGTACCAATAAATATTATTTAATATTAATAATCTTTTAATATATATGTTTTAAGATGTCGCTTCACTTATATAAATGTGGGATCACCAGGTCGCAACAATGACTCATACATCTTCGAAAGTTCACTCCTGAAAAATACACACATCACAAACCCTCTTTTTCAAAATCGGGCGAAAATGTACCTGTGCTGTTAATTGCAGATTCTGCATTTAGACTTTCTCCTTTCCTGATGAAACCCTATCCGACATCATCAAATAGAGCTGAACGTGACTTCAATTACCATTTATCAAAATGTAGGAGGGTAATTGAAAATGCATTTGGCCATTTAAAGGCCAGATTCAGAAAAATCGGCAGGGGTTTAGAAGTTAACATTAATAATGCCGCTCTAATTATTAGAGCTTGCTGCATTTTACACAACTTTTGCGCAAAGTACAATGATGCAGTTTGGAGCTCTTGGACCGAAGAAGCTATTTTAAATCAGAAAGTTCAACCCACATTTAATACTAGTGTCGGAGAAACTAATACGATAGCTAAAAAAATACGAGACGCCATTGCTCAGGATGTTTGTAAGTAAAGCTTTGCAAAACAGTTTAATTTTTGAGGGATTTATTCATATTTTTCTTCTTAAAAAAATTAAACAGATTCTTTACAAAATTCAATTAAAAAAATACATTGCAGCCATTTTATCAACATAAAATCAGTCTTCTTAAAAAAAAACAAAACAAATTCTTTACAAGACTCAAATAAAAGAAAAACATTAATTCTTCGTTGAATGTAGAAAACATGTCATCATAACATAACATACACTTTAATTACATTTATGGCTTGATTTCAGAATGTCTTCTAATAGTTCAGCTATTTTCTCGTCGTTCTTTATAGCCCTTTCCATTAATTTATTATTATTATCGTTTTCCTTTTCAGCAATTTCATTGCATTTTTTCATTTCTCCTAGTATTAACTCGTCCATATTTCTTTTTCTTTTTTTAGCTCTTACTGGTGACGCAGCATTGGATAATGATCCTAGTGTTGCACGAGATGATGCTTGCGCTGAGGAAGATGTAGAGCAATTAATAGCGGGTTCATCAGAAACTTGATGCATAATATCGGAACATAACGTTTCAGGCAGGATATCCATTGTATCTAAGAAATAAATTTTTATGAAAATAAGAACTACTTGTACGTTATGTTTTTTTTTACCTTCAGTGAAGCTCTCGTGAACAAGGCTCTGGTCATTATATTTCAGTCCTCCGAGGATTCTGTGTACTTGTTCATAAAATTTCCAAGATGAGGGCGAACCCCCAGATGGTCCTATACTTTTTCTTTCACTTCTAAAATTCAAATAATACTTTAAATCAAATTTTATTTATATCTTCTATAAGTACCTATATCTCTGCGTTAAATTTGAAATTTTTATATGAACTTCAGCTGCACTTGCAATTATGCTCTGTTCCAGCAGAGCGCATGATATGTCTTGATAAACATGGGAATTTCTCTTTGTTTTTCTCAAGTCTGCTAACTTCTCTGCCCATAAAGCAATAAGCTTATTAACTGCAACATCAATCCACAACACTCTTCGCTTATTTTTTTTTATTTTTTCCATAATTTAAACAAAATTTTCCTCCAAAATTAACACGTTCTTAAATTTCATAGACCAGCTGCGTCTGAAAGCTGTCACTGTTAGTTTACAGAATCACTACTACGTGTTTTTGGTGGCGCTTTTGCGATAATCCTCAAAAATCAAACTCAATTATGTCATTGCCAAGATATGGCGATTATGTATTACTTTGTGGAATAATTAAAACCTCAGGGGTGACACACGACAGAGATTATCTTGTTGATGTAGATAATTTAAAATTATGGCTATCGTCTGTCAAGGGTATTAGTTGTTAGTGGGTGGACGCAGAAAAGATAAGGAAGCTGTATGAAGGAGTGGTTCCTAAGTTAGTGGCTCTATCAGAGAAAACGGCTTCCGAGATAACGGGACTTAAAGATATTTGGGTATGTTTTTATAGATCACCTGTAACGCTTCATAAATTTCGGGGATGAAAATTTAGAAATAGCAAGAAAAAGAATTTCAAATAGATTCAAGTTGTATATATGTATATATAATATAGAATTCATGCTTTTGTTTCGTTTTCGTTTTTTACATCGATCTTTTCTAATAATTTCCCTAATCGGCCGTCCTGCTTACATTAAAGATAATTAATTATGGTTAGCACAGGTTATGTTACTTTCTTTTTTCTTTAAGTTATGCTTATGTGATGTCTTTCTTTTATTTTATTATTTATTTAAATTCTTTTTGCAATTAGTGTTAGTAGGGAGAATCGTTGGGGCCCAGGAGGCGTTTACTTCCCTGAATTTTTGGAGTCCCTAGTGGTCTGGACGTAGGCTTGCGGCTACTTCTTGCTGGATTGCTTCCTTTTCTTCGGTTCTTCTTTTCCCAAGAATATCCGAGATTTGTGACCAAGAACTGGAGTCCCCTGGAGACTTTTTGTGGAAAAATTATACTTGTCTTCTTGTTTTTTCCGTATTTTTTAAATATACTTCACTCGTGTCTCGCTGACCAGCTACGAGAGAAAAAAAAGGCGCCGTCGGATGTAGCCGAGAAAAAAGACCGACAACTTTTCTCCTCTGCATCGACGAAGGCATACTACAAGAGAAATTTCTTGAGCAGCTGCTCAATACACCCTTATTCGCCAGTGTGTAAAAAACAACAGTGAACCACTACATCCTTATTCACCAGTGTGTAAAAAACAACGTGCCTGGTTATTGAAAAATGTAAACATTTCTACTTCACATAAAACAAGTATATTTCTCTTTGTCACACACATGCTCAATTTCCTCAAAGCTACATGCAATTCTTTCTTTCAAATATTATAATCATTTTCGTGGGTAATCTCTTGCTATCGATCAGCTGTTCAAGAAATTTCTCTTGTAGTATGCCCTCGTGGCTCTGCATAATCCACATCGTTAACTCGTCGTACTGCCATATGACTTATCGACAAGTCGATCTTGCTACGTTCGCTAGATGTCTTCTGCTTCCACTTGGATTCCACTAATTCTTTTTTTTTATTGTTTAGTTTCTTATAATTACATAATATAATGTTGACAAGTATTTTGTGAAAATTAAGAGGAAATAGTGTGGGTCTAATATCCAGCGTTACACACCCTGTAATTTTTGAACGTTACACCGTATAATAATGATTTAATTTTTTTTTAGATATGTAGATAACCGCTGAGCCTTCCTGCCCTTCTCCGTTTTAAAGTTAAAATTTTGGAATTTTGCTCGTTTTTTAGAGTTCCGTACCCAAAGGGTGACAACGGGAACCCTATTACTAAAACTTCATTGCCCGTCCGTCCGTCACCAGGTTGTATCTCATTAACCGTAGTAGGTACACAGTTGAAATTTTCATAGACTGTGTATTTCTATTACCGCTATAAGCCTAGTACGCTGTTCAAGCGAAAATTTCGCTTGCATTCTGGGCATATAATTCTACACGGAAAAAAGTTGTGGAGAAAATGTTAAATCACAAATTAAATAACATTAAGCTGACTGAAGTAATACATGTAAAATCGCAAATTAAATATCTATGCCAAAGCGCCAAACATCAAAGGGTATATCTGTCAACTTTTCCGTGCGAATTAAATGTCTGGATATATAAATCGCTGCGGAAAAATGTCTCCACTTCATATTAGCGCCATCTGCGATCCATGATCTAAACATTCATTTTTTCATTCGAACAGCATACTACTTTACGAAATCTCAAATCGAAATTTTCATGGCATTTTTCGCCCACATTTTTTTTACATAGATTTTGTATACGAAACGAAATTTTCGCTGGAACAGCGTACTACGCTATAACAACAAATAATAAAAATTAAATTAAATTAAAAATTAAAGGCGGCCCCCATACAAGAAACGTGATTTTTTCAGCGTTTATTTCCTCGTTTTATTCTCAATCATTATCATTATTATCATAAGTAGGCATTTTTTTTCAAATGACAACATTATTTTTTCACGTGACGCCTACTGTCATTTGAAAAAATAAATAAAAAGTACATAGTGTTAAATTTTGTACAATGGTACGGAACCCTTCGTGCGTGAGTCCGACTCGGACTTGGCCGGTTATTTTTATTTAACTACTATTTTTTATCTAAAAACATGCTATCAACATTAATATTTCTATTGGATTTAAAAAGCCCAAAAGTTTCGTTTAAAAATTACCTATCATGCTCTGTACCCACAATGCAACCCTTTCTGCGTTTTTTGCAGTTCTTTTTTCTAAACATATCCAGCGTTCAGCAGAGAAGTTACAGGGTGATCTATAAAAACGTACCCAAATATCTTTAAGTTCTGTTATGTTATAATTTCCCAACACAACCTGTACAATTATTTAATTGTCTAAGCATGACCTATCCACAGCTTTCGGGTGTAACACCGCATACGGTACACCCTGTATATTTGGACACTGCCTGAGTACGCGTCGACGTAGTGGGCTAAAATTTGGTACATGATGTTTTTATAAAAATAGTAAATACAATTTCAAAAATGTACTAAATTGGGCAACTTCTTCTTGGTGTTGTCATACAAAATTTTGCGTTTTCACTTTAGTTAACTTTTATTTTCATCTAGCTTAATATTTTTGGCCTTACTTAGACCAGTTATAACTTTTTCTCTTATTAATAATTGCGTTTGAAATTTTTCCACTGAGTTTTTTGCTGTTTACTGTCATGGTTAAGACGCGAATAGCTGAAGAGGGTTAGTGAAGATGTATTGGTCTTTTTGAATTTGCTCGGTTATCGACAGCGAAAATCGTTTGTGATAGGGATTCGTCTACATTCAGGAAGACGTTCACACGCTTGTTGACTCAGAGGAGAAAGTTGGGTCGGTAAGGCTTAAGTTATCCTTAAACATGTTTTCAAAATGTGTTGTGCGAAAGTGTCGCACTTTTTCTGACGAAAAGTTACTACTTTAGCTACCTAGAACAGATGTTGTTAATATTTTCAAAAGTCTGTGCGCCGGGCTTGATTTTTCAAGTCGAATAGTTTAGTTTACTCATTGATGATTACCGACAAGCATTTGACTTAGGATAACACTGACTGATATGCTGCATTTTGGGAGTTAAGCGTTCGTTGGTAAATGCGGTTCAGGCATGATTTCTCGTAATTTTTGTTTGTAAGTATTTTGTGGAGGCGTTGGAGACTCGTTACGAAGTGGTAATTCTTTGTGGGAGATATTTGCGAAAAGTGGTCGATATTGCTTTGCAGACAAATAGTAAGGAGTTCAATTTGCGTGGGAATCTATTTCAGCATTTGAAAAGTTTTTGTTTTTGACGGGAAGATTTCTTTGGTAGAGTTTCTTCAAGCTATCTTGAAATTCATTCCATGAAGCTTGAAGAAGCGAGACGAGAAAGAAGTCTAAGTATGAGCCAGATCGAAGGAAAAGAGGGCTGGTTGATGAGATCAGAATAAGTTGTCATTTGGTGATCTGAATAATCAGAATGATGTCTACAACAATTTCAAAATGAATCACATAACTTTCGTAACATAACTATAGTACCTATATATTCGATCGGAGAATATAATTTCCAACAACTTCAATTAATACAATTTTGGTGTCAAATGTCATCAGAAACATCATATAAATATAGTCAGTGTAGAAGAAGATATTTTCAATATTTTAATCTGTAAACCAAGAAAAAGAATATTTTAAATTTCCCCATTTGTATGAAAAGACGTATTTCCGTGACGTTTCTTCATAATTTTCGAACAAAAAATTGCTCAAATCGATACGAAAGTACGGAGCAATCATCTCTTTATTTACAACATCGTCAACATTGCTACAATGACGTTAAAGCTTACTACTTAAAAGCACGTAAAACGATTTATGTGCATTGATTTGATCCAGTCAACTGAATATTTCCACATAAAAGAAATAAACGAAATCAACTTATTTGTAAACAATGAAAATTTAAATATGTCACGTTTTACATAATCGCGAAACTATTTTCCCCAGAAGATATCTTTTCTGCTATTAAGGAAAATACACGACGACATTAATACAAATATCACGAGATGCTGTTATCAACAAAATTTCGCCTTGACGGGGTCGAAATAGGACTGCCGTAGTTGCATTTAAATTTATGTTGTTAATAACTTTTACGTTGCTGGCATCTTCTCCAAGATTAAATTGCTATTAACTTAAAATGCGTCTAATATTAGTTGTTTTATATAATTTTTTATTTAGTTTTTATTATTTTTTTTTATAAAGGGAGTCGAAGCTCTTATTTTCAATATTTGTACGTATAATCTTTGTTATGTAAATTCGATGATACGTAATGCCTACTTCACTTATTTGAAAAAGCTGACAAATGGTGGGATATATTGCTTCCTTAGATGATTGATAACAGATTGACTAGTTCAAAAATATTTAAATATAATACAAAAAACCAAGCAGCAGAATAGTTTTATTGCTGAAGTAAGGAAAATCTTCTTAGATACTTATGGCTTTGGAAGGTGTAAGCCAAACATTTGAACATTTGAGTGCAATTAAGACTTATGTAATATATAATATAAAACATATAATATTATTAAATAATTCTTAAACTACCGAAAGTTGATAAAATAGATAAGAGCGAAATTTTTAGTATTGAGTGTAATGACAGCAATGCAGTCTATATTAGTAAAAAAAAAACGCTCATTAAAAATTAGATATAAAGAACACGTATCATCGGCACTCTATAATACACCTGCAGCTGTCACGACCCATAATAAAAAAAATCTTTGTGCCTATTCAAAAAACGACGAGCACCACATCCCTCTTGCTGCCGTACCTCATCCACCCAATGACACTGAGGGCAAAATTTTTTTTCATTGTCCCTAGTTTGGTCTGAATATTGTTGCGAAAGAGCGGACCTTGTCAACCTTCATTTTAGAGAGGGCTCCAGAAGAGGCAAAGAAGGAAGAAACATTATACAACGCTCTAAACTTATTCTTTATTCCATTACACAAACTCTTTCCCATACTCAACCTGTACTATCGATCAATCGAGGTATGGACCCTTGATTCTATTAGAGTTTAAAGAATGTACTAATACTACTCTAAGGCAAGCAACCACTGCTCCGCATAGGCAGCTTTAACAACTTTGATAACAAGTCCTTATCCTGTTCAGTCTAAGCTAATATCTTAAATACAAATGAAAAGCTGCATAATCGGCACCAAAATTCGTACAAAGAAAATTCCACTGAACGGGTGCACAACCCCTACAGTATACTCGAATATGGAGAGCGACAGTATTAATGTGATCAAATATAGTTATATAGGCAGTGATATTTTAAAGAATATAAATATAAAATATATAGAAATAAAATATTCTTCTTTCAGAAATATCGACATGAACTCGATTACATTCCAATATTTTAGACACACAACTTTACTTACATAAGGTATGCTCCCTCGCAGGAGATCCCTGTAGGTCATGCGCTGATTCTGGAAAAAATCTGTTATCGTTCTTGATAGTTGTAAACTTTCATCATGTTAATAAATCGAGAAGCGATCGGAAACTATTTACCTAGGTCAATTTTTTTTTATATAGTAGTAACAGTGAGGTTTCCATTACCAAATTATAGGTATACCTTGAGTTATATAGACTAGTATTCGAAACCTCTTTGTAACCACTATAAACCCATTATAGAGCTTAAATAGAAGATTATATAAAGGTTACCGTGACTTGATTTAGGTAACGTTATATAACTAAAAGTTTTATAAAATGAGTAACAAAAATATTCTGGTAACCTTAATATAACTTCTTATATAACCCTTATATAACCTAGGGTGTTCTCGATTAATTAATTTGGTCATAGCCGTGGTTACAGTAATGTTTCGGTTACCTTTATAAACTTTGTTTATAACGTTTGTAACGTTTCCACAACGCTTAAAATTTTCTCAGACTGATTAATTTTAGTGATTGAAATGTTAGGAAAATTACTTTTCGTTACCTTTATAAAACAACACATTGCAAATATTTACGACATAGAATTTCGATATTTTTTAGTATTGCATTTTTATAATGTAAGGATTTATTATTTTTACATTTTAGAATTAAAATTTTTCGGCATGTATGTGGTGAAATTCAGCTGCAATTAAAATTTTACTGTGAATATCATCATAGATACTTCTAAAAATACAGACCCCTCCAAAAATAAGCAATATTTAGACATTTTAATTAAATATTACAAAATTGATATCAATCCATAAAAGTAACATTACATAATTTAGAAATGGTATACATATACCTGAAATGATGCATTTTCTTTATATAAAAATAAAAACGTAAGCCATATTATCTTCAATTTAAAAAATTTGCTTAACCGACATTTTCTTTTTTATCTCCAATGCACAGATGAGAAAATGTCTACTTGTACTTAAATGCACAAATTACCATTATAAAACTTCAAGTAGTTTTATATAAACTGAATGACCCTTATAAAACTTCTAGAAATATTATATAAACCAAAGGAACTACCATGCTTCGAAAATGGTCCTTATATAACCTTTAGTCATAATATGTAACTTTTGGTAATGTTATACAGGGTGTTTCCCCTTAGGAGGTCCATAGAGCGGGAGGTAATAGTACTCACCTAGACGAACCAAAAATTGTATGGCAGGCGGGGGGCAATATCAACCGTT
This sequence comes from Dioctria linearis, assembly GCA_963930735.1. Taxonomy (NCBI): domain Eukaryota; kingdom Metazoa; phylum Arthropoda; class Insecta; order Diptera; family Asilidae; genus Dioctria; species Dioctria linearis. The sequence goes on along the minus strand of OZ005743.1, from coordinate 120,765,018 downwards.
TAGGAGTTACAGGGTGATTCATAAAAAAACCTAGGTTTTCACAAAACACCCTCTATCTTAAAAACTACAGGGCGTATGGTCACAGTTAAGGTCTCACTGTATGCAGAACTTCATGGCCTTTCCAACGACAGCTCAACCAGCATCGTACCCCTCTCCCCTCAGAAGTTATGAAGGTCTAAACTAAAAATTTCGGATTTTCTTTCCTTTTTTTTTACTTTGACCTCTATTATTTTTGCAAAATGGTCGTGAACATAACTCTTTTTTATAAAAACTGTAAACTGTAGACTCTCCTCTTTAATATGACTTATTACACCCAATGTGCTATGTGAAGCCCTTTAAGTGTTATTAGCTCTGCCATACAATTTTTGGTTCGTCTAGGTGAGTACTATCACCTCCCGCTCTATGGACCTCCTAAGGGGAAACACCCTGTATATCTTAATTATAGTCAAGGAAAACAGACGTTAGTGTTCTTATATACCCTTTAGTTATAGTATGTTATATAAATAAAAACATTTTTATAATGGCTCCATTCGACACTAAAAGTAATTTGTTTTTATAACGATCACCGTAGTTACTAAAGGGCCACCAACAATTTTACGATATTTTATAGTGGGTATATGTATTACCGAAAGTTCCCAATTTTTATTAAAGTCACTTAAATTAGTGAATGTGTCGAGTTATATAAGGGTAACCATGGATACCGCAATAAACAGTAATTACCAATAAGTTATATAACGTGGTGATCAAAACAGTTATAAAACTATCTTATATACCTTCTAGTAATGGTTACTCTAAGTTATATAGACCGGTGATGGAAACATTTTCATCACCAACTTATAAAACCTTAATTAACTTACTACCACGATAACCATTAGTAACCTTAAAAAACTCTAATATAACAACGTCACCAATTGGTAATATTATAAAACTCTTATATAACCACTGGAATTCTTATATAACCGAGCAACCATTATATACCCCTTATAAAACTACCCATCACCTTCAGTTACCAAAAATTGAAAAAATTGTTACTTGGGGGGGGGGGCTATGTGAAATTGCTGCAATAATTACTAAAAATGCTTATTTTGTTCACTCTTTTCTTTTTATAGTCATTTTCTTTGTACTAAAGCAGACCTAGTGTAGTGCCCCTAGAAATTCCTATACTTAATTATGTATCTACCTGTCCATACCGTATTTAAGTTCTAGTACTGAAAGATTCCCTACTGTGTTGAGCGAGTTTCACCTTTGTTTTGGTTTCTTTCAGCATCGGAACAAAATTCTGGCTAACTACTATGGAAAATAATTCCAAAGCTGGAGCATAGTTCTGGCAGTCATCTTCTTGTGCTAGTAATTAATCCAAGGTCATTTTGGATCTGAATGGATACGTCTGGAAAAAAAGCTGACAGTATAGGTCACCTGTGATCTGTAACAACTGCGTGGGCCTCATGCTTCTTTGGAGTACGGTATGACGCCATGAAAACACCAGCAAGTTCTCCTGTTGTTAATCGCTCGACGTACGTATTCGTCCCTGTCTGGTTCGATTCGAGGGTACACAAATGACTTTAGAATTGGACCTCACAACAATCTGCTCGCATCACTGTACGTAGTGATGGGTTTTCCCTTTTTTTATTCTTTATCTGAATTTTCGTTCACTCCAAATTAAGAGGTTGATTAAATAAATAATATGAAGGAAGAATACCAGCCTTGTTAACTCCTCACAAATAACATTATCCTCCTGGGTAACCTTCCTTGGCCTTTACTTGTACTCCGACTTTTCTTTCGATTTCTTGTATTTTTTCTATTTTTACTTTTACTCATTCCCTAACCAGTACTGTCGTATCAACATCTATATTGCGACCCTTTTATTCTACGCCTGTTCATCATCACGCCCCCAGACTTCTTCTTCTTCCTCTTGCCGGTCGTTTTTCCGCCTTCACCCCAAGTGGGTTATAATACCTAGCTGTCCAAATGTGACAGTACCGTCGTCGTGTGGGATCGCACTAGGGATGAAACCACATGATACAGCATGCTGCCTCGTGTATCTTCGACCATAACATATAGGAGTCACCATAAAAGGAATCTAGTTCAAAGAGGGTATATTTATAGATGCTTCCCCTTTGGTCCTTGCGGCAAGTCTTGCTAGTACTAGGATACATTTCAGTATTAGGTCGTCGCGACCGCTGTTATGGTCACAGGCCCATACGATGCAGTATGTTGCATTGTGTGTGGCACTGTACCCTAACGATCAACTACGCCTGGTCCACACGGCGAAGGTTTTGCAACTTATCACACGATCGCACGAATAAACCCTGGCTAGGACCGACTACACAAAATAATACGGAAAGTCGCCATAACAAAAGTGCATAACCATAGCGAGGTGGCTTGTACGAACATTTAAAATCTCCGGAAACTAGTGAAGTATCGCGAATGAAAATACATAATCGACAATTCATCCGTGGTCAGCACGCTATAAGTAAATACAAAAAGAGTAAAGATTTACATATCTCTAATCCACCACCTTGTAGTCATCCAGGCAACATTTTTGCACCAAAAAGTGCCCCTCAGAGACTGTGGTCCTGTTCACACCAGACCAAACTATAAATTTTGGCCAATTAGTCACCTCACAGTCAATCGGCTCAGTGATAAATTCCACGGAAAGAGAAAAATGTGCATCACTGAACGACACATCAAAAGTTCTTTCCTTGTGGCAAGAATCGAACGATTCACGCATTCACTTAAATTGCCAGGACTATTCGTAGGTATCTCCATAGTTTTAATCTGAATTAAACATTTTTATGTATATGACATGACTAGAAATAAGAATAAGAAAGTTAGGAACTATTAGAATTACCTCCACAAAAATCGGATTACATTCCTCAGTCCTAACGTAGTGTCGGCCAAGCGAAGTTTTCTTTCATCAAGTTTTGGAATGCTCAATTTTTCTTTTGCTTATACAAATTTTGTTGTGATCGCCCGAGCCGCCATAAAATATACTTTGTTGAATGGAGTAATAAGGACGATGGAACTGTTATCGGATTGAGCTCAAATTAAAATTATAAAAACAATGATAATATAGGTTTCCTTGGCATAAGTTATTCACCTAAACTAGCAACTTTTCTGAGAGGATTTTCATTTTGTTTTTCTTCTATTTAATGAAATACCATATGTAGCTAAGTTGGCCTACTACCTTTATATTTAGTCTTTCAGTAGCGATTTTATACGCTGTCAAGGTAAACTATGTACGGCGGTTAGAATTATCAAATGTTTCCGCATCAGCCAAGTAACACTCCCGCTACCTGACTACATTGTCCTATCGCAGAATTCGGCATCTGATTATAAATTTTTACGCAAACTTGTGAGCTATTGAGCAGATTTTTCGAGCAACTTAATTCAAATTTAAATTTTGTTCTCAAAAACTGCTACTTAGTTGATGTTGTCATTAACGGCTGGAATCCTTATACTAGTATTAGCTTAGATATTTTTAAAGATTGCGTTTCTCTTACAGAGTATTACATGTGAAGTACGTACAAAATGACATATACGGGTAAAATGACATAGTGCTCTTAATTCGAAATTTGCTGGATTTAGCACTCCATTTGTTATCGAATTACGTGACACCAACAATATTTACCAAACTGTGAAAACATCACAGCAGTCCACTTATTCGCGTAAGTGCAGCAAGAGAAAACGTGTTTCCTTAGGAAGATATAAGCTGACGTTTCCTCCTGCCATTGAAACTCGACTTTTTGGGTTGACTCGTAAATGGGCTCAGAAGCTTGCCTTCCAATTAGCAGAGAAAATGGCTTTGCTAATAATTTCAATTTAGAAAAAGGAAGAGCTAAGTGGTTTTCTGAAAAGAAATAAGCACATTTCCCCGCGTACACGTGAACCCACTTCTGCGACCAGGGCTCAGGCTTTCAATAAACCACAAGATTTTTAAGACTTATGAAGAGCTATTCAGTTTTCATAGATTTTGCCAATAAAATAATTTATAATGTGGATGAATCTGGTATCCCCACCGTTCAGAAGCCTCAAAAAATTATAGAAACGAACGGTAGAAAGCAAGTGGGTTGTCTCACCAGTGCTTAACGTGGATCCCATGTAACAGTTGTGTGTTGTATGAATGCAGCTGGTACATACATTCCTCCATGTATGATATTTCCCAGAAAAAGTATGAAAAATGAGCTTGTGGACGAACAAGAATCGGGATGGATGACTGCAGAAGTGTTTTTAAGATGGCTGAAACACTTTCAAGTTTATACAAAGGCAACTGTTGTAGATAAAGTGCTTCTTATTCTCGATGGACATGCAAGTCACAAAGGATTAGAGGCTTTAAATTTTGCAGAGGAGAATGGCATAGATATTTTATGTCTGACCCCACACTACACTCACCGGATGTGAGCTTTTACGGACCAGTAAAAACTTATTTTGATCAGTAAATTTCAAAATGGTTAAAAAGTCATCCCCGTCGGGTCGTGCCATGGTTTTAAAAGCACTTGTCTTTGGCCTGTAGATCCTCATATCTTTCCTGATTATATGTTTGAGCCCGCTGAGACAATAAATATTCCGCTGTACACCCAAACCTCTGAATTTCCTGTAAGAAACCAGCCCCTTCCTCAGCCACAGAATTCAAAAAATTATTGCACGACTACCAGTATAAATGAAGATGATATACCTCCAACAACGGCCAATAACTGTAAACCTCGTTGTTCTAAGGATTCGTTATCATTCCCTGTTGAAGATATTTCACCAGCTCCACAGGGCGCATTTATTAGTGCCCAGGGTAAAAGGAAACCAAAGGGTCGCCAAACAAATTAGTTATTAACTTAAACCCTTAATATGAAGGAAGTAGAGAAAAAAAAAGCTCAAGAAACCACTTAAAAAAAGAAAAATGAAGATCACGCTCTAAGCCTGGTGAAGCTTGGTTACGATGCATGATGTGTTCTCATTGGGCTCATGCTTCTTGTGCTGACATACCTAAGATAACAGAGATTTGTGAACTATGTGCTCAAATATTAGTTATATGTCATTATGTCCGTAGCTCGTATGTCATTTTACCCATACCATACGGACAAAATGGTTTTTGCTTGATCTTGTATATATGGTTAATAAATTTTTTGTCCTTGTTTTTTTTTTCTTTCAAAGACTATGTAACTTTTTGATTATGAACCAAAGATAATTTATAGAAATTACTGATTCTAGATACTAGATTCGCTCTTCCACTAATTTTCAGGTCATATAGGGACACTGATAACATGTTGCCCCCATTTATTTGGTCGATGGAGCACTGCAAGGAAGGCAGAACATCTGCGCCTTCATCATAAGTATAGGTAAGTGGTATAAGGGTCCCTTCTGGACCGGATGGTATGCTGCGTGTTTTGTGAAGGCAGGAGTTTTTTTTTATGTGGACTGTGATAGCGGCAGGTATCTGGTATACTCACCCCACAACTCTCCCGCAATACCCGAGGTGCTAGCGTAACGCCCTGTGTCAACGCTGTTCACGGAGTGAGCTGTCAGCTCAAGGTGACAGAATGGACTTCACGTCCAATAGTACTCACTCACACGTAGGTACTTCCATTAAACCGCAGCTCCTGATACTGTGTTTCGGAATAAATTGGTAACATTTTGAGGGATATTAGTACGGACATCAGCTGTGACGAAATTTCATTCACTGATGTATATACATTTCTATTGAAAGGACAAAGAGAGGAAAGAATCCATATCTTCTAAAATAATGCACAAATCAAAATATTTTCCATCTGCAACTGTACGTATTTTTCTTTCTATATGACAACACATTTTCGACCTGTACGCACCTTCCTTCGAATTAGCCTCTGCAGATATAAATGCACCAATCTCTATCTCTTTTCGAAAACATCATGAATGAATTTATCTATTCACTACCTCTAACTTCACTAAGTATTCCTTGAATAGAGCATAACATGCTCAAAAGAACGACGCATCAATACATTACCATTACGCCTGCCTTCCTAAACAAGTTTATTTACTCATTACTAATGAATTCCAGGTAATAGTAAAGATATACGATGAAAGACATTTTTTCTCAAGTCTCCGGTTTACAGAGCCTAAAATCTCCGAAATGTTTACACGGCAAGAGACTTTTGTCTATGGAAACTAAGTGTCCGGAGACCACAATAAAAAAGTCTCTAGAGACACGTCTCCGAACTATTTACACGAAATTTGAAGTTTAGTCTGTCTGTTTGGTTGTCAAGCAAGAGATTGTTAGAAAGAATTATCTCAAAAGTTATTATTATTTTTATGTTATGGCAAAAGCGAAAAAACTTATATCTTGTCCTTGGTGTACAAATTTTACGGGATAAACACAACAAATTTGTGTGACTTTTTTATTTTTCAAAAATAACCAGAGCTTTTTCTGCCATAAATCCATTATATTAATTATTAATTTCTTTGTAACACTCCACTTTATCCTTTTTTCTTTCCTAGTAGACCTACGCTAACCTGACCAGGGGCCGGATTCACTAACTCGGAGAGTTGTGGAGTTTTGGAGAGGAGAGTTCTTTTGCCACTTAACTCTCCACTCGGAATTCTGTAACTCGTGGAATTTGTATTGAGATTTACCAAACTCTCTATTCAACTCGGCAAAACTCTCGGCTGTGTTAGTTGTGGAGAAGTAAGAAAAATATTTCTCACCTGACAGTATTGGCTGCTTTTATTGTCCTTTGTGAAGGTACCAATGTACCTAGGATTTTCAAATTCATTTATGGGTTCACTGCATATCCTGGCTATGTTTACAAAAACAAATTATGGAAATCCTTGGATACTTACAGAGAAATAAGGAATTTTGTGTTTCAAGGTACCCGATAAAAATTGTAATTCACACGAATATGGTCAATTTGGTCGTCTTTCACTACAGAAGAGATGCTATAAAATTTTTAAATATGCCCATTAAAGCTTGTATGTAGGATGAAATCGCATCTACATTTTGTCCCCTAATTAGATATTTAATTAGTTTTTGACTCCGGTAAATAGTTTTGGAGATAACTGTAAAAGAAGTAAATCAGTCCTTCTTAAGATGAAAAAATGGCCGTTTTCTGGTACAAAAACTCAACTCATTATTATGAAGAACCGGTAAGTCGTGGAAATTCACTTTCTACGAGAAAAATGCTTACAACAGAGCACTAATCGATGTGAAACAAAGAACGGAAGAAATATATGCAAAATGTAGGAACTGGGTGTATATGACCCACGCGCAAAAAATCCGTCTTTCGACGGTAAAAAGTCAGTTATGAAGTTAAAATGATCAAAAAAAACTACGCCACTAGATTACCCGTTTCTCCCTCTTTAATTTGATACCAAACATGACGTATTTTGGACAACCCCCAAATACGTGATGGAAGACCGGAGGAGAGCAAAAAAGTCTCTAGAGACTAGGTCTCCCTAAAGATTTTTTGCGTCTCCGAAGAATACACGGGGCTCTACTGGTTTAAGTTTGAGTGCGCTGCTACCATTAGAGTAGAGGTAGGTACATCGGCAGCAGATCAAGCTTTATCTAATGCGCCCGTTAGCGTGGTGCACAGGCCCAGTTACACCCACATATGCCGCTCTCTAGATTTTAGACAGTGAAAAAAGAAAACTATTTCTTGTAGTGGGGTAGACCGAGGTTAGTTGACTATAGGGGTATGTAGACACATCACGATTAACTAAGCAAACATCCGTATAGAAGCTGTCTAAATTTGACTGTGTATTCAGTCAAGGTACCCGTCTCAGTGTAGGTCGAAGCTAGAGCTAAAGCACGTTATTCGGGGAGTTATAAAAAAAAAAAACAAATTACAAGCACGTGAGTAAAAATTTTGTTTCATATTTAAATTGTTTTATAGGTCACACGATCATGATTTTGGGTTGTCTAGTGATTTTTATTGAAAGTGTATGCATTGGTTAATAGTGTTCCCAACTTGATTTTCCTGTGATTGGACTGACTTTCTGTTGTTAAATAAATAAAAAGATTACTCTTTTGGACTTTTTACCGGGTTAAACTTAATTTTGTTCCAGAAAATTTTTTTTGGGATTCTCCGGTATATAGCAAAAGCTAAAAAATGTTCTAATTTGTTATTTCATCACAGAATTCATTAGATTTTGGTGACAAGTTTCAAGTCTTGGTTTGACTCATCAACAGGTCCAAAATAGCGAAATTGGGTGATTTGAAAAACAAATGAAAAAATGGAAAAAAGAAGAAAGAAATGAAAAGTTTCAGAAAAATAGAAAAAACAATTTTTTTATTTATTAAAAAAAATGTAAAAAAATTTTTAAAGGAGCAGATTCATTCGAAGCGAATCGAACCTGTATACGCCACGCAGTGGGCTGAAAAATAAAGAAGAAAAACGAAGAAGAAGAAGCGTTTCGTGTCAGCAGAAAACCTTCCACTCATCGCTGCAGCTTGGTTTTCTGCCTGCTGCAGACGCTTGAAAATAGATCAAGCTGATCTCTTCTCATATAAACTCAGAATAAATTCTGGGTGTGAATTATATGAGGAAAAAACACTCCTATACGAGCCCAGGAGGAAAAATAAATAAAAAGATTACTCTTTTGGACTTTTTACCGGGTTAAACTTAATTTTGTTCAAGAAAGGATTTTTTGGGATTCTCCGGTATATAGCAAAAGCTAAACAAACAAATTAGAACATTTTTTAGCTTTTGCTATATACCGGAGAATCCCAAAAAAATCTTTCTTGAACAAAATTTCTGTTGTTAGTATTTCAAAAATAAAATGGCGGGTTGGGGCTTATTGACACGCAGCGTAGCCAACTAACCCCATGTTTCGTTTTTATTTTGCTTATATTTATTAATGCTTTTCTTACATTTAGAACGATGAGGATCTACAAACAAAAAACGAAAGATTAAATACATCTAAAGATGTGATGGAAACTGTCTGCAAAGCGGCTATTTATGACGAAAGAAGTATTCGAAGTACGTTGAGCAAATATGGAACACCATGTAAAAGTTGAGAAAAATCCATTGATTGAAAAGTCTGCGCTGAAAACTGGAGCAAGAAATAGAAGAGTTTTCCGTGACGAAGAAGAACAAATTTTGGCGGAATACATTAAGAAGGCAGCTGACATTTAATACGGCATGACACCACACGAGGTAAAAAAATTTGCATTTGAATTTGCTGTAGCCATCAGCAACAAAATACCAGACTCTTGGCAGTCAAAGAAAATGTCAGGAGAAGACTGGCTAGGATATTTTTTGAAACGAATCACAACGTTGTCTATTAGATCGCCCCAACCTACAAATATGTCTTGCGCTACGTCTTTTAACAAGCATAATCAATTATTCTTCACAAATTTAAAAAAGATGTACCTACGGTTGCTTGAATTTGACTCCCGCTGATATATGGAATGTCGATGAAACAGGTATTACTACTGTTTACTCTCCGAAGCCGAGGGTCTAGGCATTTGAGAAAAATAACTTCAACGTTCTTACTTCCTCAATGCTAGTCTCTGCAAGAGTCGAAATTCTGTCAAAATGCATTTTATCAACTCACCTCATATTATAATCTATCTCAATCGGCACAGTTGGAACTAACCCTCCTGTGAAGGTCATCTCCAAGCTTTACGAATATCGTAAGCAAATTGTATAAAATTTCCAAAGATATGTTTTTGTTTGCCTGACAAAAATATTAGAAAAACAATTTTAGTGTTACCCCGAGACGCAACAAGACAAGATTTATTTTTGAATGAAGCAACAATTATCATTAGAAGGCAAAAGCAGATTCAGAATTAATTAATTTTCTTAGAGCATGTTTTCCAGATTGGCGTCTAGAGGAGCGGGTAAAGGTTATCGCTAACACATAGAAATTATGGGCTTGTTTATCACATTTTTTCGATCCTCTTGTTTGGTATTGGTTCCTCAACCCCCAATAAAGCTGGGAAATGATGCATATTATTTTCAATTATTGTATTAATTAGGTGTGATATTAATAATACGAAGATGACAAGGTGGTTCACAAACTTCATGTAAAGCACTGATATGGGCACACCTTAGGGGGGCTATTCATTTGTATTGGTGTAACAATCCATATAGAGTTTTAACCGTATCTGTCACATTTTCTCTCTGTGATAAGCAGCCCAAAAGTTAGAAAACACCAACTCTAAATTGAGAGTACTTGAACTTAGAAAACACTAAGTAAAGTATATAAATTAACTATTGTACTGGAATGAGGTTTCACAGATTCCATTACTGGGATAGGATTGCAGCAGAGGATTGAGCAAAAGACAATTATCCGATTCTGACTGTAATAAAACTGAATATATTTTACAAAATGTTAAAAAAAATTCTACAAAAGAAAAAAATAATAAATAAATAATCAATGATGAAACTGGGATTTCAACATAAATTTGCTCTTTAGTTCGAATCAGTCTAATGCACTCACGTCATGGTTAATTGCTCTTGACTTCCATATACATATTAAATAGTCTGGCTCTTGCAGGTTTCTCCGAATGATCTACTCTTCTTGATCTATGACTTAAATACCCCCAAAGTGAATTCCAATGAGATTGTGTTCTATAGAGATTACCACTCTATCAACCTGACTTTTCTAAGCCAAAATATATCAAATACTGGCTGGAGTTTTATTTACTGTGAGTCCTCAATCGATCACAAGATACAATTATTCGGTGAATATATTCAAAGCGCTTTTGACATCCATGTTCCCATTCATCAACGTAATGTTTTATGCATCTCTCCGTCCAGGTTCTCCAGGGATATTTACAGACTTATTTCTAAAAGAAACAAAGCTTATGTACGCTGGAAATCAGCCGGATCAGATATCTACTACGAACGGTTTCGTATTTTACGCAATGCTACTAGCAGTCATATCAAAAATGGTAAAAGAAAGTTCTACGCGAAAAAGCTAAATCCTAATCTACCCCCCCCCCCCCTTAAAGTAATCTGAAGTAATTTAAACCAGTGTTCGAACCAAATCGGTTCGAATATATTTTTGTTTTTACCGATTACTTTTAAAGGGAAAACATCCTGAAAACAAAGCATCCAATTTTTAGGAAAATTAGATTTAATTTGATTACTCTTAATCAAAAAACAGGTACACAACCTAACAAAGCCATGTATTTGTCATCTACATAACACATTGCACAAATACAATACAACAATATAGCCTCATTGAGCAGATCAAATTAAAATTCTTATCATATGATTGAAGCAAATAGATTCGTGCTAAAAACAATTGCTGGAAAAGAACATATGCAAAAATACCATGCTAAAATTGAGTTCTAAAAGCAAAACAAATTCAATCTAATTACAAATTTTCCCAAAATTAGGTACAGCATCTAACCAAAGCATGTGTTGTCATGTAGCATACAATGCATGGCACAAATACAATCAGATCAAGCATATCAATTTGCAACTCCATTATCATTATAAGTACTATCGAACGGGAATTTCTTCTCTACGTGATAGAGATAACATTTTTGCAAATATACAGAATTCAATTTAACACAGCAGCATGGGTTGCTTTAAATTACTTGTTGCTATGCATTTTTGTTCGTTGCTATGCATATTTTATCTCTAGTACCGTAAAATTACAGATGCACGGCCAATTCTTGTGATCATGCGCCTCTGCTACTTCATCATTGGTGTCGTGTGCAAGCAAGGGCTATATAAACAGCAATTTAACTTGACTCGATCTCCTGGCTATTGATTGATTCATTGGATGTGAACAGCCAAGGAAGCAACACCACTTCAGAGAGTAATCACAGCAAAACAAACAAAGGAAAAAAAAACAAGTCACAAAGTGCATTTTCACCGACGGCATACCGCTTAACATGCGCGTGTGTTAGTAAGAAAGTGGATATTGTGTATTAATTAATGACAATTTTGTGTTAATGTGTGTAAAGAACAAGGAAGGAAAGACAATTCGTAAGAATAGTGATATAGACACGTAAAATATAAACAAAAGTGAGAAAAAAGACTAAGTGAAATTAGTGTTTTTAAAAAAATACTAAAACAAAAAAAAGTGAATAATAATGGCTAGTGAAGACCAAATTTTCAGCGCCGTCAAGGAAAATGTGCGTGAAGTATTCGCCAACGGAAACATCAGTAACATTCCTGATGACATCATAGAGAGACACCAGGGAGCATCAGGAAGCAGCGTCAGCACGACAGAGTCGGAAAACATGTCTGAGGACGAGCCAGAGACTGAAAGCGAGGACAGTGAGTACCGCGAAGTAAAAGGAAAAAGGAGACCGCGCAACAATCCATCAATAAAGGAGGATAATGCTAAAAAAACTAAGCCAGCTACTGACCCTAGGATGTCCAGCAATTACTACCAGACACTGGACACAGAAAACAGGTTCCGAATCCCAGCAAAGGAAAAGTGAATGAACGAAAAGTCGTCGAGACTAGAGCCAAAGCCAAACAAACCTCCACCAATAATAGCGCATGGCTTAAATTACAAAGTTTTCAATAATGCGCTAAACTTATTACAAGCCAGGCCCAAATTTTTCATAAAATTGGGTAGTGGAAATAAGTGCACATTTAAACCCTTTACAGAAGAAGACAGGAAGGCGTTACTGAAGCTGTTAAGTGAAGTCAAGGTGGAATCATACACATTCACCCCGAAGGAAGAAAGGAAGACAACTTTAGTGCTGAAAGGAGTTCAGCATACATTCAACGAAGAGGACGTGAAAATTGCCTTGGACGAAAAGCTTCATGGATATAAAATCAAGAGCGTAGCAGAGTTTGCAACTACGCGCAGCAAAGCGGCAGGAAAGCACATCGATGCCTTTATCGTAACCTTCGACGCGAAATACGATGTCCACGACATAATTAAAGTGGACCGACTTCTCGACCAGATAGTCTACTGGGAGAAGCACATTATGAAGGGAGTAGCTCAGTGTAAGAGGTGCCAACGCTTTGGGCGTGTAGCCAGCAACTGTGCGCAGATGTACGGATGCGTCAAATGCAACAAAAAACATCGACCAGGAGAGTGCTCCAGAAACAAGTACGACGTGCAGACAAAACCGTATTGTGTCAACTGCGAAAAGGAGGGACATCCAGCTAACTATCGTGGATGCCCAAAGCACAAGGAAGTCAACACCATCAAGAACCAACGAAGGGAACATCAGAAGCAGAAGGAGCTCTTTACCAGGGAAGCGGTAAGAAATTACGTCAAGCCAGGTATGTCGTTCTCCCAAATTGTCAGTAACAAACAATATAATAATCCCAATACTAACAAGCCCCAACAACCCACTATAATACCTAAACCTGCCCCAAGAGCAACTCAAGTCCCTAAGGCAGCGCAAGCCCCAAGGTCATCACAGAAGGAGGCAGATAACATCTGCACTCAAGAAGCCAAAGCCCTTTTCGGGTGTGATCTTTTCACCCTTATGGGTAAAATTAATAATTTTATTCCCCAATATAGGAAATTTTCTTCCCTTGGAGAACGTCAAAGTGCTTATCTTCAATTTGCCTCTAGCCTATGTCTAGGGAAATAAGCAAATTGAAGATAATTGGCATAATAAAAGGCATAATAAAAGAATAGCCTTAAATTCGTTCCTTGTGGAACAAAAACCCAACTTTGTTCTTCTTTCAGAGACACATCTCAGTCCTCGCCACAAACTAGTTTTCGAGAAATTCTCGACCACCCGTTCAGATAAGACTGATTCTTCACTTGGCACGGCCATCCTAATTCGCGATGGGCTTAAATGTGAACAAATTAAGCTCAGACCGCTGTGCAACATGGAATGCACAGCAGTTAAGGTCTTTCTTACCTCCCAACAAACACTCCTCCTCATTTCCCTTTATAGCAGATGTGGTGCTCGGGCAGCGCAGATTAAAAGGAACCTTATCTACCTCAATAATATCTCCAAAGATTACACCTATACGATTATTGGAGGAGATTTCAACGCCAGGCATCCAATGTGGAATGACCCGCTGGAAAGTGGCTCTGGCAAGACAATTGCAAATTGGCTCAATCGAAATCAACATAACCATGATTTCATTGTAGCTGCGCCAACCACCCCAACCTTCCCCCGATCAGGTTCCTACATAGACTTTTACCTTGTTTCTTCAAGTTTGATTAATCTTCTTGCCCAAATTAATAACTTCAACTGCGTTACACATCATGCTTCGTCAGATCATCTATAGCAATAGAACTGACCATCAAGCCTAATGGCACTACCCACCTCCACGACTTTGGTAGACGTGAATTGGAATGATTTCCAGGACAGGTTGACCACCCTGTATGAAGACAACCTCCCCCCCCCCCCCCCCAGCAGTAGAAACCTAACAAACTCAGAAATAGACTACCAAATAGATTTTTCACTAATTGCCTACAAAGTAATATAAACCACTTTTCAAAGACTACTAGCACCAAAAACTACTTTTATAAAAACCTTCCGGCAAATCTTCAAAGTCTGTATAAATACAGACAAAAACTGCGGAAAATCCTAAACCGCATTTATCACAGAACACTAAACTCTCAAAATGCGGCCTACCAGTCAATTCTCTCCCAAGTCAAATGCTTATCGATTACCATCGATGAACAAACTAAATTGTTCTGCGATGAACAGTTTAGGAAAAGACTTGAAAAAATCAAACCAGGCCCACAGACTTTTGAAAATATTAACAAAGTCTGTTCCAGGAAGCCAAAATTCCCGAAAGTCATAAAGAACAGCCAAGAGACGCTAGTTCTCCCACAGGAAAAATGTGATGCATTTGCATCATATTTTCAAGACACTTTTAAGGATAACTCAATCCTTAGCACTCCAGAAGTAAACAGCAGCATTAATAGTTTTCTGAACGCAAATAGCTCTACACCACAAACCTTCTTCTGCCTGGATAACCCCGCAATCTACCCTGAAGAGCAAAATATTTTCACCAATCCTCTGCACCTTTTCGTCTTAACCAAGACAATAAACTCAAAAAAATCGAGTGGTCCCGACAAAATTTCAAATGCAATTATTAAAAAACTTCCACCAAAAGCTCTCGACTTTCTATCAACAGTGTTCAATAATTGCATCAATAATTGCTACTTCCCTGAAAAATGGAAAATTTCACGCATTTTCCCAATCTCCAAAAAGACTTCATCAAAAGACATCAGGGAGTTCAGGCCCATCTCCTTAATTTCAAACTTAGGAAAGCTTTTTGAGAAAGTCATCAAGCAACAGGTTATAAACACCTGCGAGGAAAAAAATATCCACGAAGACTCCCAATTTGGTTTCAAACCACAGCACTCCACCTTCCATCCACTAATAAAGTTTCACACGGATGCAACGAGAGCCTTAAATAGGAACGAATGTATCGTAGGGTGCTTCCTTGACGTCGAAAAAGCATTCGACTCAGTATGGACAGCAGGGCTTGTTTTCAAATTAAATCAGTTCGGTTTTCCTCCACACCTCAATTTGTTAATCCACAGTTTCCTAACTTCTAGGAAATTCTATGTGGAACTCGATGAACATGAATCACCACTTAAGGCAATAGAAGCTGGTGTTCCCCAAGGCTTCATTTTAGGCCCAATTCTTTTCAATCTCTACACTTCCGAACGAAAACGGGACAACACTCTTATATGCTGATGACTCCCTCACGTATGCCCAATCTCGCTGCCCAAATTTGGATATAAATAATATCTACCTCCACCTTAAAAAATTAGACTCCTACCACAGAAAGTGGGGGATCAAAATAAATGTCCAAAAATCTGAACTAATTTGCATCCGGAAACCTGGCATTGGGCGAAACCGCCAAGCTGCAAAATCTAAGGCCATTGAAGCCATCTACAACAGGGGAAAAATAAAACCCACACAAAGTGCGAAATACCTGGGCATAAAATTTCATGAACTGTTAAGATTCAATGAACATGCAAAAGCGACCATTAGTAAAGCCAATTTCGCATATAGCTTACTTAGTCCAATAATAAACTTCAAGGACGGCCTCTCAACTCAGACCAAACTTCTGTTGTACAAACAACTCATAAGACCTGTTATTACTTACTGCTTCCCTATCTGACATACTATTTCTCCCACCTATATGGAAAGATTGAAAGAAAAATTCTTAGAGCTTGCACGGGATTCCATAGACGAGCCAATGGAAAATTCTTTCCCAACAGAGTAGTCTATGAGACAGCCAACATCACTCCAATCCAGGAGTATCTATTTGAACTGGCGAACAAGCCAGTTCAAAAAATACCAAGCCACCCAAACCCACTGATCAACAACCTGCAAGACCTTCTCATACCGGAAAACTTTAACTACCTCTCACCTCTGCTTTTAACGAAGCCCGAGGCTAGAAACATCTACCAGCTAGATGATGGTAGAATAAGTTTCTACGACCATAAAGGTGATTACTATCGCGAGTAATCACATTTCAGCCACGTTACTCAGAGAGTGTCTCTGAAGAAAACCAATGCTTTAGGAACCATTCATTCCTAAACACTCCCAAAAATCCACATGCTATCCTCTCATATCTCCTTCCCCCGCCCTCCTACTAACAACTAACTCCATAAGGAGAACGACATGAGGTATGGCTGATAAGGCGCATCAGCTGTAATTGAAAAAAGACAACAAAACTGAAAGTTAGAAAGTAACAATGGACAACTGGCAACAAGAAGAAAAAGAGACGACATCAAACTGAACTGAGGGCTAAAGATGAGCCCCAACGAACAAATGAGGATAAATTAGAAAACATCGAGGGAAACTACGACAAAGCGAATAAAATTCGGCGCAAAACACACTTGACTTGACTTGACTTGACTCGATCTCCTTTGCAGTTTGGCAGCGCAGTGATTAACTTGGTAATTTTTTCCCAGTGGTATTTTTATTAACAGTCTAACACTTTGTTTGGTTGACAATTGAAATAAATTTTTCTTGTTCTGGGTTGCGACTAGCTTAAGAGATTTATTTGGATAGCGACTAAAACAAAGATTCTTATTACGGGTAACGACTGTACTAAGAAACTTACTAACCAACACTTTATTGTGCGTAACGACTGCAATAAAGATTCTCTGTGGGTTTCGACTGCAGTAAGATCTACTCACCTCACTTTATTCCGGGTATCGACCAGAATAAAGAATATCCCAATCTAAAACCTCAGTTAAAATTATTCAAATCAAGTAAATCAACTGCCAAACATAGGTCAGGTGAGTACAAAGTTTATTGCAACAGAATTATCATATTTGTTATATTTCATATATTTTACATCCATTACTTTTTTGATAAATTGGTTTATTTATAATTTAAGTTTACTAAATATTAAAATTCTAGTTTGATATTGAAGTGTAGAATTAATAATCAAACGAATAGAACCACTAACTTTATACCAGTGGCATCAATTTTCACCACATTACTCATTATTGCATGTACGCTCTGACTACGGGCAGATTGGAGTCGGTAAAACTAAACACTCAAACTGTGACCTAGATCCGAACATTTTAAATCAGTTTTTTATATCCGCCAGTAATATTAATACCAGTGCAAGATTGTCCTTCTCACCAGATCATGAGGCTGGTTTTAATTTTCACTGCGTCGACGAACCTGAAGTATATAAAACCATTAGTTCTATTAGGTCGGTTACCACTGATCCAGACTTGATACCGACACGCTTCATAAAATTAACTGCTGATACTCTACTACCAATTATTACTCATGTCATTAACTCTTGCTTTACTACTTCTTATTTCCCAGGAGCCTGGAAAGTCGCGCGCGTTATCCCTATTCCCAAAAAGAACAGTGGATCCAGAAATAGCAATGATACTGATCCTTTTGAGTGACCTGTAGGAGAGCACCTATGCCTGTGATAGAGATCGCATGAGAAGATCGGCTTACCTTAAGACGCTGCACGTAGGCCTCCGTAACAAAGGATACATGAGAGCCAGTGTCGAATAGAACACGATCTGTGGAATCTAAATTCAGAGGAATCCAAAATATTCACGATAGCAGTAGCGAACTACACTTGTTTACGAGTGTTTGCGCAGTTTACAGATAAGGTTCTATCCATACGCAAAAGCATGTGATGACGTTGATCAAAAGTGCGGCACGAGTGTAGGCTGCGGCAAGAGCCAGACTGATGACCATTGGTCAACCAGTTGAGCCAGGGTTTTTTAGACTTTACTGCATCTAGCTGCACAACCTAGGGATATAAACTGCTGACACGTGTATGTAAGATGATTTCCTCCGCAGTATGTACACGTGGTTCGTTTAAGCTTTAAAGATGCATGTGCATAATTATGCTGCTTTTCCTTGCTATCAGTTCGTTCTGAACTAATATGGAGGGAATCCCAAGTGTGCTTAGCTTTTGAGATTTTAGATGTTTGCGTTCGTGTGGTATGTGACTGTAAGGCTGATAGAGATCGGCAACATTTCTCTAGAAACTGGGTGAGGTCTTCGAACATTGGTAAAGTTGATGTGGTTAGAGACATTTTCCCATTTCTTCTGATTTTCAGAATCAAGTTTGTTGACAGTCAAATTTACTACCAATCATCCTATTGATCAGCGGAGCGGTTAAGAGCTTTGAGTTCCGAAAATGTGTCAGAACAGTCTCTAACATGCCTTAATGGTAGTAGCGGACTCATCTTTTACATTAAGAATAGCGAATAAGTCTTCTAGATGTGCGTCAACAATTACTCTCAGATCATCGTATCGATTTTTCAAAGATGACCAGGCTTCAACGAAGGTATCATCTGTAATAGGGAACGACTGAATGACATTAAGTGGCTAACCTTGCAAACTATTGCGTAAATAATGCAACTTTTGACTCCCTAATAGTGTCTCATTGTTGTGAACTATTGAAGCAAATCTGTTATGAAACGATTTCCATTCGTAAGGCACATGATCGAATGTAGGTAGCGTAATAGGTGGTAGCTTGAATGCGGGTCGTATCGGTTCTACTGCGGAAATGTTCATCGAAGGATGTGTAGTTATTGACGTTGTTTGCTCACCTGGTTTAAATACTTATAGTAGTCGGTTAAAATGGCTTAATGCTCCCCTATACCTGTCTTTACCTTGAATAAATTCATCTTTTTGCGTTGATATAGTGGCTTGTCCGCAGGATTCCAGTACTCGATCATGAGCTAGTTGCAAGGTATTCCACTGATTGCTTAATAACTTGATGTAAGGTTCAATGCTGCTTTGATCGTAGATGCTTGCAGCCTGCTTACTTGCAGCTAATGAACGTTTTATAGCGCTTTTTGCAGTGTCATATTTGTTTACTGCAGACATCGTGGCAGCACAATTATTTTACGCAATAAGTATCAAAAAATATGTGACGTTTGCGAAATAACAGGGCTTAAATGTCTTCCTGAAAATGCTATCGACGAACTGAAAGTTTGATGCTAATATCCTGGATATAGACTTGATACATCTGCTACGTGCACTCCTGCCAATGCGCGGAATTATACGCGCTTCAAATTTCAGGGGCAAATGAATAAAAGCGATCCTGTGGCTGGTTTATCTTTTCTTCTCCGAATTGCTTTCTCGAAGGCTAGTCGATCATTAATAAATACGGTCAGTGAAGTGAAATCAGAAGTCAATTCTCTTGGTAAAGATGGCGTTCATAAGATTAATCCAATATCAAAGTAGTTGCTTGGCACTGTTGAACGGAGAATACTATCGTCATCTGCATATGCTTCACATGAGAATCCTACATTTTTTAGTGTCGTGATGAGTGATTCAGCCAGCAGACACCAAAGTACCGGGGAGAGCACGCATCTCACTTATACTTGACATGGATATGTCGGATACCAGGATAGCTAAATCCTCCGTATAAACAAATGTCGTAAAACCATCGTGCTATAATATAGTAAGTATTTCTTGCATAACCAGTATTCAAAGGAGTGGTGATAGCACCGCGCCCTACCGTGTACCTCTACATACTCCCCAATGGGATTCAATCAACCTGACGATAAACGCAACATCTGGCTGAGAGACAGAGCCTAGGAGGGATTTTTTAAAAATTTATTTCGTGTATGTATAAGTAAAATAATAAATACTAACCTTTGTTTCCTTTGTTTTGCTCTATATTGAGAGCCGCAGATCCATTGCAAAATTTTCAAAATTCTAGTCTAGGAGTCGACAGCAGAAGTGTCTTAGCTCACACTTGGCTTGTGACCAGATTAAGCTAATGCCAGCACGTTATCTAACACTTACCAAATGAGGCTACACATAAATCGGAAACCCCGAAAATTAATAATGTGGAATTTTGATGAGACCAAATCAATGTTGCACTTTTCCTAGCAATGGAGCACTGAAGCCCATTTAACATGCTTCTGTCATATTCCTCGTATTTATGTACACAAGTTTATATATAAGAAACTCTCAAACTCAAAAGTCTCACAAATAATCAATTTCGAAAAGCAGATGACAAATTAACTTCAATATGTATTTGTAACATCGAGCTAAAATCCAGTGCGAAGTAGAGCTTCGCTAGTGCTGCACTCTTGAAAGTGATCCTTCTTATTGATCATTCTTAATGCAGCACTGTTAGAAAAGTACAACATTGGTGTTGCACTGGAGTCCCATCGAAATCGCTCTAATGAAAACAAAGCAAGAAACATAACCGGACCACAAATCACCAAATAATTTGCAAAAGCCACAGGAAAGGAAAAAAAACTCGATTTCTATTGCCCTTGCTCACTGACCTGAATATAAATGGACTGCTCATTGAACCAAAAATGCGTGAAAGCAAATGGCACCACTTTTATAATTTTGTCTCTTTTAGTGACAGTATTATTTTCCACTGAACTATAACGATTGCTAACGAGAAGTTGCTTCAGGTTCACCGGTATTTGCAGAAGATAAACAAACATTTGTTATGGGTGTATATTGAGTGATTGGATTGGTCGTGAAGTCCTAACTGCCAGCATAAACTGACAGATCACTCGGTGAACAGCGTTGAAGTGCATGGCGGCACGCTAGCTCGTCTCGGCTATTGGCGGAGAGTGGGCGGGGGGGGGGGGGGGGGGTTCCACGAAATTCTGTCGCTTTCACCTGCCATATACAAAAAAATATCGTGCCTATAAAAATCCAGTCGTACTACATCCGGTCCAGAAGGGACCCTTACACCACTGATCAATTTTTCGTTGCCAGTTCCATGTCGGAATCTACATAGAGGGGATATAGTTTATTCCGTCTATATGCTCTTTATTTAATATATAGTCGTAGATGCAGAAGCAACTGCACCTAGAGCCTCTATAGGATATTCACTTGGTTAAGTAAAATATATAGTTCCATTGTCATGAACTTGACATTAATAATTACGCGGTTTGATAATTTTTTAATAATTCCAATGGTTTGTAATCTTCTATTTTAGAGATCTACGCCCGCCTCTCGAACACACCGAACAGAAAATGTAAAGAAATCTCAAAATGTCGCCCTCCTTCTTGTCCGCCAAAACTCTTCTTCTTCGTTTTTTCTCATCGAACACCCGCTGTCAGCCGTTAAATCGCACAGCAACCGAAAATGGCAGCACATACGTCGTGTATACTACGGCGCAGCATACGGCTGCTAGCTTCAGTGTAGCATACTGCTGCCTTGTAAAAAGCATTTTTTCCACTCATAATTAAAATTTAAAAACAAAAATAGTCCCAAACAGTTGTTTGGTACATTCGGTAAATCCCACTGACATGTAAAAAGTAAATCTGTTATGGTAGCATACGAGTGAGTATGCTTTTGGATTGCCACTGTCACAGCCCATATACAAAAAAAATATCGTGTCTGAAAAAAACAGACAGCACCACATTCGGTCCAGAAGGGACCCTTATACCACTTACCTTTACTTACTGTCGAAGACATAGATGTTGCGTCTTCACTGCCGTGCCCAAGCCACCCTGCGACATTCCGGGCAAGATTTTGCAATGTCCCTATTGACCTGAAACCAAAGAATGGAGAAGAGTAGAACTAATCAACCTTGATGTCTGAAGAGGAGGGAGTGAGGAGCAAATGGAAACTCCACCACCTCACGTCATAAAATTTATTAATTTCGGTCAAATAATAATTTATACCACAAGGCTCTAGTCCTGGTCTGTATGCAATCTACAATTCATTCGAATCGATGAACATGGAACATAACTCTCTATTCGGGTAATTCCCAATTTCTAAATCTAAGATTTTTAACGCATTATTATAACTATATCAGAACTGAGTTTATTCAAACAAATAGCGATATATAAAAATCTTACTAATTGAAGAATTCGATAACTGGATAATACTCAAAGTACTTCAGATCCTCACTAAAGACATCTATATTGTCATGTAAAATGTATTTATTAATATTAAAGAAACGAAAATTGTACTTAAAGTCTCTTAGTTTTCAAGAGCATTCTCAAAGTAATTAATTGCTTGCTCAAACAAATTCAATTTTTATATATATTTTTTTTCCCCTTTAAAGTCTCACACAAAATCGAAGATGAAAAAACGATAAATTGAGCAACTTATATCGGACGTTCTTAAGCGTAACTTTAATTCAGTAAAATATTATAAGTTAAGATCAAGATCAAAATCAATAAGGTAGATTTCATTGATTAAAAATTACGATTCTTTTGTCCACTAATGCTAATGAGTTAGATCCTATGCATTTAAACTAATTTAGGCAATCAAAATCCTTTAAAATTCTACAAATACTGATTATTTTACAATGGTTTGCAACATTTTACTGTAACTTATCCC
Source organism: Dioctria linearis (assembly GCA_963930735.1). Lineage (NCBI taxonomy): Eukaryota > Metazoa > Arthropoda > Insecta > Diptera > Asilidae > Dioctria > Dioctria linearis. The sequence continues at coordinate 120,742,370 of OZ005743.1, read as the reverse complement.
TATCGTTATGTCAGATTCTAGACTACTTAATCGAAGGGATATATAAAACAAATAATCGTGAAATGCTATAGCTATATTGTTTAGTCAAGGAGTCGTCGAAAATTTTAATATTACGTAATTCTCATGGATTTAGAAAGAAAACATTGTGCCGTACTCACCGTTATACTTTTATGATAGCCGTCACGAGGAGGCCTCCTGGAGTCGCCGTTCCTGTAATTTCAACAATAATTTCTTTTCAATTAAACCATTTCCCTTCTTTCATGCCCTATCTTCTTTTTCTTGTCGTTCAAAAAAACTATTTCTTTTTATTCACTAATTGCAGCCTTACAATGGTTGCCTTCATATCGCGACACCGGACTGTGTCGGCAGCGCCGCCCTAATTGAAATTTTAATAATAATCATAGACCTTATTGAAATAATCACTGAATCTCACCCCTGTCGCGTTTAAAAAGGCTCCTATTTCGATTTTTTTTTCTTTTTTCTATTCCTTGTTCTTAGTTCTTAGTTGGTGGCTTTCCTCATGGAACTCCCCTTTTCATGGACAGAGATTCCAGTATAAAACGTAGCATTGGACGTGTCGTTCAATTTAAATTATACGGAAGACTCTAAAGACACCTGTCATGTGCGACACTAGAGGTGCCTTGATAATGTACAAATTAACGGTTGTATAAAAGTTTCAAGCAACTGTAAAATTAGAAAAATTTACTTTGCTTGCAGGATTTTCGTATAAATACATAAAAGAGCGAACAGTATTATGATCGATGAAAAAACCCAAGATGCTGCATCCTTTGATAGCAATGTCTTCATTCATAATGAAAAGGCAGGTTAGAATTGAAATTATACGAGAACGCAAATCAGGTTAGAATTGAAATATCGAAAATCCGTCTCTTCAATCATTAATAGGAGGTCGCCTTTGCTTCCCGAATTTTTGTTTGTTTGCCAAAATGCCAAAATTTTACCCCTTTTCTTTACTGAGAAGGACAAGAGTAACTCGACTTTTCGCCACGTTTCAAAAGTTTCACACACTTCTTTTTTTCAGACCTTTCTCCCATCCGACAGGTATTTTTCACACGACATGGTAAAATTGGCAGCACAATCGCAGTGCGGCATAATGGGAGCACTGCTACTAGCTGTCAGTGGCACTAGTGTGGCAAACTAACTCATGCAGCACGCTGCGACCATAAAAAATCCCCAAATATTTTGAATATATCGCCAAAATACGACAGTTGGTAGCATTGACAGTGAGACTAAGAGCATACCTTCCGAAATCAAAACTGGTGCCACATGAAATAAATATTAGTCCATTTATATATATATATATATATGTATATGTCAGTCCCCTTGCCCTATAACGCCCGCTCAAAACCACAGCTTTGACAGACATCACTTCACTTAATTCTTTCAAATATCAATGACTAAAATACCAAACTGCCGTAAAATATTGATTTTAGCAGTGTATTAATTAAAAAAAAAATAATAATAATCATGGTTTCACAAAAAAAAACCGAACCCAAAAATTAAGAGAAACAAAACCGAATTTCTAGTTTATCTGTTTTTTATTATTTATTTTATGTGAATTAAATGTTTTTCTAATTTCATTGGTTACCTTAAAATTTTAAGTACAGTTAATAATGTGATTTTCGTCTTTAGTCCTTGCCAATATCCTTAAGGTGTATAATGTTTCTGCTGATTTTTCTTATTAAATTACAATAAAATCGAAATACAAAGATTTTTACAAAAGTCTCTTACTCGCTATTCTTTATATATTTGTTTACGGTATTATAGAATAATTATTATGAACAAGGGAAACGATAAATTAACTAAACACGAATTAAATAAAATCTCAATTAAAAAAGACTTAAAACAAAAGCATAAAACAACGTAAAAATTTAAAATAAAATAAGACTATAAACAAAAATTGATGAATTAACACCTATTGAATCACATTCACATTCTTAACGGTAAAATGTTTTCTCTTTCTCTTTGTATTGGATTTAAATATTAAAAGTGCAGCAACTGATTGGGTTTTTCTACGAGAAAAATTTCTTGTTCACTCTTGTGTATTTTTTAATTCTAATATATTTTAATTTTGTTTTTTTTTTCTTTTTATTAATTGCATTCTTTTTATGGCCATTTGTTGTACCTTTAAGGGTATTTTTCTTTGTCAAATATAGAGCTGGATGGAAAGGAAATAAATTTAATCATGCGGGAATATAGAGGAGAATGGGGCCAGTCCGTCTGCGGTGGTTATCTATAAATGGGTATGTCGTATGAACCCATCATTAATATCGTAAAGGAAGCTTATATATATTCACCAACAGAGATTGGTTGGGTTATGTGTCACGTTGTAGAGTTTATAACGAGCCACCCCATTAAGCAGTTCGAATGGATTTTCGGTCGTTTTACTTGTCATTTTTGGCGAGTTTACCTGGAAATCCGTACTATTTGCGCACGGATTTCCACTCGTAGGGAAGTGCATCGAGATTCCAAGTCTTTGATTGTATTGGTAGTTGGAGCTGCACGTGGAAATCTAACAGATTTCCATGTTTTTTCCTTATTATTTTCGCATCGAAGTTAACCGGAATTCTGAGACTTTTCCAGAGCATTTCTATATGGAATTCCTAGGGATTTGAATGCTATTTCTGCATTTTTCAATTAAGGAAATCTAACAGAAATCCAAATCGTTTCTGTTCCATTTACATACTGAATTCGTAATTACACAGGGGAACATAAATAATTTGTGGGATGCATAGCAGAAGAAAAAGTTTTGAAAGTATAGAGAAAATAATCAAACTGCCATGACTTAAATCCTTCCAAAATGTTAAAATCGAGCTTGATAAATTCGGAACAAAATTTGACAGGTTTAGCGTTTTGTAAGAATTAAAGTCATGCCGCCTTGATTATTTTCCCGATACTTTCAAAACTTTTTCTACTGCTATGCTTCAATTCAAATCGCAATCGCCTGTTTTGCAGAACACGGCACGGAACCAAGAGAACATAGCTAATATAAGCCATTAACAATTTTTCGTATACCTCGAACACAACTGTAAAGCTGAAAATGGCGTTCTGTAGCGTGTAAAAACAACTGTGTGTGTGAAAATGCCATCACTTTCTTCCACAGGAATTCTGTGAAAAAATTCCGAATCTGGATTTTTTTCTTTTTGGGACGGATTTGCGAAGTTTATAGAAAAACTGTATAATAATGATATTATTCCGTTAACGAATCTTTAAGTAAATGTTTATGTTTAAATGCATCCTGAACCCAAATTCATTCGAGGTTTTTATCATTTTCATTCATTTTGTCCAGTTTATTTACTATCAAATTGAAAATGTTCTTTCTGTCACGTAGGCGCCGTTCTGGTTTTCGTTAAAAACGTGTCATTTGTATGTGTAAACATCTATGCGTGCGGCACCCCAAAAATCGTGGAGCTAACCCGGGGGTTACACGAGATGCGTACATGCAAGCCTCTCTTCCAACGCGATTTTAAACTTGACAGCAGAATGCAGTTCGCTTGATGTTGTATCATATTGCATGCAAGTTCATTCAAAAAATGGCATTGAGATCTCAGAAAATCTCATTTCCCCAGTATAAATTTATTAATTTAAAAAGCTCCGCTGTCGAATTTTTTTTCCGCCATCTTAAAACAGCATAATGTCAAATTAGTATCACCTCAACTGCCACGATTTCTCATCATGAAAGTTCGCTGAAAGCTGAGCTGCCTGCATGGCATGCAAGAAGTATGGCAGTGCAAGTTCCATGCAAGCTGTACTATCTCCTGTAACCCACAGGTAAAGTATGTCATGGCACAATATGTACGGAAGAAGACTCAATTCTAATAACAGCAGGTCGCATGGATTTTTTCCAACCCATTAACATTTTACGCAATAATTCTGAAGAATTCAGTTGTATTTTGTGAAATTTATTATTATATTTTATGATATATTGCATTCTGTCTAAAATAATTTCAAGTAGAGAGAAGTGGGAAAGTAATCAACTAATCACGGATATTTCCAAAGTTAATGAAGAGATTGCGGATATAGCTTTTTTAAACCTATAGGGGACAGATCGTCTGCCGGATATTTTAAAGTGTTTGTTTTTGTTATTATTGCGAATTATGCGAATGTCCAGTTACTGTCCCTAGCTGACAATGAATTAATGGTTATAAATGGCGATTAATATGAAACTCCTAAGCTCCGATTAGATTTCGCAGAAAACAAAACCATCTAAGAGTTAATAAACTTCAATATGTTTTTACGGTAATAATCCGGACATTTCAAGATGTTAGAGAAGATTTGAAATAGCTCTAAAAAACCAGTCATGTTCACAACACGTTAACACTATTAACTAGAGTACGAAGATGGCTAGAAGCAATCTGCTTCCAGATGCAAAGCATCTGATTAACTTGCCTTATGTACAAATTGTCATAGGTTAACAAATGATACCTATTTATCTAGATAGCCTACATTGTGGTCCACAAACACTTTTTAAAAAACGACAAAAATATTGACTAATCCCAAGTAAATATAAAGAAAGATGATTGTAGACTGTATTAGAAACAAAACAAAAATCTTTCAACAGTAATAGTATTGCAACTCATAAAATTTGGCGCATGGGTTGCAATGAGCCACATCCAACGCATGTGGTTGGATGTGGTTCATTCCATCCCATGCGCCGGGAAACAATATTCAAAAACTACGCTTCTTTGGGGTGGCATGTAATAAACCTTAATTGACTACAATTCATCTAAAAATCGGAAGAAAAAATTAATTTTTTAAAAAATATATTATACAAATTACAAAAATCAGTATCCAGCTCATGGGTATTGCGTTATTTAGGCCTTAAAGTAGAATCTATTCATACTGTACATACAATAAATAATTTTTTGCACAAATCAAGTTGTATAATATCCTACAAGACTAATCTCTACAGAAATTTCAATGATTCTTCGATTCTCCATCCTCTCGTTATAAATAGTTTTTCCAATTAAAATTTGACACATTACAATGAAAAATTGTCTGACGATTTTAAATGATTTTGAGAGCGCATCCATTCAAAGGCCCATTCATACTCACAACACGCGGACACATTCACACACATTAATAAAGTCGACTTTACGCGTTTTGTGGGTGTTGTTTTTAAAAAGAATTTAAACAAATAAATTCATTAATTCTGTTAATAATAGTACGTTTAGAAAAATTCCAATATTTAATCAGTCCGTTATTTTAGGTAAATTTAGTAGGCTCATTGGCTACTAAGCAACTATATAGTGTATACACATTTACTTCTTTTTGGCTGCTTTTTCGGCTTTCTTTTCTGCCTTTCGTATTGCCTTCTCTCGTTCTTTTCTTGTTCTTTCTTGGTCTTTTCGTTCTTTTTCTATGCCAGCCTTGAGCTCCTTTAAACGTCTCTTTAATCGAGACTTGTCTTCACCGGTAACACCCAGTATTTTAAAATCTCTCGAATCAAGTTGCAGCAAAGCACCTCCCTGTACTCCATGCTCTTTAAATTTTGGTATGTGTTGTTCCAATGCATGTGCCATCAACCATTGACACACCTATTTAAAAAAAAAAAATGAAAATATTATAGTTACATATGAAAATTCATATTCTATGGTAAAAATTAAGACCTGTTCCTTAGACCATTCGTGTACTGGTCCATTTTTCCAATAGTGTGGTGATTTTTTCTCACTTGAAAAACTTGTACTTGACCCTGACAGATCGAGACCACGACTCGGTGAATAGCCTGGTGATGTTGAACCTGATGATACACTAGATGGAGACGGAGGACCTTGTTGTTGCCATGGAACTGTTCCCGGCGGAGAAAGGGATTGAGGAACAACATTTTTAACTATATGTTTCGCGATTCAATTTCAATTATAATTTAATAAAATATTAATTATTGAAAATTACGGAATTACCTTTAGGTTGTGCTTCGTTAACGGCTTGTCGAATTTCTACGATTAGATTTTGTGTCATAATAGCGGCAGGGTTTTGACTCTGGCTCTTATTAATCTCTGAGTAATCATCGCTGGAATCTCGAGATGATCCATCACCCAGTCGCCTTTAAATTAAACAAAAAAATTTCAACTGGTAGGTACAAATCGAAGTAAAATCGCAACTTAGTAAGAATCTAGGTATTGTCGATCTGCTTAATTGTATTTTATGTGGAAAAACCGGATTCAGTTAATTGTTTGAATGAGAATACATTCTCAATGATAACGCTATTTTCAGAAGTGAATGATTGAATCAGTTTTGAAGCGTATGGCGATTTTTACGTTGAACGTTACTTACCCTAACGTAACAAATCATTTTCACCCTGCGTTGTACGAGATGACTTAAGGGGTACATACCCCTGCAAGGTCTTAGTTGTTAAAGTACAAAATTTAATCTTATATAATGTACTGTATTAAGAATCAATGACAGTGTAAAGTGATTCGTGCTGCTACTGCAATAATTTTGTTACTTTCCGGAAAAACTAATTCAGTGCATTCTTGTGTATTGCCGTTCTTATCGCTGAAGTTACCTCATATCGTCAAGCACAATATTCCATCGATTTCTCTTGTGAATTTATTAAATTTGCAATTAATTCTAATTATTGTGGCGTCAACAATGGCGGGTCGCAAAAATTCGGGTATAGCTCTACAAGTGCAAATTAGCCAGCAGGGTGTAGGTGAGTATGTCCGCACTCCAATTTCGTTATGTATTCCAGCCAATGCTACTACTAATGATGGTGTGCTTGTACATATGGAGAGGCGTATAATAATAAACATTACATTACATAATCGATGAAGAGATGGAGTCACAACAAAAGCAGCATTAGCCGATAAAATAAATGAATCTGTCTGTGCCCTGCATGATGACACACAACGAATCAATCGTTTCAGTGACGTCGTTGTTAATAATGTTCCCCAAGTAAATGCGCTGGAGCCTCGTGCAGTCATTTATAACATATCTGGCATTTTTAGCTCGTTATGCGAATGCTTTTTGGCTGAAGTCTAACCGAAACCAGAGCCCAATTTATGGTCCACATAGTACAAATGTAAACCTTCTACTTATCGTCAGGTTCTCCTGCCACACTGAAAAAGGTTATTTATAGGGAATCTTAGAAAGCACAATGGGCTCAAATTAAATTAGATTAATTTCAACTTCATATCCGATGTAATCATCCATATTAATATAAGCCTTATGCTGCTCTTCGTATGCAGCTCTTCGTATGCGTCGGTCAGGAGAGATATATTCTGCTTTTTCGAGAAATGGCCTTTGGCCTTGTCTACGTTAAAATAAAAAAGATGATGCACCAAATATAACCAGCCTCAGCCTATTGAAGCTATTGCCAGTTCGGTAAATCGCAGGAGAAAATAGTAGCGATGAATGAATTCTAATAAAGTTATTTATATTATTCTTAAAATTTTAATATTAATTAATGAATTAGTAGCTCTATTATCAATTCTTGAATTAATTAGTTTCTTCGTGTGTTGTGTGAGGTGTACAGGTGCATTGCTTTTTTTTTATACCATCTAAAATGTTATTAATTTGCGTGGGTAGCTGGTCGGGGGATGGTTGTCTGTCGGATGTTTCGGGTGGGGCATATAATATCTATGATACCTTTTTGGTGCTCAGAATTCTGGCTTGGAATGTATGCCAAACGAATGCGCAGAGTATCCGAAATAAGATTGATATAATGCGGTAGCTGTGCTGGTTTCTGAAAAGTGGTTTAACGAGTATCTTTACTCTCATTCCCGCCAGATTTATCAACACGATGCAACAATAGTTGGTGGAGATTTTAATGTTGATGTTCTGCGATACCATCACCCTTTGTTCAAAATACGGTCTTCAAACTCTTGATTTAAAAATATTAAATTCAATTCCAACATATTACAACAAAATCAAAATCCATCTCAATTGGATCTCTTCCTAACAGCTGAAACTGACTGTGTGCTATTAGAAAGCCATAGTAGGCCACTTGATAGTTTTGACCATGACATAAAAGTAAATTTCGCTCCTTGGACTTTCATTTAGCTATTCAACTCATACAATTCCATATCGTCTACAATAATACAGCAGCTGAGCAAGTAAATGTTCAGATCATATACAAAATCTTTCAAGATATTAAGATATAAGCTAATAAGCAACGGGGACTGGATAAATCCTTGGGGAACATTGCAAAAAAGAGGAAACAGGTCAGAAACTGCTCGCTCCTTCAATTGTACCCGCTGAAATCTAGTAGAAATGATAGAATCAACATAGTTGCATTGTTCTTAACTGCTATAAAGTTGACTCGCAACTGTAGTTACTGCGAAACACAACTGCGAGTGTGTCAGCTTGATATTTGTTTCAACAAGTTGTACAAGAACTTTAGTCAGAAAGCATAAATGCTAATGGGTCTGGAATTATAGAGAGAGAGGTAACTGAGGTCACTGCGAGCAATGAATGCCTCGAAAATATTCCCGAAGGAACTACTTAAATTGTTCGGATTCAAAATAATAGTATCTGCGGGAAGCTCCAAGTTACCAAAGATCTGAGGTAGAGCGGAGTTGTTTTTTTAGTGATTCGTTTTTATTAAACATTGAATCCTTTTTTCTCAAAGATATGTAGTTAGGTACTATACATATAGGATTAATGCTTCTCGATCAAAATGGAACTTTGCGCAGAATGGAACAAAAAGTTAGTAGTCCTGTTGGTAGGGAACATAATTAAGTAAATTATGGAGATTCAAGTCTCACCTGTAACCACAATAATCGGGGCCACTACCTTCTTTATTTCAGGTAATGACGTTAAGACTTTTCTTTACTTGCATACGTATGAAAAACGTGTCGTTTGAAAACTTTTAGCATTGCGAGTTATGGCGAAACAAGCACGTTTCTTATTTAAAAGTTTTAACCTGAATAAACCATGCTTCTGGTGATAGTTCTAATGACTATTTATAGGTAAAAATGTTTACTTTTAGGAAAGTGAAAGTAGTAGAATTTAGATGCCTTAAAATTAAGTGGAAATTCGGATAAGAGTCTGGTGATGGCGCTACTGGTAGGGCACATACTTATAAATGTGATAAGAAATGTGTGTAAGAAATCAAAGGAAAGTAAATTCTTATGAATGAAACTTGTAACACAATTGCTTTTGTATGACTAATAATTACGTCCTTCATTAATAAATAAAACATATCCCCCTGACTTTTAATGAAAACCATATTTACCTTTCTCTATCTGCTAAAACTTGATTCAATTGATCAGTAAATGATGAAGGTGGAATTTTAACCCCTCTTCGTCGACTAGGATACATCCAATTGTCCACCGATTGTTCACTCTCCGATAATTTATCATTTGAACCTAAGATACTATCATAGGAACTATTCAAGTCTTTTCCGAATGATCCAGTCGAATCATTGCTGGTATTTTTATAGATGTTGGGTATTGTGGAATGGGATTTATAGCTATCTCGTTCCTTGTGAACTTGTGCATAAAGTGGTGGGGTGGAATTTTGGTTATTCTTTTGCTGCATTGATCGAATTTGGCTTTGCGGAATGTATTCTTCGCTTGTATAGTGGCCGTTCTGATGATTTCCATTATTACTTGATATTGGATCAATTGCGATATCGTCCTCGCTGTCTAGTCCACAGTCTGAGCTACTGTTACTTAGACTTTTCTTTCCTGGTAATTGTCGATTTGCTAGTCCGCCACGTGATGCTGGAAAATGAAGAAAAAAGGATTAATATAAAATCTTAGATATAATTACTGAAAAACATTTTTTTTTTTTGCAAGACACAAACTTTATACACACATGTATATTTAAGCTTTCAATTGAATGTTTTTTTTTATTTTAGCTAGTTTAAAGCGCTCCTCAAGCCATATTGTAATATGACACGAAAATCCTTCTTAGAAAAAAAAATATTAAGCTGACCACACGTTAAAAATGATAAGTATGTAATAAGGCACCAGAGCATAATATGACTCCGAATTGAATTTAAGATAAATAAAGACTGTTCATTACACCAAAGGAGGGGGGGGGGGAGTAGTCTGTGAAGCGCAATGCTGAACAAGGTGAAAGCTGTATAAGAGGAAAGCATGCATACTTGATAGATGAAATTTGTTGGTTTGTTGTTTATGGTGTTTATGGTGTTTTTGTTTGGCATATCCTTCTGGAAAATAATGTGAGCACGTGGAACGGTATGAATGACGTTGAAGTCATTATATTTGGAATGATGTGCACGCATTGTTGGGTACAGCCCACAAGGAGGATACTATTTATAAATAGGAACATGCTTCTGCGAAATAAAAATTGAGATTTTTGGCTGTGTGGGTACTGTAGTAATGCTAAGCAGATGGCCCATGCTGTTATGAAGCTATTTGCTCATGTAAGTCAGAATAATAAAATCTCAGACATTGTGGTGCCAGGAGTGAGAGGAGAAAGACAGACATATCCTCTTGGGCAGGGGGCGAAAGGATGTCTAAGATGATTTGATAAATAAAGGAAATCAGGTATGTATGTTAGTAGTGCTTATATGGTTAGTATGCATGGTCAGCTATAAGATCCAAATGGTGAATCTCGAAGCCTGTCCAGACTGAATTGGGCATATGTTAACCTTCACGTGGTCCCCTCTGACAGCGCCCAAAAGATTGTATTACCTGTATAGGCCAAGTACAATACTTTTAGACGCTGCTAATAAGATCTAGGCCCGAACGGAGTTACCAGTACCGTTTAAAAAAGATATCTAGCATGAAAGATTGAAACTGGGAGTATTCATGGTCCGTTGATCATGCTTTACGAAAGCCATACCAAATGGGCGGCCCGACATTGGCTAATTTGGTACTACGGGCTTAGAGGAGCCCTGGATAACAAGGTTTTATCCACCTCAACTTGGGATGGCCCTTTATGGGAGCATCGTAGTGGCTGTGGTGTAGGGTGCCGTGACCTGAAATCGGCAGAGATGGGATAGGTCTCGCTTCTATTAGTAAGTTGATGTCATGTCATGCTCTTCTGGCATACTGATACTCGTTGTTTCGACACGAGGAACTTGATTGTCCATTACAATCCGTGCATGAAGAATGTCGTGAGATTAAGCCTTACTTGGCAGGTGCTCACGTAAAATCCTGACAACTTTCTGTTCATTACAACAGTATTGTATATTGCACACCTTACAATATAGAGAAAACAGGAAAAGTTCTGATACGTCTAAAAATCATCCCGTGATTTTTTGGGATGTTTAGGACAGGTCAAAATCGCTGACATGTAAAACATGGAGCGCGATTTACTATTTAATGTGACAAAAATTTTTTGTGTATAGGCGACCAAAATCAACGATAATCAAACTTCTTCACTATATTCTCTCATATTAAAAATTATTTGCGCGCCCATCTTCAAGTATAATACCGCATGAATGCAGAGTTATATAAATTTTACTACTAATTTTGCCTAAAGAGGAAAGAAGATAAAAATGGTTCATATTCCGTTAAAGGACAGAACATACTCGAATATGAGGATATTTTGAATTAAAAAAGAGTGATTGATGTATAGCTTGGAATATATAATATAACAAACAGGAATACTGATAAGCTAATTAAATAAAGTCGGGCAAGTTTTCTAGTGTGAGAGCCCACTGCAGGTATAAATACAAGGAGAACTTATGAAGGAACACAGTCCATTAATTCTAATAGGATTGAATTCTTTTTTACATTTCGACATGCTGCCATTTAAGGTTAATAGATTTGTTTTTTTTTATATCTGCTTCTTATTTGCTTCAATATTTTTCCCCCTGTGTTAAGCTCTACCTTGTCAAGGTATTATTAGCCCTCTTTTGGTTTCACTAATGTGCATCAAATTAAAGCATAATTGAAATTAAATTGAATTTAATTATCTTGTACTGTACTGTTAAATTTTCTCATCAGGAATGAATGTATTTTGTTTTCAGCTACAAATACAATGGCAAATGGCATGCAATACTTTCAACATATAAATATATTTGTACTAGGGTAAATTTAGCAATTACACTTCCTGTTTTCTCTATATTTTAGGTTGCACATAATTGGTATTAGCATAACGGATTATTGGGGCAAAAGTCGAAGGCCACTATTACAACCTGATCTTTTAATCTTGTTCCGGTTTCCATTCTACATCTGTACCACCAAAATAACGACTAGCTTCACGGTTAATTTTTAATTAAATGGAGAAAAATTTGTATGAGACAAACAAATATTTATTTATGCATTTATTGTGTATGATCACAGAGTAACAATTGATCAAAACAAACAATAAAATCTTAAGCGGATGGTGATCACGATGATTATTAGGGAGGGGAGATGTAGTAGATATGGATTAAGAGTCAGTAGTCAATTGCTAGAGCTAGATGATCAAACGGTAATCTCATCAAGTTTTTATTGATGACAGTGGACAGTGCATTGAAAGCTCTCCACATGTGCGCCAGATTAAATCGGGAAGGAGCGCGGTGTTGGAAAACCAACCAGAAATGATCTACTGACCAGTAGAGAGCCCTGTCTCCTGGATTTAACCATACAAAATCTACAACTCAAGTAGCTGCTAATAATAGAGAAAACGTCAGCCAAGCTCTGAGATAATCAAAGTGTCGAGAACTTAGCCGAAAGCTTTGCTAAAGTTAAGAGTCATAGTATTGCCTTCATCGCAGCTATTTTGAATATCAGCAGTCACTTCTAATAGAGCAGTGCTGTTCGAGTTTAATAGCCTGAAAACAGATTGCAGATTCGAAAGAAGATAATTTGTATTTGAACTGACGCGACGTGAGCAGCAAGAATTTCGAATACTTTATTCTTATATTAGAGGAGAGGCCGATGTGGGGTGAATAGAGAACGCATATCATTAACTGTTAGATCATGTGTTCAGGTCAGTATTGGAACGAGATGAGTGTAAAGGATGCATAGTGACATGATATGATATGATATAAAATATTGGCACCATTAATAGTAAGAATCGACTGTATAAAAACATGTGCCTCTCCTGGGTCCATATCATCACGGTTGGATTTGGCATTGGCAGAATTACTCATACATACAGATTGCGAGCAGTAGATGCAGCCATAAACTCTTTCCACAATTTTCCTGCAATTTCTCTATTATGCAACAGTATACAGTCGTTAACAACTATTTAAATCTCGGCCGAAAAAATCAAAAGGTTTGAACGTTTTAATCTCAACATATGAAATCGAAGTGTCTCGTACGTTGATTACCATGGCTAAGCTAGTCTCGTCTCGGCTTGGCTCTTCTTAACGGACGCTGTCTGTACGCGCAAACACCCTTAATCAGATTACCGGCACATGTATAAGCATTTAATTTTTCCTAAAAAATGACTTTGAGAAATTGCTATCGGGCAAATATAGGCTTTACATGAATTTTACATGAACCTTGGCAGTGGGAGCTTTGCACACACCATAGTATAGTGAAAATAGATTGTTGGTGAATATTCAACATCTCTATCTATCTAAACTTCATCTCTTACTGAGTAGGAAACAAACGACATGATTTGTAAGATATTGTCGCTTCATACGGGAGTTCCACTGGGATCAATTTAAGGCCGTTACTTTTCTGTCTAATACAAAAAAAAAAGATTTTATTCAAGTTATCTTCATTTGAATGCGATAGAAGTATGTAGTAACCAATCAACTCATCAACTCATGGCTTTCGGACTGAATGATCATCTGGAGACTTCCTAACTTTTCTTACGGAAAGATCGACCCGCAGTCTTCACAATTATAATGAATTCAAAATCGTTGCCCTAGATATTTCAAAGGTCTTTGATGGAGTCTGGCATCCTGCCCTATTAGCCAATCTTAAATCGCTCGGTCTCTCCCTTCCTCTTCTGTTATGGATTGAAAGTTTTTTATCTGGTCCTAGATATTTCAAAGGTCTTTGATGGAGTCTGGCATCCTGCGCTATTAGCCAATCTTAAATCACTCGGTCTCTCCCTTCCTCTTCTGTTATGGATTGAAAGTTTTTTATCTGGTCTCCTAATAAAGGTTGTATTATTAGATGGTGTTACATCTGAACCACCCCACAAATGCCGGTGTGCCACAGGGCTCTGTTGTTTCTCCGTTCTTCCTACTTAATTTTCATTAATGATCTACTTTCCCTTACCTCCAATCCGTACTCCAATCCAGTACTCTTGATTTAGCTTACTCATTTGAGACTCTTGTGGACTTCAGAGGGAACGCCGTATGTGACACAAAATTGCATGAATAGATGACAATATCCTCGCTTGGGGCAAAGCGAATCGTGTTGAATTTAATGCATCTAAGAAGACCGAAAGCTGTCACATCTCTTTCAAACAAGATCATAATTTTTCCACTCCCGTTTCTTTTGGTGGAGCATTGATTTCCGTCTTTATGCATTCTTGGTATTAATATTTCTAGTAAATTAAAAAAAAATATCTGTTGCCACAGAATCATCGAAATGTCTTTGATTTTTTAAAATGTGTAAGAAATAAATCCTAAATCAGAATACAATTCCCATATCTGGGCCGGGGCTGGTCGTACCGCCTTAGCTTCATTAGATATTGTCAAAAAGATAGCCTTTAAGCTCATTGGCGATGTGCAATAACTTGTCATATCGACTACTCGAACATCGCCTTTCGCTCCTTTATTGCTTCATGCATGGTTAATGTTCTGATGAAATACATATGTAGGCCGATCCTTTGTAGTTTGATACCTGTACGCAAAACTCGCACTGCAAACCGCGCACATGCTTTTACCCTTGAAAATAGTTTTGGCCTTACAGTAAAATTTCTTGATACTTTTTTTATCCCGATCTATGCGAAACAGTCCATCATCTTCTGTCTTTCCTCCGAGTTACAATCTGCGAAAGTTTAAGGGTGACCTATGTATATCAGTGATACAAAGCAGGGTATCCCCTGTGCTTGTCTTAATAATATAAAAAAAAAATAGTACTAATGAGATTGACAATATGTAGGTGTTGAATTCCGTGATATAAAGTGAAATAAAGTGATATATTAGTTCTAGACGTTTGTATTGTACTGAAAAGTCCTTCAATCTTATGAAATTGGCTCTAATAATTTTTACTGTACTTTCTACAAATAGATGTGAAAAACTACTTAAACAATCAAACACGGGGGTAACCATACGAAATTACATACGGGCACTCATGTAGGGTTTCGTAAGACCAATTCTAGCTTATTTTCATGTTCCTTTTTCGAATGTGTACACTTTTATCAGTGTATATCTATGAAATGACTTCAGCGTGCCACTGCAAGAATAGTGTAGCATATCTGCAAGAAAACAAGATCAATTGAAATCGGTGTAAGAGTACCATACTCAGTCGTATTTCTTAAAGGCATTGAGCAGCATCACAAGGAAGATGCAAGTCAATTTCATGGTGACTCCATTACTGGGAAGGTGAATAGAGCTATTAGTATTAAACAAGATTTTAAAGCGAGATT
Source organism: Dioctria linearis (assembly GCA_963930735.1). Lineage (NCBI taxonomy): Eukaryota > Metazoa > Arthropoda > Insecta > Diptera > Asilidae > Dioctria > Dioctria linearis. The sequence continues at coordinate 120,726,953 of OZ005743.1, read as the reverse complement.
TTATTTGAAAATTATATAAAAAAAATTTATAATACCTTCCCATAATCATTTTACAATATGGCTAGCAATAACGTTGCTCATTCACATCATATCAATCAGTAAAATCACTTATTACAATTATTATTATCATAAAACTAAAAACTTAATGTTATTCACTATAGAAATCACATTTTTACAGAGGAAAGCATATTCAAAAACTTCAAACTGGACAGAATATTCCAGAATATAATATATGTAGATCATGGTAGGTTTCCAAAACAAAAAACGTATTATAACACTCGAAATATAATTTTTTATGAAATCAGTTACTAAACCAAAACTTACTTTTGAATAATCAATAGTGAAAGCCTAAAAAGATGATTAAGTTATTTAGAAAAAAATATAAATTCAAAGAGCTGCAATAGAAACGCATATTTTTTTGTTTTGTAAAGGCGAAGCATCCGGCATAAAGAGAAAATAATAATTTAAAAAAAAATAAATTTAAATCTATTCAATTTTCTAAGTATGTGGGTTTATGTAGGTATGTATTCACCCGTATTTCTCGGAATACTATGCTATGCTATGCTATGAAATACAATATGCATAATTGCATATATATAGCATAATCGACTGGTTAGCTGTTTGTAATTATTTTGGCGCTCATTAAGGTGAAGTAAGTTTTTTTCTACACGTCACGAAGACTAAACTATGACATACATCGAAAAATGAAGGCTCCTTTATAATGATATAAAAAAAATTGTAGCTAGTAGAATAAATTTACAAAAATTGTTGAATTTGCAGGGAAGATAATGTACTTCTTGATTCACTGCTGATGTTTTGTTGGATTTTATTCAAACATAATTTCTATCAATTTGTTCTACTCATACATATATTTTATGTAAATCATTAGAATGATAACACGTGGGAATGCAATTTGTTAGAGCTTCATTTTTCTGTTGGAACAATAATTTTGGTCTGCAGGATCTAGCTAAAATGAAATTGTAATTCTTCTACTATTTGAGCCACTGTAATTTATATCGAGAAGACAGCAAATCGGTCCACTAGCGTATATAAATGTGTTGGTGAAAGCTTCTATTTCATTATATTATATTCCAGTGGTTACAATTCACCCCTATTTGTAAAAACACCGAAGTGGCAAATATTCTGAATCCTTCAAACTTGCCTCTGAAAAATTAAAACAAATTCTAAAGACTCAGAACTTATTTCGCTCTGACAGATAAAGCAATAGAGGTGATTATACGAGAATTATTAAAAAAGTTTCTTAAATGACACATAGATTGCGCGTAAGATTGCGTAGTAAGTTGTTTCATCCTTTATAACTGCTCCAATATAAATAATTTTTTTCCTTTTTTACAGAACGTACTTCGAAGATTTGCTTCAAATACTACATATACAGAGAAAAACAATATCGAGAAGTGTAAGAGCTCCTTTGATGAAAAGCTCGAAGAGATCTTTAACAACAATCCGTCGTGAAGAACACTTATTAGCGAGAATCGATCCTTATTTATAGCTTTCATTGAGCAACCAATAGCAATAGCCAAATGGCTGTTGAATTCCTTTAGGAAAACAAACAACAGAAAACTCTTCCAAACAGGAAGACTTAATGAAAAATGGGAGAGTTAATATCTTGAGCCTAGCACTAAGGTCCGCGCTAAGCTAAATTTATCTTTATATTTATAATTTATCCCGAGATTTGGGGAGAGCAGTACTAAGTCAATGTGCTAAAGTTGGCTTTTGATTAGAGATGTAAGTACGGATAAATTGGATTTCTTCTCGTCGCCATATCAATATCATTGTTATATTTATTTATTGTATACATTATACATATTATTTTTATATATTTAGTATTTCCAAAGAATTTTAACAACTGTTTTTAAAAATATTATGACCGCGCGTTGTATTGCAATTTGCAAAATGATTCTTCTTCTTCTTTTATTTTTTCTCTTATTGTCATTAGCTGTGTTCCATTGGGCTGTGTAAAGTACTCCCAAGTACTTCTACCTACTCGCAACTACTCATGCTCTTGTCCGCGAGTAGATGTGCTGAGTAGTTACGCAAGAATTTTCCGCTAGGTGGACTTGGATGCTAAGTGGTTATTGAAATGTCAGAGAGATGAAATTTGAGAGAAATTGTTTATAAAGAAACAATTAACTCATCGATAACAGGAGAATTATTCAAATTTATACATAATCGTTATGGATATAAGTACGGTAATAACTTTTAATATAATAAATATCGAACAGAGACAAATTTTTATCCTTAAATTTTCTAGATAGTAGGTACTGCTCGAGGAAAGTAGCTCGAATATAGGTCCAGTTTTTCATAATTTTATTTTCAGTTGCCTTTAATGAAATTAATTTGAGTAATATACATAGTTAATTATCCTAAGAAACTTGATATAACAGAAACATAACAGAAATGTTTGAAATTGGAGGTTATGTTTTACTCTTGACAACACAAACTTGCGTTCCATTCGGAAAGTGCTCGCAAGTACTTTACACAGCCCAATGGAACACAGCTATTGTCACATTTTAGCTGCTAAAAGAATGGTCCGATATTGGAGACTCGCTAAAATTTAGAGCTGACCTTAGTACTAGACTTTACTAGCGAAGTGTAGTGTTACGTGCAACAAGAAGATACAAGTGACATCTATTGGAATGGAAACTTCTGTCTGTTTTAATTGTTATGAAAGTTTTAAGGCACTAGTGGTACTATAAAACTTTGCACTAAATAAACTTCAAAGATAAATAGTTTTGTTAAATTATACACGATTCAACCATTCCTGTTTGCTATATATTCTAAGTAGCTTATATGAAATACATTTGAGATCTACCGAAAAACACTAAACATGAAAAAAGCAGAGCAGGATTATCAATTCGGCTCAATTACAATTACGACTGATTAGTCGACTACGACTTTGCCCAAATCGTAAATGCATGTGTCAAGATACAATTGTAACTTCGACACTGAAACTAAATTTTGCTCAAAGTGCAAAGTTGGTGTTTCCTGCAGCCAACTTCAGTTCAATCACAGAGCTCGGAACTTCTGGTATGTTTAAGCAGTTGAAGCTTTAATTTCACCTCAACGTCGACTTCGACTTAAAATCAAGTCGCACTCGACAGATCAGTCGTAATTGTAATTCAGGTCTTAAAAAATCAAATTTTAGAGAATCGAAAGAAGAAAATGGAAGAAACCGACTGGGGCATGAGAAACCTTCAGGAGTTTCTCATGGCAATATAATATGTACTGCGAATATCCATCCAGGAGTGGTCACACCAACTCATTCTTGATTATGTTCCAAGTGTAAATAAAGTTAATAGACGAACGGTAGCCAGCAACTCGAAAGCTTTTCTTCACTATGTAGACAATTATGTGTTTTAAAAAAGTTGGAAATGATTTATATAGATTTAATGTTGTTCTGTTTACATAAATTATTTGCATAACCACGATACAACTTACACTCTTAATTTAAGTTTTTTTTATGGAGAACTAGGTTCCTGGAGTTTTCCGTATAAACTAATACTACGGTTATGGGATTAGTTGAGGATTGGGCGAACAAAAGGTCACATGTCCAGAGTCAACGTTTTTGACGGAATCGTGTCCACTGTATTGAACTTTCTCTATTTTCAATCACTGTTCTTTCAAAAAGACATAAAAAGTCACAGATTTCAGACTCTTAAAACTAGATTTGCGTACAAAACGGCACATGTCCACGCAAATCTATTAAGCCAAAAACTGAACAACAGGGAACGTGTCCATAAATGTTCGAACAAAACGGCACATGCCCTCAATGACCTTTATTTTTTTCTTCTAGTATATTTCATATTTTTCTATGTTCTTAACATGCCGGGAAGGCCACCAAAAGTAGTATAAACTATTAAAATCATAGTGGGATAATTTCGAAAGTCTATTGATTTATACAGTTTTATGCGTTTTCTGTAAGATTTTAGGAATGGAACATGTGTCCTTCTGTTCGCTCAATCCCCAATTAATTATCTTACGGAACGAAATCTATTCATGAAAAGGGTGGCAGTGCGGTTTTCATCTATATCGAGGAATCTTCGACCGGAATTCTGGGTTTATAACAGAGCGGTTCTAATGGTGGGAAGTTTATTACCGACCAGATATTGACCGCTTTGACCCAGTTTAGACAGGTCACTATGCTGCCTCTGCCACATGTACTCTGTAGGTAGGGTGATGCTTCATTCCTGCACCAACCATCATCTTACCCACAAGTTTTTGTGCTGCAGAGGAGCATACTGACCAGTCTAAACTGGGCCGATATTTACCAAGATACCACAGCCAGTATCTGACGATCTCATATAGACATGTAACCGGGCAAAACTTTAATGAAAGTCATTTGACTCCCCTAATGACCAATAAACGTTAGAATTAAAGATCCAAATAATAAATAGTAACAGAAGTCCATGCCTAGATAGCCGTTTCTGAATCGTGGGTCCTAACGGGATAGAGTATTAGGTCTTCAGGAGATTTTGAGTAGATGCTTTTTTATTAATCCTGCTTTGAACCTACAATTTTAAGTAGACACCAAAACAACCGATTGAAATATCTAATTACTGCATCCCAATAAATTTATATGGAGTAATATGTTCTTCAATAACTGGTGAGACTCAAATAGACACATAGAATCATGAGCCAATGTTATTAGGTCTGTTGAATGAGATTGAAAAAAGTTTAGAGCAGAATACGGCAGATCTTTTTAGATTAACTGTCAAATTAAAAGTAGAGCAGAAAGGAACAGCAAGCTCATGTGAGATATTTTTCTGTATTACACCAGAAATACTGTTTTTTTTTTTTACTGCAAAAATATAAAAAGTTATTCAGAACAATTTAGTAAAGAATAATTTGACCATCTATCTAAAGTGGTTCAACTAATACTTATATTGGCAGAGAATCGCTACATTAAGAATCTGCTCTGCCTGTTCTAAGCTGCTCCTTTAAAACCAGTAGAGTAGTAAATCTTTCTCTAGCTAACTTTAGTTCACATTAGAGCAGACTTATGCCACGGAGTTCAGTTAAGGACTTTAGAGCAGTGCTCTAGGTTCATGAACCATGAGTTCTGTTCTATTCGGTCCTTTTCTGCTCTGGAGTAATTTGGAGCAGTTTATTAACCCACCACCACCGATACCTGAACAGTCGTGTCACACAGTAAGACGAGATATTAGCATCATAAATACCATAAAATATGGTAAACAGCTTTAGAATCTACAGAACTGCCCTGAAAATAAATCCAACAGTATTGGAAAAGCCCGCATGTGGTGGCCGGCTAATATTTTCCGATGATGAAGAACTCGCGCGAATATTCAGGCAACCAAAGACAGACTATGTGCTGAATTAGATAAATTTACTAAACGCAACAGAATTGTATAAGAAAACTGTTATTAAGTGTAGTGTGTATTCGACTAATTTCTAAGGCATTCTCTTATCTAGATAAACATCAAAAAAATTCTTAAAAATGAAATTATATTCGGAAAATTATCACTCACCAAGATCTATTTTTGTCTTATTTGCTGAATTATCTAATAGCTCGTGTTGTGGGACGGCAGTATCCAATTCATCTTTGATTGGCACCTTTCTCTCTACAGTAGCTGTCTTAACTTCACCGTCCGGCGATAAATCCGATATTTCAGTATCAGACAGCTCAGTCTCAAGTTTTTGGAATAACGGTTTCGGTGGTTGCTTACGTGTCATTTGAGGTGTTAATTTTAAACTAGTACTGTCATATGGCAACGCTACAGGGAAACCAGCTTTTCGTTGTGTTTCTTGAAGCTCTTGTTCTAAATTTATAACGCGATCCTTAAGCTTCTTTACAAGAGCATTATATTCGGTATCCTTCTCTTGCAACAGTTGAAGATAAAATTCTTCTCTATGCACCATATCAACTTCTCTCTGTTGAAATTCTCTTACTAGCCGCTTTGCTTTATTGTACTTTTTATCCAATGCCATATATTGAGCTTGGGATTGTTGCAGCATATTTTGATAGTTTGCAGCTTCTTTCTTAATATTTGTCAGTTCTCTTTCGGTCTGACGTAATCGTTCATTAAGGAGTTCATTTTCATTTCCAGTAGTTTCAAGCTTAACAAGCTGCAAAATGTATAGATTTTTTTTTTGAGTACATAAGTAAAAAATATAATATTCAAAAACTATATTAAAATGCAAATTGCATATATGTGTAAAACAAAACAAATTAAAAACCCAACCTACCTTCCGCCTGACGCTTTCTATTTCTTCGCCCTTTGAAACAACACTCATTTCACTCTACATAAAAATGAAAAACATAACAAAAACATAAAAATCATCAAAAGACAAATGAGTAAAAAATAAAAAGATACATTTCAAACACGAAGAAAACAATATCAGTGTTGTAAAAAACCAAAACATTCCGGAAAGCTCAAGAAAACCCTAATTGTGGAATATCAGTCATTAACAGTATGAAATTTTGAAAAAATCGGTGTACATTCAAGTCGTTAGTTCAGAGCGGAAAATCATTCGCTACTGATCTTTTAAAATACATTATTTGTATTTCAAATGAGCTACATTTAATAAAAATGCAATAGCCCGACCTTCATGAATGCACTAAGAAAAACATTTTTAGTTCATCAAGTTCATTCCTAAGTATATGTATCCAATAAGTTCTCAATGTCTGATCATAATCATAAAAAAATCGACATCGAGACGTCAATCAATAAGCAAGAGGCGCACAGACTCCCTAGACTAAGTAGCGTAGGTCCTCCTGAGCAGGAAAAGATCTGTAGCCTGTAGGCCTTTCAACATAGCCTGCAGCCACCAAACTGGACATGGAAATTTATATAGTAAATACACTCAAGGCAGGGAACGGTTAGAGCACATGTTAAATCTTGCAACCCTATTAGCCTCATTCCTTTTCAGCTCAAAAACAGGAGAAGATTCTACACTATAGACAATTGCGTACTGGGTATATACAGACTCATTGTCCCGGAATAATAAAATAAATAAAGATAACCGGCCAAGTGCGAGTCGAACTCGCGGACGAAGGGTTCCGTACCAACGTACAAAATTTAACACTATGTACTTTTTATTTATTTTTTCAAATGAGAGTAGGCGTCTTATGAAAAAATAATGCTGACATTTGAAAAATTAATAATAATGCTGTCATTTGAAAAAAAAATGCCAACTTATGATAATAATAATGAATGAGAATAAAACGAGGAAAAAAACCCCGCAAAAATCAGTTTCTTGTATGGGAACCCCCTTAATTTTTAATTTAATTTTATTTTTGTTGTTATTTGTTGTTATAGCGGCAATAGAAATACACACTCTGTGAAAATTTCAACTGTCTACCTATTACGGTTCATGAGATACAACCTGGTGACGGACGGACAGCGAAGTCTTAGTAATAGGGTTCCCGTTGTTACCCTTTGGGTACGGAACCCTAAAAAAACACCGAAAGCAAGTTTCATGAAGTGTATGTATTACAGACGCTATGAGCACCTCAGTTATAAAAGCCATACTGAACCTCTCTCTACTGACTTACAAAGTAATGAAGGAGCTAATTTCAAGTGCTATTAGAGTAAAAAAATCAAGCATGTTATACCAGGAGATCTAGTTAGATCTACGAGTATATTAAATGAAATACGTCTGGACACGATGTTCAGAGTTTCTGATACATCCACAACCAAGTTAAACTGCAAACATTTTTTTAGTATGATACTTACAGACCGGTAAAAATTGATAACTAGTGAATCATGCTTTCTGTAAGGATCCGTACAGCCAGCTTAAAAATTGCAAAAGTTTAATTGGGTTTGGTTGGTATGGCTCAAGACTTCAACGGAAGGCCTTAAGGCGAAATTATAGTGAATAAAAGTCATGGGTAGCTTGCTTCGTTCCTATGTTCTTGTTTATACTTTCCACTAAAAACACTATGAAAACAAAGCAAGCAATTTATGCGTTCACTACGATTCCAGCTTCAGGTACATACATGTCCTATTCCAAGCTGAAGAATAAAAGGCCTTAGAAGATTGCGTCGAAGTTTGTATTCGCAGAGCTTTTTATGGCTCTACCATTTACCATAACCCTTTAGAAGGCCAATCCAATTTACCAAAACCTTAAGATTCGTTGTAATGCTAACCTGAGATAACTAAAATCAATGCACACGGAGTTCAAATAGCATTTTGAAAGGAAACAGGAGCAGATGTTGCTAGGGACCGTCAGTTGGTAGTTTCAGGATTATTATTTTATGGATACCTTTTGATGCAATTTATTGAAAAACTTTGCACAGCTTTGTTTAGGAACGAAATTAAGTAAGGCGGGGTGAAGAGAATGTGGCAGTGAACTGAAACATTCCCAAACTACAAGGAGAGAACAGGCAGTCACACAGTTTATTTTATATATCAATCAGGTAATGTCGCGATACGGCCGAAGTTTTGATATGTTGGTCAAGTAATGCAATCTAATGGTGCTTTCAGTTTTGATTAAAACGCCAGCATTCCAGACTATTTACAATGGCGAGTGGTAGGTAAAATTAAGTCATCTGTTGAAAGTTTAGAACGGAAGAGGTAAATAATTGGCTATCGCTAATGTTTTGTTTGAAATTATGTTGCACAACGAAAATGTTAGCTTAGATACGAATTAATACTGCTTAAAAAAGGAGTTCCATGAGCTGGTATCATCAAAAGTTGGTGTCTAGAATATTCTTAATTCTACGAATGAATTCTTGCAACTCTTGTTACTAAATGAATCCAGCGATTGAGTTCAGAGATCACATATATTTGTACGGAGTATATGTTGAGGATAACTTCAAACGCCCAAGTATTAAAATACCTGAGAAGGCACAATCTCTACACCATGACAAATATCTTTCAATGATTAACAAATTGCTTTCCACCACACTATTGCATCATAAGGTTGGTTGGTGGCCCTATCAAAACGTGAAAGGATTACAGGTACTGATAAATGTCGTATGAGAATTTAAAAGCTTCTTTAAAAAAATCTTTCAAAACAAGAAGGGTTTCCTCCTATTTAATTTTCAACTCTGATATAATTTCTTCATGCTTAAAGTAAATTATGCAATCAGTGTAAAAAAACACACACAAGGTGATGTAAAAAAAAGCTATTAAAATTACCGCCTTGTGCTGCAGCAGCATGAATTAGTTTTGAAATTAGGTTAATAATGATGATTGCAGTAAGATTAAAAAGATTGTCTATATATTACCTCCTGTAGAAGTCTTTTGAGAGACTCTACCTCCTGTGAATGGGTAGCTTCGACTTCCATTGGATTTTCTACAGCAACTGGACTAGTTGGATCTTCTGAAACACTTGAATTAGCGGATGCTGGCTGTGTAGTATCTTCGGAATAATCGAGAGTACGTCGCAGATACTCTTCTTGCTGTCTGAAAAAAGAACAAAAAAACGATGATTCGACATACTGGATCAGCATTTTGGAAAATTTAATACGGTTTTTAAAACAAAAGTGTAAAGTCTGGTTGACAATGTCTTCCATGAGTAAACAATAATTCTGCTGTCAGCAAATCTGCAGACCCAAGCCAAATACGTACCTATCATAAAAATTGGGAGTAGGTTAGGTTATAGTGGTGGTCATGGGACCACCAAGGTACATGGGATGATATATTGTGAATCCACATCCATAAGACCTTTCCTGGGTTTTCTACTATCGGATGAAGCCCTGGTGTTGCCAAATGTATTACAAATGGGGTCTAAGACAGCGATGAATTAATTCTATTTCTATACGGATACTTAGATATCGGTGTCCCCTAACACCAACTGCGCGTTGCGTCCAAGACCGATCTACTCTCGTTATCTATTAGCGTAACGGAGACTTACATCCAACATAATAAACTCCTAGTTACTGATTAGAATAAGATTAACGATTAACTAGCTTTTTAATATTGCAAAGCACAATGATAACTGGGCAACTTTTAGTCATATTAAAACTTTACAATCCAATAGAGCGTAAAAGGAATATACACAAGCGAAAGCGTTCAAGACATTATTCTAACAGCGTTTTTGCTCAAGACAATTGTCTAGAGAGAATGTTTGAAGACTAAAAACACGGTTTGTATATACGTTATTAGTCCAATAATGAGTAATGATACTTTACCAACGTTTATGCGAACGGAGAGAACCAAGAAAAAATATCGCAAAAAACTGGAGGGAATTACACCATGGCGCGATTAGATCAAATATTTCATGCCTAAGTGTTCCCATGTTTAAATCTATATCCATTAGGAACAGAAAAGAGTGGGGAGGAATGAAGTTACCTTCAACAATGTGCTACAGTTCTAGGAGTATATCTTTCCCTTAGACTCACAATTAAAATAATTAAATGAAATTTTATAAGGACCTACCTTTTAATTCGTTCTTCTTTTTCCTTGTCGGCTTGTAAACTTAATCGTATCAATTGTGCCACTTCAGAATTTTCAGGATCACGTTCTCGGCCAATTTGGAATTTCACCAATCCTGATGTGTTACGAAGAACTGAAGCTGCATATGCTTGTGTCACACCTACAAGACTTTTACCATCGACTTCAATAATTTGATCATTAACCTAGACGACGAATATGAAAATATTAAATACTTTACATCCGATATGTAAAAACATTTATTTCAAACCTGTATTCTTCCGTCTCTAGCAGCTGCACCGTTATCTGTAATTGTCTTAACAAATATTCCCAATTTTTCCAATCCAGCATCAGCACCAACGCCCATACCAATTATACTTAATCCTAATCCTTCAGGTCCCTTCATTAATTCAACGGGAAAGACGTGCATCTTTTCAACCCGCTTTTCCAGCTCATATTCGGCTGATGCAGCCACTGGATCCACATCCTCATTACGACGATCATAGTCAGTTACCGAAAATGTCGAATAAACTTGAATTGGTCCAGAACTGAACTTGACTTTTGTATTTTTCTTCACTGTTACTGGAGGATATCCATTATCTTCTTCATCGTCCTCAGATTCTAACAATCCTGGTACTTCCATCCAAAAGTTGCCATCTTCGAAGTAGTGAACTCCAGATTCCACATAAACCTCTTTACTTCGTACAGGTGGATACTCTGGTATATAGTATTGGGAATCGTCAGCTGAAACATCTGCGTCCGCCAGTGAGCCCAAAGAATTGTGTTTACTCGAAATGAGACTTTCATCCACTGTTGTCGTGGTAATACTGTGAGTTGACTCTGATATACCGCTCTGTGTTGATTCCACTGAAACTATAGACTCTTGTAGAGATTCTGATGCTAGCGTTTGATTTAAAACATCAGTGGTGTCGTTTTTCTCGTCCTCACAAACAGATGGTTCTTCTATTGTTATTTCTATTTTTGGAGTAACCGATACTTCTACAGAAACTGAATTGTCTGCGCTTTTATTTGACGCTTCTAATACATCCTTTAACCATTCAGGTTCATCTTCATTTTGACTAGATTGAAGTAGTTGGGTTGGAGGTGGAGCCGATAAGATCTGTTCCACTTCTTTAGCTTGTTCGTCGGACAGTAAAGACTGTTGCCTAAATAAAATAAAACTCAATTAATATATATTGAACAGTATCAATTGAAGAGAGGCTAAATGAAAATTAAATTATTTCTTTTACAAACCTGATTTTGCTTTCCAAAATTCTACAGAGAGTACATTACAAGCAGCATGGCAGTCAGTTTTAATATAGGCAAATACGACGAAACAACGTCAATAAAAACAGGCAGGATTCATGCGCCAAAAAAATTCAACAGCAAACAGCAAAAGTAGTACAAATACAAGATGAAAAAGGCAGGCAGGCAATTCAGTAGACAGAGGATTGTGTGGGAGAAAACGAAAAATAGAAAAAAGTATAAAGTTTTAATAAACACAATGGAAGTATGGTTAAACAACAACAAAAACAAAACTTTCACAAATTTAATGAGCATAAACATGACATTCGCAAAGCTTGGAGAAAACATCAACACTCATCCACGCATTCATGCACACCATCATCATTCAAAGTCCAACTTAAAAATGAATGATGAAGTCGGATAGGATGGAAAGGTTTAGGCACAGTTGTTTTAGTATAGGCATGTTAGTTCTTCCGAACGTAAAACGACTTTCGGAAGGACAAAAAGAGAGAATACAGGTTCCGGAGAGTTTTAATTACTGCCACTTGAGATTTTTAAAGGAATCTTGAGCAGTTCTATTTTTACAGCTATAAAGTAGTTATATAAAGGGATTTTAATTGTAATTGAGATTAATTCCGTTAAAGTTACTTTTCATGTATTAGTTAATAATAAAATAAGTAAAAAACGAGTTTTCAAACAAAACTGAGGCCAAGCCGCATGAAAAAGTAGAAAATAAACTTTTCTTCATACACAGAGGTGGACTCAGATGTTTTGATTGGGACATTTCTCTTGAATATTCTTTCTCTTCATGAATCAAATCACTTATTACCTCTGATTGATCACACTGAAATATATCGGTGGTTGTCAGCGAATAAAATCTGAGTCCACCTCTGTACTTTTTCATGCGGCTTGGTCTCAGTTTTGTTTGAAAACTCGTTTTTTACTTATTTTATTTTCTGCCTTTTTCACGTTAACTAAATTGTTATTACGTGCTGCATGGAGATATTTTAAAATAATTTTTAAGTCATGTTTGGTGCCGATCCGAAAACAAAAATTTTTCGAGTATCAAATCGTTGAAGTACTGCAACGGTTTTCTGAAATCAAATTATGTTTTAAGCAGCGCTTTTTAGCTGTATTCCAACTTGATCCCATATAACATGAATTTTACCGATTTTCCATGTTTTCCACATTTTCATATTACTTGAAATTCTTTAAAAATTTACATGAATTTTCCTCGATTTTTCATGCAAGTTTTCATGATTGTTGAAGAGAAAGTATTGATGCTAGTAGGACGGAAAAAAATGATTCCGCATAGCTTATAAAACTTTTTTGTCAGAAAATTTTCCTGAAAAGTCGGAAATTTTCAGAAATTTTCCAGAAAAATTGGAAAATTCTGCATTTTTCCTGAAACAGATTTATCACTAATCATATCGATGAAAATTTTTCCGATGATTTTCCCGCTTTTCCGGGTTTTCCACGGAGTTTTCCACAAAAGCAACTTTATGCAACTCATTTCGCTCTACAACTTTGTCTTAGGTTGCAAAACGCTCAAACGCTTCCTTGCTCTGAAAAACTCCGGAAAAGCGTTTTACATGAATTTTCTTCGATTTTTTCTGCAAGTTTTCACCATTGTCAGCGAGAAAGTAATGATGCCAGTTGATCCTGCATAATTTAGAAAACTGTTTTACCGGAAAATTTTCCGGACAAGTCGGAAAATTCTGGAAAAAAAATTCGGAAAAATCGGAAAACTCTGCATTTTTCCTGAAACGGATTTATCACTAATCAAATTAGTACCAAATTTTCAAATGACTTTTCCCGATTTTCCGGGGAAATTTCCGGTTCAAATTTTGATAGATTCAATTGTCACGCGACATGAACCTGTATGCCAAATTTCAGCTCGCTTTGATGACAAAAAGTGGGTCTACGAGAGTATCGAAAATAGTAAAAAAGAAATACATATATTAGTAAATAGACAGACAAATTCGTGCACGAGTTAAAGGGAATGGCCTCAAAAAGAAAGATACTGTGTGTGGTTCTATCACTACTACAAGTAATTAAATTAACTTGCAGATATATATGGGGTTAGTGACCCTTGGTTCGTAGAAAATGAATCAAAAAATTACAGCATGATTTCTTTAGTTCTATAATTTAATTTTGCAGATATTTCGATCTCCTATTTAGACCATCTTCAATGCAATGCCTAAAATATAATGTAAATCCATATTTGAGCCTACATTAAATTCAATAGTTCTAATACAATTGTACCGTTTAAACAGTATATACATACATAATATGCAAATTAAGCGAAAATTTTAGTCAACTTCTGAGTGAGCATAAACACTAAGAACGAAAATGAATTGTTTAGTAAGGGAATGCAAACTGACTTCTGCTTTGTTTTAACACGCTTAAATTCAACAGGAGACATGGAGCAGATGAAGCAAAGCATCTGTTTATCGATAAATGATATAAGTAGACTTACAAAAGGACTTCGAACTACCAGGTACCAAGTAAAATATCTTTCGTATACATAACCATTCCACTGATTTTTAAGTGAGTATCATATTGCGTGCAGAATCCCTCCACCATTCGTGAGCACCACCCGGATGTGGAGCTCGAGCCCAAACCCATATATATAATGAGCAAAATCACAGATAACTGTGATGCCTTATTATTGGGAATTAAATATGTTAAGACAGATACGCTGATCAATGGAAAACGTTGTTTGCTATATTCAAAACTTATGTAGGAAAAATGCCAGCACAAAAATTGGTACAGTCACATACAGATGGGGCATAGATAGCATCACTACTTTCGATACCAACAAAAATAGGTAAACAACATAACCAGAATATATTCCAACATCTTGGTAACCTGTAATAGTAGTTTTTATACTAATTTTTTGCTAGGATACCGAATCGATACCAAGTATATGGATTCAATATTCGATTGCTAGTAGTCACAAGCAATAAATATACACATGCGGCTCTCGTTTAATATAGCTGTAAGCATTTGGTTACAAGCTCCTATTCTCTATAATCAACAGTCTCTTCAATATCTTCAACCAATCGCTATCGGTAGTTACTACTTATTATTATACGTTTTCTATGAAGAATTATGGAATCATATAAGAATTAGATTGCGCCCACATGTTCGGTGAATTATTCTGTGCTTGAAGATCGTGCATTATAATTATCGGAAAAGCTCATCTTGCTCATTCGACCTGATTACCAAGGATCGTTTTTTTCATATAAACTGTCATTCTAAATGAAATACTCTGTTTATTACAACTCGCTTCTCGCTTTAAAGTTTTGCATTCTAAAAGGAACGTTTCAATTTATTTGCTATTCATTACAACAACATAATTTTTACTTTCTGACAGACAAACCCTATTTATGAAACTAACCATTGGGACGACAAACCAGCGCTTCTGAAAGGAGCACAATTTAAGCGCTTCTCTAGCCATCATTTGGCAGCTCTTTAGAAGCATATTCATTGATCTATCAAGAAAAATAAGCAAAGGCGCAAGTAAGTAACACAAGTGCCTCTTGAGTCATAGCTTGGAAGCTTTATAGAAGATTATTTGATGAGCTCCAGCAGAATTGCAACAATTTTAAACGAATTTAAACTGCGGATTTTTCCATTATTGTGCGAAGAAACGCATTCTCATTTTGAGTGTGAAGTTCAGCGTGGAGTGAAATTTTTATTTTTGTTCGGCAATAAACGTGAGCTATTATTGGAAAGGGGAGCCACAAGTTATAGGTAAATTGAATGTTTAATTATAATTCGGTAATGAATTTCAGTACGGGACATCGTTGGCTTATAATACATTTAATCAACTTCATAAAATTTAATACCATAAGTAATCGCAAGCAAAACGCCGTGTACCGAATTTGAGCTCTTCAGCTAGCCCGCTTTCTCTGGCAGCTTCCAAGTAGGTATATAGTGAAAAAGCAATGTTTTGTATGGCAACACCAAGAATGGATAACCCGATTAAGTCCATTTTTAAAATTGTATTGTCCATTGCTATGGAAGCACCACGTACCCAATTTTTTGTATGGCAACCCCACGAAGGACTTGCCCAATTGGTCCCAGATTTGAACTTAATTTATACTTTTTTTAAAAAAGGCCTGTGTACAAAATTTCAGCTCTCTACTTCGATGCGCGAAGCAGTGTCCAAATATATAGTGAAAAACAATAGTTTTGTATGGCAACATCAAGAAGGGGTCGACCAATTTATTTATTATTGCTATGAAAACACCGCGTACCAAATTACAACTCTCTACTTGCACTCGTTGTCAGACAACTAAAAAACGAAATATTTGTATGGCACCCCCACGAAGGGGTTGCCCGATTAATGGATTTGAACACGTATTTTCAATTTTTATGAAAACGCCGTGTACACAATTTCAGCTTTCTACATCTACGCGTTGTCAGGCAGTTTTTTACGTCTCGACAATACCGCCATCTATCGAGTCCAAAACTATCCTATCTCTTAAGCTGGAACGAACCAAACATATTCACAGAATTTCATTGAAATCGGTTGGGCGGTTTCGGAGATTAGCGTGTACAAACACAGTGACACTGGATTTAATAAGATTTAATCAACTTCATAAAATTTAATACCATAAACAATCACAGGCAAACGCAAGCGCTTTAATTCTATTCTCAGGAAGTACTTTTGAAGGCCTCTTATTAGATTAAGGAAGAAGCACTGCGATGATTATCTAAAAAGTTCATTAAAGCTTTCGAAACGACACATTCAAAACTTCTTTGGTCATCATTTAGCGCACTCCTGGAGTGCTTCTTACGAGCAGCATCGAAGCGCTTTCGTCTGGGAGCATGCCTATGCTAAAAAGCATTGCACTGGGATAGTGAAAAGAAGCGCTACAAGCTTCCAGGGAAGCGCTACAAGCTTCCAGGGAAGCGTTTCAGGAGGGTTTTCAGAGTGCTCTTTTCTCAGTGGGTATCGCCTTACAGATGGAATACATACATATATACCTGAAAAACCAATGCAGTGGCATCATGGAAAGATGAAAGAGACTATCATCGAATACCATTCAGTTCCGTACTGAAATGTTCAGCAGGCAAATAAATCAAATAGGTACTCAATGCAGTGGTGAATTCGAAGATAGACATTATGTAGTGCGTTGCAAAATTATAGACGCACCATGTAATAGAGCGGTAGCCCATCTCTGTAGCAATAAAGAGAGAAATGATGGCTAAACACATCTGCCCTCTTGTTATCGCTAACACCAAATCAAAATTTGCCGTTAGAACGGTACTTGTGGAGTAATTCAATAAATAATTTTTATTTATAATCACTAGCTCCAAAAGCCTTTTTGGCATTGATTCGACGAAGGATCTAAACATTCTGAAGTCAAGGTTAGCCAAGCAAGTTCAACGATGACTTTAAACTCACTGATGGTGTTAATTGATTGTCATCTTTATAAACTGTTCGAACTAACCATCCCCCATAGGGTTTGCATCAGTAGAACGGATCGGACAGCCGAGAAGGTTTATATTGTACCCCAATAACCATATTTTGTGGAGTGGATCGTGTGTTATCCTGTTGATAGATTAAATGATCGGCTGAATAGTGCGCACCAAGATACGGAAGAAGTTTTTGTCGGAGGACTTTCCGGTACTCCAGGCTATTCATAAAATAGGAATAAAAGGTCAATTCTATGTTTCCATGATCTTTAAAAGCATCCCATGCGATCAAAACATGCCTCAAAAATTTCATATTTGAAAATTCCAGAAATCTTTCCGCATATTCCTCTTATATCCGCACAGACTTGACCTTGACTCCAGAATGTTTAGATCCTTCGTGCTAAAAAGGTTTCTGAACATCGCATCGTGGCGAACAAAGGTGGAGCTACTGATTATTAATAAAAATTATTTATTAATTTTTTGCAATCTCATATTATTGTTAAATTAAATAAAGTTCAGTGCGTCTATAATAATGCAACACTCATTTTGCTCATTCCCACAACTTTTTATCGAATTACTCCACAAGTACCGTTCTAATGGCAAATATTTTCTTGGTGTCAGCGATAACAAGAAGGCAGATGTGTTTTGCCATCACACATTTCTCTCCTTCTTGCTACAGGAATGGGCTACCGCACTATGGTGCGTCTAAAACTTTGCAACGCAGTGTAAATGAGTTTGAATGTAAACAAATTCAGTGCTCATTAATGCAACGAAATATAATTATTTTATGTGTGATAGTTGTATTAGTGAAGATAGAGCATATCAGCTCATTGCATCATTTCACATATAAAATGAAAATGTAATTCATATCAACAAATTACATGCCCAAATGAAATTAAGAAGATACAAGATAATTCTTGCTCATTTCTACGAAAGCTTATAGAAATTTATTCTCTTAACTTAACGTAGAGAGCTACGTTGACGCGTTATTAGAAAGTGCCCAAACGAAATTTTTGTATGGCAACCCCACGAAGGAGATACACGATTTGTTCCATTTTCGAACTTAAATTTACTTTTTTTTTAAAGTCCGGGTGCAAAATTTCAAGCTCTGAGTTATTGTGTGCACAGATGGACAGACGGATATGCAAAAATCAAAAAACTTCTAATATTATGGATGGGTGTTCAATCTATTTTGCTCTAGCAAATAAATTTAGTATAAAAAGAATACCAGATTAAGACGTGCTATAAGCGCAGAAGAGAGACTTATCGCAACCAGGAAATTTCTAGGCACTGAACGAAGCTTCGAAGATTATTGAAATTCTCGACGATTATATTGCTGCAAGCTTTCAGAACCATTATACCGGAGACATGTTAATGCATTTGTAATGCTTTGAAAAAGGATCACTGGATTTTGATTTGATTTGCCATAGGCCCTTATTATTACGACAAATATTAATAAAGTCGGTAATACAATCCCCTTTTTTGGCCATTTTTTAAATTTTTATATGCTGGACTGCGGTTAAAATATCTACGGAGAGAAAAGTTCCAGACGATGGCTGTTTACGACGATAGACCTACACACACTGTCAGTTACTTGTCAGTTTCGTTGGACTGCAGGCCTGGATATGCAGGTGGCCTGTAAGTGAATTGTGCAAATCAGCTGGCAGGCCTGTGTCCTGTAGTCCACGGCCTGCAAGCGGACTGTATGTGAATGGGTACCATAAGTAATCGGAAGTTCTAGAAACTGCGAAAGGAGGCTAGGTAGGAAAAAGCGCAGCATTAAATCGAGATGGGATTATCACTGGGGTGGTAGGCAAGCGCGCTTACCACTGGGCCACCAAGGCCATACAAACTTGCTAGCTGACACATAAGTAAAGCGCTTAGTTTTATCAACAATATTTTTGAATATAGGTCCTTTATAAAAGCTTTGGTCTCAGCAAGACGCCAAATGGGACGACAATTTTCCTTCTTGCCAAGCTTTTTTAATAAAAAATCCTCCAGATGCAGAATACCATAGATAGCATAAGAACTAGATATCGCATCACATACCAGAGCAGAGTACATATACAGATTGTGAAATTGCTCGTGCATTCCGGAATGGACCACAACATGTTTTAGAGCACACCCAGAACAAATGTTGCTTAAACAGCAGTTTTGTATACATTTGATCCACTCCCTCAACAAGGCGAGAAAATATTAATCACCCGACGTATAGGTATCTATCATTTCTCAATGTGACGTCGTTTGCTCGGTCGGTCGGGATTTGCTCGGGCGCCAATACGGTCGTCGGGGGAAAACGTCAAATTTTTGCTGGATAGCTGCAATGGAGTACAGGGCTAAATGACGACGCTGGTTTCTCTTTTATATGCTTGATTCTTTATTGCTTCTTATGGCTGTGTTCCTGTTACAAATGTGAGATGTGGGTTCGTAGACTACTTAGCGTTCCGTTACACACGTACAGGCTGAGTGGCTTCCGTTTTATCACACGTACAACCCCTCAAAGTACCGTTCTTCACGAACTTACTCGGCAGCAAAGAGTCTAGGACGGCTTTCCGTTGCACACGTACAGGCTGAGTGGCTTCCGTTGTATCACACGTCAAACCCCACAGCTTTCCGTTTTTCACGTACTGGCTTTGACAGGAGTAAGGCGGTCGGATGGCTTTCCGTTGTACACGTACAGGCTGAGTCGCTTCCGTTGTATCACACTTACAACCAATCAACTTTCCGTTCTTCACGTACTTGCTTGGAATTAAGGGTGTGGGTATGGATTCCGTTTTAGCACACGTAGTACCGTCGGATTGCGTTCTGGATGTTTAAATGCTTTCCGGCCAAGCCAGTTCGGAATTTAAATGTCGGGATAGGTGAGAATTCGGGTAAGGAAAGAGGTGCCTTTGCCTGAGTATTATGTCTCTACTTATATGTTATTTTCAAATTCTAATTGTGAATTATATAAACGAAAGTTTTACATGAATAAAAGAATAATCGTCTCTATAAAGATTTCCCCTACAATATAGTTCGTTACATGCTCAATTCCGGAATGTACCATCAACCATATAAAATTTGTATATTCTGCTCTGGTATTGCATGCAATATCTAGTTCTTGTGCCATCTATGATAATACCTATTCACCAATGATGGGGAAACTCATTTCATGGATTCGAGCAGTATTATATGTACGTATACTTATTCAAAAAAGGAATCATCGCAAAATCTACAATTCAAT
Source organism: Dioctria linearis (assembly GCA_963930735.1). Lineage (NCBI taxonomy): Eukaryota > Metazoa > Arthropoda > Insecta > Diptera > Asilidae > Dioctria > Dioctria linearis. The sequence continues at coordinate 120,706,697 of OZ005743.1, read as the reverse complement.
ACGAATTACAGCCAAGAGTACCTATCATTGGGCTGACAGCACATCGTGTACAACCTACTTGAGCCGTCATAAATCTGACAGTTTACTCTTTCCTGCTTTAAAAATAAGAGTAAGAGTAAGAGTAAGTAGTAAGCACAGATGGCCCAATAACTGGCCATTGCCTACTTAGGTAAATGCTTAAGAAATTGGGCAAAACCACATCCGATAAGGGCCGATTCTGTAACGAAAATGTAGAATCTCTGTGGAGCACGTACTCTACGAATGCGCAGGACTTGGTTGCCAACGACTCAAATGCTCTTTGTTGACCGTAGATAATAATTTATAAGTTGCCACTTGGAGAAAGTTCGCTCGCAAGTCGCAAAGCTGATGGCCACATTCAGGAAGATTTATAGCATAACGATATTCGAGACTAAATCAGTCATCTTGAATAAACCGGAGAAGCTGTAAAGGCCCTTCCGTCTACAGTGATTCAAGATGTTTAGGTTTTGGAGAAAAGCTTCAATGAATTTAATCAACCTTGTGCGTTCCAGCAGAAACTCATCTTTGTCGATCTCATCAGCATTCAGCTTGCTTGAATCGATGCTGATTCTGAGGTCCAAAAGATTGCTTGGTGTTAGGAACTCAAAACTGCTTGCGAGTATATGCAGCTGTTGGAATCTTGTTTTGGCTTCCTGGGTTGATGCGATTAAGTAAAGAGAGTAGTTCACGACGTAACTTATCTTTAAAAGCATCCCAGTATCTTCGCAATTTTCGCCAGACATCTTCTTTTTTCTCCGAATGCGACGCTGAGATTGTGCTGTAAAGCCAAAACTCCTTACACTTCTCTTCAGCAAAATCTACACTGCTTTGCGAAATGACTTCTTTACTCTCCGTCGGATAATTTTGCAGCCTCATTTATTCTTTGAGCATAATTCTTTAAATTGAGGTCTCCGTTTTCAAGTACGTTTGGACGCTATTCACCTCGATCAAAATTTACTTGTGCCCAAAATCCAAGAAAACTTAGGAAAGAGCAAGATATCATGACCACCAAAGGCGAAGCGGAAACAGCCCTGGTACTTCTAATGCTTTTGTTTCTTCTTGAAAGTTGCTCTAAAGCGTCCACAAATTTTTAAGAATCTCGTTGTGACAAATTGTGTTCATTAAAGAAGAAAAGAAAGCGAAAAGTCGATAAAGTGTCCCGAAGAATGAACCTAACACAGTAGGGGCATTGTACAAAAGATATTTTAGGCCGCAGTGGTTCTTTGTCACTTTCCGGCTCTCCCAGGAAAGCGTTACAAATTCTTCGGCTAACACCTCCTAGAAGAACTGCACGAAGCGGGTAAGGAGGGTTGGGAGGGAGCCAATTTTGAGTTTTATTAGAGTGTCAGGTTGGGATTTTTGAGCGATTGCTTATAAGTCGGGAGGGTGAACAATGGACCTTATTATGACGTACATTCCAGGGACCCCAGCGGGGTCTCAGCCCCGTTTTCAATCAAGATTGCAGTGGTTAGAGGTCGGATCTCTGTAGATGTAAAAGACATTTTAAATCAGTTTTATTCAAATTAATAAATTCTTCAAAAAATATTATGTTACTACTGCAGGCATTCTTAACTCCGCAGAACACGTAATGGATTTCAAGGAAATATTAAAGCTAAATTTCAAGGAAAACACAACATTAATAATAAAATCTGTATAAGCTAGCTACCTAGGTATATATTTTCATAGAGTAATCAACATAAAGGGGGTAACATTTCGTGAGACTATTTTTAAATGTGCTGAAGTTATGAAATCGATTTGCAAATTGCACGGTTTTATGTAAAAAAAAAAAAGAAAAAGAAAAAAGGAAGAAAAAAACACACTCACAATCTGAAGCATTATCATATTCTGATGAGATATGATTTTTCTGAGTATAAAGTAGAGAGAAATATGTAAATCATCATTGGCTTAAATTATATATTTATGAGTCACAAGTCGTAAGTAATATTGCCCTTCTTACCTGTGAATTAGGTAAACAAAAATTCTTGCGCCAATTAAATTGCACGTTCAATGCCTAGTCCTTGGACGTTTCACTTGCACTATTCAAACCACAAAAAAAAAAACACAGAGATATTTGCTGACCTTAAAATAGATTTGAAGATAGTCAAAGTAACGTGATTTCGGTTTAGGTTTCTGCTTTAATTGTTAAACAAAAACAAAATTATTTTAACCACTTAAACTGCACTCAACACTACTATAAATAAGCTTATGAACAGTCCTCTAAGCGTGCCGTAAACAGACAGAGAGCTATACCAGGAGCTTTTCTAATGAAAAACTATTTTAGAATACTCAGAGGCTAACACAGTCGCGCAAGCTGTTCACCAAAGATATAAAAAGGAAAAATGGAAGAAAAACATGAAGGAAAAACATGTGCCCGTTGGCGGTTCATATATATATGTTAATATATATGTACATAGTTATTCTACAGTGCCACCTACCAACCACTATTAGTTAACCCCATCCGGGTATAGTAGGGGTGGTCGTCGCTCTATACCAAACACGGAACCGACTATAAAAAGAGGGAAAATTGACGTTTGTGGATCGATGAATTTTTCATGAGTAAAATTGTGACGAGGAAAACTCAGTGAAGGTAAACCTAAGCCCATTTAGCACAGCCACTAGTCTGATATGATGTCATCTGAGAGTGATCTTGGAAATTTTTGACTGATTTTTCTATGTCGTTTCTTTAAAGAGGCATTCAACCTGGAGTGGTTAGTGTTGTGGCTTGAATGATGCAAATAATGTGACAGAAATGGTGCACCATATGGGCACGTACTTCAATGGTCTTGTGGGGCACTGGGCTTTTATGCCTTACGGGAAACACGTCTGTTGATGTTAGAATCTTGTGATTGAGAAGAGCTAGCTCTAAGGATGTATACATAGGTACTGAAAGAAATTCTTATTTATGTGAGACAATGAATAGCAGCTTGGAGGCGCATTTATCCTTCTGACAAAATTGTTTTTTTTATAATAAATGCACTTATGCAGGATGAAAGGAAGGGTGAAAAAATTTTAATGCACATAAAAGCTATATGCATAACAGAAAAAAAAATTCATTTCTATCTATGGAAAAATTTTTGAGGAAGAGGCCAATTTGCATAACATTTTACTTCTTGGTTGGGGTTTTGTCTACTGTATATATATTTCTGAAAAGTGGTGTGGTCGCGGACATGGCGGCGACTCGAAAAGCAAATGAGATATTTCCTCTTTTTCTTTAGATTGTATAATAAAAACAAAAAGTAAACAATTTTCAAATATTGGTAGCTACCTATACCTACATAAAGGTGAGTAAAGATGTAACTTGCAACTAAACGATTAAAAACTGATCTGTGGAGGGGATGAACAGAACAATTTGCTCTTTATTATTGACGTTGACCAAAAATATTTTAGAGTTGGCTCAATGAAAGAGCTCTACTACAACAAGGACTAAAAGAATCAATGCCGAGTCTTATCATAGTCTTTAAAACCAATTAAATTCTTGGCTATATAACAGATACGCAAGGGTGGAAGGCGTCATCTACTCAACCTAGGATTCCCCATTCCATCAGTCTAACACTTTTTTATTCTTAAAAAAAATAATCAACAATCACATCATAAGCAAAATACTCAGTCAACGCGACATCCATATCAACATACAAACTTACCAAACAGACAGGTCTGTCACACACAACCACCCTTCATAATCTTAATATCCGAACAGGGTAAAGCGTTAGGGATAAAAGGGACGCCATATGCGCCCTCTTGAAGATCGAAGGAACGATTGAAACCACGTCTTTCATATTAAGTGAGGACGGTGTTTCATAATTGGTCCACATAACTCAAGGGTTTGATAGCTGAGGTGAAGAGAAGTAAAAATTATACGGTGAAGAGGGGATAAGGCGCGCCTTTTCGGCGGTAGGGGGTACAATGTTTTAGTACTTTTTCCACTTTACATCCTGTAACTTTCTTGTTATACACTTTATCAAGATGGGATTAATCTCAGATGATAGCAAACCGTCTCAGCTTTCCAATGAATGCCAAATCAGCCCTCGATGGTAATAGCGCCTACTATTATGCAATTCCATGCAAAATTAGCAATATTAATGAAATTATGAATCATGAAAACAGGAATATCCCAAAAACGGTTGCATTTAGGCAGGTACATCTGCATAGCCAAATTAAAAGTAACATTCCTCGGTTTGAATTGGATCCCAATCGGAGCAATAAAAGAGGAAATCATCAGGGGCGCCTATCAAAAGGCAAACCTCCGATGGACCAACAGGGCTACCTGCCGTATTGCGAGGCAATTGTGGCCTGCATATGACAGGAAAAGGACAAGGGAGCTGCTTAAAGGCAGCAGAAGAAGCACGAGAAATCTAGTAGGGGTCCTTACGGGTCTCTGGGCTATAGGTGACTATGCTAGAAGACTGGAGATAGCGGCGAACGATTTCTACAGGAGCTGTAAGGACTCGGAGGAAATTGAATCCGTTCAACACGTGCAATGCTAATGCCCCGCTCTGATGAATAAAAGAAGTAGGCTAATGGGTAGCTACTTCTTTTCAAGTATGGGGGAACTGCAGAGCAAGGAATTTAGATGTGTCCTAAGTTTTCTGAGAGAAGCAGAATGGATCTAGGTAAAGAGTCTTGGAGATATCTTGAGTTCCCCAAGGGAAGCAGGACTGATCTGGGGCGGCTTGAAAAGGTTATCCCATGGGGCCTAGGGGCACACCCACTAGAGGTCTAAGTGACGCAGGCTAGTTGTATTGCGGCACCCCTCTTACTTAGCCTAACCTAACCTATAACGCATTTTGGCGGGAAAATTGTTTAAATTTGAAAAAATTAGGATTCTTTTTCCAATTTTGCGACTATGACGTCCAACAACTTCCGACGGAAGGTGACAGGGACGCTGATTGGGTATTCATTGGAAAGCTGAGAGGGTTTTGCTATATTTTGATGAATTCCACTTTTATAGGGTGTATATCAAGAAAGTTACAAGGTGTAAAGTGGAAGAAGTACTAAAATCTTAACCACCCTTCCGCCGAGACGACGCGACTTACCCTTGAGTATACCCTGTATAGTGGAGTTCGCGAGAAAGATGGTGATTATTGAATAAGTTCTTATTCTCCGATGGCTTCCAACATAATAAACTTCACAAGGGTTGTCTTGGATAGCTTGGCATGTTACCAGATGGAACATTCACACGATTCACAGCGCGATGTTTATGAAAAATCACGAGGCCCGAAAGCCCCTGTTGAAGTGGGTGGGTGATGTGGAAGGCAATCTTGGTATTTTAAGTTTTTTTTTTTCTGATTACTGACATTCCGAACAATGAAGATGGAGTAAATTATAGTCTAAGAACTTATGTGATTTAATGATCATGAATATTATGAAAAACTCGAAAACTATTTCGTAGGGTTGTCATAAAAAACTGCATTACGCTTCACACATTTTTTGCTTTCCTCAGTTTTTATATTGTAGTTTTTTTTTTTTTTGTACTCATGTTTAAACATTTATCCGGAATAAACCACGCCTATGGTGACGATAATTTGAACGACTTTTTTTACTTTTGGGAAAGTGAAAGTAATTGTAAGTATTTTAGCAAAACAATTAATTGTTTCCGCATTTTTTCTAAACTCTACCCAATTCGCTGTGAGAGTACATTTTCAAGCTTAAAGTCTCTTTCCCCTGCTATTCATGAATATGGTTTTCTAATGAATGACAAATTCAAATGCATAATATGAATTTAATATAACAATTAAATAATTTCTTTGAATTACATTACATTTGTTTATTGGACTTCATAAAAACATCATTTTCAAAAGAGAATAGCTCTCGCTGCAATTCGAAGGGTACTCTGTTTTATTTATTTTTATTGTGGTTAAGTCACTGCGTTCTTTGTGAATTTTTGTCATGCTTTAACCATAAAGAAATATGTTGTAAATTATCTTATGAATCTTTACTTATAAATAATTTTAATAAGATATTTGCACTGCGTGTGGCATATATAATATTATATTTTTCACATGTTCGAAACAACTATTCAAAATTAGAGAATGACAAATTGGTGGTAAAAAAATGTAAAATTGATGTTTCTATGAAGTCTAATAAACAAATGAATAGTAATTGAAAGAAATATAATTATTATACAATATTAAATTCGTAAGTTTAATTATTATGCATTTGATTTTGTCATTCATTAGAAAACCTGCAAATCATCAGGGGAAAAAGACTTCAAGCTTAAAAAATAGCTTTTGTCTTGAGCGAAAGCTTTACTTTCATTTCACAGCGAATTAGCTACAGTTTAGAAAAACACGGAAGCAAGTAATTGTTTTGTTGAAGTACCGTAAAACAGAGCGACTTTTGCAGCTAGTGCCGGTGATCGGTTGACGGGATGGTAAAGAGGCGCGGAATATTAAATATTTCAATGTAACGAAATTATATTAAGACACTAACTAAGAACGCCTTGATATCGAAACTATACGGATGATGACGTCATAGGAACACTAGAAGATATTCAAAATGGCATGTTAAAAGTCAGTGAGAATAAAAAGTGGAGTACTTAGAATAGATTAAGTGGTGGAGAAAGAGACATTGCTTGCGGATACTTTGCATCAGGTGGCTATTTTGTAGAAAATATTGTTGCGAGCGTGGCCTTTGGTTCGTTATTTAAAACACAATATCAAGTATTTAATATATTTTCTATTTTCTAATCTTATAAAATTCACAAACCTTCAATTAATCAACTCAACTTTAATTATCGCTAATACTGTACTTTCAATTATCGCAATCCAATTACAACACTTTCGCCCGTTTATTACTTTCGCTTTTTAACACTGCAACGTCTAAGACAAGACTCTTTTTCTGGCGGTGACAACTGTTATATTTATACCCTAGAAACTCTACAGATTATTCTGGAGTGTTCTATTCCAGAAGCTTCTTGACTATTCTATTCATTCTATTCCTGAACCTTCCCGAAGGTTCCATCTCCGAACCTGAAGTCGTTTACTCTCCATTGTCAGTAGATGTGACCAGTTGTCTGTTTCTATTGCACGTAACAATATGATGATAATGATGTCCTGTACTCGTTGTGTAAAATGAAGTTCTTATAGCGGCATAGACTAGCTACAGTATGTCACTTGCCATGGTTACCTACGCGAATACTCCCACGAAGCCAATAAGAATCCGTTTTAACAATGTGCAAAATGCGAAGATGAAGGTGACTCTGGCAGGCCTTTTAAGATCATTTTTCTCCAAAAATTTTAAGGGTTATGTTTTTTTCATTTACTAGTTTACATTAAGAAGATGTCAAATGCTATGATGATACCAAAATATATTTAATTTTTCGAAAGTTTATGAGAAAAAAATCGATGAAACCTTCAAAATCTGTCAATGTCACCACCTCGTTTTACGGTACTCAAAATTACTTTCAATTTCCTAAAAGTAAACATTCAATTTGACCTATAAAAAGTCATTAGAACTATTGTGACCAGAAACGTGGGTTATTCAGGATAAATTTTTAAACATGAAACATGTTTGTTTCCCCCTATTTCGCAATGTTAAAAGGGTTTCTCATACATATTCCAGTAAAGTCTTAACGCCATGGCCTGTAATAAAGAAGGCAATGGAAGGACGCATTGAAATTTCAATTGTAAATTTTTATTGAGATTGAGATCGAGATCTACACTTGAATATAACCTAAATTAGTTCAAACCTGTCATAGCTTTTGCTGTCGGTCAGTTAGAGATCTCTGTAATATATGTATGTATGTATGTATAAAATTGCTCATAACCGGCCCGACGGAATGTTTTCGAGACAATTACTAAACATTTCAACGAAATTCAATACGATAATTTAATTTGGATCAATTAGAACTTTCCAAGTTCAATTTGAGTTGGAAAATGATGTACCTACTATAGTTAGCATAAAACATCAGAGAAAATATAAAATATGTAAAAAATTAGTCGATTCTACTTTTTACGTTTTCTAGAAATAACAAACTACATACAGAAATACACAAACACATATACAAATGCAAAAAGAAAATACATATTAAGATTTTGATAAAACTCATTAAAGATATGACTTACCTTGAGCTCAACAATCTTTCAGCTTCATCCGGTGTCATTGCATCCGGTAAGCTGTCTTCCTGTCCATCATCATCGTCTTCTCCTCCACTGGCATCAGCATATTCAACATCTTGAATATCCAGTGGAGGTCCTTCTGGCAGGGGCGGTGGTCTTTGAGGTAAAGCTGGAAGTTCAGTGCTTTCTAATTCATCATTCGGCTCTAATGGGAGTTCTGTTGGTAACACATCAATTTGGCTTTTCTTATCGGGACTTTCAAATGATTCCCGGCTGCAAGATTTGTTTGTAATGCTAGCATCGTCAAAAAATAGCTCAGTCGGTGGTGGAATTTCAGGCTTAATAATAGCATAAACAACAGACTCAGGACGTTCAAAGCCAATTGAATGGAAATTTTTCTTCAGATTTCCGGATACAGATTCTATTCCTTCTGCGGATTGATATAATTCTGATTCACCAAAGATTTGTTTACTTTCACTGCCATCAGGATTTAGTCGATAGCCAACATCAACATAATTTAAATTCTGTTTTTCATCTTCATCCTTTGATGGTATTTCATCAATTTTGCATTCCAAATCATTTTCAACTGTGGCAATTGGAGGCGTTGAAATATCAAATGTATATGCCGGCTTTAATTTCGCTTTAATCTCTGGTGATGGCTCATTGAATCCACCTTCATCGGTACTCACAGAACTTACTATACTTGGTGGTCTTGATCCAAGTCCAGCAGCAGGAATATTTAAACAAATACTTGAAACTTTTTTTGAACGTGACTGAACATGAGAGGAACTACTACTGTCTAGCTCCGTACATTCAGATGATTTTTGTGCTCTTCCTGCAAAAAAGAAGAAAAAAATACTTAAATAAAAATAAATTGTTAAATTAGATTTCAAGCATGATAATTAAGAGAAAAAATATATTTGACAATTCCTTTCTTATACACAGCGATACAAGCGATTTAACCAAGAGGGGGAATGGGTCAAAGAACAGTTCGATACAGTTTTAGCTTCCGAACCAAGAAATCTTCGGGTGTATTTGATATCTCAAACTGAAGAGACGAAAAATATGTAGTTCGTTTCCATCGGAGGTTAAAAACAGTGTCTGCAGGGTTTTCGAATCCCTTAATTCTTGCGTGTAATACGTAATACCGTTTATACTTTGAAGAACTAGGTTATGAGAGGGATATTAGATGGGGAAAAGTAACAAGGATATTTGGTATTACCGCCTTACATTCCAAACCAAATTGTCATAAAAACTGCTGTATCATACGCTTGGGCATGCGTCATGAAACTTAATTCTAAATTGGTGTTGCTGACAACGGCTTTTGGATTTGTTGCAGTTGTTGTTGTTTTAGTTGTTGTAATGTTACATTTTTTCACGTTTTTACTCATTTCGCGGTTAAAACCCAGTGCTTCTTCAACTATCTCTGTAGTTCAATATTATACGGAAATGTAGCTGCTTAACGAGCGACAATTCGATAACTCAGTCAAATTTCAACCGATTTTAGTTAAGAAACGCTCATTAGACGTGGAAGCGAATTCGCTATTAATGATATGAACAGAAAAAAAACATTGTAGAGCAAAATAAGTCATCGAATTGTTGTCAAAGTTGAAAAAAATGTGTAAAATATGGTAAATTTCGAAATGTTTTCGAGTGGAACTTCAGGACTTTTCATCGCAACGAAATAAGGAACATATGGTCAGAAGAACCTATTTCTCTTCTTTCATATACCACAAAAAAATTCAACATCGAATAAAAAATTGCGGTGTAATAAATTATTCTATACATACGCCTACCGGTTTTTGTTGTTGTTGTCAAAAATGAGATTTTGAGGGTGTATGAGAAATTTCTAGTATGCCGCTACTTTTATATCCACTGTCAAAAGTATATTTTCGCTGTAACACGGTGTTATTATACCCTAAATAAAATCATAAAGTATACTAAGTTTATCATTCCGTAACGCACAGAAATCATGCTGGTAGAACAAAATGGGTTGGACACCCATTCATAATATTAAAATTTAAATTGATTTTTGCATATCCGTCTGTCCGTCCATCCGTCCGTCCTCACGATAACTCAACGTGTCTACTTAGAGTGCTAAAAATATGTACACGGCCTTTAAAAAAAACTAAATTTAAGTTCGAAAATGGGACTAAACGGGTAAATCCTCGCAAGGTTGCCATACAAAAATTTCGTTTTTCACTGCCTGAGAACGCTTCTACGTAGAGAGCTGAAATTTCGTACATGATTTTTTCATAGCATTAGTAAATAACATTTCAAAAATGGACTAAATCAGGCAACGCCTTCTTGGTGTTGCTCTATAAAAATTTAGATTTTTTTCATATACTGTGAAAACTATCACTCCTAGACGTTTTGATTGCACTGAGAAGCTCTTCAGAATAAAAATCCTATGAAACTAATTATTATCATTTTTGCTATCCGTTCTAGAAATATATGCGAAAAAACATTTCAAAAATTAAACTTACACAGATGAGTTGACCGTACGAAATTACATACGGGCATTCATCTCAGTACTTGTTTTTTACTGAGCAAGGCGCTAGTAATTTCATATAGCTTATCCCGTTAAAGCAAACCTCAGTACCTCACAATTTTTTTTATTTTGTGGAATAGTCTCCCTTAAAGGACACACTCTATAGGCACCATCAATGAGTTCAAAAACTCGTCAAAAATCATTTAGTAGAGGTGTCTTCTTTTTTGTTTCCTAATCATGGCTGTCAGAGTACATCGGAGCTTATTAGCACCATAACCATCGGTCATTAATATGGATCCTGACTCCAAAAGCTTGGATATCGTGTTTTTGTTCAGTGGATCAATAAATGTGAAACTTCACAAATCATATAATATAAAACTGGTTTCCTAATTACATATGTTAGATAAATAAGCCACTTCCGGATAAATACGAAGTTGATAAGTTAATTTACATGTAAAATTAAGATAAAAAGTAATAATGAAGTATTCTTACAATTAATTTCAGATTACAACTTCACGGTATATCCACGAACAAATTCAACTTGATTAATTCATTCACCGCAGTAAGCAGATTTTTTTTTTACATTTGAAATCTAGAAAATTAATGATCCTAATAAAAATAAGGGGTATTCGGAGCTAACTCTAGGAACATAAAGCAGCAAAGAAGAACGAATTTACAGATGAAGCTCCCGAAGTCATGAGAGTCATCACTCCGGCAACAACAGAACGATGTTCTATAACCCAACAAACTACTACAGTTGTCCGTTCTTAGAACGGGATTCTCTCTTAAATTTGTAAATTTTTATTTTTATTGTTTTACAATTTTCCTGTATTTTTTTATTTTAATTTTTTAATTTTTTTATTGTTCTAATATTTTTTTATTTTCTTAATATATTTTTCATTCAAAAAACAATATGTTGGGATTCGAACTCGTTACAGACAGTGTCTGAGCTTTTCTATATATTTAATTAATTTAGTTAAAAAAAAAGTCAACTAAACCGTGACTAAATCAATTAAAACTGAGTAAGACGTGCAAAAGTGTGAAAAGTAGAAAACTTTGATGATAAGATAAATAAACTGTTACGACATGTCTGTTTTATTAAGACAGCGCTTACCGGAAGGCCCTCTTATATCACGCTCATATCTCCGTCGTTTACAAACTTTAACACCCTAGTATCGAGTTCGGATAAGATGTGACTATTCCATACAAATTTTATCGCTGGTAAAATCACATTTTACTATAATGATTTCCTAATGCAGTACGGAGTTTACCGGTAAAAACTGAAGGTTCCCACTTTATAAAATAGATGGCACAAATTTAACATGTTGGATGGATGGATTGAAAAGAGGTTGAGTCCCCCTCCCCCACCAGGGGGGCGGCTAGAACGTGGACCAAGACAAGGCGCATTGTTCACTCTCCAGACCCATGAGCAATGTTCGTAGGTCCCAACCAGATTCTCTTTTAAACCGTAAAATTGGCTACCAACCCTCCATACCGGCTTCATGCAATTCATTCAGGCGGTGTGAGCCAAGGAATCTATAACGTTTTCCGGAGAGAGCCGGACAGTGACAAAGAAAGTGAGTCGCCGTTTCGGATTCCTGTCCGCATCCTCTATATACAGGGTGTCCCGGAAGTCGACGTCAAGCTGGAATCGTGTGATAGGCCAAATCATAATAGTTATCAGAATAATATAAAAAAAAAATCTAAGTCATGTATTTTTCAAATTATAGACATTTCTTTTGTTTTCGAGAAAATGTACACCCTGTGATGGTTTTTTTGCTCCTGTTGCGACAAATCTTTACTTTTTTTCAATTTTATTTTTCTTATGTAATCCCGAATAGTTGCTTAAAATTCTAAGCCAACTGCTCCAGCTTGGAAGAAAATGTCACATTTTGCCGAACCAAAAAAATAAAATTAATAATTAGTTGAACTTTAACTGACTGTACTGAAAAAAAATGTACTACGCCAGTTTGGCAAATAACTCTAAAAGTTGACGCATTTAATAAGAAATCTAAAATGGTATAACACTTGCTATATTATTTCTTAGATTACGGAAAAAAAAATTTTCTTCAAGAAACCCAGTCTCGAAAAATTTCTTTTTACCTACTAAAAATGATTCTAGTGTACCCAAAGCTTGCCTTAACACCGTAACTTTAAGATTCTACTTTGAGTGAGACGGAGAGTCGTTCCATAAAGTGTGAGCGAGACACGCGTTTTCGCGGAATAGGAGAACTTGACAGACAGTCTGTTCATGCGTTTAGGAGTGTTTAAAATGTCGTATATTTATTTAGCTTTAAAAAATGTCGTACAAACATAATACAGATTTAAATTTCTTTAAAAAAATGGAAGTACACTCCGGAACAAAATGATGACCCACCCATAAAGTTTACCTGTTTCTTGAAAAGGAGCAGGTACGAGACGTAAATTTTATTGACTGTTGTAAAGACAATCTTTGAAAAATACTAGTAGCTATGATTGGTTTTTCTTTGAAATTAATTTTGAGTAATTATTTGGTGTTTTCTACAAAAATGGTGCGACAAAATGACGTCGGAGAAGGGTAAATAAAAAGGACAGTTCTTCTCGTCTCGTCTCTGGAAACATGATATAAATAGAGCACTCGTTATGAAATGAGTTATCAGTGTTGTTTTTGAATCAGTACATCATCACCAAGTAATAATGGGTTGTGCAAAGCAATTAAACGAGACCGAAATAAAAATAATTTTAAATTAAAAAAAAAATCAAAGTATTTCTCATATCGCGAGAAATTTGAAGAGAAGTCGTCGACTGATTGCAAATTTATGAAAGAACCCGGAAGTTTAGCTTCAAACAAAAGTTCTGATCGTCCTGGTGCTGTAACCTCAAAAGAGGAGCGAGCAATTCTGAGAGAGTCGTCCAACTGGTGTGTAAACAAACGTAAGGAATGTTCAGTGAATTTTGCAAAAAAAAGTGAAAAGCTGAAAGAAAGGCCGACTTCAACGGCAAAACATAACGTCGAACGTTTATGCAGCATACACAATGCAGAGTGGAGTAGAGTAGCGTAGAGTGGCAACTGGCATCCTTTTTTTCGCACGCAGTAGTGCATATGGCCATCTTTGATTGACTCAGAGTAGTGCATAATGGAGCTGCATGAAAATAGGTCCTATTTTAATTTCACGCTGGCATTTCCGAAAGCTTCAAACTGGAATTTCGAACTACTAGCATGTAGATGGCGTGGAAAAAGCTCCATACTTATTTTTTATCATAACTAACATGTTGTAATGTTATTTTCTGATTTATATTATTTTTTATGAATGCTAATAAAAAACAAGAGGCATTACTTGCAAACTTCATGATTTAAAAACCAAAAAAATTACGTCAATTTTTGACTAGTTTCGAAGCAATCTGATGGTGCAACAGGTGTCTCCTTTTTCGAATTTATTTTTTTGACAACGACGTTTTTATGGCGATTTGTTACGTTTAATTTCAAAGTTCGATTTTCACTCTGCGCTGTTCAAAAAGCTTCGCTCTGGGCTCAAAGCTCACTCTGCTCCACTCTGCAGTGTGAATGCGGCATGAAGTTTGCTCATATGAACATCTCAGATGTAAGAAAAGATGGAGGAAAGAGTAATTTTTACCGCTGAAAATAGGTTTAATTTGGATGGAACAGATGGATGGTATTATTTCCACGCTTTAAAGAAACGAAGTTGTTTCGGAAGGCCCGGGAGCCGAGAAGGAATAATTTTTTGGGCAAGAATTGACTACAAAGGAAAAACGAATTTACGATTAATTTGTGGAAAAATGGACAGCAATTTTTATATGCCTACAGCTAATTGGGAAAGAATTAAGGAGTCAAAGAGATTCGATAGCAGGAGAAAACTTCATTTTTCAACAAAATAATGCTGAAGTTCATACCGCCAGGAGAGTGAAAGATTATCTTCAAGAAAATGATATAGAGCTTCTGCAATGTCCATCAAAGTCTCCAGATCTTAATATTATTGAAAATGTTTGGAGTCGTCTTCCAAGAACACTTTATCAAGGAAACAGCCAATTCTCAACCATAAATGAATTGAAAAACGCTGTTCTGGGGCTGGATTCCGCAACTGTGAAGAATTTGCAAGTGTATACGATTTAAAAAACTCACGTGTAGGTACACTTAAGTGCTGAATAAAAATTTTTCTGTGCTGAATGTTGTTTGAGTGAGAAAATACTCTTTTTGAAGAAGTTAAGTTTAGTTATAAGAAATGAGTTACATGAATTCACTACTATTAAGGCGGCTACGGCTTAGAGAACGGTAAAATAAATAACATAACAAATAATTTTGAAAATACCACTTGACAAAAACTCACAGGCACTCTTTCAAAATTCACGACCAAAATGGCCGTGAGGAAATATCAGTTACAGTGTACACAATTTTGACAGAAGAACTCATTTCCACTTTTGCGGAATCGGAACAAGGTGGTGTACACAAAAACTCATAGTTGCTGAATCCAGCCCCTGGAAGCAATTACAATATAAACTATATCTGATACGTTTTTATGTAGAGCGATGAATGCTTTGTACTTTCAATACATATACATTTTTCCAGTGGTGTTCGACTTTATTCATAAACTATAATATTTTTAATGGGTTTTATTTAGCTGCAGTTTCGTACATACATATATCTATGTATTTGTTTGTTTATTTTAAATTTTGCAACGGATTTTTCAACTACTTCTATTTAACTGATTAGGTTGAAATGTTGCATACACATGTAGTTCTAATGACAATACACTGTAACGATCTTATGTACTAAAAATTCAAAATGGCGGAAGTAATTTGTCATTTATGTTCTAACCTCCTTGACATGGATATCAAATGAATGAACTTGACGAGTATAATACGATAAGCTATTTGGCGTCATTCTAAACTCAAAATGGCGGACACTACAGGATGGTAGATTACCTCTTTCTTCACAACCCCCTTGACATGGGTGTCAAATGAAAGGGTTTTAACAATTAATAATTATTTCTTTATTTCCAAAATAGTACAATAAGACAAAAATCTTTACTTCAGTACGTTAAATAGAACAATAATTAGAGAGGCACTAGTGAAAACCACAATGACAAAACATAAAATTACTGCAAAAAAAAAATTACAAAGAAATAGAGTAATCAAACCTCCAGTAACTGCTGAAGATCGGTTCTGAGACTGCTCTAGTGCTAACTCGGGGCTCACTACATTAATGTACCATTATTTCGTTTTCGGACAACATTCCTCTCTTCAGATCATTTACATCTTCAGAAGGTAATTGTAACATGTCTATAGTAAAATTAGCGAATATAATTAGTATGGTTCATATAAAAAAAAGTACGGTAACATTTGTCTAACTGTTAATAAATGTAATTCATAATCACAATTTCTGTCAGACTTTATTGAATTTAAAATAATTTCTACCATTTCGCAGTAGTTATGGATATTTCATTTTAAGTGCTCCTGAGTTGTAAGAAATTGGAAAATTTAGTTAAAAAATCGATTATTATTTTTTTATGTTGATTATATTTGTCGATCAAACCTTTATGATCTTTATCTACTGTTACATCTTATTGCCTGTAGACAAAAATTTAATTGCTTTAGTACATCCTTAGAAAAATCATGTATTCTATAAATTCTGAGAACTGGGCTTCGTATTACTTCGTACAAAAGCTTGTGCCCTCTTATACTTCTGTTATACTGAGTACTTTTAGGAATTGACGACAAAATATTCATACTTTAGACATTGGCTACACTTTGTTGAATATTTTTTGCACTAAGTTATATGCACTCACATATGTATATAAAAAGGACTGCTGATACTACTGAATTTGCTTACATTATTTGACATTATTATGGGATCACGTTTCTATAGTTGTCCCTTTTTAGTTTAACTACTTTATTCCGCGGAACTACAAACAATAAGTTCTATACAAAATACACCATAGTCCAGTTTCAGTTCAGTGGTTTTCTAAATGAATATATAGAATAGAAATAGATGGGAATACAATACAGTAGAATTTCACTAATCCGGCACTATTAAAAACCAGAGAGTGCCGGATTATTGGAATGTTCGGATTGTATAGAGAAATTCATAATAAATAAAATAAAGCAGTTCATAAAGGGAATACAATATATTTGTGTTAATGTTCGGCACTTTTTTTTTTATATAACTGTAACATATCTCACAATTAACTAATTACATAAATTTAAAATAATCCTTAATGTTTCGAAGAATTATAATATCTTTAGCAGATACGCCGCTTTCTTCAGCCCATGCTATGCAGGTATTGGAACAATTAAATGCTGTATCTGGTTTTACTTTTACAGTTGTAGTAGTTGGTGGCTCCAATATTTCTACAAGGCTTTCTTCTTCTAGTACTGCTTCACATCTTTCTTCATCTATCATAATTTGCTCTGTTTCTTCGGTCCCTTCAAACCAAGAAATTAAATCTTCATAATTAGTCTCAAATTCTCTTTCTGATAAATTTTGCAACCAGGTAGATTATCTTCAAGATCCCATTCTTCTGTTTCTTGTGATACAGCATGCGTGAGCGAGAGAGAATACAACATCCTTCAAGTTCAATTCTTTGAGGCTTTGCCTTATGTCACCATTCCGAGAAATAATATGGATGAGCAATTTATTTTGATACAAGGACTTTACTTTGTGGATAACATTTTGATCCATATCGGCTGCAATAAAGGTGTGCAGTTTGGTGGTAGGAAGATGGTTTGGATATTCCCATCACTTGATCTAAGTTCTTGTTCATTTGAGTGGCCTGGAGCATTGTCAAGCACGAGTAAAGCTTTTATGGGCAAGTTGGATCTTTCATAAACTTCTTCACTTCTGGGACAAAGTCTTTATGGAACGATTCACTAAATACCTCTCTCGTGACCCAACTTTTAAATTGGTTCTTGTAGCAGACTGGCAGACAAATGTTCGTAAAAGTTCTGGGATTTTTAGCTTTATCAATCACTGGTGCGCTCGCTTCTTTAGAGGATACGAATGTTTTATTGGGCAACAGTCTCCACAACAGACCACTCTCGTCTGCATTATAGATTTGGTCAGGAAGAAGACCCAGTTCCTCTACTTTGTCTTTAAAATGTTTGATAAATTGCTGCACTGCAGATTCGTCACTTGACAATTTTTCACCCGATATGGTTAACAGACGGATACCAAATCGCTTTTTAAATTTCTCCAGCCACCCATCACTGGCACGAAAATTATCCCTTTTGGTAATTTTTTTATAAAAATTGACTGCTGTTGTTTTCAGAATTTCTCCAGATATACGAATGTGTTTAGAACGCTCTTGCATGAACCATGTAGAGAGCGATTTCTATCTTTGGACAATCACCAGCACCAGTGGTCCACTATCTTTTGTTTTTTTCTCTTAAGATCGTGTGTAGCACGCCCAACTCCATATTCTTTTGCCAATTTGCACATGCTTTCTCCACTATCTAACTTCTTTAAAATGTCCATTTTATCTTTCAAAGCCAGAGTCTTGTGTTTCCGTTTACTTGACATTTCTAACTACAGGTAAATATGTACGCACGTGCACGTGATAAGTTTTGAGGTTAGACTGCTTGACGAAGACGGCAAAGATTAACTAATGAGAACATAGGACGTAAATAAATGAGAAGGGGCGGAGTTTTCAGATTTTACGCTCATAAAATGTCCCCGTGCTTCTGTGAAAATACGTTTTTCTTCAATATGTATTGAGAGAGTTGTACCCAATGTTTGTTGCTGCAATCGTACGATATTTGAACAGTACGTGCTTTTGTTTACTTTCGTTTTGTTCCGAAGAGATTAAGTGGATGTGACTCATGCTAGATTCTCTGATATTTTTGGGAGAAATCAGAATTTTATTTGACAAAAATTTTACATCTCCTTTCAGCACCTTGGCCGAAGCGAAATTTATGTTTTTCATAAAAAATTGAGGTAATGTGACCTGACGTACATTATTATGAATAGTTTGAAAGGATTTTGGTGAAGAAGAGTTTATTATTGGGATAATCCGGAGCGGCGAAGGCGGCGCGGGCGGATTGTGCCGAATTATTGGACGTGTCGGTCTATTGAAGTGCCGGATTAGTGAGATTCTACTTTGTAATCCTTTCTCTGTCCCCCATACCTACTTTTAGGGGCAGGTAGACAAAAATTGCTTAATTTTATTTCTTTAAAAATCAAGTTTAAAAAATATTTGATGTTGTAGGAGATAAGCTTCCAAGAATAGAAATAATTTCGAATGTTTTTGTAATTTGTAGAACTTTTAATATGAATATTAAAACGAAAGAAAAACTTGAAATTAAGATAATTTTCACACCCTGCCAAAAAAAAGTTGACCCATATGAAATTGAAAATCAGACAGTCCATGTTATACAGGGTGTTTTCCCTTAGGAGGTCCATAGAGCGGGAGGTGATAGTACTCACCTAGACGAACCAAAAATTGTATGGCAGGGGGGGGGGCAATATCAACCGTTTAGGAGTTACAGGGTGATTCATAAAAAAAGCTAGGTTTTCACAAAACATCCTCCCTGTATCTTAAAAACTACAGGGCGTATGGTCACAGTTAAGGGCTCACTGTATGTAGAACTTCATGGCCTTTCCAACGACAGCTCAACCAGCCCCGTACCCCTCTCCTCTCAGAAGTTATGAAGGTCTAAACTAAAAATTTCGGATTTTCTTTCCTTTTTTTTTTGCTTTGACCTCTATTATTTTTGCAAAATGGTCGTTAACATAACTTTTTTTTATAAAAACTGTAAACTGTAGACTCTCCTCTTTAATATGACCTATTACACCCATATCTTTTTTAAAAAAATGTCAGTGGTTTGCATATCTACTAGTTTCTATAATCAATGATTTGGCAACACTGTTAAAATAAAATTCAACCAAAAATTTCCGGCTGCCAAGTCCAAATCAATTTTGTTGAAATTTCCATTTATGGAATGACTATAGCACTCTTACTCTTCAAGTGAAATAACTTACAAGACGCAAGAATTTTTTTCATTCAACTTTAAAGAAAATAGCTTCACTTGACAAACCAGAAATGAATTTACAAAACACAAACCTCATTATAAAGAAAAATTGAAAACGGTGTCGACCACTGGTCTAAAAGTCCGCTATAGTTTCTGTTAAAAGATTACTGTTTTGAAAATATCTGAATATCTGCATCCCTTGGTCGATATCATTTTGAAATATTTTAAACAATTAAACACATTCAAAAATATTTATTTCGTACATTCAATTAAAGATTAAAAGGTTCAGTTGAACAAAAATTTTTTCTACAAATTAAGATACTTGGACGAAGATTTATTTATAGACAGATTCACGGACATTCCAAAATTTATCTATAATTAATAATGAATAAATCAATACGAAATTTAGCCCCAGTTCTTCATCACGTTAAACAATTGAGCTTGCAAGTGCATAAACAAAAAGTCGCGTAATTTTGGTCCATACAACTTTTCTGCTGCATCACCTAGAGGTGTACCTCTAATAAGTAACGCAAACCTTTCCAAAGCTTTTTCAACAACAGGATTTGTACCAGGTTCTGCTATTCGTGTAGATTCATATACCATAGCATTAAGTAGAAGCTCTGTGAATTCCTTGTCAAAGTCAACTTCTTCTTGATGTTCAAGTGGCTTTGGTCTATGTGGCGGAGGAGCAATTTTATTGAACATCTTATTTAAATTAGCATCGAACTCAGTCCCATCACCCATTTGTACCCAAGGTGGACCTTTGCCTTCATCTGCAACAGAGACAGCCAAATATGCACAGGCTCCTCTATTCTTTTCAAATACTTTCGATGCTAAATAAGTTCTACCATCTTTGGCTTGCGCTCCAAGTTGCTGTTGTTCTCTAGCTTCTTGAACCAATTCATTTAGCCATGGTGGTTCAGGATCACCAACATCCAACATTGGAAGGGAAAGTAACGGCCCAGGTAGTGGTGGCAATGAGAATGGTTCTGTTAGCTTTCCTGCTTGCATACATGAAATTAATCGTACCAAATAAGTATTTCGAAGCCGTTTTGATGCAAGTCCTTCGACAACTTCACAACACAATTTACTTAGCCATTGCTGGGCTAAGGCATTCGACTCTTCTTGTCCGACGAATGCATTCATATATTCTCTTGAAAAGTTTAAAATAAATAAAAAGTCCTCGTCCAATCGCAGGTCAATATCAAATTCGTTCATTCTCACGAGAAATTTTTACTTTTTTGACAAAAGTTTGACAGATCCGAAATAAGCCAAATACAAGAAGGTATTGGACTCATTGTGTCCCGTGAATACTAAAATTTTTCGAGTTGCGTTTCTTCAAAATTCTCTTGAGAATTTTTTAGAAAAAGTTATTCTAATTAGATTTTTTGACGGTTTACAATAATACAAAAAAGATTTTCACAATGACAAGCCCGAGAAAATATAACAGCGAAAATGTCATTTAAAATTTATTGCCTACTGCCATTTATTTAGAGTTCGTCGTGGAATTTGTTTAAGTAGAAAAAAAAATGAATGGGTCCTTATATTATAAGACTAAACAATTAATGTAAAGTATGAAAGTATGTGGAGCGGAGAGAGGGAAAACTACCACTTTCTACCTTTTGAAAGAAGTTGAAAACTCTTTCATTAGCTCTCCATGAATTATAGTGTATTTTTAGAACCATACAATCTATGCCAACTCGATTTCATTCAATTTTATCATATCGAACTGGGACCTTAACTATCTCCACCACATGTTTAGACCACCTCAATTGGGATGTTCTGCGTTTCCTAACATTCTGCACATTTCTCCGAAGATCATACTATAAAAACTCCTGCAACTGCACACCCAGTAAACGAATAACATCCAGCAAGTCCATCAGAATTATCGAAGACATTTTCTCTACTGTAGATTCAAACAAGTGGTTCTAATAAACTCGGCATTCAGGATGAATGCCAATAAAATTCTTGTTTGTGATATCCTACTTTTACCAATTCATACATCTTCCAACAAGGGAAAACCTATAATAGGTACAGCAGTTAAGCGTAGGCAACTAAATATTTCTGCTGTAGAATATGAACCTAAGCAAACGAATTCGAACAGGTTAAGCTTAATCTTTTTTTTTTTTTGAATTTGTATGTTTTGAATTATTTTTATTTTTATTTATATATACAAAGTCAGATTTTGTACCCTGAGGTTGCCCTCTCGGATAGTCAATTCAGAGGCCGAAGAATACTTTTACTACAAGCTTATCGATGAGAGTAAACAATTTGATGCCTAATACTATTTGCACGTCTGGAGGTATTTCACTTCATAAAACCCGAATTTGAAGATTTTTTTCCTTGGGTTCAGCAAGCGTCTCTACCTGATTCTGTTCTGGACCATCGTTTTTGCCTTCACTTTCATTTATCGGTCCGCATCCGAGGCTCTGCATAAATTTCTTTATTCGTTTTTGTTCACTATGTTGGGCGAATGCAAATGATGACGCAGCCATCGCACAGATGATTTGGATTGATGTCACTGCTCACTGTGAAAACCTTACAAATGTTTTAAAATATAATAATATGAAGCGGAGAAGATATAAAAGTCGAAAGAGAACTATGTAGGTACGAGAAAAGGCGCATGACCGTGTCGAGGTGTGAGATTGAAACCCTCACCCACAGGGATGGTGGAAGTGAGCTACCGGGGCTGACGACTTTGAAAATTTTATGTCATTAGTATGGCATTACCGAAGTAGCATATACACATATTTCCTGCATGGTAGAAATCGCATCCCAATATATTTTCTAGGCTATCTCGTCCACATTCATTACAACATCCTCCATGTAAAAACTTTATACAACTCAGAGTACACTTCGTTTTTATCGGCGTCAAAATCATGGTAGATCCCAGTAAGAAGGGGCCAAAAGTGACTTAGGTGGATAAAAATGCGGTTCGAGAGTTTAACCTTTTCGATAACCAGAAAAGTCTATGCTTGATGCGGTCAGCGTCATCCAGTAAGGGAAGGGAAACTTTTTCTATATCAGTCACTAATGCGTAATTTTCAGAAAGAAAATTGAGTAAAATTTTCAAGATATCTGACAAAAATTTATCACCCGCTTCAAGATGTGCATTTGGTTATAACGGATTAGGTGTATGAACTGATGCGTCGAAAACTATACGCACTTTCTTTGTTGACTTGTCACCTCTATAAACAATGTGATGTGGCGTATTATTCAGACTGGTAATGGATTAAATCCTCATCAAGTTAGGGAGAGAGGGCTTTAAGGTAGTTGCCCACGCGGATGACATATGCATCCTGGTAACTGGCAAATTACTCTGTACTATTAGTGAAAAGCTCGAGTATACGCTGCTTAAGCTGGACAGCTGAGACATTAATAGTGGATTGAAGACGAAGCTGGTTCTTTTTACAAGAAGGAGGCGTGTACAAAGTTTCAGACTTCCAATGCTGGGTGGAGAGGATCTTACTCTCTCGAATGAAGCAAAGTATTTGGGAATCATACCCGATTCCAAACTGAGCTGGAAGGTTAATCTAGAAGAACATGTGCAAGAGAATATTTGGTAGAAACTAGGGATTAAAATCCAAAGTGCTACTGTGGATGTACACAGCCATAGTTCGGCCCATTCTTTGCTATGGCTCCACGGTATGGTGAACGGCACTGACGAGGAAATGTAACCTGGATGTGCTGTAAAAAATCCAAAGGGCTGCTCGTATAGGAATAACTGGGTGTCTGCGCATCACGCCCACGGCAGCACTGGAGGTCATGCATGACTTACTGCCGATGGACCTCTATTGCAGAGGTGTAGCGGCAATTAGTGCTGTTAGGCTGAGGGCGGGGGGTTGGTGAAAGGAGAGGGGTGTTGGGTACTCCAATATACTCCAAAAGATAGACTGTAGTGATTGCAGGGAAGAAACAGACTACCAAGTACCAATCTTTATTTTGGTGGGGGTGTCAATGCAATGATGCCCACCAGGAGTGACTGGGATGGGAAAGAGGGTCGTAGCATCCGATCTTTCTATTTTTACGGATGGTTCCAAGATACAAGGGCGGGCACAGGGACTGGAGTGTACTCCAGAGAGCCATGAGTCTTATAGACTGCCTGATAAATGTAGTGTTTTTCAGGCAGAACTCGCAGCGATTTATCAGGCGGCAACATTGGTATTATTGAAGAATTGGCTATAAGGTACAAGGTGACCCTATGCTGAGTATCTGGCCATAAGGATATCTCAGGCAACGAGATGGCAAAAGAGGGCTCTGAATTGGATAGCTCCACAGCGGTAGCTTATGTGAGGATCCCAATCGAAGCAATAAAAGAGGAAATCATCAGGGCCGCCTATCGAAAGGCCAAGCCTCCGGTGGACCAGCAGGGATACCTGCCGTATTGTGAGGCAACTGTGGCTTCCATATAACAGGCAAAGGACAAAGGAGCTGCTTAATGGCTAGTAGGGGTCATTACGGGTCACTGGGCCATATGTGACCATGCTAAAAGACTGGATATAGCAGCGAACTATTTCTGCAGGAGCTGGAAATCGAATCCGTCCAACACATGCTTTGCGAACGCCATCGCTTTGATGAATGAAAGAAGTAGGCTATTGGGTAGCTACTTCTTTTCAAGTCTGGGGAGCTGCAAAACAAAGAATTCAGATATATCCTGAGTTTTCTGAGAGAAGTAGAATGGATCTAGGTAAAGAGTCTTGGAGATATCCTGAGTTTCCTAAGGCAAGCAGGATGGATCTGTGACGACTTGAAAAGGTTATCCCATGGGGCCTGGTGCATAATGGACCCACTGGAGTTCTAAGTGATGCAGACTAGTTGTCGTGCAGCACCCCTCTTACCTAACCTAACCTAACCTAACAGCAATATACCGCTTTCATAGCAAACTTATTTTGGAGTGAAGCCAAATATTGTATCGAATTTAATTAATTAAATTTATCATCACAACTATCGAATCATTGTCATAAACTTCTATTCTATATTGTTCATAAAATGGGATCCACATTCACGATATTCGACAAAAAACTCTCGGAGCTCCAATTTGGACAACTTTAATGCGCCTGATTTAGATTCAGCATATTTCAGCAGAATTAACAAAGCTGAGAGACGAATGTTTTTTATGAGTAGGTACCTACAGCCCCAAATGACCCGTGCAACTTAATTCCAGTAAACATCATAAGATTTTTCAAAGATTCATATTTCAAAAAAATTTTAATTTTAGTGCAAGGTGTCAATTCGAACGCTAATTATAAAGCCAGTCCTGGTCCGTTTCAAAAAATATTTCAATGCAGGAGAATGAAGGCGAACAATCAGAATTAGCCTTGACTTCAAACATTCAGATATTTGGAACAAATCCTTAAGAGCAAATTTTTGAATAAAATACTACAAGTACATATAGGTACTCTTTTACCCATTCAATAACATAACTACGAATGATAAAAGATAGGTAACTACCTTCATGGTTTGCTTTAATACCGAAACACCCCGCTACGGTCAAAGATAACATCGAGTCATCAGTCTGTAAAAATTAGATTTTTTTAAAAGTAAGCTATGCTCGCAATAAGACACACCATCGCCCATTTAAACGAACAACTTAAGGTCTATTTCCAAGCCTCCCATTAAAGTAGGTACATAAAAATATTACTAAGGTTTATTAAGACTCTATAAAAATTGCAAGCTGTTATCTCAAATTTCTCTGCTTTTGGCTTCTTACTCATCAAAACTTCTGGGTAATTCGTGTGCACTTATGAGCTTGCAATTTGGCATACAGGTAATGGCCGGTTTCACTGTCCAAGCTTAAGCCAAGGCTTAATAAACATTGTAGTTTCACAGTCAAGGCTTAAGTGACATCACTGGCTTAAGCCCGTTATCTCGAAGGCTTAAGTCTCAGTTGTTCTTGTGAAAATCATATGGAGATAATTGGTAAATATACATTTTGTTTAATTTTTATAATTTCTGTTATGAAACGAACGTACGTATTTTAAAAGTTATATCTAAAAACCAAATTGAAATTTTCCAAGAGAAAAATAATTTTCTAGTTACCCAGTTTTTAGTGCTGTCAGATAGCTAGTGTCAGCATTCCCTTTGACGTCTTTAGGAAGAAAGCAAACAGTTTGAGACAAAAATGAATTAATCATCTAACACAAAGGATATAAGCGATGAAGAAATATATAATATAATATTGCAAAGTGTGGCCCGTTATAAAATTATAATGCGCCTGCAACATTTCCAGAAATAGGATGATGTTGATTTTTATTCCCGGTTCCGACTGTCAAAACAGTCGGCTATGTTGGTTTACGTTGTCGAAACATTCTGCAATAATGATTTTGGATTTGATATCCTCTCAGATAAAAACCACAACAAACTGGTAAATAAAAAGTTCTTCTTCTTCGCTTAGTTTTTAATTCACAATTGCAATTTCCTTTAAACAAATTCACAATTACCGCACCTCAGATTACAGAGTATTGTGAAACGGAGTAGGTTTAAGCCACATCCATGGTTTAGCTGAGCTCTAGCTTAAGCCTGTACTGTGAAACCGGGCATAAGTCTTTGTATACAAATAAATGATAATTTCGAAAAACCTCAACAACCAATAGATGGCGCTGTTCTTTTTACATCATTTGGTTGCTGAATAAGTGAAATTAGTGAGGTGAAATTAGTTTTAGATGCAATGGACTTTGTATTTAATCCGTTAAACAATCTAGTGAAAAACAACAAGATTGTCTTAATTTTTTATCGTTGTACTAATAACAAAAGTACAATTTTCAAAAATTTGGAACAAATCTTAAAACGTATCAATGAAAATAGGAAAAAAAAATTTTAAAGCAAAAAAATATGTGGATAATATTTTGAAGGGGCCTTATTTATGTCGCGGTTGGCATTTAGCTTGGGTGGAAATAAATTATATGCGAGTGAACTACTTAAAGAGCCTCTGATTATATTAAAACCCACGGTGGACCAATATATGCTAAAATAAAAGAATTATAAGTAAAATTGTGCAAGATCGAAGGGGAACGGAATAAAGTTAAGTGTGCCGTGGTGAACGAGAAACTGGAGAAGCATATATGTATGATAAATATATTTATTTCATAGATGAACGGAGGCTTATTTAGATAACAGAACATATCAAATCTTATTTCGACATTCCATCTCTATTCTATCTCAAGGGAGTCCCACTGTGTTTTATTCTATTTCTTGACGAAATTGCCTCTGTTGTGAGGCACTGCAAATTCTTGATTTATGCAGAAGACATTAAACTTTTTGCTCCGATTAAATTAGCGAATGTGAACAGTTACAAGGTGACCTTCACAAATCTTACGTTTGGTGCAAAACAAAAATTTAGTTCTCAATATCGGATATTATGACTTTCCACAGGAATCAGAAAACAATCATCTATGATTATGTGTTCTCGGATTCCACGATTCGCCATGTGGGTCCTGTTTCAGACTTGGGTGTCAATTGTGTGTAACCATAGATTAAATTTATTTCCCACATAAACAACATGATGGCATCAAAAAGTAGTTCTATGCTAGGCTTTAAAAAACGTTGACCCCAGTCGTAAAAGTAATTTTGGTTTGGATCATTTCAAATTTTTCCTCTTTGCTTATCTAAATTTTAGTTATCGTATAAATTTTGAACATAATATGGTGCTGGTTTGAATTGAGGTTTCATTTGATTCAAAATGAGTGAAAGAAATGTAGCAAATGATATTTTGGTATTATCAAAGATTAGGGAAACGTATGCTGAACAAAAAAGTTTAGTTTTCAGAACATTTTCAAAGAGGATAGAAAGTACACGTATTCGTTAAAAAAAATAATAACTTTTTTCGGCTTTAGTGTGTATTTTATATACACAGGAAGGTTTTTTTTTATTTATAGAATTTTCTGTTTTTACTTGGCTTATAAACATCCTCTCAAAGAAGTATGGACACACTTAAACAGTATTATTTTTTTGTATTCACTCAATCGTGAGTCTACTGTATTCACATTGAAAATTGAGTTAAAAAAATAAAATGTCGCTCGGAATAAATCGATAAAATAAAATTACTTATCCAACACTTTATTCATAGAACTTAATTAATATTAAAGAGTAAAAATTCAATTTTTTGAAAACCGTATTGTGTGTCCAATATATACATATTAATACAGTTTTGAAATTTTCTCCAAACCCTATGTTACAGTCATTAAGACATTTTGTTAGTTGTGTATCTCACTTCACCCAAAAACTAATATGGGATAAGTGCCTAAGCTCTAAGCTGCACATATTTAAAAGATGATCTCTGTGATCACTACAGCAGTATCTCTGACTGATTGTCGAAAATTAAAAATAAATGATTTTATAATAAAAATAAAAACAATTTTCAAAAAACTAAGAACTAAATTCAACGGCACCAACTATTTTCTTTCTATATATATATACAAACCTCTACAAGTGATGCAAAATCGTCTGATGCTGAGACACATAATTCAAATAGTAAATTTGGCGGGATCCAGACACGTCATCTCGATTACCATTCATATCCTTCGTTCAGCTAATTGACATCTTCCGTAATTTGCTGTCGTAAGATTATTGTTCCGTTGATAACGCACTGTTTTCAGTTTCCCACGAAATCGAGTATATATTTATGTAGGTATTAATAAAATATCGAAACACACTAAGTAAATCACATAAAAACTTCTATAATTAGTTTCAATGGAGGAGGATCAAAGAATTTCAATTGAAAAAATTCTCAGTCACATATCGTTTCGAACGCCTTCACGTGTTTATATGTATGTAGGTATTATCGAGATCTTTACATGCGTTCGGAAGCTCTAAAGCTAATCTGAAGTAGCCGTTTTGTGTCACTTTTTCAAGATCACTTTATTAGCTAAAGTTCAATGCACGTTCGCTGCCGGTTTATTTACGTCTGTCTGATTGCTTTGAGCGGATGAATGGGCTCCACTATATTCATATGAATATACGAACGAACGAGAACTTAAATTTTCCAACGAGAAACGATGAGTGCAGTTCACTTCTTCATATAAAGGAGGGGTACTTACTTAATCGTAAGAGAAGAGGAAATTGAAAGCAACGTTCACTTCCAAACATTATTCCGTATCCGTTATTCAAAAGGAGGCGAGAAAATGTAACGACGTTTTAAGAGGAGTGAAATTGTTTTGGGGGGAGTGAATTTTTCCTCCTATTTATTACTTTTGCTTAAGAAAGAAAAGCGATGATGTTTGCCATAATTTACAAAAAAAAAAAAAAATAAAGGAAAATTATATTTTTGCGTATATACCTACGATGTATATTTTTATGCGTATAAAAGCTGTTGTGTTGAGAATTAAGGTCTCCTCCTGGTACGAAGTTTAATTTGCTTTTTAAATTTACAAGTAAATTTCATGAATTAAATTTTATATTAAATTTTTATGCTTCTGAGCAAATATAAATATTCAGTAAGTTTCATATTAATTACAAGGTGAAAGTTACAACCATTACAAATCTTAAAGGCGTTCCTTTCCATAAGCTTCAAATATACATATATTTCATGCGTTGAGTTCTTTACACTCTCACGACGTATAATATAGTACACTACTTGCTATACTATATACATATAGTTTTTAAGAAATTTACTATAGATTTATGCGTTACCACAATATTTGTTATGGAACGGTATAGGTACCTAGTTAACTATGATAAAAATTTCGATGTATATATCGGCTACCAATTTGACAATTCAATTATATGAGCAAGGTATTTAACATTTCAAAACAAAATAAAATGAATGAAAAATAATTCGGTCAAGAGCGAGTCGCGCAATCAGGGCTCCGTACCAGAACTTTATCAGCGAACAGTAAATCGACCGATTCTAAATTTGCCTGTGATAACTGAAAAATGAATGAATTGTGTCACATTAGGTCTGTATGTTTATTCGAAAGTTTTTACCCAAGCTTCAAAGTTTTTACACTACACAGACTCATTCTTTTCTTTCATTTGTCATTTGAAATAATTCTTTCAGTTGTCAGGCAGATTTTTTAATAAATAACCGGCCAAGTGCGAGTCGGACTCGCACACGAAGGATTCTGTACCATCGTACAAAATTTAACACTATGTAGGTACTTTTTATTTATTTTTTTCAAATGAGAGTAGGCGTCATTTGAAAAATGCCTACTTATGATAATAATAATGAATGAGAATAAAACGAGGAAATAAACGCTGAAAAAATCACGTTTCTTGTATTTGATTTAATTTTTATTATTTGTTGTTATAGCGTTAATAGAAATACACACTCTGTGAAAATTTCAACTGTCTACCTGTTACGGTTAAAGAGATACAGCCCGGTGACGGACAGACAGCAAAGCATTAGTAATAGGGTTCCTGTTTTTACCCTTTGGGTACGGAACACTAACAATGAAAAAGGTCCGATTTTATTAAAATAATTATAAAATAATAAAAAAGAATAATTAATCTTGATTTTTGACAGATGAGAAATTTACGTCAATTTACCCAGGCTTTATTCGTAATTTGTCTGGTAACTTTTTTCCACTCATCTAGTATTATCCCCACTACCGAAAGAAAGTTTTTACTTGAATTTTTTTTTTTACATAAAAGTAAACGTACAGACCTATGAAATACAGTGATAACTGAAGGAGAAACACAATAATCGATAACGTATTTACTAATGTTCCAAAACAATAGGTGTGTATGTTTTGTGTAAAAAAGGCTGAGTAAAAATCAAACTTTCTTTCGGTAGAGGGGATAATACTAGATGAGTGGAAAAAAGTTACCGGACAACTGTCAAAAATCAAGAATAATTTTTTTTTAATTTATAATTTTGTTAATAAATCGGATTTTTTCATTTTTTAAAAAATCTCCCTGGCAACTGAAAGAATTTTTTCAAATGACAAATTAAAGAAGAGAATACACTTACTCATCCACTTTACATGAAAGAAGAGAATACACTTACTCATCCACTTTACCCTGTGTAAAAATTTTAACTTTTTTTCAGGAGGAGAAATGCATTAAACTGTCAAACTTTTCGATTCCAAGAAGTTAACATACACATTAGGTCTGTATGCTTACTTTTGTGTAAAAAAGTCTGAGTAAAAATCAAGTAAAAACTTTCTTTCAGGTAGAAGGGATAATACTAGATTAGAATGAAAAATGTTAACAGACAACTTATGAGTAAAGCCTGGGTAAATCGACGTAAATTTATCAGCTGTCAAAAATCAAGATTAATTTTTCTTATTAATTTATAATT
The DNA here is from genome assembly GCA_963930735.1 of Dioctria linearis. Classification (NCBI taxonomy): domain Eukaryota; kingdom Metazoa; phylum Arthropoda; class Insecta; order Diptera; family Asilidae; genus Dioctria; species Dioctria linearis. Next base: position 120,675,934 of record OZ005743.1, on the reverse strand, counting down.
TTTTTTTAATAAAATCGACTTATTTCATTTTACTTATTTTATTTTTTAAAAAATCGCCCTGAAAACTGAAAGAATTATTTCAAATGACAAATGGAAGAAAAGAATTAACTTACTCATCCACTTTACCCTGTGTAAAAATGTTAACTTTTGTTCAGGAGGGGAATTGCATTCAACGGTCAATTTTTTCTAGTCCGAGAAGTTAACATACACATAGGTCCGTATGTTTACTCGAAAGTTTTTACCCAGGCTTCAAAGTTTTTACACAGCCTCAAAAGCTTTTTACCCATAATGTCTGTTAAATTCTCGGACTAGAACAATTTGTCTGTTAACTTTTTTCGTTATCATCTAGTATTATATATAGACCTCTTGTGGGTAGAAAATTTTCGAGTCTGTGTAAAAACATTGAAGCCTGAATAAAAACTTTCGAGTGAACATACAGATGTCATATGTTTTGAACACTACTGTATTGTCAAATTTCAAAAATATTCAAACAGACAGAGGCAAGAGTGATTTTATTGTAAGGGTGGTCTTACTAGTAAGGGTTGTCTTGTCTTAGAAATCAATATAAAAAAAAAAGTTTTCAGCAACTATAAGACTGACGAAAAAGCTGCAGTTTTCCTATTATCTATGACTTAAAAGGAGTCAATACCAAGATTTACAATGCAAATTTCTGGCAAAACTATTTGTAGCAGAATATGATTTTTATCTTAAATTAAAATAACGAAGAAGTCTAGTGAATAACCTCGGCAAAAATTAAAAAAACAATGTATTTGAATAAAGATATTAGCTCGGAAACTTCTAAAAAATGGTAAAAATTGGGGGGTTTTTTTTAAATCAAATTCCGGTTAGTAGGTATTCTCATTTTTTTTATTGTGACTATTTTAGAAAGAAAAAGCCTAGATCTAGCAAATAACGTCGAGTTTTTTTTTCATTTTTAGTGGTAGTTTTTTTAATTATTTCACTCTAATTGTATTTGTTTTTTCTCCCGAGAAATTGCAATATTTCGTTGAAAGTTGTTGAAATATAAAGCAAAATAACAATTATGTGGAAAAAAATTTAGGAGAGTTAATTCTCGTTAAAAATTTTCAATTTATTTTATTTGCAAATATTCATTTTTCGTCTTAAATTGTCGCATGTTGGGTTTCTGTCTTTTACGCTAGATGTCTCTAATGTGGTCAGTGGTCTAGGTCTAAGCTAATTTTATATGAAATTTCTCACTTTCAGGACACAAACCTACGTGTAGTAAATTTTATAGCCTACAGGCTCGCTGGTATCTAAATTGAAACGTTTGCTGAATACCGACCCTGATGATATGAAAATTTTTGCTTTAGAAACCTAGAAAATCCCCTTGAAAATAGCCCATTTAAATGATGCCCCACGATACAAAAAAATCATAATCTTTAACTGTCGAAATATGTGCGCGAATTACATTCCCGGCAAACTCAGCATGCTTCTAAACATATTCACATATGCATATGTGATAGTTTCTCGTTTTTATCAAAAATAAGTTTAACATAATTTCGTGCACGAAATCGTGAGAAACAAATACCTGACTTGCTTACCGTTTTCAATTACAGAAATGCAGAAATTAGTAAACTTCAACAAATTAGTCGGAGTAGATTTATCTTTCATAAAACCATGCTGAAAAGAGCATAGGAAGGGCTTGCAGTAGAAGTAAAAAACATCGCAGACCAGTGCTTCAAATATCTTACCAATACAACTTAAATGCTTACGTTAAAAGAAGGGATTCTGAACCAAAAAGGAAAGCTACAATCATTCCAAGGAAGACTTCAGCATATATTATTGTACGCTATGTTTTCCATTGGGTAATGATGATATGAATAACCAAAATTGTGGATTCGCGATCTATCGGCCCTAATGGCTCCGCTCCTGTGACTCCTTTATCTTTCCAGGCATGAAGAAATGGGTTGGTGGAAAAGAATTTGTATCGAACAAGAAAGTCATTACTGAAACAAACGAATTCAAGAAATCGTATTTTTTGGAAATCTTAAAAAGTTGGATGACCGTTGCGGAGAGTGTATCGCGAGGAAAAGAGACTTCATTGTAAAATAAATCATCGAATCCAGTCTTCCATTTCAATATCACTGACTTATTACAGTTCTACATTCTTTCCTTCCGAGCCTCAAGAGAAAATCAGAGAAATTCCTATTGGGCCCATCAAGAAAAAGTTTTGTCCACCTTCAAGTGATCAGGTTCGTCCATCTGTGCTGATGGTTCATACGAAAATCCGCTTTGATGAGAGACCCGATAAACAAGATGGCAACGCCTACGGCGGGTTCCGGACCAAGGAATGATACACCAGATAACAATTATGAATTAAAATTGGCGGACGATTATGAATAACGACTCCATCATTAGATCGGAAAATAATGCACACCTCCAACAAGAAAAAAAAAACATTTGCATCTTTGGTCATGATTCTATGAGAAACAAATGCTAAAAATACAGAGCAGGCTATGTTTCGCCGCGTCCATAAAAATTGGAGGGGAGAAAATGGCAAGAAACCAAAATGGCGAAATATCTTCTGAAGTGATGAATGTAAATTCAATGTATTCGGATCGGGTGTAAAGGAATACGGTAGACGTGCACCCAACAAAGCAGTCGATCCCGTTAAGAATGGAAGAGGCAACATTATGGTTTAGTCAGCATTTCGTAGTATGATGGTGTCTACTCCATCTGACTGACGGCATTATCACAAAAGACAATTTTTGGACATACTGGAGCACTACCGTTTGTAGAGGAAAACATGCCACTTCGATGACCATTTAAACACGATAATGACACTAGCCACCCAACAAAGATTGTGATGCTTTGGATGCAGCGCAAACAAATTCCACTTCTCTATTGACCGGCGAGGTCTTAGAAGCAAATCGAGGATAAGGTTTATCTACATTGACCACAGTAAGGAGAGAATGGGCATTTATAACATGAGAAACCTGTGCACATCTGGTAGACTCGATGCTGAATTGTTGTTCAAATTATATAAAAAAAAACATTTATACTTAATTGTTTTTCGTAAAGAATTTAATTTAATCTTTTTTTCTTGTACTCTCTACAATTAGGATAGTAATTCAAAGTGGAAGTATAAATTATAAAAACACTTAACAATTGGGACACATTTTATATTAGGAATATGTTCAACATACCTCAGCATATCATTGCAATAGATGCCACTACTTGCATGACATTTAAATCTGTAAAAACGTATTTTTCCAGAAAATGCAGGGGTGTATTCGTTTTTTAACCACAAATAAAAGTATGCGGTTATATATTTTGTAGTTCTGCTTGTGATCATTCCAATGACGCCTAAAGCAACCTCTTAGGTCGTTAAATAACGGAGCAATTATAAAAAGAAGATATAAAAAATTCAGCAACAAAAATTTTAAAAGTTCAATTTCGAATTTAATTTCGAATATTTTCGAAAAACAAAAGAGATTAAATAGACTATCAACAATTCTGATATCCTTACCATCCGATTTTAAATACTCTATTACAAAGGAGATTCGAAAGAGAAAATGAAAAAAAAAGTCCTTCAAAGTTATAATAATTCGAATATCGAATTTTTAAAAGATTTAATAGTATTTTCGAATTCGCAAATCAATTATTTTTGTTTCCAACAATATCTATAATAGGTAGATACATCAAAATTTCATAAAAATCAATTAATTTCTATTTTACTAAGTATTTTACTCACAAGAATTAACCAAATCTGGTTTCCCGGATAAGTTTTACTATACTACTTTGAAGGCAAGCATAATTTCTTACACTTACATAATCTTTGAATCCCTATGAAAATCTAAACAACAATGCAAGCCACTTTGGATCGAATAATTCTGTTACATTGTCTTCAACAGCTTCCATCATCGAAGTGTCTACAAGATAAAAATAGCCCAAGAAAACAATAATAAAATTGCAAGCATAGTCGGTCGGCAAGCATACTAAAATTATAGAAGACGAGATAGATACAATAACCTCCACTATATAAATTTGTATACATATGCATGTATAAGACATTATATAAAAATTTTGATATGTTCTATTTCTCGCAGACATTGCAGAGTGAAAGAACATACAAAGCCTGTTCCAGGATTTAGGATGTATGAAGGATTCACCATCTGCATATATGCCTCGTTTACATTGTAATTCTTGGTAGTCCATTGAAATTTTCATCTGTCCCTTGAAGTGTTTTATTTATCCGTTTTCTAAGGAATCCCTGTTTAGATACGTTGTTGGCATAACATTTTTGTAATCTTGTCTAGAAGCTTTCAATCTCCTTTAGAAATGCTTTTGTCTAACCAAAATTGTATATCAAGAGCCCTAAAAGTCTATAAATCTTAGACAATAATATTGAATCGTCTGGACTATTTTTCTAAGACCTTTTCTTTACCTTGAGGCTGAGGGCGTTATTTTTTTCTTTTAGTGAACCTTTATAAAATTTAAATACACGCTCCCATCGCTTAATAGGTCTGGTCATTCTCGAATATACAAAAAATGACATTAACAAAACAACAAAATCCAGACAATTTGCATTTAGAATTTTGTAAACAAAGAAATGTTTTTTGTTATATAAATTCGATAAGCGCTCTTACAAATGAAGCATACCCAAGAATAATTTGCACTCGAAGTTTGAATCCATATGAGCACAGCTCAGTTGTCAGTCAGTCAGTGATTTTAAAATTGAATGGGAGCGGCAAGCGACTCTTTTCATTTTATTGCAATTGCCATCAATTATCTTCCAGTGAACCAGACTCTTGTTTGTTGGTTATAAATTGAAGAATATGATAAAATGGACCAACTTAGTGCTATCTACAGCATGAATGCATAGTTATTCTACAAATTTTTATTGCTGGCATATACTCATTCTTGCACAGCATCTGCCACAAGTGTTACGTAAAAAAAATAAATAAAGAAAACAAAAACGATATCAAAGGAAATTGCAGTTACAAATTGTGACCTTTCGAGCTGACAGTCGTAGGAAATGTATTTAAGATTTATCTCTTCACGTGTTTTTTTTTTCGTAAATAATTCCCCCTCCCAAATAAATCCAATGCTCTTGTAAGACGGCTGTAAAGAAAGCCGCAAATATCTTAAGTCAAGGCAAGTAATTTTAAAAAGTTTTGTTTTAATGATTACAAAAAGCCAATTTTTTTCTGTTGTTCCGCTCGTGGCATATACAAATGTATGTAGGTATTTAAATTATGCTAATTTTACAGATTTATTTATTAAATATTACACATTCCACAACTATCGTCGACTATCTTTTCTCTATCTACAATGAAAAAATATATAATCATAGAGAACTCGCGCCAAGTTAAAAATTGTACCAAAAATATTTCTTTATGGGTGGGTCTCTACGTCTAGTTAGATAACGATGTAATTTCACTTTACTACAATAATTATACGCAAACTTTCTAAGCAGAAGCAACAGTATCAACAGCAAACAAGTTACTCCCATTCAAATAGTGCATAAGAGTAATGCAGAAACAATTTCAAGTGAATTAGGAAGAGAAAAAAAACAATGTTCCTCTAAGTTGCGCGACTTTTGGTTTTGTTGTCAACCAAGTCACTAAATTATAATACTTAATTTTTTTTTTTTTTTTAAATAAATTTCTAAGGAAAAAATTAATGCTTCTACTACATATATACGCTGTTTGTGGATTATTGTTGGCTCCGCCACTATAGTGCATAAAAATTCCAATGAAAAGCTTTCAAACATATTTCTGCCAATTACATAGATAAGGATTAATTGTTTTCTTAGAAATTATTAATAGTTCTAGCGGCTCAGGCAGGCACTCGATGCAATTTTAATCCCATGCAACTCGCTTGGAGTTTGCCCATTGAAATTGAATTGAATAGTTGTTGGTAACCCCGCCAATCCCTCCCACTCGCACTTTCATTCTATTGCAACTGAAAATTCTCCGAAGCAAATACTAGTCAAGTCAGGGATGTAATTTTCAGTACAATTCGTTTTAACAGAATTTTGCAGTACATTTCGCAAATTTTCACTCATTCTTTCGAATAGGTATATAAAATATTCAGTACATATCCCGTTAACTCCTTATGGAGATATTTTCTAAAAAATTATAAAGTGTGAAACGTTTAGTAAAGGTGTGACCAGAATTGCAACTTTGACTGCTGGGTGCTGACTTTTTAGCAGCATGATAAACAATTTTGGTTAAGACTTTGAATTGAATTGTTGGCTGTGTTCCTTTTCTTGTCCTGAATGAATCTGTGTGAATCGAGTATTGAATAAATAACAAAACAGGAGCCAGAATCTGTAACACAGAGAGTTGGGGAGTTTTTGAGATGCAGATTTTCGTTTTCCCCGATTAAAACTCTCCATTCGCGATTTTATAACCTACTAAAGGCCGAAACACAATGGTGGCATCCGCATTGATGCCTACTATGACACAATGACAGCATCGTGAAATACTACATTCAAAGGAACCTGAACTGTCAAAAAGAAAGATTTTAGTAAGAACTTAGTAGAACTGACTCTGACAGCGATTGACACTTACACAGGCTCGTGTAAACCCCTACTGACTACTCTTTTGTACTGACCAGTCTGTACTGACAAGATTTCTGACGAGTCAGTACGGACTAGTCAATAAACTGTCAAACGTACAATTAAGATGGCGGAAATTGAAAATAAAGGGTAGATGCTAGTGGATATTTGTGTTTATATTCCTAATCTGCTCTCTTTTGAGTTGGAAATGACTAAAAAGTGTTTAACATACATTTTGTTGTTTATTTTGTAGAGAATAAAGATGGATTAATGAAGAAATTGTTTTATATGCATATAGAAGAGGAATGTCTGCACCGCTTGACGACATTTTATTATGAACAGACTGGTCAATTGATAGAACGCAAATCGTTTTTTGTCAGTAATTTTGACAGACGAAATCAGGACTGTCCGTCAGCTGTAATCGCTGCGTAAGTACTGAAATCGACAAAAAGTGGCAAATGCGTGAGAAACTCTGCACCTATGTGAATAGGGACAGGACGAGGTTAACGTAAATAAACAGACGGAAATTACAAAAAAAAACTATTCTTTATTTTTCTATCTTTCCATAGTTTATCCTTTTTTATTAAATATGTATATTCCTTACGTCTTATTTTATATAAGCAAGGATTTTCCATCACAAATTCCACCAACTTTTCTTCAAATGACATGACAGCTACTACTTGATGCTTAATGCCGCCCAGAATATCAAATATCAACTAATGCCGGCATTGGCAGAAGAACCAATCTGATGCCAATGCATTGTGTGTGTCAAGTATCCTTACCGTAATCACGGTTTGATATTTACAGGCATTGGTTCAATGCTAATGCCGATGTCCGATACCATCATTGTGTTTCGGCCTTTAGGGAGTTAGGGAAAACGTCAGAAGTGTCGCAATATTGAAGGGCGGCTAGCTTTGTGTGGGAGGGTCGTAGAGCATTGGCGTTTTTTCCTTCGAATTTATGGTCTAGAGTACAAAAATAGAGGTGAACAATTTCTGAGGGAGGTGCTTTTGGGGATGGGGGTCGTCCACCCCTCATTGGGGGTTGTCCAAAATAAGTCATGTTTGGTGTCAAATTAAAGAGGAGAAGCGGGTAATTGAGTGGTGTAATTTTTTTTTTATCATTTTAACGTCATAACTGATTTTTACAGCCAAAGGACAGATTTTTGCACTTGGGTCATATACACCCCAGTTCCTATATTTTGCATATATAGTTTTTCCGTTCTTTGTTTCACATCCATGAGTACTCTGTTGTGTACATTTTTCTCATGGAAAGTGAATTTCCATGATTTACCAGTTCTTCATAATGATGAGTTGAAAATATGTCCGTTTTTGCACTAAAAACGGTCATTTTTTCTTCTTAAGCAGGACGGATTCACTTCTTTTGCAGTTATCTCCAAAACCATATATCGGATTCAAAAACTAATTACATATCTAATTGGGGTACAAAATATGTAGATGCGATTTAATCCTACATACAACCTTTAACGTGCATATTTAAAATGTTTATAGAATCTCTTCTTCTATTGGAAGACGATCAAATTGACCATTTTCGCATGATTTAAAATTTTTAGCGAGTACCTTGAGACACCAAAATCCATATTTCTCTGTAAATATTTCAAGCATTTCCATAATTTGTTCTTGTAAGTATAGCCAGGATATGCGATGAATATATAATTTAATTTAAAAATTTCACAAAATACGTAATCCGAACTAATTGCAAATTTGTATAAAATGCAGCAGTTTGGATGAATAACCTTCAGAATTTGAAAAAACTAGGAAAAGATCTTGGCTTTAATATCCTGTAAATTCCCGCAAAATAGGAAAAAAATGTTTTTGGAAAGGTTAAACGATTTACTATCAATTAATACCTAAACTATCGTTATAGGGATACCTATTAATGGAAAAGTACCCAAAAACAACGACGCACTTAACCCTCCCCCCTTCCCCCTCACAGTATAATATTTTTTAAGGCGGACTTTAAAGCGATCTTCATACATATTAAAAGAATTTAATATAACTACATTTTGTATGTATGATACCCGCACCATCTTGTGCCTTTCTCATGGCTAGGTTTTTAAGCAGAATAATTTTTCAATTGATATTTTCATAGTTTCATTTCTTAATTTTTAGATCCTAGTAGGGTTCGGTTTTGTCATTTTGTCATTTAAAAAGACCACTAAGATCTATTAAATAAAAAAAATCTGACGAAATCGTACGATTGATCAAAAGATAATTATTTAATAAAAGACTTGAAACTGTTCCCATATAAAATTCAAATTACTTCATAAACTTCAAGAAAACTACCATCAAAACTATAAACTGAAATGGTAATCCAGAATTAGAAAAAAAAGTAATGATTGATGACGCTTCTATTGATCTCAGTTGGATTATCAGACAACAGAATAGCCGTTATTGGTGTACTGAAACTGTTGGTTAATCCATGTGTGATCATTACATCTTCGTAAGGTACCTAACAATGTAATGAGAATTTATGTTGGAAGTATCATTGGTTCCTTTTGGTCTTTTAAAGACGTTGTTGAAAATCCACTCCCTGAAACACATTTTTCCACTTTTAATTCTCGCACTTATATTATTGTATTAAGAGGTGTCAGTACCAAGATATGGGAGTTTCGTACATTTTTCAATACCAATTTCTGGCAAACTATTTGTAGCAGAATAATGATTTATATGTTAAATTAAAGGTAACGAAGAAGTCTAGTAATAACGTCGGCAAAAATTAAAAACAATGTATTGGAATGGAGATATTAGCTCGAAAACTTGTAAAAAATTAAATTCCGGTTAGTGGGTATTATCATTTCGTTAGATTGTGACTATTTTAGAAAGAGAAAGCCTAGATCTAACAAATAACGTCGAGTTTTTTTTTATTTGTTGAAATACAAAGCAAAATAATAATTATTTGCAAAAAAAAATATAGGAGAGTTAATTCTCGGTAAATTTTTTTAATTTATTTGAACTGCAAATTTTTTGTCGCATGTTCGGTTTCTAACGTTTACGCTAGATGTCTCTAATGTAGTCTGTGGTCTAGGTCTAGACTAATTTTATATGAATTTTTTCACTTTCAGGACACAAACCTACGTGTAGTGAATTTTATTTCCTACAGGCTCGCTGGTATATAAACTGAAATTTTTGCTGAGTACTGACTGCTTTTAAAAAAGAAATCAACACGCTTTCAAAAATAAATTAAAATCAAAAAAGTGGGACTTATTTTAAAGACACCCTGTAGTCAGTAATGATAGAGATGTGATAATTGAATCAAAAGCCTTTGAGAGGGACAGACGTATCAAGATAGAGAGCAAATCGTGAAACAAAAAAAAAGGCTGAAATATATGTACATATGTATATGTACATGTATTCTTGGGTTTTTTTTTTTTGGTAAAAATGTTAAAGTGGGGAAGCTGTCAAATTTCGAAAGTACATGAACAACTTTGTGTGTTCTTTCTTGAACAGAAAGTCAAATTAACATTATTATACTTTAAATCAAAATTAAAAAATATTAAAAGAAACCTGTTTTACCAAGTGTTAGGTGAAAATTCGATAAATTTTACTGTTGTAATATTAATTTTATTTCATTAGTAAAAAAATGGATCCACAAATTGGTGTCCAAAACTGGTGCTAAAAATTGGTGGCAAAATTTATCAATTCTTATCAAAACAGTCTTGTAAAAAACACTTACTTCGACTCATAATTAAAATTTAACCAATAGTCCCAAATACTTTTATGTTAAATTCGGTAAATCCCACTTACATGCAGATAAGTAAATTCCCAAATAATTATATATAGCGCCAGTTTACGACAGTTGGTAGCATTAACAGTGAGAGCATACTTTCTGAAGTCAAAACTGTTGCCACATGAAACAGGAGATCAGTCAGTCCGTTTATATATATGTCAGTGGACAGTTGTTGCACTAGTTACCCGGATTTTTTCTTGGGTGGATTTGGACCTAAAACTTTATGAAAATAGAAGTGTGACGTCAGTATATTTTCTCCTATTTTCTGAGTACGTGTACCTACAACTTTTGAGTGATTTTAGGTGAAATTATCCATTTACCCAAATCTGAGTGGGTACGTGGTTACAGACCTATTTTCCTCTCTTTTTTCTTGTGGGTGAAAAATTTTAGGATTTTTGTACAGGGCCACTTGGCACTGTTTTTGAATCAATATTTTTGGTGGGATAATAATTGTTTCCTGATATCTATTAAACAATATTTAATCTTTTAAAGAAACAATGAAATTTGAATTATCGCTGGTATGATTCCATATAATGCAAAGCTTCCATAACAACGAATCGAAAAGTTCGTAGAGCAAAATGGATTGGACACCCATGCATAATATTAAAAGTTATTTTGATTTTTACATGTCCGTCTATCCGTACGTGCACACGATAACTCGAGAACACATGTACTTAGAGAGCTGAAAAAAAAAGTAAAATTAAGTTCGAAAATGAGACAAATCGGGTAACTCCTTCGTGGGATTGCCATACAAAAATTTAGTTTTAAACTATATATGTGGACACTGTATGAGAACGCGTTGAATTAGAGAGCTGAAATTTGGTACATGGTGTTTTCATAGTAATAGCAAATAAAATTTCAAAAATGGAATAATTCGGACAACCCCTTCTTGGTGTTGCTATATACAAATTTTGGTTTTTTTCGGATACTGTGAAAACGATCAGTATTAGACATTTTTATTGTACTAAAAACTTCTTCAGAATATGAAATCGTATAAAATTGGGTGTAATAATTTTTTCTGCCCGACGAGCCGTTCTAGAAATATATGCGAAAAACCACTGCAAAAATTAAAATTACTCAAATTTGTGACCATACGAAATTTCATACGGGCATTCATCTAGTCTAGGGTATCATAAGAATTGGTCTTAGATCAATTCTAGTTTTTTTTGTTTTTTGTTTTTTTTTTTTTTTTTATAACATTTTCTATGCACACGCACAAGACAGGGGTACTCCCATAGTATAAAGTTAAGATTGAGAAGATACTGGTGTTAAATCTTGATCTCATAATAAAAAACTAACTGGCTAAGTGCGAGTCGGACTCGCGCCCGAAGGGTTCCGTTTGATTTATTTTTTCAAATGAGAGTAGGCGTCATGTGAAAAAATAATAATGCTGTCATTTGAAAAAAAAAATGCCTACTTATGATAATAATAATGAATGAGGATAAAACGAGAAAAATAACGCCGAAAAATCACGTTTCTTGTATGGGGGCCCCTTTAATTTTTAATTTTATTTAATTTTTGTTGTTATATCGCCAATAGAAATACACAGTCTGTGAAAATTTCAACTGTCTACCTATTACGGTTCATTAAATACAACCTGGTGAAGGACGGACGGACAGCGAAGTCTTAGTAATAGGGTTCCCGTTGTTACCCTTTGGGTATACGGAACCCTAAAAAGGAGAGAAAATAATAAAATTTTCATACCTATATGCTGTCCGAAATTAATGTTTCATCCAGCATTGTATATGAATAGAATATTAATTGCAAATGTACAGAAAATATTTGCCTGTCTGTCCTACATTTCCATTCCAGTCTAAATAAATGTCGGATCTCTATAATATGTATGAACCCATTTTATATATATGTACATGAAGTGTGTGTCCCAATTTTGCATAGCATTTTCAAAGTGAATATGAATTGGGACTTTAGAGTATGAAGGCAGCAGCAGTATTTAAGTTGGACAGTTCTAAAAATACCCGACAATTTTGTCAATACGATTCTTCTGATATCAGTTGGTGTTCCATGGTTTTTATGTGAATCATATCCATTTCCACTTTTCGATATACATATGTATAATGCTATGATAAGGTCACCAATTTGATATGGTTACCAATTACATAAAAGTGTCAATGATTTCAAATATATATTTTTTAATGCATCAAATGCATACAGGTAAGGAATTATTGAACTTAATTTGAGATGGTTAAAAATAAGCTTTGACAGACTGATGTCGAACGACCTCACGAGCATGCTTTGTTCTGCTGAGAAAATGCGGTTACGGCGGCGCAGTGTGCAGTGACATTTTTTTTTATTAATCACTTGAACATAAATTGTCATCAGAGCATCGAAACACAATTGAACACAATGCTACTACTACTATATTGTACTATATTGTACTATATACAGACACAAACTTCTTCAATTGAAATTCACTAATTCTGCACGAAATAATATAATTTATTTGACTCTATATGCATGAATATACATAAACTGCACTTTAGCTCGATTAATTGCAAAAATTTTTGAAATAATTAATTATTAAGCGCAGCACAACCACATACAACACTAGTTCGACTGGTCACACCCGCGCACCTATGTATGTCTACGATTCGAGCAACAAAATACAAAATTTAGTCAATAAAATTTAATTTAATCGTTTAAGATATTCAATTCCTTTTTAATTTTAAAATAAACAAAACTAAAGTTAAATATTATTAAAAAGCGCCTGGTTTCGCCAGTTTCGAGCGAGGAGATTGCTTGCCAGGCGTATACTAGCGCGCTTAAGACATTTTAATCGGCATATACAAATAATGTATAAGAAGAAGTGTGCGCATGCGGATTCAGATCGAGCAGCGCAGATCGTGCCTGCCCATTTATACTTGTGGCGATTTATTTTCATATAGCACCGCCAGCCAACCCAACCAGCAATATACCAACAGCACAAAGCTACTTTCGTTTTCTTCGTCTTCAATGAAACGCGCTGTGTCCGCGCCGCCGCCGGCCGCTGCTGCTGTTGTTGCGCTGCTGCGCTATAGTAAAAATAAACTTTGTCTAAATTTAAGTGGCGGTACGGCGAAATGATTGTCATATACTAACTATAAGTTAGTAAGCATGTGATGATATATGTAGAAACGAAACGATAAGCATAAGATCCTACAGAAAAGATAAAAGAAGAAGTTGTGTGATGTCAATTTCTGATGATCTTGCTGATGGCATGCTGTGGCATGCTGATGCGAAAATCTACACCATATTAAGGCAGCTGGGGAGGATCGGCACAGTACATGGAACAGTGATAATAGCTTGTCTATATATGGAAAATTCTTTATTATAGCTCTGCTGTTGGGTTATAAGAAACATGCAAGTGATGTAAGATTTTTGTGTTGGAGTTGTTAAGATTTTAATAGAAAATCTGCTGAAATAAAGTAACCTGCCCCCTGTCTATCTATGGATTTCTGTTAGGCATTTTTTTAAATTAATTATCATAAAGTGAAGAAGAAGAATATGACACATAAACGGATCAGTACTATAATGTCAAATATTTGCACCAATTCTGTGTTCATTGTTCCTTATTGACTGTTTTTTTTTTCTTTCTTGAAATATTCAAACTTCCAAGTTAGTTCAGGCGATCAGAGATCATTGATTCATTGGCAAACAAGTGAACGAACAATCTGCGATAATAGGAATTTTATTAGCGAATTCCATTATGGTAAATAATTCGAGTTTTCAACAAGACGTAAATGTTTAGCATTCGACTCGCTTATTTACTGTTCACCTGCAGGCTATATTGTGTGTATAAACAACAGGAATGAGGAGAATAACAAATTCGATATGTCAATGGACACCACTACTACCATCACATCAATTGTGACTGACGAAAATTTCTTGAGGCATTTCAATGCATTTATATCATATTCTTTGGGAAATATTTACGCTTTCTTTGTTACCAGCAAGCAAAAAAATTGCGAATAAATGTAAATAAAATTTTTAAAAAATTACTTACAATGGGTTTCGCCAGAATTGTTTGTGATAAATTTATTGTAAATAATTGCGGCAATAAAAATAATCTATATACAGCTGTAGCCGTTTTTAATTGTTGAAGGTAAAAGAGATTATTTACAATAATTAAGAATTTATGTGCATACAAAAAATCAAACAATTTAAAGCATTACCTCACAATGGTAAGTTCCTTGTTTCTCACGTGAAACGAATCTCGATCTTCATAGATCCTATTCTATAAAATTACCATTCCAGCCTCGCTTATTTTTGGCCGATCACACAGTCCAGGCTTAAACCAGAGCTTAGCTAAGCCACGGATGTGGCTTAAGCCCAGAACTTAAGCCTACTCGGTTTCACAGTACTCAGTAAGTAGGGGCTTAGTTAAACCGCAGATGAAAAATTGTATGTTGTCAGCATTGCGTTAATTGTAAATTTTTAAAGGAAAATTGACATTGTGAATCCCAATAAAGAAGAAGACATCAAAAATAAAATATTGCATCACTCGTTCGTTTAAACTTTGCGCAGTTTTTACCAGTCACACGAGCTTTTTATCAGCGAGTGTATAAGATCCAAAATCATCATAGCCGAATATTTCGACAGTCGGAACCGAGAATAAAAAACAACGTCATCCCATTTCTCGAAATGTTGCAAGCGCCTTCTTATAATTTTTTTCACGGATCACACTTTACGAGTTTATATTATACATTTCTTCATCGTTTATATCGTTTGCATCAGATAAAAAACTCATTTTTGTCTTAAACTGTTTGGTTTCTTCCTAAAACGTTAAATGCAATGCTGACACTAGCTGCTAGACAGTACTCAAAACTGCTAACAAGATAACTATTTTTCGCTTGGAAGATTTCAATTTAGTTTTAAAGTATAACTTTTGAAATATTTACGTTCGTTTAATAACAAAAATTATAATATTTAGCAATAATCTCCATATGTGTTTCACAGCAACATCTAAGGCTTAAGCCTTCGAGATGATGGGCTTAAGTTAAGCTTGCCTCAAAGCCAGTGATGTCACTTAAGCCTTGACTGTGGAACCGAAATATTTATTAAGCCTTGGCTTAGGCCATCGCTGTGGCTTAAGCCTTGACTGTGAAACCGGCCATTAGAGTATGAGTACAAATATTATTACCTAAGACTATATACAGTCCCTGGGCAGCCTTTTGCTACCACCTGAAAATTTCACACTAATTACTAACTGGGAAACTCAGAAATTTGATTGGTTATTCATAATTTTTTCCTTTTAAAATTGTTCGTACATCCCTCTTGTCTAATTATATAAGCCTGTCGTAAAGTCCCTCAATCGGTTATAAAAGGGATGGTTATTATGTTGACGGTATCATTTCAGTTCTTTCCTTATAAAATTTTCAGCGAAAAATTTAAATATTTTCTAAAAATAATTTGTGTGTGATATAAATTGTTTAATCATCTATGTACTTACTTAAATTTTTTGTGCGACCATTTTAATACTTTTATTTCAAATTACGGGGCATAAGTAATTTATAGATGTTTTATTATAACTTTGCTCTCATAGTATAAATTTCTCTATACTTTTATGATATATTTAGAAATGGATTCAAAATGAGATTTGTCTTGGACACAGAAAGAAAGGATTGTTAGTCTACTGCGAGGCGGAAAACATTCAGCGAGGGTAATTGCATGATTAGAAGGTGTAAGCCACCCCACAGTCCTTAAACACTTCAAGGCTGTAAAGGAAAACGTGGACCCTTTACTTAACAAAATTACTCCTTTGTGGGGTTGCCAAACAAAAATTTCGTTTTCCACTATATGGACACTGCCTGAGAACACGACATAGAGAGCTGAAATTTGGTACATTATGTTTTCATAGTAATAGCAAATAAAACTTTAAAAGTGGACTAAATCGGGCAACTCCTTCTTGGTGTTGCCATGTAAAATTTTATGTTTTTTACATATACTGTGAAAACGATCAGTCTTAGACATTTTTTGAGGCCATTCCCTTTAACTCGTACACGAATTTGTCTGTCTATTTATTTATATATTTCTTTTTTACTATTTTCGACACTCTCGTAGACCCACTTTTCGTCATCACAGCGAGCTGAAATTTGGCACACAGGTTCATGTCGCGTGACAATTGAATCTATCAAAATTTGAACCGGAAATTTCCATGGAAAACCCGGAAAATCGACAAAAATCATTTGAAAATTTGGTACAAATTTGATTAGTGATAAATCCGTTTCAGGAAAAATGCAGAGTTTTTCGATTTTTCCGAAAAGAATTTCCGGAGTTTTCCGACTTTTCCGGTAAAAAAGTTTTCTAAATTATGCAGGATCAAGTTCCCTATCTACTGGCATCATTATTTTCTCTCCGACAATGGTGAAAACTTGCAGAAAAAATCGAAGAAAATTCATGTAAAACGCTTTTCTGGAGTTTCTCAGACCAAGATAGTGTTTGAGCGTTTTGCAACCTAAGACAAAGTTGTAGAGCGAAAGGAGTTGTGGAAAAGTCCGTGGAAAACCCGGAAAATCATCGGACAAATTTTCATCGATATGATTAGTGATAAATCTGTTTCAGGAAAAATGCAGAATTTTCCAATTTTTCTGGAAAATTTTCCGAAAGTTTCCGGAATTTTCCGACTTTTCGGAAAATTTTCCGACAAAAAAGCTTTATAAGCTATGCGGAATCATTTTTTCCGTCCTACTGGCATCAATACTTTCTCTTCAACAATCATGAAAACTTGCATGACAAATCGAGGAAAATTCATGTAAATTTTTAAAAAAAAATCATAGTAGGTAATAGGAAAAGTCTGTGGAAAACATGGAAAATCGGGAAAATTCATGTTATATGGGATCAAGTTGGAATACAGCTAAAAAGCGCTGTTTAAAACATAATTTGAATTTCAGAAAACCGTTGCAGTACTTCAACGATTTGATACTCGAAAAATTTGTGTTTTCGGATCGGCACCAAACATGACTTAAAAATTGTTTTAAAATATCTCCATGCAGCACGTAATAACAATTTAGTTAACGTGAAAAAGGCAGAAAATAAAATAAGTAAAAAACGAGTTTCCAAACAAAACTGAGGCCAAGCCGCATGAAAAAGTAGAAAATAAATTTTTCTTCACACACAGAGGTGGACTCAGATTTTATTCGCTGACAATCACCGATATATTTCAGTATGATCAATCAGAGGTAATAAATGATTTGATTCATGAAGAGAAAGAATATTGAAGAGAAACGTCCCAATCAAAAAATCTGAGTCCACCTCTGTGTATGAAGAAAAGTTTATTTTCTACTTTTTCATGCGGCTTGGCCTCAGTTTTGTTTGAAAACTCGTTTTTTACTTATTTTTATTCTACTAAAAACTTCTTCAGAATACGAAATCATATAAAATTGGTTATAATCATTTTTCTGTCCGACAAACCGTTCTAGAAATATATGACAAAAACCACTTCAGAAATCAAACTTGCATAGATCGGTGACCATACGAAATTTTATACGGACGTTCATCTAGGGTATCATAAAAATTGTTCTTAGACCAATTGTTTGTTAATGGACATGGATGAAACTTTCACAGTTTGTATGGAATACCAAAATAGCCCACACATATGTTTTGATTAGTCCTACCATTTTCCCCCCGTCTTCCCCATGGACGCTAGGGGGCTAGAAATTTCATGAGTCTATACGATGAAACGTCATTTTCAAAAAATGGTATCTCAAGAACAGAGCGACCAATTTTTCTTTTTTGAATTTTGTAAATTCCTTGCATTTTGCATACATTTTGCCCGTTCTTTCTATCGAATATATTAGTGGTCTGTTGTGAGCGTTTTTTGTTTGGTTGGCAAATTTCGGCGACGTCACAGTTCTTTGCAAACACAATATAAAAATAAAACCACTTTTTCACTAAAAAAAAAACGGGCGATTTTCCTTTCCTTTCGAGTTATCTTCGGAATAAACTATCGGAATTAAAAACTAATTAGATA
This sequence comes from Dioctria linearis, assembly GCA_963930735.1. NCBI lineage: Eukaryota > Metazoa > Arthropoda > Insecta > Diptera > Asilidae > Dioctria > Dioctria linearis. The sequence goes on along the minus strand of OZ005743.1, from coordinate 120,657,692 downwards.
AGTGATTAGGTGACAAAATGTACATAGATGCGATTTCATTCATGTTTAACCTCAATTATCTTGATCTACCAAAATCGATATTTCTATGTAAATGTTGGATGTATATCAATAATTCCTTTTTCACAATATAGCTAGTATATGCCGCAATACTAGGAGTGTAAATTTAACTCGTGGGCCCAGCGGGGTGAAGGGTAGAGATAAAAACGGCAAAATTTTCGGATATTTTAAAAAAATAATTTTTTTCGAATCATTTAGGAGCGCTAAATCGGGGTAGTTAATTACAACCCCTATTTGTCTTAAAAATAATTCTTTTCACTAAACCTCCATCCGATTCTAACTACCGAATCTAAGATAATTTCTGTAACATGCTATGTTTCATCGGCCATTACATTACTTTTAACGCCATCTTTCCGCTAAATTTTGCATTTTCTCTTAAAATTATCTATCATCTTTTATTTAAGAGAAACCACAAGTCATTATTCCCAGTCGTTTCGGAATAATTAACAAAATTATATTGCATGGTTCGCTAAGTTACTTTCTAATTAAGTTGCTACTGAATACCACCACCTTTTATCTCGGACAAATTCCAACTTGTTCCACAACGAAGCCGAACACTATCGCAATTTTTTTGTAAATAGATAGATGAGGCTTCTACCTGCAACATCCAAATAAAATAAAAACAGAATGGAAAAAATCCAAGTCATTCTCCTCGGTGCAGTTAAAATATCAGTTAAATTACCCGGTAAATTACCGGTTAAACTACCAGGTAATTTAACCGGTAAGCTACCAGTTAAATTACCGGGTAGTTACCCGTTAAATTACTGGGTAAATTACCAGTTAAATTACCGGGTAAATTACCAGTTAGTTAAATTACCTGGTAAATTACCGGTTAAACTACCAGGTAATTGCCCAGTAATTTAACCCGCTACTTTAACTGTTAGCTTACCGTGTAATTAAACGGTTAAATTACCCGGTAAACTACTAGTTAAATTACCGGTTAAACTACCAGGTAAATAAAAAGGTATTTTCCCGGTAATTTAACTGGTAGTTTCCCGGCAATTACCTGGTAGCTTAACCGGTAAGCTACCAGTTAAATTACCCGGTAAATTACCGGATAAACTACCATACAGGTTACATAGGGTATACGGTGACTTCAGTCTTATCTTTGGTTTTATATTTCTCTCTCGGTTTAACATTTAAAAATGAGTTTTATCGCTTTTTTTTTACTCATAATTCGAGTTTTTTTATTTTTCTCAGATTTTAACAGTTAAAAATTAGTTTTATTTGTTTCCTCAAGAAATAAACCTGTCCGAATAAGGTTCTTAGGTAAAGGAAAATTGGTGTTGCCATACATAGTATTGGTTATTCACTGTAAACAGCATTTAATTTTTAAAATAATGTAAATTTAAGTTCAAAAATAGGACCAATCGGGCAACTTCTTCGTACTGTTGCTAATAATTTTTTTTAAAAAAATTGACAAATTGTAACAAATATATGACAACAAAAATAGAAACCGTCCATTGATAAGTTTTACTTCCTGAGGAAAAAAAAAGGTAAAACTCATTTTAACTGTTATAAGACGAGGAAAATATATATACTCGAATTATGAGTTTTATTTTTTTTGAAAAAAAATAAAACTAATTTTTAATTCTTATAGTAGACGAAATATGTAAAACTCTGGCAAAGAGTTTTATATCGGTGTAAAATAATATAAGTATTTTTTTTAACAGTTAAAATTGAAATATATAAAATATGTCTTACAATAACAGTTAGGATTGGATTTATATATTAAAATCGAAGCCTTCTTGATTTCAACGTATGCAGCTAGTATAAGTGCTGTACATAGACCTCTTTTGTACTACGTTACTTCCTAGAAAACTTTATGAAAGAGTTTTTTCGCTTTAAAAAAAATAATAACAGTTATTTTCGGTCCCTGGTTTTAACCAAAATGAATTTCGGTATCGCGGTGGTGGCGGTGAGAATGCAACATGCAGCAACTCACTGCCACCGCCACCGCGATTGGTGTGAATGCTCAAAATCATTTCAATTTATGCATCTCACCGCCACCACCGCCTCTACCGGTACCGCCATCGCGTCGGTGTGTGCTTTGCCTTTAAGCTTCATTTGGCATTTGAATCAGAAAAATCGGTTGCTCCGTTCTAGAGATACAATTTTTTGAAAATGACGCTTCATCGTAAAATCACGAAATTTCTAACCTCCTAGCGGATGGGTTGGGAGTGGTAGGGGAAAACAAAAAAATATGGGTAGCAATTTTAGTATTCCCTACAAATTGTGAAAGTTTCATCCAAATCGAAGATGATTGGGCGCGATAGTACTGCGCCGCCAGATGAAGCGAATCATGAATTCGAGCGCCATTTCAAAGTGAGTATCGACCCCGGCCGGCGCGAACGTAATAATGTACTTTGAGTAAAATTACATGACTACTATTTACGAAAAGTATGTAAATTGCATTCATCAAGTGTAAAATTCTATTCATTCTTTTTAATTTATTATATTTGTAAAAAATACAAGTTTCCAGAGTAAACGTTACATAAAAAAGTGACACGTTATGGAAAAAGTTCTACGAGAGACGTTGTAAAATTTTCTACCAACAATTATCGTAGTAAAATAACATAACTTTTTTATTTTTACAGTGTAGAAAAATCAAAAGTTTACAAAAACTACAAATTCAGAGAATTTACAGAGAATTTATAATGAACGATACATACGATGAACACTTATACTTATATTTCTATTGTTACAATTTCTGTCACTGAAATTTGTTCTAGTGCAGATAAAATAGAAATCTGCATATATACCTACAGTATACTTCCGGCCGATACTCGGATACAAACAATTTCATTACGGAAGTACATACAGAATATGCAATTGTTTACATTCCTATATACAAAATACATAAAAATGAAGTATATGTACTCTCAAAAAAAACCTTGTTTTTATTTGTACACTGTACAGTCATTAAAAGCAACAATAAAAATTTTCAAGGTCGAATTTCTGCTCGGACTAATCTATTTCTTATTCTCTGCCCTAAACATTGTGCAAAACATGACTTAATAGCATTTTTTCATCAGTCATCATAAACGAATGAATTTAGCGGATTTATCTCATCTGGGTATGTCTGGGCAAAAACAAACATCTAATCTTCATACATTCCAAGAAGGTTAATCAAGTCTTGCGAAAGCGATTATAGGATGTTTTATTAGTAAATAAAAAACAGGGGAATCGGGTGGAGGAAGGGTACAGTCAGGGTTGGGGACTAACATTAATGCAATCATTTAAAAACTCATTAAAACCACATTTCATCGCTTACAGAACTTTTGAAAAATCTTTCGTTTTCACCTGCTACATACACACATGCATACATATGTATGTACCTCAACCTCGACGGTTTTCAACTTTTTCTTAATCCATAAATCATTATCAAACTCTTCTTTTTCTGTAAAATTAAACACGACACGCTAACTGGAATTAATAATTCGACGATTATACAATTAATAGGTACTCAGGTGAAGATCTAATGAATATGGTGTAGTGGGTCAGCACCGTGCTCACCCTTTTCAGCAGTATAATCACGGATAGCTACTAATTTGCGGCGGATAAATGGGTTAGAAGTTCACGTTGACGGAATTATTAACGAACTTTACAAATTCAATTAATTTTTGTTTGGCTTTAAGTTCTTACGTAATGCATGTACATGTAGGTATGTGAGTGGAGTTTTCGATGCGAAAAATATTTTTCAAGCTAATTAAGATCAAATTTTCTAGAGCATGATATAAATGTATCAAAAGGTGAAGTGGAAAGCGCAGTTTGCCGGTAAAATGAAAAAGTTTACGAAGATTTTAAGGCATACAAACATACAAAAAGTCTTCATATATGTATGTATATTCTCTACTTAAAAACTGGGAAATATGTAATGTAGGGTAAAAGTGTGCAATTATTGTCAAAGCATTCGTTAGCACATCCTGATAATCTAGAGAATGATGACACTTATTAACTAGCATAAATAAAGTACAGAGGATATGCTGTGCTTGCTGTTTTCAGTCGTATGTACGTAATTTAGAATTATATACAACAACATAATTTATTTGTGTACTTAAAACAATGGAGTTGTTGTTTGTGGAAAATTTATTTGGAGCTACACATTTGCGAAAAAAAACACGTTGTCACGCTTTATTCAATACAATAAAAACAAATTAATTATACTTAACGCAGCCAACCATTAAATTAGCCGATTTTTGATGTAAATTTATGTATTACAAAATTTATTTCTATCGTTACATAAAAATAAGTTGCCACGATTATGGATATTTCTAGGAATAATTTGTTTTAAACTTTGTCTAAAAAAAACAAAAAAAACTTTTATTAGAGAGATACCACAAAAGGTACGAAAGTCCCTTCACTCTCACATTGATCTGATGTCCCAGTTTTCTCCGGTTTTAGTCTGTCTGTCTCCTAATTTGTGTCAAGGTCGTTCTCTCATATATGTATAACAGGTGGGGAAAAGGTAATGTCATAATGTGAATTGGTTGCCATTTTGTTAGAAATGAAAAAAAAATTGGCTCTGTTTTCACAGAAAGTTTATTTGAAGGTGTAAAATTGATGACATTAAGTTGAAAAAAATATATCGGTCAAATGACCATCTCCTGAGTTGATGGACATTTGTGCTCGTTTTACGGCATTTTGAATTATTGCTTGCAAAAAATCTGGCTTCAAATTGATGATTTCTTCTTCAATGTTGGCTTGCAAGATTTGAGGTGGTAAACGCAAGATTTCAGAAAGCTCCAAAAGAAAAAGTCTAGCGCCGTCAGATCTGGCCGGGCAGTTCAAATCGCCAAAACACGGCCCGGAATTTGGTATTTCAAAATCCCTATCGTTGCCTGAGCTATGTGAGCGGTTGCTCCGTTTTTCTGGAACCAACAATGTTCGAGACCCAATTCAGCAACTTGCGGCAAAAAAAAACTCTTCTCAGCCAAGATATTAATTTTTCGCGCACATGGTGCAGAGTGACGAGGAGATTGATCAAAAAAGCATTAACAATAATTCCGCGCTCTTCAAGTGTGTATCACTACATTGCTTATTGTTAACTAATTCTCTATATGTCAACAACATAAATGTCAAAGCACAATGACATTTGACGCCACTCGCAAAAATTATGGCACATTCACATTATGACATTACTTTTGCCCCAACTTATATAAAACTTCCCAATTTTAGAAGGTAAAATTAATTAAATTACGTATTGGTGTAAACGTTTTAATAATATTAATAAGAAATAGTGAAGTACGCTATTAAATCAGAATTATTACGATGCAGCAATCTCGGAAAATTACTGTAATCCAATGACATTTTCTACATGGTCAGTGTGTAAAAAACAAAAGAATTTGCTTTTAAATTAAATGTCAAAAAACATTAGAGATTTCTATTAACTTCGATCAAATAATAAAGAAAATATTCCATGACCAAGAAGAAAGACAGTTTCGGACACATCCGTTGTTTATTGACACTTTTCTTTCTTTAAAGAGCTTCGGTATTCCTATGTATATAGAACTATCAACAGATGCTTATTCAACCATCCTCATTTCACTTTAATTTTTAAGGCAGGGGGACGAGAGATCCTAAGCACATAGG